>CM051242.1:136201936-136801936 GCA_027917425.1 Gastrophryne carolinensis
CGTGCAGTGGGAGGAGGTGGTGAGGGGGTATGTATTGGGGTAGTTTGAACACAAGCTATATAGCATTTGGCTATAAATAATCATAGTCTTATAGTCAAACTTTAGTAGAACTCCCCCCACTATACTCACCTTTCATCCAGCACAGACTATCGCTGTTGGTGCAGTGTAAAGACACTTACCAGATTGCCCGCTGTAAGTCCTGCACCGGGGGCGCAGCTTCCTACTCCTCCGCCACCTCCGCTTGGCACAACTGTGCAGAAGTTGCACTATGACACGCCCCTCTCCGAACTCATAAAGTTCGGCACTGACCCGAAGTTTGCGGTTCGGGTTTGCTCACTAAAGGTGACCCGTGCTGAAGATGACTTTTAATTTCCCATTCCCTTGTCTATTATCTTTTCATTTACATTTTATAACCCTTTCACCTCCTTTTCAGTTACTTATTTTTCTATATGAATTTTCTATAATTTTCCTTTTTCTTTAAACCAGACCTTTACCATCATTCAATGAAAAGCCTAAACCCTTAAAAAACTATTCCCCAGCATCTAAAATTAATGTATTTTTAGTTTTTAGTCACTTACATTTTTAGGGGACTCTAGGATATAGGCACCTTGCCTCAGAAGCATCACATACTGTGGAGAGGAGAGGGGTGAAAATTACAGGGGGTGGGTTATAGCTGTGCTTTTCACAGACAGAACTGAGTTGAGGTCAGGAAAAGGACAGCAATCCCAGAATGCAGAAGACACTTCCTGTCTGCAGGCAGCCTAAGACCCCACAGGCCGCCATCTTTGATGTTAAAAGCTTCAAAAAATGCAATAGGTGCATGTAAGATAATTTTTTATTTGGGCAATGTATGGAGGGGGTGGGGGAAACATACAAGATAGGCTCTCATTCAGCGTGAAGGTCCGGTTAATCTTAATTTTTTTTTCTTATTTCTTATTTTTGTTATGGCCTTTTTACCTTCATTTTAATTAACTTTTTCCCTTTTTGTCTTCTACATTATTTTATTTTCTCGTTTTTTTTACCCCCCCCCCCCCCCCCAACACACAACTCATCTCTCCATCTTTTGAAAATTCACATTTAGTTTATTCTATTTCCTGAGTACTGCTAGTGGCACAACCCCAAACCTTAAGTGCCTAAAATTAGTTAATACAAAAGTACCATATAGCAAAACCAAATGGACCCCTTGTACAGCTACATACCCCATGGCTTTATCTTGGACTATGAATGTGTTTTCTGTTGTTTACTGCTTCTGAATTTTGTTTGACAAGAACTGGTTTTCATTTTTTGATGAAGCAAGCTTGACATCAGCTGTACAGTTTGGTATATTGTAGTTTAATAATGTCAACCTTGGCCTCTACCTGACCTGAACTGACGGTGACAGTGTACCTTGTTGTCTGTACTCTGTCTGGTTCACAGACTTCCTTTTTCTCAGTAAACATCTTTAAACAGTTCTAAAAGTTCAAGAATGTCCAAAGATATTCCAATGAATGCTAAAGGATGTTTTGCAAATTCAAAGGTACAGTCAAACTGATACTTTTATTTGACATGGAGAAAGGTGGTTCCTGAGATCTCCTTTCAGAGCAAGCAATATACAGCCGATCCATCCACAACCCCACAATGCTGTTGGCGGCACCCCTCTATCTGCTGTGCAGCAAGTGCCAGCCATATTTGAATCATTGGGAGTCTGACCAGGGGCTAAGCTCCATTCAGCTTTACTAAGCACCGCAAGCTAATTAGAGGAGGGCCACAAAAGCTAATTAGAGGAGGGCTTACGCATGCGCTGTGGGATCACCATAAAAGTTAG
Source organism: Gastrophryne carolinensis (assembly GCA_027917425.1). Lineage (NCBI taxonomy): Eukaryota > Metazoa > Chordata > Amphibia > Anura > Microhylidae > Gastrophryne > Gastrophryne carolinensis. The sequence continues at coordinate 136,203,741 of CM051242.1, forward strand.
TAAATCAAGCAAACCCCAGGGATACACACAATGGGACAACCTAAATTGAGATGCCCTGCTTTAGAGCCAAAATCACTGGTGATTATTGACCATTTTTAGGCAAATATAAAAAATACTGCTGACCCTAGGCCCAGCAGTGTTGATTGATCCTGGTTATCTGTTTCAAAATAGTTAGATTAGGGGAGTAGTAGCCTTATTTTTGCTTTCCTCTGGTTCTGTCACAGTGTGTGAGCCTGCAACCTATTTTCTTCATTCACAAAAACTGACATCACAAGCAGCACTACAACCCCCCTTCCTATCCTAACTGCCATTAATGCTGTGATTATATGATTAGACTAGAAGAGATCATGACTAGTGACTACTATTGTGTCCACCCAGCATATGACAGGCAGCCATTCCAAGAAAACTGGGGTGTAGCTAAAGCTGGGCCTCGCTGGGGGAGCAACCTGTATATAAAGGCTTTCTTCTAGGTACAGTAATTAACAAGACCTGAGAAGTCCAGGCATCCCAGTAAGATGCTTGTTGGTGGCCTCTGAAAAAGAAGTCTTCAGGGCCAGTTACTAGCCTGCCCCCCGGGACATCCAAAATCAGAATGCTCTGCTATGTGAAACCCCTAGGGTCAGCTCCCACAGGGTTGTCTATCCCTGGCTTTCCTGTAGCTGAGGCTAACTCCCACTTCCAGTCAATCAAATAGTCTGTGGACGGAAGCGCTCCATAGTCTACAGGGAAACTGGTGATGTGGCCAGAGGGCTGGGTCACCTCAACTAGGTGGGCATGGCCTTGGCAGTGGAAACACATTTTTCTTATAAAACCGAGCCACTGTTGAGCTGGCTGCATCGCTCGAGGTACTGGGGCAAAGAGGACAGGTGGGGGGAGCAGGGCCCCTTAAAGGGTTTTGTGCTGCTTTATTGGCAGCACAGTGCCACCAGCCAGATCCCTGTGAAGCTATCTGATGCTTACATAGAAAAAAAGTGGTAGGTTTTCCCTAATAATACTTGTCATGTTACCTGGTTTTTGTGGTGTCAGTTTTACTGCATTATGGTACTTTTGAAGCCAGACATCCAAAGATTCAAAAATGCACATGAAACAGAAAGTTCCCTTATGGCCCATTAACGTATATATTCGCTAAGGTGAACGCATTAAGAGTATAATTGATCTGATCTGCAGAAATGTCTGCTGCAATCAAACGTTCAACAAGAATTCGCTAGTTAGTCGAGCATCGTTTCATTTTGGCTGACATAAAATTTCTTGTCGGCATGTGGAAACACAAATCCCCTATAAATAGCACTATACAAATTCCTTAAATGCAATCTTAATTATGATCGCTTTAGCAAATATTTGGGAAAAATCTTCCAAGTTTTTTCCTGATTTTTTCCATTCACAAAAAGAGCCGTGTAAGAGCGTCAGCAACACTTTTTTTTACCTCAGCGGCACTCAGCCTATGATTTAACAACTAACTCTAACGCCAATGCGGTGGCCGACTAGCGCCTTATTTAAGTGCTAAAAAGGATGCAGCGCTGAGCACTGAACTGAGCAGAGCTGGATGTAGCTCAAGCTTCCATAGAGCACAATAAGCAAAACTGGATTGTAGTGTTTAATGCTTATAATTAATATTACACACTTTTTTTGTACGGAACTTGCATTGAGACTTGTCAATAGTTGAAACACAAGACCTAGATGGGCCAAAATGTTTCTATGATTTGGGTTATTAAAATTGATTTTAATGGCTTCTTTTGCTTAACAAAGTGTAATTTGGACACCAACAACTAAAACGCATGTCGAAATGCATAGTAAAGTTTGTCCCCAGCAGTGATTTCTTGTAACTGTAATGAAGAAACGGGGCCGAAAAAATACAGCGCCACAGATTTCAAGGAAGAAAAAATACTGGGGAGCACGGAAAAACAGCAGCACAGCACCTGGTTAGACGGGAATGCCCGATCTCCGATGCTGGCGCTATAGCTGAAAACAATTAATACCAATATCTCCTAGCCTAGCTCCCACATTATACTCCTGAATTTACAATTCTGTAAATAATTTAATCTCCTAAACAATGTAATAACTAAAATATTAAAAAAAAAAAAATATATATATATATATATATATATATATATCCCACAATTGGGGGTTACCTCTCTCCCCCCGTGAAGAGCCTTGGGGACTCACAATTGCACTCACCACATTTGTAATGTAATCATATACCTTTTATTATTTTTTAAATGCAGTAAAATCCACCTTTTAAAAACATGTTAAAAAAATGTTTGCTTACATAATGCGCCACAAGGGGGAGCCATTCTATACACTACTATCACAAAACATATAATATAATTAATCTTCACTAATTAATTCCTGATTATTTAAAGTGCATGTGCCAAGTAAAAAGTGCATCAATATCCAACTGTTTCCATCAGTTTTGATCCAAGATCTCAGCGTAAAGTGCAATAGAGGTAAGACACAAGACAACACAAAAAGTTTTTTCCTTACTATATAAAGAATGGCAACCCCGCGGCAGAAGAAACCCACGCGTTCTGAGACCTCCCCCCGGGTCTCTTTTTCAACGCAAACAACCCAGGACTAAAATAGGCAAACAAATATATAAACATTATTAATAACTGGTCACTGATAACGCAATGGATACACGCAAAATACTGTAGGATCTTTAGACATCCGGGAAATTCAAAGTACACTGAGACAAATGGTTAATATAGAGATATATTGTAAAATAACAATGCAATCCAATTTTTCAAAACAACAACATACAACACACTATGATCAGAGTTATATGATCGGCACACACATTTACAATGATTAAGGCGACATTAAGAGCATTACCTGACCAGCAAGTGATACAATTACCCTCCTGACCAGGGAACCCACAAGCAGGCCGTCAAGGTGGCAGCCTTCTTTTCTCCTTTCTCTCCTCTTCTGCCTCCTCCTTAGTTGCTTCTCTCTGTTAGATATATCCCGATATCCCTCCAGGCTTGTCTTCCCAGTCTGGCTACTCTGAAATTTGTCCCAACCTGCTTTGCTGGACTCTAGGTGGGCACGTATTAGAATTTCCAGGTATCTGTCCTCTGAAACCTATGTTGCTTGAAACTGATTTTATTATTTAGTTTCAGAATGCTGATACTAACTAATGCGAATACAGTTCTTGCCCAGGCAATCTAGGCCTGCTGATATTCTAAGCAGCTTCCCACTGATGTCATGCCATGATATATTTTGCTGTATATCCATATAAAATTAGTAACAATATTGATTTGAGGCCCCTTATTTACATAGCCACGAAAATAATGCTAAAAGGCGCACATCATAAATAAGGCCCTCTATGTACCATAAGATTATAAGCCTTATTCATGAAGCGTCAGTGCCCCACAGCTCCACTTTTTTGGCCTCATCGGCACTCAGCGTGGGCTAGCATCTTATTTAACACTATGATGCGCTGAAAATGATGCAGCGCAGGGCGCTCTGGTTGAAGCAGCGCCAGATAAAACCTGGTTATGTAGATAAGATCCCATAGAGCACAATGGGCAGAACTGGATTGTAGTGTTTAAGGCTTATAATTGATATCAATTAGACCAAAACCCACCCTGGAGTCTCATACTCTACCCTCCGGGGGCATCCAGTTTCGGGATGCCTCGCTGTGTAAAACCCTGCAGGTCACCCAGTAAACTCACCTTCTCCACAGTCCAACGGCGCATGCACAGCAGCGCCACTCCCTGCTATAACTTCAACGCGGCCCTACATCGATGCCACGTGTGGGCCCTGCACCACATCGGCGCAGTGCACCCGCCCCTCTCCTCCGGTGGTGTGCTGTGCACAGCCATTTACTATGGCAGCAGCAGTAGCGCCGGAGAAACGTGTGGACAGGCCAGTGAGTTCAGGGGGCGGGGTGGGGGTTTGAACATAAAGAACACATTCCTTTAATTCAGATACTGAAACTATATTTTATAATAATTATGAATGTATAATTTAAGGGACTTTCCACCTTGTGCTTATTAAAAAAGTGGTTTCCCACAAATATTAACAGAAACAAAATAAAATACAGTCATTATTTATCCTTTTCCTTTTGTATGGGACTTTTCTACACTAATTATGGTAAATCTGAGGTACTTTCATTTCAGCAAATTCACAGTATTAAACTGTTCCAAGCGAGACATGAATGCTCACTGAGAAGTAACAGTGCCGGGTGAATTCCAGAATTAAGATCTGGAATAATGCCAACCTGGAAGGAAGCTGGAGGAGCTACATCCTTGATAAGGCCCCGGAGAGATTCAAGGAGAGCAGTATTAGATTTATCTAATATCACTTAGGAGGGCTGATGCTAGTGAATGGTCTCTGTTGGTGGTAAAAATGACTATTGGCAAAGCAGAGAGTGTCTGTTTTTAGAAAAAGTCGGCAAGAGCTTGTTCCTTCTTCTGTGGCAAGACCCAGGTTGGAAGTTACTGCAATACAGCATCATCTGATGTATGGCCCCCGACTAAACTGATCTCAAAACAAGTAAAACTCACCCTGATTATACAGAAAACAGCTTTCAACAATATTTCTATTAATAGAGTGAGGCAACTGGAATTCACCTTTAATTCAATGGCTTCAATGGGGCTAGTCCAAATATCTCAATAACTATTGCATTAATGAATGAACTACCTAACTAATGGGTTGGCTTTTGACATTTGTCAATTGTGACATTTAAAAAATATGCTATGTGTGATTCTTAAAAAAGGGATACTTCCTGAAAATTTTGGGAGACACTGATCTAGGATGATCATCATTTATAATATCCCATCTCAACCTCACTAAGTTTGCAATGATTTCCATCCTTCTCAAGGTCCACTTTTGCTGTTAAAGTTGTTAAAGCATCTCCAGGCCCTCCCGTTCCCCATTCCTCCCCTGAGAAGCACTGATGCAACTGTGATTGGCTGATTCAAGATAAGACAAGTCCTACTCTAGATCCTCTCCTGCCATGGAAGATTGCTGGGCCACAGCTGTAATCAGAGAAGGAACACAGCAACAAGGTGAGTCATTTTGCTCCTAATTATAAAAATCAAACTCTGCTCAGAGGAGGTACTGGGGGACAGAGTTTCAATATAAAACCTGGAGGACCTCTTTAAATAGACTCTCACGTGTCTCTAGGAGTCAGCACATTCCTCCCCTGCTCTTGGCTACCGTTTTGACTTCTTCTGACTTTGCCTCTCCCAACCCCTGAGGAACACTGAAGGGAAAAACAGTGAGTATCTGTGTGATTAGGTAGCAAGAGGGGTGGATTGCAGAAGATCCACACCCTACATGGCATAGGCCCACTTCTAATAAGCATTGAGTCTTTGATGACCAAATAGGAAGTTATGGGAAATTTCCCCACTGGACAGAAAAAAATATCTGATTAGTACCAACCCTTGAAAAATAATTCTAAAATATTTGGTTGAACAGTCTACTTCTAACATGGTTCAAACTTCACCTTTTATTCAAAATTACCATCTTGAATTACGGAGAGGCCTTTGATAATAGTAAATGTTTACATAAGGTCTTTTAAGGCCATCACATTTGACATCCTTCCTTTTATATACTGTGCAGGTCAGTGTTTGGACTTTAAGGAAGCACATTTGTGGTCTATTATTGCATAAACCAAAAGTAGTAAAAAACACAATAAAACAACAACAAAGCATGACCAACATTGCGCTAAACGGATCCATATCCTGCATTCAAAATGTGCCGGGAGTGAGAGACGTGACTGCCTCAATAAAGGCTGGACAGACCCGGCTTCTGATTCATTCTGACATTGTTAGGATGACGTTTAGCAAAGTAAAAACAAGTGCAGACGTGGGAAACATGACTGAGGAGTTTATTATATTGGGAGAGTAATTGTTTTGTCTGGAGTGGAATCAAATGATGTAGGATAAGCTTGGTTTATTGAGATTTACAGCCCTTCAGGGGGAAATGCCCTGAGTGATAATCCCTGCTTTGAAAAACTCTCTGAGAAATGGTTCAGGCTTGTGATTATACAAAAGCTCAGTAGTGCAAAAACTCAGGGCTGGAAGTCCAGAGAATACAAATAAAATAGTGGGGAGACCTTAGGTAGGCTCTCTGAAGCACACAGGCACCTGTCAGTTGGAGGTATGACATGTCCCTTCCCAGCTCAGCCACACCCCAGAAAGTGAGAAGAAGAGAGCAGCTTCGCTTAGTAGATAGATAGAAGATGGGTAGAAAGAAAGGATGGATAAAAGATAGAGACATAAACAATGGATACAAATGAAAGGATAGATTAATAGATAAAGATAGATACACATATAAATAATAGATAGATAGATGCTGAATAAAAAGAAAGGGTATATAGACAGCTGAATAGATAAAAAAATACATAGAAAGATATAAAGAAGGGATAGACAGATAGATAGATAGATAGATAGATAGATAGATAGATAGATAGATAGATGCATTGATAGAGGATGGATAGAGAGATAGGATGGATAAAATATAGATAACTAAATAAAAAGATATCTAAAAAAAAAGATGATAACTAGATGAAAAGAGACAAAGAAGATGAAAAGAACGAAAAGGTAGATAAAAAGATCCATAGAATGGAAGGATAAAAGATAGAAGCATAGAAATGTTGCCGAGTGTTTGTGTTGGGTGCAGCGGCGTCAAATCCAGATAGATATTTGTGGTGTAACAGGAACTGGCTTTACTGGAACATGAGTGCAGTAAGTGGAGGTCGCCTCCACAGCATAGAGCACAGCTCAATTTACAGAAAATGCAACACATTCTAAAAAGGCATAGAGACTACAGATAAGCATTTGATGACTGTGACATGGGGAGGCTGATTCATTACACTAGGTATCGGCAGATGAGCGTCTGTATATAAAACAGATGCATTGATAGAGGATGGATAGAAACATAGGATGGATGAAAGATAGATAGACAGATGGATAACTTGATGAAAAGATAGATATAAAAATAGATGATAACTAGATAGATAGATAGGAGATTAGAAGAAAAGATACATAGAAGATTGAAATAATTTAATTATAGATTGATTGATTCATATATAAATAGGTAGAAAGATAAATAGATACATACATACATAAAGAATGGGAGGAAACAGAGGCGGTAAGTGGAGGTCGCCTTACATGGTGGATAACATAGACAGGAAAATTAGGCATGGAGCACAGGTCAATATACAGGTAATGCAACACACTCTAAAAAGGCATAGAGACTACAGATAAGCATTTGGTGACTGTGACATGGGGTGGCTGGTAACACCACGTATTGCCAGATGAGCATCTGTATAGCGGCTCTTAGAGCGACTGCTAATAGACGCTGTAAGCGGGTATCGGGCACTGTAACAGAGCATCTCGGTCGCTCTAGTAACCTGGCAGGCATTGATGAATGTGATGTGTGTTGGGTGCTGTAACAACAGTATAGCGCTGAAGCGAGTGAGAGGTAGCGCCAGCTCAGTGCGTCCGCAACTCGGTGCTCCACACCATATTTAATAGACCACTAGACACACACAACGTATATGCTCTAAAGCTGGGCGCTGTAGCATAGAGTGCCAGAGGCTGTGTGATCAAAGCCTGTTTTTAAACACATACACACCAGTGACAAAGCAAAAACACATGGAATGACATTGTTTTAACTCTGGGACAATAACACTTTAGTGCCAGACCTGCAGATAGAATTCTGCATAAAAATTAAAAGTGTTTGTTTGCAGCCAGGAGAGGTCACACAATGATTTGAGCAAAAAAAAAAAAAAAAATGATTTGAGCAAAAAAAAAAAAAAAAAAAGTAAATTGCCAAACACGCTATTTATACACAACTAATGAAACCCTATTGAAATGTATGGGAGAGCGCTACAGAGCAACAGGTACTACATGGCTCCTGAGCCTAGATCACCAGGGCTATATGCTCAGCCACCTGGATTAATACATGTGACACTATTAAGAGGCACTCACCAGATTCACTTTCTTAAATGTGGTTTTGCGTACAACGCCCGGCATTCACCAGACGCTGCCTGACGCTATCCCTTTTTAAATAACCCCCAAAGGATAGATAGATAGATAGATAGATAGATAGATAGATAGATAGAAGATGGATGGGAAGAAATGAAAGATAAAAGATACACAGGTATATAATCAATAGATAGCATGTTAAGAGAAAGAATAAAAGGAATGATATATAGAAATGCAAGAATAGATATATAGAATATATAGAATATAGAAGAATAGATAGAAGACGGATGGAAAAATAGAAAGACAGGATGGGTAGGTAGGTAAATAGAGGATAGGATATGTAGATAAACAGATAAATAGATACAAGATACATAAAGGTGAAAACAAAGATAGAAAGAATTGACAAATGGATAGATAGATGATGGGTAGAAAGAAAGAAATGATTTACTGTATAGACAAATATTCAAATACAGAGTAAGAACGGATAGATAGATAGATAGATAGATAGATAGATAGATAGATAGATAGATAGATAGATATAGGATATATTCTGGGCCACAGTACCATATGCCTCTTCTTCCCCCTGATCAAAGGGGCACACGCTGACTTCTTGAAGCAGGCCCGGCACCACCAAACCTTGTGTAGCCCCTGCACTCTGGGAGAGAATGCTGGTCCTGCCCACCTGTCACATTTATAGAACCAGGCTTAACCAGGACTCAGGATGGATTGCACTAGTGAGTGTAGTTAGCCAAGCTGGGGGCCAGAAGCCAGAGAGCAGTCATCGGCTAAAGCCAGGGTCAAACACAGAGAAATGGAGAAGTGGAGAACACAGGCCATGGGAAACAGTGCACATAATTCGGCACAGCAGTGACATCACATATGGGGTGAAAAGCCCATAAGAAAACTGGCCCAAGAGACTTCAATACGCCTGTATCCCCAGGGAAGGTGAAGGTATCTTTGAATGTCTATAAGCAACATAACTCCCACCTACCCAGGGCAGTTTCTAGGCAAAATAGCAATCAGTGTGGGGGGAAAAAACACCACTCCTCGGCCGTTTTCTGGTGCTGCTGCTGTCCTATACTGGTATGTGTCCTTATATGGCCTTTACCATATCAGCCTGCACCACTTTAAGTGATCCTGACTCATCTGCAGAAAACAGGATGGCTGAGATAAAGGCTCCCCAATAGCCTTGGTGCACAGGGCGATCGCCCTGCTTGTCTTCCACAAGAAATGGCCATGTCCCTACCCCAGGGAGCAATCTAGCATTGCCACACAACAATATAATTTCAGTAGTATTCTATGAGAACCAGTAGGTTTTAATAACTGTGTTCACCCCACTAAGAACCAAAACAAACATTGGATTGGCCAAAGGATATTCCATTTGTTTGCAGATCTAAGGATTTCCCACATAAACTGGATATCTTACCTAATAGCTCCAGCTGACACGTGATCATTGTGTGGTCACTGGTTTTCTTCACTGTGCCAGTCTGAAAAAAATGTTTACAGCTCCCATTTAATGATTCCCAGGGACTCATTGCATCAGCATTTCCTGGGATAATGGTCAGACTTGTAATGCTGAAAAATATATTACAAAATATAAAACAAAAAAAAAACACAGATTCTTTGTCTTGGAAAAGTTAGGCAAAAACTATGAATGTCATTACTATGGCAGAAAAAAGTGTGGCCATTCTTTCTGGAAAAGGAAGAGGCAGACTGAACCAAGTAAAAAGCATTATTATCGGTATCATTTGCCTGCTTTGGGCAGACATATGCTTGTTTCTTAAGGTAGTAAACTGGAACAACACCAATTTTTCACAAAATGGATGTAGTACTGGATGCAGGAAGGCAATCTGATTGTGGATGCCCCCTGGGCATTAACAGCGCAGAATGGGAGCAATCTTACCTTTCTCTGTGGTTCCCCAGTTCCACGTGACTATGCCAGCCAATTAGAGTTCTGGGGACATTAAGAATTCTCCCGTACTGCACAAGGGGTATCCACAATCGGATTGCCTCCCTGTGCCTGGTAAAACACACATTTTTCTCCTCCGAAAGGCACAACTTATCTACTGAACACTCAGTTACCTCCAAAACATTCTACTTTGCCAGGCATGGGATGGATCTCAAATTGAGAGAATGCCTCATCCTAGACCAAGGGTACTCAACCACTTCTTTTAAAGGCCCATTTAAAGGCATCTGGTAAGAGGTAAAGGTCTGGGCGGCGGGCTGTCGCGGGGGCTGGATAGTTAGAAATCAGCGAGCTGGGGAGGGGCTATAGATTCCCCAGGCGAAGCTAAAAAGGGCTGCTTGCCCATCCACCCCACTTCAAAAATCATTTTGGGCCCCACAGAATCTACAGGCAAAGCTGCCTACCACTGGCAGCATGTCTTCTGAGGGTTAAAGCAACTGTCAGTGGTGGGCCCACACATGCACAGATAAAGAAGAGTTAGGGAGGTGGCCAGGGAGGCTCGTCGTGCACTCCAACTTCTGGGAGCGGCGCGGGGAAGCACCCCACACCAACCTGGATGTCCAGAGGGACCCGAGGATGCTCGACATGGGCCGCCCAGATCAGGTAAGACTCATACAGCTAGTATTTGATGAGCCTGACAGCCTGACACCTTATCAAATGTATGCTAATTTGTCAATAGTTGCTATCCAATGGCCCTTTCAAACCCTATCTCAAGATTCTGCAAGACAAATTGGCTATATTGGCTCAGGCTATATTTCTCTTAAAAGAATAAGACTTTTCTACCTTATCAGTAGAGGAACTACAAAATAATTTTGGCTCATTTCATTTTTCTTCTACCTTAGAAATGAGGAATGGTTCTATGAGAGAGCAGCAGATAGAATTTACTGCTACATCACAAGCAGCAAAAGAGCGACGTTCTGGCAAATGACCACGCTTTGAACACCTTCTCCCATCACAGCATCTAAAGATTCAGGATGAAAATTGAGAAAAGTTAACGGGTTTCACTCAGATCACTTAATGAGATCTATTGGTTTGTAATATGGTGTGTTTTGATAGAACTTAGGATGTTATATTTTATTGTTAATTTATGTAATCTATTAGACAATTGTTGTAAAACTGATGATCTTCTCGAAGATTCCTTATTTGTTTAGGGTACTAACAGTGCCAGTACCTACCTATTTCCTTTGTCTTATGCGAAACAAAATGGTTTTCATTTGGGAGGGTAAACAACCTTGTATTGCTAGCCAAATTCTATATAGATGAAAGTTAGCAGGGGGTCTAGGCGTTACAATATTAAGGTCGGTTCACAGCCTTCTATCTTAGTTTTCATGCGTAAGCCTGTCCATTACACATATTTTTCATTGCTTGTACATGCGTTCGCATGATTCAGAGCCTCTACCTCGGACACTATGTTCCCTCTTTGTTGTTGCATAAGCCAGTGAAAGCGATGTGCATGCAGCTTACGTGATGGACAACAGTTTTTTTTTACGTGTTGCGAATGTCCCGTCTTCCAACATTTTATGTGTCTTTTTCAACATACCTTGCTGCGAAACGTTTCACTGTACAGCAAAGTCCTACTAGTTCCCTTTCGAAAAAGAGCAGTTTTCTCCTTCATTTTAGCGTGTACATTCCGTTATTTGTACGCATATCTGTAATGTGTACCTATACCCTGGCTTGTACGCATAAGAAAGACTTTCATTTTTAGTGTTTTCCATTCTTCAGCCCCTGGTCCTGGCATTCAATTTACTTATTGCTGTGCCAAATGTTCTTACCTCTACCCATCCTTCTCTCCAGCATTGCTCCTTCTCCTTGCTTGGTCTTAGTTTAGGATGTCCGCTGCATTCTTCTTACCTGTACTACTTTCTCAAGTGCCATCCAGTGTCTTTTCCTCTCCTAACTGCTTACCTGTACTACTTTCTCATGTGCCATGCAGTGTTCTTTCTTCTCCTAAGTGCTTACCTGTACTACTTTCTCATGTGCCATGCAGTGTTCTTTCTTCTCCTAAGTGCTTACCTGTACTACTTTCTCATGTGCCATCCAGTGTCTTTTCCTATCCTAACTGCTTACCTGTACTACTTTCTCAGGTGCCATTCAGTGTCTTTTCTTCTTGTAACTGCTTACCTGTACTACTTTCTCATGTGCCATGCGGTGTCTTTTCCCTCTCCTAAGTGCTTACTTGTACCAGTCTGCAGAGTCTGCAGAAGATAAAATAAATCTCTGTTAGTAAATGTGGTTGAGGTGAGAATTGGACTGTGTTGTGTGTGGGACATCACCCACCTTCTTCTTCAGGCAGCAGGATAGCAGCACCTCCATGCCCTTGTTGCTCACCCGTGGGGACATCTTGGCAATCTAGAAGTAAATGTACCAAAAATCCACATTATAACACATATGTGTGAGTGTTTACTCTGTGTCTTCCTGTGTTTGTTTGCGCCTCCACCTATATGTCCACAAGGTCTTGCCAGCATTGGCCGGCCTCGTCGCCTCTGCTTGGGCCTGACTCTTTGCCTAAACTTCACACTGACACTAGAAGAGAATAGCATTCTTTTACACACAGCCCTGCCTAATGTGACAGTAGGTGTGAGTGGTTGGCAAAGAAATGTCACTTACTTGGAAAGTTCAGGTGGAAAATCCTCCTCCCCCGGGGCTTCTTTCTCCTTTTTAGTCCCGACCAATGCTAAATGACCTGGGTAAACATTTAGGTGGTGTTGTTCTCCTTCGCCAGCTTAGCTACAATCTTCAGTGCCAACCTCCTCTTGGCATAGATGTTGTGCAGGAAGTCATACCGGTGGGTCATCATCATCTAAAATGTGGAGAAAAGGCAGAGACATGTCAAGCTAAGCAGGTTGTTAACAGCACCCCTCCACCACTTTAGCTGTGCATTAATGTATCTGTGCAGCCTTGTTTCGAGATATATGCTTCAGGTGCTAGTACCACCTCGGCTGCCCCCTGGTATCTGGCTACCTTACCCAACTATGCCACAATAGATCCACCTCGGGCCAAACTGTCCCGGAATGCTGCCCATGTGTGCACTAGCTTTTACCTATGTTAGGCTGCAAATGGTGGCGTTCTTTCTACCCAGCCTACCTATCCACTTGCACTCCCCAATTTCTATCCACGATCGCCCTAACTGGCTATTCCTATTAGCATGCAAATGCAGTCATGTGTACTCATGAGAATGATTGTGCCCTACTGGTTAAGGTTTAACAGCGAGGGTGTCATTTTTCAGCTCCTGTCTGCATCATATGACGTGCCCCAGTGGATCCTGTAAGTTTGCATACTTCCAAACTTAGCGTCAGAGCTAACTCCTGTATAGGAATAAGCAATTAGGTATCTGTGAAGCATAAATTCCGAAACACACACACACTGACATGTTGAGAATTCAACACTCCAGCACTGTAGTTTCCAGTGTGAGATAGGTCAGGATGGGAGGAAAAAAAGCGCACATACACAGGCAGGACAGCTGAAACAAGCCATTCACTGATGGATGTTTGGGCAAGACCACATTGCCACAGCCCCCCTTCAAGCGCATGCCAGCACACAGTCAGCCAAAGCCAGCACTAAATCAGCCAAAATCAGAGCAGTGGCGGGCAAAGTGCTAGGGAAAGCCACACCAGTTCCAGCCTTAGTGCTAGGGCAAGTCAGAGCAATGCCAGGCAAAGTGCTAGGGCAAGCTAGAGCAGTGCTAGGCAAAGTGCAAGGCCAAGACAGAGCGGCCTCCCGCACCCCCTCTCCCAATGGAACTCGCACCCCAACACACAGCAGGGGTCTAGGCCAGCAGCAGGCCAGCTCCAATATGGATACCCCCTCTCTCCAACAGCCTCCACTCCATGCTTATCATGGCCAACCTCAGGCCAGACACCCAGCCCCCCAGACAGCCCTGTCCAGTCATCAGCCAGTCAGAAATATAGCCACTCACAATCTGGCTCAACACCCATAGTGCAGATGTCCCCTATTCCCCCAGTTTACAGGGAGATGACAATCCTATGTTGGCCACCACTTGTGGTGGGGCACCCTGAGTGGCAGCTTTAATGATGCCCAATGTATGACTTTAGTGACTGGGGTTTCAGACCATTTTGATCAGCTCTAAGGACGCAGTTCTAGAGCCGCACCCAAAGCTGTCAAGTCCGAAATGTGGGACACCATCACTGGGCAGGTTGATAGTGCCGGACCAGAGCAAGGGATGTGGATCAAATGCAAAATAAGTTTTCTGACATAATATATTTTATGAGGAAAAAAAACAACAAAGGAAGGCAACAAGGGTAAGGGACTGTGTTCTATTGGTAATGCTGATGTGGGTCCTGACCTTTGCATGGCTACATCCATTCTGTATTTTTTTCAGCTTGCACTCCGGAGGCGGAATAGCACAAAATCTTGAATTTAATGCAGCAGAAGAACTGGTGTATGGCCTGTTGAACCCAGCAACATCCCAGGGCTTGCCGGGGAGCATCAACTCAAATATTTGTGCTGCTGCTGGATATGTAAGTTGTGGCATATTTTGGGTTGTTGTAGTGTCTGCCTCATTTCAATGGCAAAGTTTATGATGCCAGCGGAGCCTACATGTTGTGGCTGGACCATGAAAGGCCAATCCTGGAATAGTGCCACATGCCACCTCAAACCCAATTACTGACTTTTACCTGGTCTATGTCATCAAGGACTGTGTCTTCAAGGAAAGCAGCAATGGAAGACTCGGATATGGTAAGTGTCATGTGGCCAAAGTGGGAACCCTTGGATCCCCATGCAGCCCTGTTTTTGTGCACTGCCTGTGTATCAAACAGCAGAGAGCTAACTGATTTATCTGGCCCTATAGACACCCCCTCTACTGGCTGCCATACAGGATCTGGAGGAGGAGAATCCAATGCATCTGCCTCAACAACAACAGCAGCATCAGCACCCACTGCTGCACCAGTTGCCTCCCCACCAACCTCAGACACAACATCTGCATCAACAGCTGCCACTGCAGCAGCAGAAGCCTCAACATCTCCCACTGCAGCAGCTGCCTCAACAACTGCCACTGCAGCAACCGCCTCCCCCACTCCCTCTGCAACAGCAGCAAATGCCTTCCACACTCCCTCTGCAGCAACTGCTTCCCACACTCCCTCTGTAACGGTTGCCTCCCACAATCCCTCTGCTGCCACAGCTGGATCCACAGCTCCAGCATGACCAACAGCTGGAGTTTGAGGAGCAGCTACAGCCATCACCTCCATGGGCCAGCTCTACAGTCGAGGATATCCCATCAGCCACATCAAGCACAACACATGTTGAAGGGTCTAGTACAGCTCCAGCTGCAAGTGTCCCTAGACAGGGAAGAGGACGATGGTCCCAGGCATGTCTCCCTGGTGAGGCAGGTACAGTTGATGGAGGTGTATTGGCGAGCAGATAGCAGAGCCTTCAGGCAAAACAGTGCCCGGTTCCGCCAAACCAGAGTGAGACACATAATGTTACTCCACCATGACCTCCAAGCAATGGTGGCTAAACAACAGAACAGCTACCGCCAGAGGGAGTCACTGATAGCACAGGGGCAGGTGCAAAATGACAACCTGGCACTCCGAGAAGCCATAGCAATAAGCAAATACACATTGGGTATAAATATTTAGTTTGTTTTTTTGGAAATCCTAGTAGCCTAAGAATATTTGCCCACATTGTTACAAATAAAGCAATATGTCAGAGTTTTGTATGAACAATAGAGATGAGCGAACCGGTTCGGACGAACCGGAATTCGCTCCGAATTTCAGGAAATATTCGATTCGGCACGAACCCGAATATTTTGTGGTTCGTGCCGATCGAATTTTTTCTGAAAAAGCCGGCATGGTGGGAGCGGAGCCGGCCAGCGGGCCGGTAAAGCCGGCCGGCCCGCTCCCACCATGCCGGCATTTAAAAAACAAAAAAAAACAAAAAAAAGCATTTTTGCCGGCATGGTGGGAGCGGGCCGGCCGGTTCCGCGCTGACAGCGGAACCGGCCGGCGGGCCGGTAAAGCCGGCCGGCCCGCTCCCACCATGCCGGCATTTAAAAAAAAAAAAAAAAAAAAAAAAAAGCATTTTTGCCGGCATGGTGGGAGCGGGCCGGCCAGCTCCGCTGTCAGCGGAACCGGCCGTCCCGCTCCGCTGTCAGCGGAACCGGCCAGCCCGCTCCCACCATGCCGGCATTTAAAAAAAAAGCAAACACTTACCTGCAGGTCCGGAGCGTGGAGGCCGGCGCCGCTCTCAGCTGTCATCTGAGGGCGCATCATCAGATGACAGCTTTTTTTTTTTTGGTCTTTTAAATGCCGGCATGGTGGGAGCGGGCCGGCCGGCTTTACCGGCTCGCCGGCCGGTTCCGCTGTCAGCGCGGAACCGGCCGGCCCGCTCCCACCATGCCGGCAAAAATGCTTTTTTTTTTTTTGTTTGTTTTTTAAATGCCGGCATGGTGGGAGCGGGCCGGCCGGCTCCCACCATGCCGGCATTTTTGATGGGGAACTTCGTAAAAGTTCGATTCGGCCGAACCCGAATTTCTTTGTGAAATTCGGTGAATCGGCCGAATCGAACTTTTCAAAAGTTCGCTCATCTCTAATAAACAATAAACAGAAGTAGCATAAATAATTTTGTAATTTTGTTTAATCTTACTGAATACATGAAAAGAGGGGTTGAAGCTTACAGAAAAACAAGCCTTGCATCAAATCCAAACATACAGATAGACATATAAACATAGAGACACCACAAAAATGACACTGGGGACAACAAAAAGAGACTAAGATTAACTAAAAAGAGACGAGACAAGGTGATTCTGGACAGACTGACCAGAGGCATACTGTGTGCCCCTATAAACATTTGGGGGAATATCCAGAATTACTGGAGAGGGGGAGATGTTTGAACATTTGTGTTTATCATTCTCTACGTCTAGAGGGAATATATCACTACTTTATACAGAATTATCATTAAGCTTGGATGCTTTGAAACCAGCCTATGCCCAGAAATAGGAAAATGACTTAGGTCCTCCACCAGATGAAAAAGACTGGCAACAAATATGATTGGATTCTGCCAGGGCTTCCATTAGTATTGCATTGATTGAAACTAATTTAAAACTATTATATACTGTAGATGGTATCTTGTTCCAACTAGAATAGCCCATTTTACCCCAGGCTACTCACCCAAATGGTTCAGTGGATGCTATTTGGTGGGAGTGTCCCAAGGTGAGAGTGGTCTGGTCCAAATCATACTAAATTATATATTCGATTTTTAGTATTACCTTTTGCAAAATGCCATATGAAGCACTTCTAAACCGTAAACCAGGACTTAACTGCAACTCTCTCTCTCACATGTGCACTGCCACAAAACAGACTATAGCCAAGGGGTAGAAATCTCCTTGTCTGGAATTTAAGGATGTTAAAAACAGATTAATTGAATATATGGTTAATAAAGAGATAGCTTTACTAACCATTTGTTTATTATTGTTCTTAGTTTTCTCCTCTGTTAATATAATGGGGAGTTTGATATGTGTGGAGAGTCCTGGCACACATTCGTTCCTACCTTCTCCTTATCCCTTCTTTAGTTTTAATTTAATTTGATTTTTCATATATGTTTTTTTTGGTCGTGTTTATGTAGAATTTTTATACTTTCCCTATTATGTTCTTATTATATTTTTGGTTTGCATTTGCCTATATATAGATATGTTTTTGTTTTGGTATTTTTTGTGTATATAATTTTGGAATAATTAATAATTAGGTTTGAATAATCTGGTGCTTTCATTAAGAACCAGAGACATTTTAATATAGAGAGTATTAAAGCGGACCTTCACTCTGAATAAGAGTCTATCTTATATGTTTCCCTCACCCTGTACATACAGATTGCCCACATTAAAAATCATCCTACCTGCATCTACTGCATGTTATGAGCCTTTAAACATCCAAAATGGCGGCTTCTGGAAGCTGCCATCTTATCAGGCAGCCTGCAAACAGGAAGTGCCTGCAAACAGGAAGTGACTGTGCTGCTCTGCATTCTGGGACTGCTGACCTTTCCCTGACCCCAGCTCTGCTCTGTCTGAGCAAAGCACAGTTATAACCCACCCCCCTGTACCTTATCCCACTCTCCTCTCCTCAGTAAGTGTGATGCTTCTGAGTCAAGATGGCGGCGCCCGTATCCTAAGTTCCCAAACAGAGTTGCAGCCCAGTGGGGGAAAGAATAATAAGTTAGTGACTAAAAATGTAAAATATATTAATTTTAGATGCTGGGGAATCGTTTTTTAAGAGTTTGGGCTTTTCATTAAATAGTGGTGAAGGTCCGGTTTAATTGAAATATGTAGTTTTTATTCTTCTTCTTATTAGTAACTGTACACATTGTGATACTTACACAACTGTACTGTATAGGTTTACAGATAACAATAAAAACTATTGAAACAGAAAACACCATTAGGTTTTATTCTCAGCCCTCCTTTCATCTTCATATCTCGCTTACCAGAATTATTGGGCTTCCCAGCAAGGGGCGTCTGCCAGCACTTGTAAGCAATTATGATCCAAGGGATATTAGTAAAGTATCTTCCTAAAATTCCAAAAGCCAATACTGTAGTGCTTTGGCAGACAGATCAGCCTTCAATCTATTCCTCAAAAGTGTAACACCATTTATTATGCATCAAGCTCACAAAACTCACATGCATCAAGCTCACATACTCACAAAAGTACTATATGCATGTGCATATAATATGTTCCAGTGTACCCTGTTATGCTATTGTTTGTTCATGAATATGTGCACAGATGAAAATGCACAGTGCACATACAAATATTTTTTGTGCATATATGACAATTGTATGCTTGCACACGCATAGGAATTTCATCTGCATTTAACCCATCTGTGCTTCTTTAATCATGGCGCCCTGGGAGCAGTTGGTGAGTTAGAGCACTTTAGTCCTGTCTCGGCAGGGAATTAAACCTGCTACAGTCACAAGATCACTTTCTTACTACTTTGCCATAACTGCCCCTTAGCATCTTGTTGGCAATCGTCTATGTACTCTATGTACTAAGCAATAATAATCGTCTAATTTCTTTAGCTTTCATTTTTTTACATAAACTAAACCTTTGTATATTATTCCAAAGAAGGTTTTGTGTTGTATTACTAAAAGGTCCAGCACCGATCTGAGTCTTCAGCGGCCTATGCAATTCAAGGCCTCCCCTTACCATCAAATGCTGCCACACCCTCTCAATTCAAATAAAGGGAGTGAGCCTTCCGTTGGTAGGAACACTTCAAATAAAGGGAGTGAGCCTTCCGGTGGTGGGAACACTTTGTATAAATTTTGATTCATGCACTTCGGGACGTTTTAATTTGGTTTTCCTATGCTTGCAGTTCAAAGGCTTATCAAGAAAGCTCTGTGTTTTACAATTACCTGTCCTGTATTACTGAATAAGATCTGAGTCACAATGCAAAAAGGTTAAGATCACCACTCACCATGCCTCTGTTATCGCTGATTGCCAACATCTCTCTAGCTGACCCAGCACATGTGTAAGAGAATTACCTTTGAAATACAGATGCATTGCAAAAAATTAGAATATCATCAAAAAATTTTATATTTTTATTAATTCAGTTGAAAAACTGAAACTCATATATTATTTTGAGTCAATACAGAGTTAATTTTTTCAAGATTTTTTATGTTAATGTTGATGATTATGGCTTACAGTGATTACCTCAGAAAATTCAAATAATATATAAGACCAACTGAAAAAAAATAACTTAACACAGAAATGTTGGCTAAATGAAAAATATGTACAGTAAATTCACTCAATACTTGTTGGGGCTCCTTTTGCAAAAATGACTGCATCAATGCATCATGGCATTAAGGCGATCAGCCTGTGGCACTGCAGAGGTGTTATGGCTTTGATATCAGCCTTCAGCTTTGCTGCATAAAAAACAGTTAGTAAGAACTTGAAGGCCTTACATCCTTAGAAATTAATTGTATCTATTAAAATTAGAATTCCTAGAAAAGTAAAAAAAATGGAGAAAAGTTGTATGATGCAGTAGAAGATAACTGGGATTGTGGTATTGCAACTTTAGTAGCAGAAAAACAGGAGGAAATCTGCCAGTTACTGAATGTTACTGAGGAAGCTGAATGTTCTGCAGATTAGTATGTATAAAGATAACTTATGTTGGTGCCAAAATTCAAAGAAAAATTATTAAATGGTAATTCAGATAATGCATTTGGCAAAGGTGCAGGGTCAGATGAAGGGTGTCCATGGTGGGAACCTTCCTACCAACATCACAGAAAGACAAATATATAACCACACCAGACTACAATATACCACAGTATACCAAACCACACTGCCACACCACATTACATTACACCACACCATACTACATCAAACCACACTACATTATACCACATCATGTTGCAATAGATCACACTACACCACACCTGACCACACTAGACCACAACACCGGAACACACTACACTACACCAAACCACACATCTCCACTACCGACCACACTACACCACATCAGACCACACTACAGTATACCAGATCACACTAAACCACAATATACCAAACCACACCTCACCTGAATGGACTAGAACACAACACCACACATCAGACCACACTAGACCACACAACACTTTATGGCTTGAGGGCCAACTAGAAACAAGTGTTGATGGCCCTGGTAGATGCCCCCCCTGTAATGCAAAGCCCATGTGTTACAGCCCAGGTAACCCCTAAACTGCAGAGGCCCAGTACAAGTCATACAAAAACTGTTGACGACAAATTTTACTAGTTGCCATCAATCTGGTCCCACCCATGATGGTCAAGGGGAATCAGGAGTGTGCTCTGTTCTGTTGCACATTTCTTACTGCATGATTACTACATTTGCTTGAAAACTAAAAAAAATATTTTTGTGTGATACTGGGGAGTCCCACCTGCAAAAGCTAGAAAAATATAGATTTGATCAAATAGAGAGGTTTGGACGTGTTGCAACTTAATGCTGCCTACATGTATTATGTGTATTCATATACAACAGTGTATATTCATTACATTACAGTAGAAAACATACAGGGCATAGACAATGCTAGTATGCAAGGCAATCCTATTTTTATCATAGGATGCTGAAGTGGGCATCTTCCCTCCTGAATTTAGAGTAGTAAGGTGACAAATGAACTTGCGTTTTGCCTTAGTCAGCAATGTGAGTTTCTTCAGAATTAAAGTAGTGAGTAGTGAAGAGTCAGGGTTGATGGATATGGTTCTGGTAGAGTACTGTGGTCAGATAAGAGCTGGCTCATGGAGAGGGCTAGGAGTACCTTAAAATAGTGATTGAGGTGTTTGGGTCTTTCTGGGATTAGCTGGTAGTAGGGGTCTACAAATTGTAGCAGGATTAGGTCCCTTTAGTTTGTAGCAAGAGGTGTGTAGCAGGCACTCTTCTTTGGATTGTTTGGGGTAGTTATCCTATTTGTAGCAATGGGTTGTATCCCAGATTATAGCAAGGTGACTGTGTGGGATCTCTGTTAGTTGCTCCAGTAGAACAGGTGCCAGTGCACTTTGGGTTCACTCCAAACAAGGGGGGGGGGGCTAATGGGGAAGGAATGCCAGAATATGCTTGCCTTGGCCTAGGAATGTAGTTGCTGTGTAGTAGCTACAGTAAAGATCCTGCAATCCAGGGTATGGAGTTAATCTTTCTGCCTTGTAGTTGATTTGGCTGCTATTTCTGTATATTGGGCCCGTTGCCACATTTTTTTTGTAACATCTAATACATTAAAGTTGTTAGATGCTTTCCAGGTTCAAACCTCGGACCTCTGGAGGGGCAGTCTGTGTCTCTATATATTTATCTGTAGTATCAGAGTTCTGTCAGTCAAGTGCAGTCTCTCACCTGGTATTTATCTTCCTGACCATTCGATGTTGCTGGAGCATTGTGTTTCTGTATTAATACCAAATGCTATTTTTTTTTCTTGGCCAGGCTGTTTCCTGTCTGTGTATGTACCTATAAGAGTTATATTTCTATCCTTGGATTCAACTGCAGATATATTTCAGTCTCTGAATCTGTTCCCCGATCTGTTCCTTGATAGTGAGTTTAATATCTGCTCCAAAATTGTGGTCTAGTGTCGTCTGGTGTGGTGTTGTGTTCTAGTCCATCCAGGTGTGGTGTGGTTTGGTATATTATGTACACCCTTGATAAGTAACAAGTTTAGAGTGATAATGGAGGTAAATTCACAGGACACGAAGGACACAACGTACAAGAGTATTTAAAGCGGACCAAAACACCCAAAGACAACTCAAATCTATTTTGCTCCCCCTACTCCAGGTACATTACCATTTGGATGTTTTCTGCCCTCAGTGCTGCTTGGTATTCCCGTTACAGTGATTTTAATTTTAGTTTTGCCCAGGTATGCCATTTGTATGCCAAACTAGCTGTTTAAGCCCTCCTCCTCCCCCCTCCACACAATCTCATGCTGTAAAAAATGAGTGGCTATTGCTAGAAGGAAGATAAGAGCCAAAAGAAGATTTAATTTTCCCCCAATTTTTCCTTTTTTGAGTAATTTTAACCAATTTATTACCAAGACACTAAGGAGAGTTGATACATGTTTTTTTTATTTAACCTTCCATAGGATGTGGTTGGTCCACTTTAAAGCAGACTGGACTAGGGCATCAAAAGACAGTGCCATACACACCAAAGCAATATGGGGTAGCTGAAAAAAAAAACAGAACTCTGACTGACATGATGTATGTTGACAGACTCTGGACTACCACAAAAATACTGGGGTGAGGCAGCAATGACAGCCACTTATTTGCAGAACAGACTCTTTTCAAGAACTGTGGATAAAACTCCATATGAACTGTGGTACAATGAGAAGCCAAGTATAAGACACCTAAGAGCTTTTGGATGCAAATCATTCATCTACATTCTAATGGAAAAATGCACCAAACTCCAAAACAGAGCATTTGAAGGAATCTTTGTTAAGGGTTACAGAATCCTAAATCCCACAACCAACAAGGTTGCCATTAGCAACAGCAGAACTTTTATTAAAGATCTGAGAGACAAAGTGATGAAAACAGAGGAGGTCAGAACAGAAGAGAAAACTGACACTGATCATCTGTAACTTCTGAACAATCAGTTGAGCACAGAACCTACCAGTAATGGAGAGCAGACACAAGCAAGCTCAAACACAGAACCAAGATGCTCAGCATGACAAAACAAAGGTAAACCACCTGTACGTCTCTCATACATGGCGAGCACTGCCAGTATTAATGAACCTGCAACTGGGGAAGACATCTCAGCTTTCAGAAGGGAAAGCCAGTAAATGGATAAAGGCTGCAAAGGACAACATAAAGTCCATTAATTACACTAAAACATGGACACTTACAGAACTTTCACCTGGAAAAAAAGTGTTAAAGTGTAAATGTGAGCGGCAATGCAGATGGCACAGTTGAATGATACAAAGCAAGACACGTAGCCAAGGAATATTCTCAAAAATATAGAGAGGACTAGGATGAGACTTTTGCTCCAGTAGTCAAACATTGTAAAATAATGACTTTGCTGACAGTAGCAGCCACAAGGAAAATGCAAGTGAAACACTTTGATGTGAAAACAGCTCTTCACCCAGGAAATCAGAGTGCCTTTTAACTAAGGCCTTTTGTTACAGACACGGGCCTATCAGAGATGTAATGTCATATTTATGTCATATTCCTCAGAGTGCCATCAGTACCTATTTTTTCATTCTGCCCCCACTCCTGCTTTTGGATTTCGTGCCCATTACCTACTCCTAAATTGGATCCTCACTACCTGCTCCTGGATTGTTTTCCCACTATATGCACATTGAAACCCTCATCTGTTCTGTGTTTTTCTCTACAAAATCCGGTATAGATCTAGTTTCTAGTCCTGTTTAGCTCTTTTTCAGTTTCCTAACTCCAACACTTTAATATTTAATCCAGTATGCCCAACTTGTCAAAAACCTCAGTGAGCCTGGTTCTAGCGTAGCTAGACTTTTCTGCACCCAGGGAAAAGATTCAGAATAGCCCCCCCCCCCCCCTTCCAAATAAGCTTCAGCTGAATTGGCCTGCGCCCAATTGACTTTCACTTTTTTTGTGCCCCCCCCCCAGAGAATCCTGATTTGGGATGCCCCGTTCCTTGTATACAGGCTAGAGATTGCAAGTACCTCTGTGTCCTCTTCTGTGTGCCCTTCCCCTCTCTCACTTTATCAAGTTCCTCCTTTTTCTTTCTCTCTTCCTTCCCCATCTCTCGGTCTCTCTTTTTCTTTCTCCCTGCTTTCCTCTCTCTTGTCCTTTCTTCCTTCTTTTAATTCTCCCTTCCTTCGTTTGGCCCTCTTTCATTTTCTTCTCCTACTTTTTACTTCCTCTCTTTTTCTCAACTTTTCTTTCTTCCTTACATTCTTCCCTTCCTGCCTTTCTCTCTCTCTTTCCTTCTTTCTCGCTCACTCCCCTACTGCCTCCCTCCTTTCTTTTGTTTTTTTTTTTGCTCCCCCTTTCCTCTTTCTTATTTTCTCTCCTTGCTCTTCTCTCTCTTCCTTTCTTCAGTCCTCACTTACTTCTTCCCTTCCTTTCCCTCTCTGTTTCTCTTCTTTACTTCATTCCTCCTCTCCTCATTCCTCCCCTCTCTCCTTACCTCCCAGCTCTTTTCTCTATCTCTCTCTTTTCTTTTTTATGTTATTCTTTCCCCCTCCGCCTCTCCCTTCCCCTTTTCTTTCTTTTCTTCCTTTCTTCCTCGCTTTCTCTTTTTTTTCACTCACTCTCGCTATACATTCTTTCAGCCCTCAATATGCTGTGGGATTCCCAGGTGAAGTAAGAATAACTGGTGTTGCAGGGAGTTTTACACAGTGGGGCATCCCAAATCATGATAGTGACATTTCTGGTGGTTGCTCCTCTTTAAAAGTGTACAGTATGTCAACTGTAGTTAAATATAAATTGCCCAGTAAATGTGTTTTCTTTTATACTTTTTTTATAACTTTTTTTTTTTTTATGGAAATTAGCTCCTGAGGTTAGAGTGTGAATTTGTGTCAATGGTTGGGAAGTATGGTGTAGACAAAGGCTTGGTTTAAGTGAGAACATTTTCCACTAAATGCCCACTGCATTTGTCCCTGTTTGGCATCTTCATAAGTTGGGAGGTATGCTGTTGTTAATCAAACCAATAACCATAGTGTTGTCAATGACTTTTACTGAGTTCACTGAGGATGTGCCGTTGTTGGTATGCATGGAAAACAATACACCTTTCAGGCCCTATAATATACAGAGCGTTTTTAATTGATTAAAATCATTTTTTTTAACAAATAGGGCCTGAGGCAAGATCTAAAAATACTTTAAGATCACTAAGTGGCAAACCTAGGGGACATCCTGATTTGGGATGCCCCACAGTGAAAAGTTAAGAAGAAAGAAATGAATGCTCCACTTCTGGGTTTCCACAGCAGCTGTAAAACAAAACACATAACTACTTGCTGCAGCATTCCAGCTCTCTCTGCTCTGTGCGCCAGGCAGCCCGACGATCTGCTGCAGGTGGTGAGCAAAGCAAATGGCGCAGGTACACGGCATATTTGTATACTGCATTTTACAGCCACTGCAGGAACCTGGAAGATGGTATTGAGCCCTGAGCATCTTGAGCTTTCTGCTTAGCTGGGACATCCCAAATGAGTATGCCCCCGAGCATTGCTACTTAGCAATCTCAACATTTTTATAGACTTTATGATCACTTTGATAGATCACAGCATATCAAAAACAGTTGTTAAAAAAATAAAAAAACATTTGTCTGGAGACTGGCTTTAAATGTGATTTAAAATTCACAGTGAAAATCAGTTTTGTACAAATAGATCCCCGTATTCAACTGCAGCTTTGGGATAATATCTGTCAGTTTGAATCCTTTTAGGGCTGGGTGTGGATTTAAAAAACTAGAAGCTGGAATTATTTTAGACACATATAGGCCTGGACAAAACATAATGCTGCATTTAATTCCTATTAGACAAATAGTGAACTTGGACTGCATGCCTAGACAAAAAAAATAAGATAACAAAAAGGAATCATGGAAAATGCCACCACTGATTTCTATGGCCAGATCCAGCAAAACTAGACTACCCTGCCAGTATCTGCTAATCTCTGAATCATATTGATAATTATGCTAGCTAAATTATGTAGCTTAAAGGAAAAGTCCACTTCTGTGTTTCCCAGTTCCCAATATTCCAGCGCTAGACAGTCCAAGGGAGATTTGCTTATCTTACCGGAGCTTGCATGCAGTTGTTTGGTCTCCCGCAGCCCAGGTTTGTCAAGCTGGGAGCTGTGCTTTCGGGTTCTGGTGGGTGGGCAGGTGGGCGTGGCCTCCTTAAGGTCGGCTCCCATTGAAAACAAAGGGCGCCTCCATATATGGAAGTTTATGGAGTATGCCGGCACCCATTGTTTCGGCAGGAGTGTAACAATGTTGGCGGACTAGCCACCACTCTGTTAAGGGTTAAATTTATTAGTATAGACCAAGTTAATGGGTTAATTGCCGATGGGGTGGAGTGACACATTTTATTCATTTAATTTCCTCTAGAGGTAGTTACAACCTGGTATTGGATTAGAAATGAACATTTTGTGTTTCTATTTCCAAACATCACCATATATGGTCATTTTTCTAATCCTGGGGACTGATTGGCTACTGAGTCTTTAAAAGGGATGGCCCAGCACACACCCAATTTTTGGATTCTTTGGGAGAAGCTGGAAGAAGGATTCTTCGGGAGAAGCTGGAAGAAGGACTCTTCGGGAGAAGCTGGAAGAAGGACGGGCAAGAGAGGAAGAGAGGCTGTGGTCCAGAGGTGTCTACTGTCTTTGGCCCTCGAGGGGGGACCAGTGAGGAGTAACTGGAGTGTGAGTTGCCTGTGGAGAAAGAAGGCAGTGTCAATGGCGTGGCACTGTGCTTGTTCTTCAAGGGGTACTGTGCAAAGTATCCATGGGGTGTGCCCCACCTGCTGGAACCGTGGGGAAGAAGGACTCCTGGAAGGTGGAACAGGTGGGGGCCTGTGCAGTCCTCGCAAAGGTGTTAGGGAAAGCTTGAAGTCCTGCCAGGGTCCCGGATCATTTGAAGAGATTCTCCTAATAAAAGGGGTGCCTACCCCCGTTAAAGAAGCTTTTGGACTGTGTTTTTTCCTTCTTTAGACTCCCGGAGGACTGAACTGAGTAGATTCTTACTGAGTTGTACCACCCCCATCTCAGGGACATTTAGTAACGTCCTCATGGAACTAGACTCCAGCTCCAAAAGCTCCTTGGCCCCCTTTTACATGGAACCTTATCCCCAAAGACCATAACTCCTAGTTATCCTTCAGTGCCAAGGCGAGTGGGCAGGGTGGGGTTTACTTTTGGACAAAGCTGCCAGGACTGTCCCTTAAAAAAACAAAAAACAAAAACAGTATTAAAATAAAAAAAAACTCATTGTCTTTCATTTAAAGCATCCTCTCTGAAACCCCCTTCTCCTGGCCCAGGGGCCTGTGATCTTCTTGATGCCGTGGGCCACTATTGAAGTTGGCCCGTCGGTATCTATAGTGAGGGGGGACATGATGGGGAGTGACTGACACTGTGCCAGTTAAGCTGTCATAAATGACTTTAAAGTTTGACTGATAAATTCTGTCTGCCTAATAATCCTATAGGAACAGGAATTGGTTAAACTGGACCTTCACCCTGAATAAGAGCCTAACTTATATGTTTCCCTCACTCTGTACATACAGATTGCCCACATTAATAATCATCCTACCTGCATTTACTGCATGTGAGCCTTTAAATATCCAAGATGGCGGCTCATGGAGCATCAGGCAGCCTGCAAACAGGAACTGTCTTCTGACTGTGTCCCTCTGCATTCTGGGATTGTTGTCCTTGCCCTGACCCCAGTTCTGCTCTCTCTGTACAAAGCACAGCTCTAACCCCGTCCCCTGTACTTTATCCCGCTCTCCTCCGTATGTGTGATGCTTCTGAGTCAAGATGGCAGCACCCGTATCCTAGAGTGCTGAACAGAGGTAAATCCCAGCAGGGGAAATAATAATAAGTAAGCGATTAAAAACTTAAAATATATTCATTTTATATGCTGGGGAATAGTTTTTTTAAGGGTTTGGGCTTTTCATTAAATGATGCTGAAGGTCCGGTTTAAACGAATGCATTTTATTTATTTTTAACGTTACTTTTCTTAACACAGCTCTAACCCCGCCTTCTGCTTGAGGGAAAGCAAATGTGGCAAATTGGCTATTGGTAAGTAAAGAAAAAAAGAAAGAGAAATAAGAGAATATTATAAGCTCTGTGCCAAAATTGTTAGCTCTGTTCCACAAAATAACTCCTTTCTTACTAGCCCCTCTTCACAGGGGGTTGGAGAGAGGGTTATGTAGCTCCAAAAATTCCCAGGTCCCCGGCTCATAGAGCTAGTCCATTGCTCAGGACCTGATTTCCATTTTTCCTTTTAAATTTGAGTATACTGAGCTTTCCATGAGCTAGAATTTGGATAATCCCTTAAATAACCAGTCAACTGCTTTTTGGCACCTTCTAGGACATGAAAATAGCGTTATGTGGCTCCAGAAATTGCAGGCCTTACAGTATGAGATCAGAATTTAGATCTACAGGTGGAAGGACTGCTCAGAGCAGGAATAATATAAGTCAACAGAGGAGCTTTGTAAATGTAGTGAGAAATTGTATTTACCTACCTTCACCTCTGTACAGAAATGTGCCTCAAATAACACTGTTCTTGTAAACGACAGACGCTTGTTGTAGTTTAGACTTTTTATGTTAAATTTGTGCTATCAAAAGCTGATGTGTCTCATTGGCTGTCCAGACTATCTCAAGCCCTGTGCTGATTAGGGGCAACACCCCTAAACAAGTGTCCACAAGTAATTATAAGCTATACCCAAGTATCGCACCCCTAGCGGCTGGGTATAAACCCAAGGGATGATTTTCCATGCCTCATATGCTGCAACAAACATAAGTAAAGATAAATCCTGTTATTCTGCTAGTTTCTGCTAACTAGGGGGCATTTTGGTCTCTAAGCCCACTATATTTAGACTTTTGGTCGATCCTTAAAATGTCTTGTATATATGTTCTGGCACTCCCAAGTCTCAGTTCGCATACAGCTATCTGTCCTCAACCTTGTACTCATGAGGGGCAACACCTGTGGCTATGAGTGTTATCAAAAGCTGATATGTCTCAATGGCTGCCCAGACTCTAGCCTTGTGGTGATGAGCGGACCACCCCTAAACCACAATTAGAGTGGGTGGTTGTGTGTTTATTCTTAGCTATACCCAAGCATTGCACCCTACCAGTGTGGCCTGCGGGTCAGGCAGGGGCGTACAAAACCCGTGATTATAACTATACCAGGTTTTGTTTCTTGCCTGCCATCCTAATTTGAGATGCCCTGCTGTGTGAAACCCCCCATGACCACCCATACAAACTTTCAGGTTCCAGGGCTGGCCGTGCTGGGTTTTGTTCTGCTTTAATAACCAGCAGTAAATGACCTGCAAGGAAGCACAGGGACTGCAGCCTAGGCCAAATAGTCAAGAGACCAGGCTCGGTCTGGCCCCCCAAGTTACCAGGGAATTCCCTCAGTGGACCCTATGTCCAAAAGGGATGGTCTATCTCCACTATATGATAACAGATACTGTGCTGTCTACTTTTCTATTATAGCAGTGGTAGGTAATGCTGGATGTCACTGTTTATGACAGATCACAGCTTATCCACTCCACAATACAGTTAGGTTTAATGTCTAGGCTTTAGGAGACCTAAAAAATAAGCCAGTATTATTTGCATGTAACTGTAAGACGGACCCCCAGAATCCATTCTCCTGGCCCCAGGCAACGCAGTCTGACATTGTCGGAGTCTGTGGTCTGATTGGAGTTCTAGGTAGTGTTGGAGGGCTGTGGGGCCTGGTGAGGTTCATTTCTTTCTGAGGTGCTTGTATCCCAGAGTTACAGATACAAAGAGTGCCGGAGGGGGGGGGGGGGACACTGTGCAAGCATCTAAGAGGCCGATTCATCAATAGCGCCAGGTAGCGACAGATGAGCGACTGTAGCGTGATTTTTTCAGCGCCAGACAGTATTCGCTGTGCTTGGCCGGCATTAGCTTGATGACAGCGACTCAGTCGGTGTGCGGTAATGTTGAATACGGGCTGGGGAGTCGCTGTTTCACAGGTCCAGCGTTGTATGTGAGCGCCTGACAACGAATGGCCAGAGCGAACGGCTAGCTTCATATTCATCAAAAAATCACGCTCCGAATGTGCTGTCGCTGTCCATTCCTTGTTTAAACCCCAGAGCGCTGGCGGCGATCTGTATTAACTAGTTTTTAACCCCTAAACAACCATATTTTTTGAATGTAACATTATACATGTTTTTAGAATCATCCCGTTATATGAATACATTAATCTCAGACCTGTTAGATCAATTCTGCACATATTTTTTTTTTTTTTTTTTTTTACTTAAAAATAAATCCTAACATTGCAGAAATGGTCTCCGAATTTTTGACATTAAAAAAATCAAAAAAAAAAATATTACCAATTAATCATGAATTATTATAGATTGCTCCATTGAAATGCATTGGACATCGCCAGGGAGCGACAGCTCATACCTGGCGCTGTGAGGGAATTTGCAGCGGCGCTGTTCGGTCCAGGCGGCTTCATGATGAATGCCGCGCTAGCCGTCGCTCTCGCCGGCGCTAGCCTCATTTTGCTTGATAAATGCGTCATTGTGACCGCCGCGGGCGTACTTGAGTCGGTAGTCGCCGTTAGCTGCCGCTACCTGGCGCTCGTCAGACACTACCTGGCGCTATCGCTTGATGAATAAGGGCATTAGTCCCGCCCTGCAGAACCTGCATCTTTTAGATTCCAGGCCAGCCACTGGTAGGTTTTGTTCCGCTTTAAGTGTGGTGGAGGACCCCCTGTAAGTAACTGTAGTTTAACTGACCTTGATAATATGTAGAGGACCACCTGGTATCCGGTCGTGAGTGTAGGCATGGCTGGTGAAGCAGCAGCACAGGGCACCATCCTCCTTTGGGCGCCGATGGGGACACCAGACCTTTAACCTTTGCAATGTTTTTTTTTTTATTTAAATGGATTGCCATCATTTGGTCTAGATAGGGACAACGTGGAAGGGGTGACATGTCCTCTGACAGATTGCTTTTTGAGGGCCAAGTGGGGTTCATCAAAGGGAAGACTTTTATTCCGGGAGTGAGGGTCACCATCTGCTAAACTCAGCCAGAATATTTTTTTAGGAGTGGGGGAATCTATTGGAGGGTACACAGTTTGTGCTGTCCTGGGGGCGTGCCATCATGCAGTCCTGCACACGGCACATTCCAACGCAGGTAATTTTTTGCCTTCTTCTTCCAAAACTTTTGTTAGTCTTTAGTAGTATTTATGGGTTGATTATTCTGTTCCATCACAAAAGTTCTTCCTGTTAAGTCTCAGGCTTCAACAGTGAAGCTAAAGAATTCTATGGCTTAGCATTTGTTTCATTGGTTTAGTCACTCTGTGGAAGGTTCCAACTTCAGAGCCAGTCAAACACCCCAACCATAGTGCTTGCTGGCATGATATATAGGTGACAATATGGGTTCATTAGACTACCATTTCATTTATAATTCATTTATTCATTTAGCGTGAGTTCATTTTTGTGTTTCTGTCACTCGCAACCAATATTTATCCTCAACGGCACTCAGTGCCCGATTTACCAAACAATAAACAGCCATATAGTTCGCAGTGCCGGGCGCTCTTTTTAAAGCTGCGCTAGTTTATAGTGGTGATGTAGGTTTAGGTCCCATAGAGCACAATGGGCAGAATTGTACTGAAGTGTTATTAGCTTATAAATATTTATTTGTACATAACTTGCACTGTGACCTGTCAATGTAAATGCAGGTTGGCATGTCACCAAATGTAACTTCATTTATTTCATGTAAAATCTTTTATTTTGGCGTATTCTAAATACCATTGTGTACTTTGTATCACAACAACTAAATCCCAGCCTAAATGCATTGTAAAGTTTGTCCTCTTTGTCCCCAGCAATGACATCCTGTAACTGTAATGATGACCAGCACCTGTTAAATACAGCGCCAATCTTTTCAACATGCCAAAAATTATTAATTGTCACTGAGGAAGTGGCCTGCCTAATGGAGGGCACGAAACGCGTGGGGGAGTTACCTTGGGGATGTCGACTTGGGATGCCCTGAATAGATTCTTCACAATGGTGATGTTATATTGCATTGTTCACTGCCATTGATTCGTCCTTAGTTTGTTGTTACGCTGCTTGTCTCTTACAGTACTTTATAGCACTTCAGCTCTTTCAGACAAATGGTTATTTTCAATAGAATATAGATTTGTGATTTCTTGAATGGTTTTATGTGCACATAGATCATTGAATCCATATTTTGGACATCCCAATTATATGTTTATATATCAATGTCTATGTTTGTGGTTTTGTGGAGTTCTTCGAAAAGTAATGTGAAACATTTTATGGGGTGGTGCCAAGTGTTCATGTGTCACTAGTCTAGTTGCTGGGACCAAAAATTAAGAGCATTTTTGAGATTGTGTTGTGACACTATCTCTATTTTTGCAGATGACACAAAGCTATGTAGCACAGTGCAGTCTATTGAAGCTTCAGACTGACTTGGAAACTTTGAGTGTCTGGGCATCCACTTGGCAAAGTAAAGTCATGCACTTGGGGTCTAACAACCTGAAGGCCACATATATCCTCGGGGCAGTAAAACAGGAAGAAACACATGTTGAGAAGGATCTGGGGGTACTGGTAGACCACGTGTTAAGTAACAGTAGGCAATGTCGAACAGCTGCTGCTAAGGCCACCAAGATATTATTATGCATTAGAAGAGGCATGGACTCACGGGATAGGGGTGCAATTTTGCCTAATTACAAGGCACCAGTGCGCCCTCACCTGGAATACGTCGTCCAGTTCTGGGCACCCATTCATAGAAAGGATGCTCTGACTATGGAAAGGGTGCAGAGGAGAGCCACCAAACTAATATGAGGAATGAAGGATCTTAGTTATGAGGAAAGATTACGAGAATTAAATCTGTTTAGTCTTGAGAGGAGATGACTGAGCATGATTAATTTGTATAAATATATAAATGGCCAATACAAAAAATATGGGGAAACACTATTTCAGGTAAAATCCTCTCTAAAGACAAGGGGGCACTCCCTACGACTGGAAAAAAGTCTCCGGAGGCGACAATCATGCTTTACCATAAGAACTATAAATCTGTGGAATAGCCTCCCACAGAAGCTTGTTATAGCATCAACCGCTGACAGCTTCAAAAAAAGGATTAGATGCTTATTTAGAAGAAAATAACATTAACAGTTACTATTAGCTGAGTAAAAAGAATAAAATGAAATACAAAATAACTTCCCCTAACACAACACCCTTGGTTGAACTTGATGGACATATGTCTTATTTCAACCGTATTAACTATGTAACACTCACAGACACGCCATCTCTTTTTCTTTGTGAAAATAGGCCAGGGTGGTGCAGGATCACTAATTGTTTATTTTATTAGGTCATGGCAATGAAAAAAACTAGCATAAAAATATGTGTTTCTTAAAGTAGGCTAGAACCCAGGTTTTTCACTCACCATTTTGGGATGCCCCGCTGTGCGTTCCTGGTGTTTGCATTCTTGCTCGTCCCTATCTGAGGGCATGCCAAGCGTCAGCTATTGACAAATGCTTTGCACAGATCCACACCTAACTAAAGGTATAGCAGGCCGTGGTCATGTTCTGCACACGTGCCGTCGGATAGCGGGCTAGGTGAGCTAATTCTCTGGAGGTTCACACAGCAAGGCATCCCAAATCGGTATACCCTTTGAAGAGGTCATCGGAGGGCTCTAGGGCCATATTTTGGTCCACTTTAGGAACCAACCTTTAAAGAAGCGGTAGCCTCATGGCAAAAGATGAACATGTGTGATTTTTCCCTTTAGGAATTCCTGTTTAAATGGAACTCCAACCTCCCACCCCCTCCCATCTCTTAGGTAATTTCTCAATTTGTACATATCTGTTGAATTGTTTCCCACTCTTTGTCCTGGGTTCCACCGTCAGCTGGTTTTCCGATAGTTGAATCAAACCTCTCAGTGGCCTTGACAATAATCTGCATTTTGTACTTTTAAACTCATCGTGTAGCAGAAAAGCAGCCAAATTATTCTGAGCATACCAGAACACTTGAAAATTTCCTAATGAAAAAACCCACTCAAATCCAGACAGACATTCCGTACTGAACACGTGAGACAATGGCTGAAACCAAAATAGGGCCGACCTTTGTTCAGAAAGCAACCTGGCTAAGGAGAGGAAGGAAGGACACAATCCCATCAGGAAAACATTTGTGATACAAGATTAGGAAATTGGATTTTACGGCAGTCTTTATCATGTAATTATCCTGCTCTTTCTGAACAGAAAACCCTATTAGTGGAAAACTCAAGGAAATTGAGCTTTTTATGGACGGTGCTGCTAGCAGTGGGAGAATAATGTCTGATATTCCCTCCCATGCTCTGTTTTTGTACAAATACGCTCTTGAGTGTTAAATGAAAGGATGGCGGAACCTAAGAAGGTTATACGGCCACTGTGTAACAATCAGCTACAACAAGCCAAGCAAATACAAAAAATCTACCAACCAGAGTTGTTAAGAGTTTTCGATTTTCAATTAGGTATCACTGAAATTCCAGAGTTTGCTCATGTTGTTTGGAACAAACTGCCAAGTACCCTAAAATAAGCCAGAAATACTCTCACTACTGATTTTGCTTCCATTTCAGTTATGCAGAGTGTGAGTGCTGGGTGCACTCATCGTAATCGAGATAGACGTTAGTGTTATAACAGAAACTGGCTTTACTGGAACATGAATGCAGTAAGAGAATGTGAACTTACATGGTGGCTAACACAGACAGGAAACTAAGTGACTAACTAACATAACTTGTCATAGCTGTAAACTGCAGTAAATCTAACCAAAATCACTCCAGTATAGACTAAGCTGGAAGTCTGTTGTACAGTTTCTACAACATTCAGAACCTCTTCACGAGTTTTCTACAGGAGCAAAGGTCTAATGCTAGCTTCATGTAGGATCCTATGCCGGGTGAAGTAGGAGATTTATTCATCTCTTTTAACATATCCTGAAAAGTATAATAGCTCTAAAGTTCAAACTATTGATGATGATGATGATGATAATAATAATATAATCTTTTCACTGCCATGGATTTTGTTAAATGCATTATAAATGAAAATAGGTCAACAGCACAAGGTGCAAGGAAATTCAAATCTATACATATATTTTCTGTCTAATAATGACATAGGTTACGTATGTCGAAACCTATGTGTGGGGGGGGGCTTGCATGTGGTGGGGGGCTTGTCTGCATGTGTGTGGGGGGGGCTTGTCTGCATGTGTGTGTGTGCATGTGTGTGGGAGGTTTGCATGTATGTGTGTGGGATTGCTTGTGTGTGTGGTGGCCTTGCATGTGTGTATGTGTGGGGGGCTTGCATGTGTGTGTGGGGGGCTTGCACGTATGTGTGGGGGGCTTGCCTGCATGTGTGTGGGGGGCTTGCCTGCGTGTGTGTGTGCTTGCATGTGTGTGGGGGGGGCTTGCCTGCATGTGTGTGTGTTCTTGCATGTGTGTGTGTGTTCTTGCATGTGTGTGTGGGGGCTTGCCTGCATGTGTGTGGGGGGCTTGAATGTATTGGTGGGGGGGCTTGTCTGCATGTGTGTGTGGGGGGCTTGCATGTGTGTGTGGGGGCCTTGTCTGCGTGTGTGTGCATGTGTGTGGAGGGCTTGCCTGCATGTGTGTGGGATTGCATGTGTGTGTGGTAGGCTTGAATGTGTGTGTGGGGGCTTGCATGTGTGTGTGTGGGACTTGCCTGAATATGTGTGTGGGGCACTTGCCTGCATGTGCGTGTGGGGCATGCCTGCATGTGTGTATGGGGGACTTGCCTGAATGTGTGTGTGGGGGGCTTGCCTGAATGTGTGTGTGGGGAGCTTGCCTGCATGTGTATGTGTGTTTGCATTTGTGTGGGGGAGGGCTTGCCTGTATGTGTGTGTGGGGGGCTTGCCTGAATGTGTGTGGGAGGCTTGTCTGCATGTTCTTGCATGTGTGTATGTGTGGGGGCTTGCCTGCATGTGTGTGTGTGCTTGCATGTGTGTGTGGGGGGCTTGCCTGCATGTGTGTGTGTGTGGGGGGCCTTACCTGCATGTGTGTGTGGGGAAACTTGCATGTGTGGGGGGCTGGCCTGTGTGTGTGGGGGGCTTGTCTGCACGTCTATGTGTGTGCTTGCGTGTGTGTGTGTGGGGAGCTTGTCTGCATGTGTGTGGGGGGCTTGCCTGCATTATTATTATGTAATTCTTAGGTGGTGCTCTCCCTTAAGGGTATGGCTGGGGGCATGACTGGGAGGCATGGGGTAAATGCAACGCGCTACACGCACCGCCGCACTTGTCCATCTTTAGCATTTGGAAAGGTTGTGGGGTATTGTTTAAGGGCAGGCAGCACAAAGCTGAGACAAAAACCAAAGAAGCAATCCAAAGGGAAGTGCAGGAGCCGAGTCCAGTTCAAAACCAAGGTCAATACAGAGGTTCAAGAGGCAAGGTACACGGAACTGGGAACAGGAAGTAAGAAATATCCAGGAAGACAAACCTGCTTGCAGACAGGACCCTCCACTTACGGACTTGTGTGCCGAGCAAGGTCGTAACTATAGGGGGTGCAATCTGGGTCTAGGAGGTCAGGGGGCCCCATAATTGTTGCTTCTCCAACTTATTTATTATATTTGTGCTTATTTGACATGATTTAGAGGAAGGAAGCACCATTAGTCTCTGTTTGTCTTTAGTTGTAGCTGCATCAAGTTGCGTTAAAGACAGAAGACAGAAAAAGCTGCATCCAGTTGAGTTAAAAGACGGAATAAAAAGTTTACTGTATGAGCACCATTTCCTGTTTGCACCAGAGCCCTGTCACACTTAGTTAGGCCACTGGTGCCAAGGATCCCTTGTGGATCCTGACAATAACAGACATATGGAACTTAGAATTATAGGAGGTGTGTGATGCTTTTCAAATTCATGACATCATAAAAGTACCCTTTTCTAGGTGACTTAGGCTATCTGGAGAATGTCATGGTTGTAGAGTCCCTAGTGGTGATCACCTTCATGATGAGAGATCAGAAGCCTCTGGACAATTATACAACCAGGGCATGCTTAGTCCAACCTCTTGGTTAGTAATAACCAGCAAAACTACCATAGCAGTTGTGGACTAACCATACTCTGTTCCTATTAGTTCCGATGTCAGAGCATCAAGGTAAGCATCAACCCCTGCTGTTTGAACTCCCCCAGGAAGCCCCAAAAAACTCACCCTGCCACTCTCCAATGACGCATGCACAGACTCTCAACCAATGAGAGCTGTCTGCTATGACATCATATCTATACAGATATAATCAATAAATAAATATATACACAAATTAATATATACATAATTCTATACATTAATGAATACATATATACACTAATAAATAAATATATACATCAATCTATACATATATACATCAATGAATAAATATATATATATATATATATACACAAATAAATATATACATCAATCTATACATATATACATCAATGAATAAATATGTACACAAATAAACATATACATCAATCTATACATATATACATCAATGAATAAATATGTACACAAATAAATATATACATCAATTCATACACATATAAATCAATTAATTTATACACAAACAAATAGATTAAAATATTGCATTTTTAAGTGTCAAAAGTCCTAGGTGGTGGTGGAGGTGAGTGTGGTGGTTTAAACTGGACCTTCACCATGATTTATTGAAAAGCCCAAACCCTTAAAAATACGATTCCCCAGCATCTAAAGTTAATATATTTGAAGTTTTTAGTCACTTACTTATTATTCTTTCCACCATTGGGCTGCACCTCTGTTCAAGACTTTAGGATACGGGCGCCGCCATCTTGACTCATAAGCATCACACTTACTGGGAGAGGAGAGTGGGATAGTGCAGGGGGGGTGGATTATAGCTGTGCTTTGCTCAGACAGAGCGGAGCTGGGGTCAGGAAAAGGTCAGCAATCCCAGAATGCAGAGCAGCACAGTCAGAAGGCACTTCCTGTTTGCAGGCTGCCTAATGTTCCATGAGCCGCCATCTTGGATGTTTAAAGGCTCATAACATGCAGTAAATACAGGTAGGATGATTGTTAATGTGAGCAATCTGTATCTACAGGGTGGGGGAAACATATATGATAGACTCTTATCCAGAGTGAAGGACCGCTTTAAGTGTAAAAGGCAGAGGAGGAGGTAGCAAACACTTTAACTAGACACACAGGTGCTGGCAGAGCCAAGTCTCAAGGGATCCACATGGAATGTATGTCCACATTGGCTGTGGAGGGGCACATCGACTTGTCGGTAACGACACCCCTTGCAGTGCTGAACACACTGATAGGACACTTGCCGCAGGGCAGGTGAGCACCTACAATTCATAGAGGGCAAGCTCCAGCCACGTGTCCAATTTAGCGACCCAGAAATTGAACACGGAGGACCCATCACTCAGAACCAAGAGACGCATGGATAGATAGTCATCCACCATCCGAGTCAAAGTCTGTCTTCTGGTAGTGTTCGATGGTGGCGGATGTGGCGGACAATGGAATAAGTTGTTCCACATTGTGGCCATGCTCACCCTCCCCTCTGAAGTGCAGCCGGTGCCCCTACTGTGTTGGCGACTTGCTCCTCCTCCTCCTTATGCCACCATTGTGCCCTCAAAGTCAGTTCGGAACTCTGCCAGTATTGTGTTCACCAGCATGCATTTGTACTGTCTCGATCCCGCTCCAATGCTGGAATCAAGGAGGTAATGTTGTCCTTATAGCAGGAATTAAGCAGGGTGGCCACCCAACA
Organism: Gastrophryne carolinensis; assembly: GCA_027917425.1. Lineage (NCBI taxonomy): Eukaryota > Metazoa > Chordata > Amphibia > Anura > Microhylidae > Gastrophryne > Gastrophryne carolinensis. The sequence goes on from CM051242.1 coordinate 136,242,456, forward strand.
ATCAGTACTGGTCATTATGTAGGTAACTCTGCAGTCTTTGCGAAGGCACCGGAGCATGTAGTGACAATGTGAGCCAGGCTGCCCTGAGTCAAGAAGATGCTGTCCTCACAGTCAGGTTTCTCCTGCTCCTCCCTTCAGCCACGCTCCAGTGATGCCCATGAGCTGCACTAGGTGCCACCCTGCTGTGAGAGAAAGTAGTCCTCCTCCTCCCTCTCCGATTCCTCCAAAACTATCCTCTGGCTAGACATCGGCCTACCTGCCAGCAACCCACCCTGTGAGCATTGTGTGCACTGCCCTGATGTGTGCACTGCCTCTGCTTCCTCCTCCTCAGTCATGGCCTCCATCAGGCAGAGGATGTGGATGGTAGTGCTAACGATGACGTCATCAGCGCTGACCATATTGGTATTACTGGAAGCACTGCAGCACCACGCAGATGTCCCTCATGGAGGCCCCTCCACTGGTGGTGAAGTGCTGCTGGTTGACTCAACCGGACATTTTGGAGCTGGAAATCCACTTTCACCTGCTGCTGCTCACACACCCTTTCCAGCATGTACAGCCTGGAAATTCGCTTGGTTGGCAAGTCACATATGTGGCAGTGGGTGGGAAGGCCGAAATGCCTCTGCAATGCATACAGGCAAGCTGCAGAAGTGTGGGATCATCAAAGGTGTGAGCACATGTGCCAGGCACAGGAAGTGCATCAACCCTCCTTGGCCCAAGGCTTCTACAAGGTTTGGCCCATTGTAACATACTACCTTGCCAGGCTTCAGATCCAACGGCAGCAACCACTCATCTGTCCGGTCCTGGATGCCGGTCCACATCTCATGGGTGGTGTGGGGTCTTTCGCCCAAACAGAGGAGTTTTAGCACTACATGCTGCTGTTTCCCCATGACAGTGCTCAAATTGGTGGTGCTGACTGCCTGAAGAGGAAGCAGGGAAGGAAGGGGAGGCTACAGGAGCAACCAACTGATGTCCTGGGGGGTAGAAGGATCTTTGCCACAGTGCATCCCACCTCAGTCCCTGAGCCACTGCCCATGCTTACTTGACCACGTGTCCGTGGTGAGGTGGAAACTGGAACTAATGACATTGCCCAGTGCACATTTTATTTTTTTGTTGGTGCAGAGCAGGGAAAAGAGAAAAGTAGTGGCAGCTGGGAACAGTATATTGTGGGACAGCCACTGCCATGAGATTAAAACTGTCTGTCTCCACCAGGCAGACTGGAAACATTTCAAAGGCCAACAACTTTGAAATACTTGCATTCAGGGCCCCTTTTTCTCCAAAGTTTGCTGGATGGAAAGCTGAACACTTTGTGGTATAATGGGGCTCTCTCACCCAGTGCCCGGACCAAGTTGTGGTATAAGGGGGTACTCTCAATCCAAACGTTACAGCTAGTTGTGGTATAAGGGGATGCTCTCACACCAGTCTTTATGGCTAATTGTGGTATAAGAGGACACTCTTACCTTAATCTTTACAGCAGGAGCGCTCAACCTTTTCAAGAGCGTGGGCCACTTAAGAGATTTGGAAACTGGTCACGGGCCACAATGAATAGGTCAAAATTTCAAACGTTTCCATTTGAAACTAAAAAGAATTTCTACAACAATCAGGATACCCACTGTCTCCACAAACTCCATTAGATTTTTAATACTCGTATTTCCTCCGACCTTACCACCCCTCTACCACGTTCCTATTTAACAATTCCCTCATACAACCAATACACATTCTGATTGGCTTACCTCTCCAAATATATGACTTCCATATTTATAGCCCATCCCCCATCAGTTCCCAATCGTAACTGTAGTCCCAATACTTAGTCCATCAAAACTCCTACCAATGCTTAAATATAGAAAAGAAGGATTGTTATAGTGACAGAGATGTCACCAAGGGGTTTTGTTGCACTATCAATGTCACCTCCAAGCCACTGCTGCCACCTCTATTTGGCAATGTGCCCTCTACTTTAACACTCTCCATGCAACATATTGTTCTTGCAGAGCCTTTATTCAAACCGGAACACCACCCATTTTTCACACGATGAGTGTGGTTCCTAGTTAGCTACACTTACACAGCATTTTTTACCCCTCCTAGTTTCCCCACAGTATGTCAGGGGCCACATTGGATGGCTATGCGAGCCACATGTGGCCCCTGGGCCACAGGTTGAGCATATGTGCTTTACAGCTAGTTGGGGTATAAGGGGATACTCTCACCCCAGTCTTTACAGCTAGTTGTGGTATAAGGCAACACTCTGTCCAGTTCTTAGACCAAGTTGTGGTATAAGGGGGCACTCTCACGCCAGTCTTTACAGCTAGTTGTGGTATAAGAGGACACCCAGACCCCAATAGTGCAGCAGTAGTGAGTCCAACCCTACTCTAGCCCTCACTCCCCCTATCTAACTTGCAGAGCGCACAGCAGTGTTGTGTGGCGTGAGCGTGACGCTGGCCTCACCTTTTATATGGCGGGGTCATGTGTTCCACAAGGCCAATGGAGGGAGAGGAATAAAGAATGTTGATTGGCTGTTGTGCAGCCAATCAGCGTTCTTCTGGGTCCGGCACGAACGCTGAACTCGCGCGCAGATTCCTTGTTGAAATCCATGTTTGGCTTCAGGCGTACAAACCCCCAAAGTTAAGTATGGATCCGAACTTTGCAGGTTGGATCCACTCATCCCTAGTAGTAAGGAAGAAATGGCATAGTCTCATGTTATAAGTTGGGTGTGAGTGTAGTTGTGGTTATTAGACAAAGCGAGTCAGTCATTTGGGTATGAGGGTACTGGTTGGCAGTTGGGAGCATGGCTAGTAATATGCTGAAATAATTGAAACTGAAAGCTGTTAAATGATTGTCAGAGTAAAGTGGGTGTAGCCTTACTGGCCAGAGCCGCCTAGCAAACCACCCCTGCTACCAGTATGCTTCCCAGGCAGTCATTGATTGCGTTCGACATTCAAAGCTTTAGCATTGCATAGACAGATCATGAGCATGCATAGATAGACTGTAAACTATTAACGGCAGGTCTCTCTCTCACGATTTGAGTTTTAATAGTCTATGTACTGCACTTTGTAATAACGCTCAGTAGATGACAACTTCCTGGAGAAAAAGGCTATTAAATGGACCACTCCCTTACCCGGACCTCATTGAGATAGGTTGGCCCCCACAGCAGTTGCAGACACATTGATCTCAAGAATGAACGGGAGATTGGGGTCTTTATGATTCAGGATAGGTGCAGACATTAAGCACCTCTTAAGCTCGGACAAGGCCTCCCCACTTTCCTTTGAATAACAAAAAGGGTTTTGGTTAAATCGGTGATTGGCTGTACGACTCTAGAAAAGCAACAAACAAAGTGTATGTAAAAATGAGCAAAGTCAATCAGACTTTGAACCTCCTTGCGAGTAGTAGGAGTAGGCCACTCCAAAACAGCAGACATCCTGGCCGGATCTAGAATCCAGAAAGATGTCAGAATCAGAAATGTTTAACCCAAGGAATTAGATTGATGACTGCTCAAATTGGCACTTCTCCAGCTTGGCATACAGATTGTGTTGGCACAGGCACAAGAGGACTTGATGGACATGAACCCGGTTGGAGAGTAGACCAGAATGTCATTAAGATAGATGATAACAAAGACATCAAGTAAGCCGCAGAAAACATGATTTACGAAATGCTGGAATATTGCTGGGTCTATTTTTGGAGAGGAGGGAGGGAAGGAGGAGGTCTATTGGACAATTGTATGACCGATGTCGAGGTAAACAGTCAACCCCCTTTTTGTCAAAAATGTAAACAAAACCTCCATAGGCTTTGAGGAGCAGGAGATTACCGCTAAACGGCTGTCATTACAGACCTCTTAGCAGTAAGCCAAGAGAAAGCACACCAAGCCATTAGGCCAATTAATTGCAGAATTATGTAATTAGAACCATGGGATACACAAAATAACGAGGAACAGAGGGGGAAATCTCAGGATGTGACTGTGAATAATTCAAGTGTTCGAATCTTCCCAGTCTGCAAGTTTGCTTCTGCAAAAAAACAACCAACCACAGCCTTTTGAGGTGCGACCAGTGCTGCATTATTTGGGTATGCGTGTAAGCCGTTTGCTTCTGGGCATTCAGGGGTGCCACCACCTCCATTGCCAACATCCTCTTGACGTGGGTGTTGGGCTTAAAGTTATATTGCTACGTTATAAAAGTCTGCAATGGGAAAACACAAAATGTCACGTTACTATAGTCCATGTATTGCCCTAATTTAGGGACACATGCACACTAACCTCACCCTGATTGTGGCGTGATCCTTCTCCCAGCAATATTTCCCCTTTCAATACCTGTGTCTCACATCTCCCTCATGTGTAGCAAGCCAATCTATACTCGCCAGTATGTGAATATGCACCACTGAGAAGGCTCATGATGCTATTCCAAAACAGCATGTGCATAGACGTCTCATCACTGAGGTACCTAGGCAACCTGGCAGGCAAAGCTCTCCAGGTCTGTGGCCTCTTTCCTGTCTCATCCTGCAACTGTGTCCCCTACCCCTCAGTGTACACACATCTGAGTCCCCCAAGCTTCCCCTACAAACAAGCAAGGATGGTAGGATGTTACACATTACAGTGGCTGGAGCGTATGACTGATGGCATGTTCACTAAGGCACATGTGGTGTGACACACTAATGTTGGTGGCCTGTTTCACGTCTAGGCCACCAATGTTAGGCAGACAGGGTTTTGCACATTGCCCTCTGAAGTCGACCCAAACCCTGTTTGACTTTGAAAACCAGGCCTCCGTCATAATTTTGAGCCACGCCGTGTGCCTTCATGTTTGTATGCCTTCTCTCTGGCAGACAGTCTGTCACCTGTCCACCCATTTGCCTGGTTGTAAAGCAGCAAATATGCATAGGCAAAGCATGGAATGGTATGGCAGGGATAGTGTTATAGTGAATAGTGTCTCCCTGGCTTCTTCCAGCAGCATGACGCACCCCAGTGCATCCCAGAAGTGTTGTGCCGGTTGACGTGCAGACGCCCATGATGTTGTAGCCTCTAGGTTGAAAATGCCTGTGCTCACCTGTTAAATGGAGTCTTAATTGTTGCCCACACCTGACCTTTGATGGGAGTGCTTACTCAGGCCTGAAAGATGCCACAAGGTGGCCACCAAAGCAGCCCACAGAGCCTGGAACCCAGGCATGACAGCACCCTGCCAAGACACCATAGCCCTAGCCTCCACAACTTGGGCCAAAGACACTCCCCTGCTGCCAGTCACACTATCCATTCTGAGCTGGCACCCGCAGCAGTGTGGCCCGGCATCAGCAGAAGAGCCACTCCCAGGGCACCTGCCATACCCCACCATGCTCCAGGCACCTCTCTGGACACCGGAGTCCAGTGCACACCCCAGTGTGGGCCCCAGTGCAGGCCCCACTGGGAAAAGCTCAGGGTGGAGCAGCAGAGCAACAGCCAGTGTTGCACATTTCTCTGCCATCCCGCGCACCACCCCTTCCGTGCCTGGGAGTGGCCGCAGTGGCTTCACATCCCCTGCCCGCCCCAGTGCACAGGGAGAAGAAGCTGACCCTGGGGAAGCTGAGTGCCCGGTTCAATGATGCCCAGTTGGAGGCACTGTTTGACAGGTTGACGGATAAATCTGATAAGCTGGCTGGGCAATGGTCCCGCACTACACCAAAAACAGTGCATTATGAAAATTGGGAACAGATTGCCGTCTAGTGCAGGGCCGGAGCCCAAGGATACTGGGCAGGGGCATTTGGGAGTGGTGAAAGTCACAAACCACAGACATTTGGCACAAACATGAATAGCCTGGCGTACGCAACAATAGTGAGTGCCTGTTGCAAAACACATGTTTGCAAAGCAAGTGCACAGATCTGTTTACCTACAATTGCAATCCATAACAGCTCTTTTAATTGGTTGCATAGATGTGATGGGCCCACGTCGCTCTGGTGCCCATTGTGTACCCCATGTTAAGCAGCTTAAGGAGTGCAGCTAAGTATTGTGTTTAGCTTACATTGTTTCTCCCTTACTTGTGGCACCCACCCAGCCACAAGCCATGCCTCCACCTCCAGAACACACTGGATCTTCAGACACCCTGGCTCCGCATCCTACCCAGGAAGCAACACCCAGACCTGGAATAGCAACCAGTCCAAACCACAGTAAGAGGGCACAACCATTAAATGAGGTAAATGTGGGGCCATAATGTGCTGATGGAAATGGACATGGCGGATGTGTAGGCTCAGGTTGAGGAAATTAAGTAAGGTATTTGCTGTGTTTGACCATGGTTACAAGCAAACACTAATGTTTACATTTAACCACACAGACACTACCTCTCCTGGAAGCGATACAGTACATAGAGCAGTCCCCGAGCTAGCTGAGCCAGCAGATTTCACCCAATAGGCTGCAAACCCCAACACCCAGTCCTACACCCAGGGAATCCAGGCCACCTCCCAGCTCCAGCCCCTGGATCGTGGGCAGTATTCATCCACCTCAGAGTCCACTGAGTGCCCAGGAGGCAGACTGGTGTGCCAACAGCTCCACCTTCCACAGGAACTCAACAGGTTACTTTAAAGTTGTGCAAAGAACTGCCAATCTGATCCATGAGGACCTGGCTAGAGGGGTTGTTGAGCAGCAGCACCTCCGCACCAATTTCAAGGCACTGATTGCCCAATTGGACTGCCAGAAAAACAACACTGAGCGAATGCTGGCCCTCCTAGAGGCCAGACAGGACCCAGTGTGGTAGCTCCCAAAATAAATTACATTAAAATACAATTTGTTTTGTATGTTTCTTTAGACACAACAAACAAAAACAAAAGGGGGTACAGCAGCAAATAACAAACAAAATAAAGGGGGGGGCGTGGCTATGTAGCAGAGCTGACCAGACGTGCAGCACGAGGGCTCCTGGAAAAATCCTGAAATTCCCTTGAGATCCAGAGCTAATTTCCCGGGAACTTGCCGGACATCTACATTATATATCCCCCTGGACCCTCCTGTTACCCTCTGCGGGGACAAGAACTGCCTGTCGGCCCCCCTGGGAGAATTGGAGCCCCCGCACGTGTCGACCCCCGCCATCTTGGCCAAGCAAACGCCTTGTCCTGGAGTGCTGGCTGACCGCTGTGTAGCGCTGTCCGGGTCCGGGGCGGTGGGGTATCTTGCTCCCTGCCCAGCGAGGGTGACCTGCGGGTGGACGTGGAGCTGTGCCTGGCCGCGATCGCGCGCTATAGCGGCGCCTGCTGCTCTCACCTGCTCTCCTGGGACCTGGCGCGCCCTCTACTCAGGCCTCTCTACAGCCGGCTGTGCTTCCGTCTTCGCTGCGGCTGTCCCTCTGTGTGAGGTGCCGGTTGGATTCCTCCCTTCACTGCCGGTTGCCGCCGAGAAGGAACCTCCTGCCCATCCGTTGACGCTGACCGCGGCCGCTACTGAAGTACCCCCAGCTCGTCAGCTGCCTTCCTCCCTCCGCTGTCAACTGCCGCCATTGGTGAGTGGCCTCCGGCCCGCCCGCTGCCGTTCACTGTTGCCTCCGCTGGGGGACCCCCCCCCACCCCCTGCCCGCTGATCGGTTTCCTCTCCGCGTCGCTGGCTGTCACTGACGGGGGGGGCATTCCTGCCCGCTGAACAGCCCCTTCCCTCCGCCGCGGGATGCCGCTGCCAATGACCGGCCTCCTGTGCACCCCCTGTGCTGACTGACACAGTTACGTTACCCACCAACGATTCCCTCCTCCCTGCTGGTCCGTCAGATAGCACCCTAGGAGCCTCCTGCCCTCTGGCCAACCCTTTACACCGCCGGCTGCTGTTACTAGTGAAGATCCCTAAATCGGCTGGGCGGCTGCTTCTTTCTACTCCTGGCTGCTGCTGCCAGTAAAACTCCCTTGCCCACTGACTGGCCCCCCCTCCGTTGCTGGCAGTCACTGCTGATGGTGCTCGCCGAGATCTGATAACGGCTGCAGCCACCCCCACTGTAACGGCTTGAACTGCACAGAGTGAGCTTCCCCTGATTGGCCTGGGCTGGGGACAGCTTAGTCCAACCACACACTTGACGGCCCTCCGATCCCCCCCCGAGCGGTGCGGAGGAGGGTAAGAGAAAATTGGAGGGAGCCCCGCTACCTATCCCCACTATATATATCTCTCTGAATTTTGTGAGGGGACGCGGGTCTCTCCGAGTACTAGGAGTTTGTATCGGCACTCCCTACATCTCCTGAGCAAGTCCAGCATCTGTAAGCCCCAGGCAGAAAACGGGGACAGAGTTTTATATCAGGCAATCATCACCCATATATGAAAGGAGGCAAGAAGAGGTGCCCGGTGCTCCTAAATAGTGGCACACAAACCATGGCAGAATTACAGGCTGAACGTCCTGTCTCTCCTGTCTCAGGTCCCAACAATGCTGCAATAATGGCAGCTATCACTAATTGTCAAAGTGTCCTAACGGCTAAATTTGATAATCTACAAGAACAGCTCAACTATTTTAAACATGACCTAGACAAGATGAAGGATAGAGCGCAGGAGTCGGAGAGAAGAATTGGGGAGACTGAGGATGGGCTATCGGCTGTGACTGTTGCGGTGGAGTCTCTGAAGCGTCAAGTGAAAACACTCACAGAGCGGGCGGAGGACGCGGAGAACCGCTGCAGACGTAACAACATCAGAATTATCGGGATACCGGAGAGGGCGGAGGGGGACTCTCCTGAAAGCTTTGCGGAAAACCTCATTAAAACGTGCTGGCGCCGGAGGGCCTCTCCTCCTTCTTCGTGGTTGAACGGGCGCATCGGATCCCATTCAGACCCCCGCCGCCGGGGGCCCCTCCCCATCCCTTTATCTTAAAGCTGCTGAACTTTAGGGATAGAGACACTGTATTGACGGCGGCGCGGAAGCGGAAAGATGTTCTGCTGGAGGGTGCGAGATTATCCTTCTTTCCGGACTTTACGGCGGAGGTGCAGAAGCAGCGCCGATCCTTCAACGAGGTGAGGGCGCGGCTCCGGGCGAAAAATATCAGATATGCCATGCTATTTCCCGCTAAGCTGCGAGTCCAGGATGGAGCTGCTACCAGATTCTTCCTCACAGCGGAAGAGGCCAACGACTGGATTGACTCACTCCCTGCGGCCTGAGGGCGGAGTGACCGCTGATGGTCTAGCGGGGCCGATGCTGTGCAAGATGCTGATGAGCCTAATTTAGTCACTCACGGGACTCCGGGCTCGTGATACACTTCTTGCTAAGTGTTGGCGGGGGACCCTACATGGGGAGACCGGGACTTTCTCGTGGAGGTGGTACAGTGTTTGGGTTTCTGATTCCCCCCCCTCCCCCTCCCTTTAGTACCCCTCAACCCTTATGTATTGTTTTTACCTTTGCTATCCTTGCCCCCCCCTTCCCCCCCCCCTTTTTTATTTTCTCCTTCTTTCTCTGGGGTGTGATATCTGGATCTCGTGGGGACCGTTATCCTACTGTAACCCTCTATGTGACTGCCTTCAGAGACTACGTCCCTTGACACCACAGTTAACCGGTGCTGATTGTTTGCAAGTTACGGGATCAAGCTCACCACAGTTGGGATTAGGTAGAGCCGGGTGGGTTGGGAATTGTTAGGTTAAGTAGATATAATGTTACTAGGTCCTAAGGTTCAGGTAATGTTGTTGTTAATGTTTTTCTTTATTTTTCTCATTCTCACTGTTTTGGATTGTGACTTATGCGTGTGTCTGTGTAGTGTATGGTGTGGGTGTTGGTATGATTGGTGTGGCCTGCTACCACCGGGTTCCGGGGGAAGTTGTGGGGCACTGGGATGCCCGACGCTACTTTGGCATAGACATTCACTACACATAGTTATATGGAGTGCAAGGTAATCTCATGGAATGTGAGAGGTCTTAATGATCGTATAAAGAGATCTTCAGTGCTTCAATTCCTGAAGCGCCATAATCCTAATATTATAATTCTTCAAGAGACCCATCTGTTAGGCCAGAAATCACTGTCAATCAAAAGACCCTGGATTGCACGGCTGTTTCACTCTCACTACTCTAGCTATGCCAGGGGGGTATCGGTGCTGGTGGCTAAGCATCTTCCTTTTGATCTTATATCGGTATGTTCCGACCCTGAGGGCAGATTTGTTATCGTGCATGCAAAGATATATGATGTCAGTGTTTTAATGGTAGGTCTATATATTCCACCCCCCTTTGATGTAAGAGTCCTTCAGGAGGTCGTGGACAGACTAGCCGCCTTCCCACCTGACCCCTTAATGATACTGGGTGATTTTAATATGATCCTGGACAGATCTCTGGACCGGCTGACCCCGGGGGTGGGGCCGACCACCCCGCTGGCGGTGTGGGCGGCTACACTGGGCTTGACTGAACTGTGGAGATGGAAGCATCCCAATGATAGAGCATTTTCCTGCCATTCTATCCCCCACAAATCGCTTTCCCGCATTGATCTGGCTTTCGCATCTGGATGTCTTTTGTCTAGGGTGGTGGCTTGTGAGTATCTGCCGCGGGGGATATCGGACCATTCGCCTTTGATGGTGACGATATGCATGTCCAGGGACCGATTGGGCCTGCGGAGGTGGGCTCTCAATCCCTTGTGGCTGGAGGATCAGGAGGCCTGTAGTGCTCTTGAAAGAGACCAGGAGGGATACTGGCAGTGTAATGGGGGAGAGACCTCGATTAGCACTCGCTGGGATGCGTTCAAGGCTGTTGTCAGGGGCAGTGCTATTAGCGCCATCAAAGCGGCCAGGGTGAAAAGGGGGAGATCGATTAGAGAATTGGAAGGGAGAATGGCTAAGGCTGAGGAGGAATTTGTCTTAACACAGACCTCTGCTGACCATGACTTGGTCAGATCGCTCCAGAGGGAATATAGTCTGGCATTAACTGACTCCACGAGGAAGATACTATTGTTGAAACAGCAGACTGTATTTGAAAAAGGGGACAAGAATGGGAGAACCCTAGCATATCTTTCAAGAGCAGAGTTTCCACAAACACACATAGCTGGTATCACGAGTCAGGCCCAATTTGTGGCGGACTACTATGTCCGCCTGTACTCCTCTGGGGTGCGGTATGACCCGGTGGACTTGACGGCCTTTCTCGATGCTATAACTCTCCCATCCCTCTCTGAGGCAGATAGCGCAATGCTAGCTGGCCCTATTACATGTGCTGAGATTGAAAAGGCAATTGCCCTAATGTCCAACCGGAAGGCCCCCGGACCTGATGGTCTGCCCTCGGAGTGGTATAAAAAGAACGGTTCGGCCTTGGCGCCGAGGCTGCTGGAGGTTTTCTCTGAAGCCCTGCATTCGGAGACCCTGCCTGAGACCTTTGCACAGGCAACTATCACCCTAATATACAAAGAGGGGAAACCCAGAGACTCCTGTACCTCGTACAGGCCAATCTCCCTATTAAACCAGGATGCTAAGATCCTCGCTAAGGTCCTGGCAAACCGGTTAAACACAGTGATCCTATCTCTCATAGGGGCCGACCAGTCGGGCTTTATGCCGGGTCGGACTACAGGTATTAATCTGAGGAGATTATTTAGTAACTTGCAAATTCGGCATGACAATGCTGGGAGCAGGGTGGTTATCTCGCTAGATAATGAAAAGGCCTTTGACTCGGTGGAGTGGACCTATTTGTGGAGTGTTCTAGGTAAATTTGGCCTTACCCCTATTTACATTAAATACGTACAGATGCTCTATAAGAACCCTAAGGCAAGGGTGAGAGTAAATGGGGTCACTACAGCTGAATTCCCGTTGCACCGGGGTACGCGCCAAGGGTGTCCCCTTTCTCCCCTGTTGTTTGCACTTGCGATTGAACCCCTGGCAACGCTGATTAGAGACTCCCCAGAGATTCAGGGGTGGCGACTGGGAGACACTGTTGAAAAAGTCTCTTTATACGCAGATGATACCCTGGTCTATTTGGCGGATGCCAGCGGTTCACTGGAGGCCCTACTGCGCATAATAACCAGATTTGGTCTGTTCTCCGGCCTTAAGGTCAATTGGGAAAAATCCAGCCTCTACCTGGTGGATAGGCCGGAGGACACCCCGATCTCTCCGAGCTCATCTCTTCGGGTAGTGGACCGGTTTAAATATCTGGGAGTTGTAATACATGGGGATCCGTCTAAATTTATTGACTTAAATATATGTCCCGTGATTAGTGCCCTCCGGGGGAAAGTGGCTCAGTGGGCGGCTCTTCCCCTTTCTGTGATTGGTCGAATCAACATATTTAAAATGGTCTTCCTCCCTAAATTCTTATATATGTACCAATCGTCGCCTACTGTATTGCCGGCCTCCCACTTTCGGCTCCTAGATTCTATCCTATTTAAGTTTATCTGGGGAGTTTCCCCCCCCAAGATGAACAGAGCTATTCTTAGAGCACCCCTGCAATCTGGTGGCCTGGCAGTGCCGCATATGTTATTATACTTTTATGCTGCCCAGCTAGCATACGTTACCTGGTGGATGAACCCGTCTGCAGTCAATCTGGTAACCTCCCTGGAGATCTCCTTGTTGGGCCCAGGGGTTCCCCTACGGACCCTGGTGCACAGGGGGGCAAGGAGTCTTCCGCGTGCCACCACGTGTATGAGAACCACTCTCCACATATGGCAGCGGGTGCACGATACATTGGGTACCCCGCACCCTCCCCTAGAATGGTCCCCTAACACACCTCTGTGGGATAACCCTAGACTACCTGAATTGCTGTCCCTCCCAGATACAACTTTCTGGAGGAGGAGTGGAATTACACTGTTATCACATATATTCTCGGGGGGAACACTGATGTCATATGAACAGTTGTGCCAGGTGTTTGCGCTGCCCCCAAGGGAATTCTTTCGATACCTGCAACTTCGACATGCTCTGAGGTGCCAGATTCCCTTGGGGGGACTGCAATTAGTGGAATCGACAGTTGAAACTCTGGTAATGACTGTTAACTTAAGCAAGCCCACCTCAACACTGTACGGTGCCCTCCTCTCGGGGCTTCCCTCCCCCCTGGACAGAGCACTGGAGAAATGGAGAGCACTGATCCCAGACCTGGAACAAACTGACTGGGAGGAAGCGGTAGACAATCTGTACTCCTCAGTCATAGACTCGAGAGACAGATTGATCCAGGCCAAATGGCTCCACCAGGCCTATCTGACCCCGGTTAGACTCAAGAGGATGGGCCTGCTGGATTCAGATATTTGCCCCAGGTGCAGTACTGGGCCCGGCACTTTGATACACATGATCTGGGAATGCCGGGTGATCTCGTCGTTTTGGGAAGAGCTATTTAATTTTGTAACCACGTCCGTGGGCTTGCCAATCATAAAAGTGGCTGCCCTCGGTCTGTTGAGTGTTGTAGAGCCGGTGTTGGATGACGGCCCGCAGAAGGTCTTACTGCGACTGCTAATGTTCTACGCAAGGAAATGTATCCTACTTAATTGGAAACACCCGAGTGTTCCGACCTTATCAGGGTGGAAAAGCCTAGTAAACGGGAGGTTAATCCTTTATAAGATGACTTACGAAGCCAGGGGATGCCCAAATAAATTTGAACGGGTGTGGGGAGCATGGCTTAATACCTCCAACTCCATCAATGACTAGAAACGAACTAGTCTCCTGACATCTATCTGCTTCTAGCCCTCGGACCTCATAATATTTACCTGTCACTAGGAAATGATGTCAATAGCAGGCGGGTGTGAATGCCGGAGTGAGTGAGTGTGCGTGTGTGTGTGTGTGTGTGTGATAATGTATATAGTTATCTAGTAAGTTGTTATGAGTCTGACCTTTTAGTGCAAGTAAGGCTATGTTTAGTACTAAGAACTGTCCTATGTAAGGATGTTTTTTTTGTCCTTGTCTATATATGTATGTTATAATTTTAAAATGCATAAATAAAAATTTATAAAAAAAAAAAAAACAAAATAAAGCAAAACAACAACAAAACAGACACAATTTAACTAAATGAAGACTGGCCAGCATGGCTCTGGGTGCCAGAATATAGATGCCCAGGCACCTCCGGAGCTGCAGGTTTCCTGCTCAATATAAGCCGACGCCTTCTCCAGCAAGGCATAATTGTGGAGAGCAATACAGGCAACGATGGACTTGACCACATTCTCTGGCTTGTACTGGAGTGCACCACCAGCATGGTCCCGGCAGCGAAACCAGCTCTTTAATAGTCTGAAAGCTTGCTCGACCTCGGCACAGTTCCGGTGGTGGGCATGGTTATAGGCCTCCTGGCCTTGCATCTGGGGACGCAAAATATATATATACATTAATTGATGTGTGCAACTGTAAAATTGCAGCATTCAGAGATCAGGGAAGATTGGTCAAGAATCACCTATTTGGCTTGTTGTAGGTCTTCTCTGGATATGTTAGGTCAATAATTCCAGTTACTTTTCTGCAGTAACATTTGAAGTCCAAGTAGGAAAAATGTTACCAATTCCACAGCTTCTTTTATTGTTGCAGGGTCATGAAAAGAAAGAGTAATGTTATATTCCAAGTCACAGTCAAATATACAGCTCACATTTCACAGGCCAACAAACTTGCATCACTTGTAGAAAGCATACACAGGTACCGTATCTTTCTCCATATAAGACGCAACCCCCAATAAGACGCACCTAAGATTTGGAGCAGAAAAATAAGAAAAAATATTCTGAACCAAATGGGCTAAAACACTAATAATAGACAAGGTGCAGAATCTCCCAATTACAGGCAGTGTTCTCCTCCCCTCCCATTCCCCTTTATAGGCAGTGGGGCATCCCCCTTCCTATTCCCCATAAGCAGTGTGGCATCCCCCATCCCATGTCCTATAGACAGTGTGGCATTCCCCCCATCCCATTCCCCATAGGCAGTGTGGCATTCCCCTATTTTCCATATGCAGCTTGGCATTCCCTCCATCCCATTCCTCATAGGCAGCTTTGTTTTTCCCTCCATTCCATTCCCCATAGGTAGCTTGGCATTCCCTCTATCCCATTCCCTATAGGCAGTGTGACATTTTTCCCATTCCCCATAAACAGCTTGGCATTCCCTCCATCCCATTCCCCATAGGCAGCTTGGTATTCCCTCCATCCCATTCCCCATAGGTAGCTTGACATTCCCTCTCTCCCATTTCCCATAGGCAGTGAGGCATTCTTCCCATTTCCATTAGGCAGCTTGGCATTCCCTCCATCCCATTCCCCATAGGCAATGTGGCATTCCCCCATACATTTCCTCATATAGGCAGTGTGACATTCCTGCATCCCATTCCCCATATAGACAGCGTGTCATCCCCCATCCCATTCCCCAGAGGCAGTGTTGCATTCCCCCTCTCCCATTCCCCATAGGCAGTATGGCATTCCCCCCTCCCAGTCCCCATAGGCAATATGGCATTCCCTCCATCATATTGCCCTTAAAGGCAGTGTAGAATCCCGCCCATTTCCCATAGGCACAGTGGTATTCCCCCATCCCATTTCCCATATAGGCAGCGTGGCATTCCCCCCAATACCATCCCCCATTGCCAGTGTGGCATTCCCCTCTGCCATTCCCCATATAGGAAATGTGGCATTCCCACTCCCCATAGGCAGTGTGGCATTTGCCCATCCCATTCCCCATATAGGCAATGTGGCATTCCCCCAATCCCACTCCCCATATAGGCAGTGTAACATCCCACCATCCCATTCCCCATAGGCAATGTGGCTTGCCTGCCCACCACTCCTTTATCTTCTGGCCTCCCAGTGGCAAACACTCCATCTACTCCCTGCCTCCGTGTCGCTCTGTTGAGGAGTGGAGTGCGTCTTTCTATAGTTCACCTCAGGCAGCAAAGAGGCTAGTTTCACCCCTGCCCCAACAATGTTCCACACCTCCGATGCCCAGGCAGGGTGGAGGTATCAGCCTGATGGTTAGCCATCTTTAACTCTTTGATTTGGTAGAGGGGTCACCCTTCAAGTAGAGATGAGCGAACTTTTGAAAAATTCGATTCGACTGATTCGCTAAATTTTCCAACAAAAATCGCTTCGACCCGAATTTATTTGTGACGAATCGCTATTAAAAACGGCTATTTCTGAGCCTCCTAGAGCCTCAATAGGGTTGTAAACCATTCTGCCTTGCTGTAACACGCATAGGATGCGTGCTGGGTTAGTGAAATAATACTGTAAATAATTATCACATGCAGATCAGAGGCATCGCTAATAGAATCTCAGAGCGGCACAATTGCAGAGAGTTGAAGTGGCATCACTATGAGGGGCCCCTATAGTGCCTGAAAAACACACCCTGGAGCTGGCAGCAGCAGGAGCCCAAAAATTGACTGATTCACACACTGGAGTTGCAAGCAGCAGCAGCAGCAGCTGCTGCAGGAGCCCAAACATTGCTTTAAAGAGACACTGGAGTTGGCTGCAGGAGCCCAAAAATTGGATGAATCACACCCTGGAGTTGCAAGCAGCAGCAGGAGCACAAACATTGCTTTAAAGAGACACTGGAGTTGGCTGCAGGAGGCCAAAAATTGGATGAATCACACCCTGGAGTTGCAAGCAGCAGGAGCCCAAACATTGCTTGAAAGACACACTGGAGTTGGCAGCAGAAGCAGCAGGAGCCCAAACATTGCTTGAAAGAGACACTGGAATTGGCAGCAGCAGCAGCAAGAGGCCAAAAATTGGCTGAATGACACCCTGGAGTTGCAAGCAGCAGCAGGAGCCCAAAATTGCTTGAAAGACACACTGGAGTTGGCAGCAGGAGCTGCAGGAGCCCAAACATTGCTTGAAAGACACACTGGAGTTGGCAGAAGGAGCAGCAGGAGGCCAAAATTGCTTGAAAGACACACTGGAGTTGGCAGCAGCAGGAGCACAAGCATTGCTTGAAAGGCACACTGGAGTAGGCAGCAGGAGCAGCAGGAGCCCAAACATTGCTTGAAAGACACACTGGAGTTGTCAGCAGGAGCAGCAGAAGGCCAAACATTGCTTGAAAGACACACTGGAGTTGGCAGCAGGAGCAGCAGGAGGCCAAAATTGCTTGAAAGACACACTGGAGTTGGCAGCAGCGGCAGCAGGAGCCCAAGCTTTGCTTGAAAGACACACTGGAGTTGGCAGCAGGAGCAGCAGGGGCCCAAACATTGCTTGAAAGAGACACTGGAGTTGGCAGCAGGAGCAGCAGGACCCCAAACATTGTTTGAAAAAGACACTGGAGTTGGCAGCAGGAGCAGCAGGAGGCCAAAATTGTTTGAAAGACACACTGGAGTTGGCAGCAGGAGCCCAAACATTGCTTGAAAGAGACACTGGAGTTGACAGCAGGAGCAGCAGGAGCCCAAACATTGCTTGAAAGAGACACTGGAGTTGTCAGCGGGAGAAGCAGGAGCCCAAACATTGCTAGAAAGACACACTGGAGTTGGCAGCAGGAGCATCAGGAGCCCAAACATTGCTTGAAAGAGACACTGGAGTTGGCAGCAGGAGCCCAATAATTGGCTGAATGACACCCTGGAGTTGCAAGCAGCAGCAGCCCAAACATAGCTTGAAAGACACACTGGAGTTGGCAGCAGGAGCAGCAAGAACCGAAACATTGCTTGAAAGACAGACTGGAGTTGGCAGCAGGAGCAGCAGGAGCCCAAACATTGCTTGAAAGACACACTGGAGTTGGCAGCAGGAGCAGCAGGAGCCCAAACATTGCTTGAAAAAGACACTGGAGTTGGCAGCAGGAGCAGCAGGAGCCCAAACATTGCTCGAAAGACACACTGGAGTTGGCAGCAGGAGCAGCAGGAGCCCAAACATTGCTTGAAAGACACACTGGAGTTGGCAGCAGGAGCAGCAGGAGGCCAAAATTGCTTGAAAGACACACTGGAGTTGGCAGCAGCGGCAGCAGGAGCCCAAACATTGCTTGAAAAAGACACTGGAGTTGGCAGCAGGAGCAGCAGGAGCCCAAACATTGCTTGAAAGACACACTGGAGTTGGCAGCAGCAGCAGCAGCAGGAGCCCAAACATTGCTTGAAAGACACACTGGATTTGGCAGCAGAAGCCCAAACATTGCTTGAAAGACACACTGGAGTTGGCAGCAGCGGCAGCAAGAGGCCAAAATAGCTTGAAAGACACACTGGAGTTGGCAGCAGCGGCAGCAGGAGCCCAAACATTGCTTGAAAGACACACTGGAGTTGGCAGCAGCGGCAGCAGGAGCCCAAACATTGCTTGAAAGATACACTGGAGTTGGCAGCAGGAGCCCAAACATTGCTTGAAAGAGACACTGGAGTTGGCAGCAGGAGCAGCAGGACCCCAAACATTGCTTGAAAAAGACACTGGAGTTGGCAGCAGGAGCAGCAGGAGGCCAAAATTGCTTGAAAGACACACTGGAGTTGGCAGCAGTGGCAGCAGGAGCCCAAGCATTGCTTGAAAGACACACTGGAGTTGGCAGCAGGAGCAGCAGGAGGCCAAAATTGGCTGAATGACAACCTGGAGTTGCAAGCAGCAGCAGCAGCAGGAGCCCAAACATTGCTTGAAAGAGACATTGGAGTTGGCAGCAGGAGCCGCAGAAGCCCAAACATTGCTTGAAAGACACACTGGAGTTGGCAGCAGCAGCAGGAGCCCAAACATTGCTTGAAAAATACACTGGAGTTGGCAGCAGGAGCCCAAACATTGCTTGAAAGACACACTGGAGTTGGCAGCAGGAGCAGTAGGAGCCCAAACATTGCTTGAAAGACACACTGGAGTTGCAAGCAGCAGGAGCCCAAAATTGCCAGAAAGACACACCCTGGAGTTGGCAGCAGCATTAAGAGAACATATACACATTTTCGGCACAGATATCTTATCCGTAGAATATTAATAAAAAGTAAGAGTAACGTAAAGAATTTTCTCAATAATTACTTGTGGTCTGATGCGGAGGAATGTCTGTAACTGGAGAGCAGCGCCTTAAATCTGTTTTGCACGGTCCATATTTGTTTAGTGTTGGTCTGGCCCCATGATCAATCTACTCTAATGCATCAGGCATTGGTGGGTGGAAATCTTGGCTGATCCATGCCCGATTCATTTCCACGCAGGCCAGTCTCTGAAAAAAAAACATTTTTGAAGCATACTGGAGCACATTGAATTTCTCTCATCAGAGCATCACTTACGCACATCTAAGAGTTTCATCATTTTGTTCGTGTTAAAGTCTTCAGGGCCTAGTTACTACTTAGTGAAAGACCATAGATAGTTACACACCTGCTGCTCTTTTCGACAAATCCTGTTTTAACCCTTTAAATGCCAGCCACGTAAAATTTACGTGGTTGCCTCTCCGTCACTTAAGTGGCAGCCACGTAAAATTTGCGTGCCTGGCAAAAAAAAAAAAAAAAAAAACTCACCTGACCCCTTGTTGGATCCGGCCGGGTCTCCTCTTTAATTTGGTGCCATCCGATCCCCCGTGGGGGGTCGGTTGGCTCCAGGAGAGCCCCCGGAATAGGCCGCCCCCCGCTTCTGCAGCAGCAGCTGCTAACTGTAAAAAAAAAAAATGACATTCACTTACCTGCATGTGCGCTGGCTCCCGCTGTCCCTCCTCTTCACCTGGGGGGGGCTCCGATCCCCCCCCCAGGACTTACCGATCTTCAGGAGAGAGCCCGGGAGGCTCTCTCCTCTCTCCTCCTCGATGGCGGCGGATAGCTATGACGTCATCCCGGTCCGTCTCCACGCCAAGCCCCGCTCCTTTTGGGGACGGGGCTATGGCGTCATCCCAGTCCCGATCACCGGCTTCAGCTCTTTCAGCTGTCAGATGCCGGTGATCTCCTGCCTTCCCCTTCTCTGATGCCGATCACCGGCATCTGTCATCAGAGCGGCGCGGGACAAAGGAGCTTACAATCGGAGGTAAGTACAGTAAAAAAAAATTTATTTTTTTTTAATAAAATACTTTTATTGTGTGGTGTTTTTTTTTCAGTTAACCGTTTGTGAACTGGTAAGGGGTCCATGAGACCCCTATACCAGTTCTCAAGGCTGGGGGGATGGCAAGTCACCTGCGCTAGCCGGTGACTTGCCATTAACCCCTGGCACCCCCATTACCTGCCTCCCCAAAGCCCAGGGGGGGGCAGAAGAGCCCGGGCCCACGGGCTATGCGGGCTTGTAGCCTGCAGGGCCACAAAAGCTGGCCCCTGCGCCCTGTTCCTCCAAGCTCTGCATAGCTGGTCCCGGGCTGGTTACTTTGGGTAAGGGGGGGGGCCATGTAATTTTTTTTTATTTTTTAAGGGTTTTTAACCCTTAAAAATCCCCCCCAAAAATGCCCCCCCCCCCCATGTCATCTTTTTTTCTCGATTTAACCCTTTGTAGTGTGGATAGTAGTTGTATTTTATTTGTAAATGTTAAAAATTACTTGTTTCAGTTAGGGGGGTCTCCTGGGCAGGAACAGGGGGATACCGATAAATATGTGGTACCGTTCTAATCGGTAGAAATGGGGCTTTCACATGCAATATGGTTTTCCCTAATCAAATACATTTTTTATTTAAAATAAAGGAGACAATTTTCTAAAAAAAAATTGTATTTATTTATTTTATTTTTACTTAATAATAAATAAAATTAATAATAAATAAAATTTACAAACAAGACATTTCATGTTAAAGCCTAAACTCTGCTGCAAAAAATATATATATAATTTTCCTGAAAATTCCAGCAAAAATGTCGCAAAACATGGCGCAAAACATGGCGCAAAATGGGGAAAAATGACCTGTCAACAGAGGGTGACAAAATCTCAAGTAGGCTGGCAATTAAAAGGGTTAATAGTACCTCTGCATGTTGGGTATTGTTCTGTTCGGCGGACCTTGCGCTTTCAGACTTAGCTTGTTTTTTCTTGTTTGCATATTTATATTTTAGGAAAAGGTGTTTTTTATTCAGCTTTTTTATACATTTTTTAGGGAAACCCTGCGCAACCAAAGAGTTCTTTGAGGGATTAATTCCAGAAAGATGAGCCCGCTACAACAAGCTGGGTACGCTTAGAAAGCTTAACATGTGTACTTTCAGGGAATATATGGTTTATGGGGGATATTCCAAATGTAAAGGGTTGTTTTGGTTGAAAAATCGCAAGGTGCGCACTTTGTCTGCAGAGCTGAAATTTTCAAGAAAAATTACCGTTATGCTCATGCTTTACTTTGGGGTGTTTGGCAACTCTTCCCCTGACAGAACCTATGCATGTTGGGTATCGTTCTGTTCGGGGGATGTTGCTTTTTCAGATTATACTTGTTTTTTCTTGTTTGTATATAGTTTTTTTAGGAAAATGTGGCTTTGATTCTGCTTTTTTATCCTTTTTTTAGGGAAACTCTTTGCAACCAAAGAATACATTGAGGGATTACTTCTAGAAAACTGTGGCCACATCAACAAGCCTGGTACAAATAGAAAGCCTGAGGTGTGTACTTCCAGAGAATTTATAGTTTGTGGGGGGTATTTCAAATGTAAGGGGTTGTTTTTCTGGAAAAACTGCAAGGTGCGCATAGCGCATATCACAGTTGTATTTTTTCTGAAAATCCCCTAAAGCTCTGTTTCAGTTTGGGGGAGTCTCCTGGGCAGGAAAGGGTGTCTACCTATACATATGTGGTACCGCTGTAACTGTGAGAAATTGGGGTTTCACACGCAATAAGATTTTATTGACAAACTTACATTTTTTATTACAAAAAAACACTACAAATTGTAAAAAATTGATTTTTTTTATTTTTTTGCACATATTTCGCCAAAAAATATTGAGAATACACCAAAAAAATGACAAACAAGACATTTCATGTTAAAGCTCAGACTCTGAAAAAAACAATATATCATTTTCCTGGGAAATCCCTGGAAATCCCTTCAAAAATCACATTTGAACATGGGGAGTGCAAAATAGTGCAAAATGGTCTGGCAACAGAGTGTGACAAAAACTCCAGGTAGGCTGGCACTTAAAGGGTTAAGTGTAGTGTAGCAGAGAAGTGGCAGGATGGGCACAGAGAAGTTGCAGAGGCCTAAATTCATCAAGCAGAGCTTGTAGCAGACTATGGGTGAGTGGCAGCAGGAGTCTCAGTGAGAGGACTGATCTCCCGGGATCAGCTAGCGGTCGTGTCTTGACCAGCAACCCATCTGCCATCATCCATTGGTTAACACGATCATCCACTGCATCACAAGTGACATCTGACACCCCCAGTCAACTGTCGGTTATGTCTTCTGCTTAGGGTTCAGCTCCACTATTCAGTGAGGACGATCTGATAATCAGAAAAATCAACAGCTACTGCACAGCCAAGAAGTGGAGGAGACACTCGCCGCTTCTTCCACTAGGCGGGCAAGTAGTGATGAGGAGAGTGGCGTGGGAGGTGGTGTTGCAAGCGTTTTGGCTTCTTAAGCAGACACTGTTGAGGAACCTGAGGAGGACATCAGTGAGTTTTGAGGGCACGTTTAAAGGCTTGGAGTGATGGAGAGTCACAGATTTAGCGGCCAGCATGGTGGCAGAAGGGGAAAGTATGGAGGCAAATGTGCTCGGGGTAGACCACTTGCGCGGCAGGCTATCTTCCCAGGAAGTAGTGGAAGAGGGTCCCTGGAGTTGGCGGCGGCGGCGGCAGCAGCAGTGCATTAGTGCGGACTGTTGGTAGGAAAAATCAGCTACAAGGCCAGGTGGCAGTTTTTCATCAAGCATCCGCAGGAGGTTAACATGGCTATATGAAAGATGTGTAGGCAGAAGGTGAAGTGTGGCCAGGGTCCCAATGTTGGACCCACAGCCCTGCGTCAACATTTGCAGCGTCACCATAAAGCGGCCGGGGAGAGTTGGCTCCAAAGTGGTGGTCCAGCCTGCTGCATTACCCAGTGGCACGCCCTCTCTGTTCCAGCCAGCCAAGGCTCCACCACCTCCTGTGTGTCATACCCATCCTCTGTCGCTCCAGATGCTCCTCCTCCTCTTAATCCGAGTTAGTCATTCCGCCAGCAATCCATTGGCCAAGCCACGTCCAAGAGACAACAGTATGTGCCCACTCATCCAACGTGCAGAAGCTAAATGTGCTCCTGTATAAGTTGCTGGTGCTGCAGTCCCTCCCTTTTGAGTTTGTGGGCCTTTCAGAGAACTGATGGCTTGTGCCAAGCCGAGGTGGAGAGTCCCATGCTGTCATTTCTTTGCGAAGAAGGCAGTACCAGCCCTGTACAATTTTGTTGAACAGAAGGTGGGCCAGACCTTTAGCCTGTCAGTGTGTACCAAAGTGCACAGCAGTGCCTACATCTGGAGCTGTAACTACGGTCAGGGACAATACATATCCTTTAAGGCCCACTGGGTGATTGTGGTTCCTGCACAACCGCAACAGCAACTTGGAAAGGTCCCTCCGCTGTGGCCTCCATGCTCCTAGGCCTTTGTGCCTGTGACAGTGCACTTGCACTTAGCAATGGTGTCGCAGAAAAAAGTGGCTAATTGTCAATTACATATTAATAGTTAACAATTATCTTATTTGAACATATTTATAATAATAACATATAACATAGCAACAATAACATCTAACATGATAACAGTAACATATAAAATTTATCAAAAATTTTTTATTTTTTTTGGATATTTTTTTTTTCATATTTTGTATTTAAAAAAAAAAATATATATATATATATATATATATATATATTTTTTTTTTTTTTGAATTTTTTTAAAATATTTTTTTCCATTGTCTTTTTTTAATATTTTGTGAATTTTTGTACAAATTTTTTTTTTTTCTAAATATTTTTTTTTTATTTTTTTTTTTGCCCAGTGCCCTTCCAGCCTACCATGTGTGCAGGACACGGTGGTTTCACGCTGTTCTTCACATGGTTTGCCTTGAGCCACAGAGCAACACATGGGAGAAATTGCTAAGAATGAGAACTCTTAAAATAAAAATAAATAAATAAATTAAATCATGGCTTACTCCACGAAAACTGCAAATGGGACCCATGGTGACTGACACTGGGAAGAACATCTTGTCTGCACTGCGACAAAGAAGCCTGAGCCATGCGTCCTGCCATGGCACACGTGTTCAATCTAGTTGTCAAGCGTTTTCTGAAGTCTTCCGCCCATCTGCAAGACATCCTAACAACGGGAAGGAAACTTTGCATGCACTTCAGCCACTCCTACTCCGCCAAGCACACCCTTCTTGAGCTTCAGTGTCAGAACGGTATCCCCCAACATAGTCTGATTTGTGATGTTTCCACCCGTTGGAATTCCACCCTCCATATGCAGGATCGACTATAGGAACAGAGAAAAGCCATCATGGATTTCTTGATGATCCAAACGGATAGGGGGACTCCCCTGTGTAACTTCAATGTAAACCAGTGGCAGCTCATACGTGACACCTGCCGTTTGCTCAGGCCCTTTGAGGAAGCTACTTTATTAGTCAGTCGGCAGGACTATGAGATGAACTGTGGGGGCTGAAGTGGAGGAGGAGGAGGGGGTGGGGCACAGCGAAGCACAGTTTAGGTTTCACAAAATGACCATTTTATCTAGTCATCTGACAAGAGAGGAGGAGCAGGAGCAGCCAGAGGAGCTAGAGGGTTGTGAGGAAGGCGAGACAGAGGACCCAGACACACCGTGGCAGTTTGCAGTGGAGATGGAGACAGGTAGTCCCTCCGAGTCACTTGCACAAATGGCACGATGTATGCTCACGTGCTTGCGTAGTGACCACAGAATTGTCTCCATTTGTCAGCGGGATGACTTCTGGCTCTCCACCTTATTGGACCCTCGCTTCTGGCACAAAATGGGGGCATTTTTTACACCCACTGAGAGGGAGGACAAACTGACCTACTACAGAGACATCCTACGTAGTCAGTTGGGCGATGTCTATCTGCGCCATGGTCCATACACTCGCAGGTCTGACTCGGGGGGACCTCTGCACTCACCATCCACTGCCATGGCTGCCGGGGGGGGTGGCAGCAGCAGCAGCAGCAGCTCCATCAGCAGCAGCCTCAGTCTTCAGTCTCTAATGAGTAGCTTTCTACACCCGCATAGTGAGTCTACTCATGAGCAGCAGGAAGACCTGGAGCAAGACCTGAACCAGCAGGTCATGTCATACCTTGACATGACTATGCCAACACACCTTGAGGATCCGCTGGACTTCTGGGAAGCCAAACTTGACTTGTGGCCGCAACTAGCAGAGTTTGCCCTGGAAAAGCTGTCCTGCCCGGCCAGTAGTTGATTTAGATGGCAACTGGGCTGCTCTATATTATGCTGCCAAATGATAAATTTACCTCACAATATAAGCTATTGCCCCTCAGATTTACACAGGGGCTGCTCTATATTATGCTGCAAAATGGCAAATTTACCTCACAATATAAGCTATTGCCCCTCAGATTTACACAGGGGCTGCTCTATATTATGCTGCAAAATGGCAAATTTACCTCACAATATAAGCTATTGCCCCTCAGATTTACACAGGGGCTGCTCTATATAATGCTGCAAAATGGCAAATTTACCTCACAGTATAAGAGGCCGATTCATTAATAGCGCCAGGTAGCGACAGATGAGCGACTGAAGTATGGCGCTATGAGCGCCGCTAGCGGTAGCGATTCGCTATAGCAGGCCTCCTCAGTCGCTACCTGGCATTGTTGGGAACAACGCCTACATTGCTGAATATGATGTTGGAGCTCAGCTTTGTAGGCGCTGTCAATTTGACCACGCTATTCAACACAGCGCCTGCGCTTTGCTTTGCTGTGGGCTTGAAATCAAGTACCTTCAGAAGTAAACACATTGCAACATGTTTCTTTTGTTTTTTTTTATTTTGGTTTGAAATGTTTAGAAAATTAACTTAAATGTTAGAGCAAAACAAAAGGAATGTCATGCTGAATCTCGGGGTGCCTGAAAAAGATTAAAAAGTGCAGTTAGTATTTATATTTAATGTGGCTTTTTCGCTGTAAAAAAATATTGCATTAATTTGTTACAAACATTTGGGTCCAACTTGCACAACAACCCTAATTGTTATGTTGTTCAGCTTCCACCCCCCCTTATAGTGGTTTTGGTCATCTTACACCCCCCTTATAGTGGTTTTGGTCATCTTACACCCCCCTTATAGTGGTTTTGGTCATCTTACACCCCCCCTTATAGTGGTTTTGGTCATCTTACACCCCCCTTATAGTGGTTTTGGTCATCTTACACCCCCCTTATAGTGGTTTTGGTCATCTTACACCCCCCCTTATAGTGGTTTTGGTCATCTTACACCCCCCCTTATAGTGGTTTTGGTCATCTTACACCCCCCTTATAGTGGTTTTGGTCATCTTACACCCCCCTTATAGTGGTTTTGGTCATCTTACACCCCCCTTATAGTGGTTTTGGTCATCTTACACCCCCCTTATAGTGGTTTTGGTCATCTTACACCCCCCCCCTTATAGTGGTTTTTGTCATCTTACACCCCCCTTATAGTGGTTTTGGTCATCTTACACCCCCCTTATAGTGGTTTTGGTCATCTTACACCCCCCTTAAAGTGGTTTCGGCCAAATTATGATTGGAGGTCAAATAAATTTTCCCTGTAGTGCAGTACTTGGATTAGAGTGAAGGGTAGTTAGTTTACCGCAAAAAAGGAAGTGATCATCCTTTCCCTTAGCTCATCGCCAGTCTGGGTGTCCTCACTTCTTTCTGCGGGCAAGTTGGGGATTTCGGGCACCAGTGCTGTCTCTTCAGGGGATTGAATTCTGTGGCATATACATATATTGTGGAGCACACAGCAGGCGAGGATGATCTTGGAGACCTTCTGTGGACTGTACAGCATCTCTCCTCCTGGGCGTGCCAAACATAGAAAGCGTGCTTTCAGCAGGCCGATGGTTCTTTCCACAATGCTTCGGGTCTTGCGGTGTGCTGCATTGTAGCGTTCATGGGCAGAGGTCTGTGGGCTCCTGACCGGAGTCAGCACCCACGTTCTCTGCCCATATCCTTTATCCGCTGTGGAAAAAACACAAGGAGAGAGACAGCAATTAGTACTAGTACATGTTTTTGTTTTCATTTTTACTAATTTCGCTTACTAGGCCACATATTTTAGGCCAAATACTTTGGCATGGTTAATTATTTACCCAGTAGCCAGCCAGCTGGCATTTCGTTGTTCTCAAACTTCCGGCACAGGACTGTCCGCTGCAAGACGTAAGAATCGTGGCATGAGCCGGGGAACCCCGATCTCACCGCCCCCAGCTTCATTTCGTGGTCACAGACCACCATGATGTTGAATGAATGAAATTGTTTCCGGTTTCGGTAATACAGCTCCTGTGCACGGGGAGGGCGGAAAGGGATATGTGTACCATCAACGCACCCTAGCACATTCGGGATCCCTCCCATTAGATAGAAGGCATGTTTTATTTTGGCAACCTCCTCCTCATCCTCAGGAAACTTGATGTAAATTGGGATCAAATCGCCAGAACTACCTGGATTAATATGCGGCTCATAGTAGCCTGGCTGATCCCGCTGAGGAGGGCAGAGGTTGCCTGGAAGGTCCCTCGTGCCAAAATGTTTAAAGTGGCACACAGGCGTACTATGCCTGGAATGGATCGAGTGCGTTTGGTGGATGGCTCGATTTTGTGCTTAATCTGATCATATAGGGACTGTAGTGCAGCACGATTCACACGGAAGCGGCTCCTGATCTGCTCGTCACTTAAGTCCCATACTCAAAGGCGGATTCCAAAGGAGCGGGGTGCCATAAGCCTCACAACACCCCGCTCCCTGTCCTCCTGCTCTTCCAGCATACGCATACATCCATCCACCCATACACCATACGTCACCCTCTTATCCATCACACACACACTCAACAGATATACAAAATCAACCAAACAAAACCAAAAACCACAAACACACCACACACACAAACAATCACACTCCTCACACACTCACTACAATGCAGCTCACCACAAAACCAGAAGTATAGTGGTCCAAACCACCAGCCTGCTGAAAAACAGCTTTCTAAGTTAGGCACAACCAAGAGGGGAGTTGCTGCACAGCCCACAAAAGGCCCCAAAATCAAGCCTCACTTGCTGTATGCTCCACAATATTTGCATATGCCAACAAAATCAATCTCCTAAAGAAACAGCACTGATGTCAGAAATCACCCAACAAGCCACAGAGAGTGAGGACCAAACCCAGACAGACACTCAAATGAGCTAAGGGAAACAAGCACCACACCACAGCCTTTGCCACAGTGTAACAATACCAGAAGCTTGCCAAATCCTGCCATTTATACTTCACTTTCAAAAAGGACAGGTCCGCTTTGCCGCCTTTTGCGTTGCTCTGCTATTTCCGGGCGCCAATTAGCTGACCCAGGTGTGCGTGAAACGGAGTGCGCATGCGCACGCTAGTAGCGCTACTAGCGTACGTGAGCCGAAACTTGCGTGCATTAACGGACATGGCAGAAAATTCTGTGGTGGGCCAATGAAAGGTAAGCTGCTGTTTCTTTAAATAGCCGTTAGGATAGCCACATGTCACAAGTGTTCAATATACATACATTGTTGTATTTGGTTGTGTGTTGCTTGGTTAATGAGGTCTGTAATTAGTTAATTGGCTAACACACATGCTTCAGTCAGTGCAGTGGAGGTGTGGCTACAAGCACCTGGCCAGTATGTGTGAATCTATTAAGTGGACCTGTTTGTGATTGGCTGTTAGAGCACATAAAACCTGGCCAACCCAAAGAGAGGGCGATGCCATTCTGTAGTCTGCATGCGTGCTTGTTGGTTGTGTATTGGTGTGTGTGTGCAGCTACAGGATGGAGCCAAATTCAGGACATCTGCCGGCCACAGCAGGCCCAAGTAGGAGTGTGGTGGGTGCTGTGCGCAGACCTCCCTTAAGGAAAAGGGCCCAGCCTGAAGGTGGTGCAGCACCCCAGGCTAAGCGCCCAGGTGCCAAGAGGGAGCCTGAATTTAATTTGGCGGAGAATAATAATCTTGTGCGCCTTCCCCTTGCTAAATGGGAGCTGATATTTGGCTCCCAAAGCAAGTCAATAGGCAAACAAGAAAGAAGCAAACTGTGGGATGCCATTGGTGTTGAGCTTAGTAGCAGTGCTCAACACCCACGTAGTGGCCCATCCTGCAGGAAACGCTTCTACACTTTGAGAGGGGCCCTTATCAAAAAGATGAATCACGATCTTGATGTGGACAGTGGGACCATCCAGGCTCCAAAGAGTACCTACAGGCCGTATGAGGAGATGCTGAAGGCCAAAATTCCACTTGCTCGGCTGCAGGGTGTGGATCCTGGGGATGACACCACAGGTTGGACTGAAGGTACATATTTTCTGCATATTTTTGGCAGCTAATGTTAATGTATGTGATTTGCTTTTTCTCTTTCTGGCCAACTAACAGTAGGACCTGTGAAGTAGTACATTATACCTCATAAATGTTTTACTTTCCTGTCTGTTGCTTTCTGCATAGGTGCACATGGTGATGTCCAGGATTTGGCTGAGGACACACCAACTCCTGCCCTTCAACCAACCTCAAGCCTAACCCAGTCTGCCATTGAAGGTATTTAACACTAATTTAGGGGCTGGTTGTTTGGGGACCAAATGGGTGTGGGAGCACCTCAAACAATAGAGTGGGCCACTGTTGAGGATTAATAATATGGACCTGCGGCCTAATTTCACGGCCACTTTAACCCTCACAGCAACTAACTAACAAGGCCCTAACATGTGTAGCTATGTTGGAAGCCAGAGATGTGTGGCCATATATCTGCATATACATGTGGAAGCCACACTGGCCTTGATTAGTGAATATTAGTGAATGAGCTGCTCACACACACCTTAATGCATGTTTTATTTTGTGCCGCACATTACCAATGGCTAAATGTTTGCTTTGTTTTTGCCTAGCTGCCCCGCCATTGGCCCCAGCATCTCCTCAGGAGCCAAGCTACTCTTTGGATGTCGGTAAGTGCATGTGTCAACCTTGCTTTATCCGCCTTAACACAAGTGCATGTCTATCATTCCTCTTTTTTCTTTGTAGGCCAAGTGACTGGTTCATCTTTGGACCCCACTTCCGATGTTGCAGGTCAACAGGACCCTGTTGGTGTGTATTGCTATAAATAATGTATCCTTTATGCTGTTTATGTTACACTGGTTCAATTGGGTTAGTCTAATAATCTACATGTTTGCTCTGTCAACTTGAAGATGCCTATTTTGAGTGCTTTTTCCATCCCCAGGGTCAGTCTAATAGTTTTTTGAGTGATTGCAATGTATTTTTTGTGTATATTTAAAGACAAACATTCACCCAAGTAGTTGGAGGAATATTTAGAGACATTAATTGTGTCTTTTAGTTGGCCAGAATATCGGAAGTGGCTGTCCGGAAAGGGCCCTTCACGTTGAGGCTGCCAGAGATGAGGGTAAGTTGTTTTGGCTTGATGATCTAGTATGTATTTTTGCTCTACTTTTGTTGCACTTTATTCGGCCAACTTGTGTTTAAACATGTATTTTCCAGGGCAAAGCTCGAGTGAGGTCCCCACTCCAGACATCTGGGAGATTGCGGGTATGTGTAATTTTACCAATGTGTCTGATCTTATTTTGCCCAATTATTGCCTCATATTCCTCTAACATACATGTTAGCAATCTGAGTTTAACAGATACCTTTTGGCTAGTGTGTAATCTGGCACTTTGTGGAGGTATGGCCTCAATAGGCTATCCATGTTACATTTGAGTTTGGTTCACTGACCTACTAACCTGACTTTCCTGTTTAGCATATGCCAACTTGCCGGAGCTCTCGGATGTGGATTTGCCCCTCTCTGGCAGCGATACCCCGTTCCTACCTGTGGCGGACGACACGGAGGTAACATGGCTGATTTAGAGGACCAATAACCACATTGCCATGTTCGTGTGTAGGTGATGAACCAACATGTCACATTTCCTTTCTTGGTTGTTTTGGCAGGAGGCGGGACCAGAACCCCAAGCTGGGACCTCTTCCCAAGTGCCATGCAGCCAAGCTTCAGAGGCTCCAACAAGGGTAAGTTGTATTGTTACAGTTTGGGCAAATGATTTTGAGGGGCATAGCTGCATTGGTTCTGTTTGACTAAAATGTTGGTTGCTATTTTGTTAGCCTCAAACCAGAGCAAGAGGCGGTGTGGCACCAACCAGTCATGATTTCTATGAGCTAGGGGTCCGGATGCTGGAGGAGTACAGTCGCCAACAGCCGCGTGATGGAACTAATGAGCGCATTGCGGCGTTGGAACATCAGGTGCTGATGTGTCAGCAACAAAATGAGGCCTAGCAGCGCAAGATCGACCAGTTGCTACAAGCACAACAACAGCAACAGAACCAGGAACTTGGTCGCCTTGCCAATCTCATGGAGCAATCTCTCCAGCGCCAGGAACAATCTCTACAGCGCCAGGAAGAATGTCTCCAGCGGCAGGAACAAAGTTTGTTGTTGACACAACAGCTCATACAACAGCAGTCTATTTTTTTTACTGCACTGTTGGCCCCCAACACCGCCCCTAGCAATGACTCACAACCTCCCGGCAACCCAGCCAAGAATATTAATTTGTTTGTGTTTGTATTTTTTTTTGGAAAATAGATTTAATTAACCCACCTCTAAATTGTGTTTTTCCGAAGACATAGCTAAGAACACAGTCAGGGATGAGTATCTTGATCTACATATGTAAATGTAGGCCAAAATTAATGCCACACGTTTGTGACCATAGCTTACTATGGTTTACACATTAAATGGCTACAAAGGTATGGCAAAATTTAAACACAAATGGGTTTGTCGACACTTAAACTATGCTTGGCAAGGCACAACACACTGTAATTAGCAAAATATCAAAATTTTAATATTAAACGCGGGCAACAGGCCCAACATTTGCCCACAAAGGGGCTACAACAAGGGGCCAGTCATCCCCCCACCCTAACGACGCCGCCTCTTCTTGGCCAGCAGCATAAGGCGAAGACGCCGGATCGACCGCCACAGTCTGCGATGCTGGTTTTCACAAGCTGTAGAGATTAAAAAAAAAACAGATTTAACAAATGGAATGTGACCTCAACAGACACAGATGTAGCAATGTAATGTCAGTGGGTCCAATTAGCTGACACTCACATTAACATTGTTGCCCACTGTGCCCTTAGGTGTTAACATTATATGAGTACTAGTGGCTGGCTTAAATGTGGCCACCACATCCCAAGCATACATTTACTCTTAACTCTTGGGAATAAAAGAAGGTATAAGTCCCAGTGTGGACATTTATGTGTTTAGTCACAGCCAAACATCAGGGCCTAAGTCCTAACGAGTAAACTAGTTTGTCCCAGAATCTTAGAGGTCACAACCTAAGCAGGCCCATTTGGTTGTGTATAAACCACAAATTGTCTCTATGTGGCAAACTCAAGAATGTGAGGCAACAATCAAGCATGCAGACAGGCATGTAGGATTGTTGGCCAAACACATGTAACCTAGATGTGTGTTGACTAAACACATAGGTACATTGTAAATGTCTGCAGATTTGACTATAAGACATAGGGTTCACAAGTCTTTAGGCATATGAAGTGGGATGTACTCACCATCGCAGCTGTGGCGGGGGCCCATGCTGCTGGCCGTCCCGGGAGCTGGGATGGGGAGGATGGTCACCGGCTCCGTCTGCGTGGCAACATCTGTCATGAGAAAGCAAAAGAGAAAAGCCAAATTAGTGGGCCAATGACACCTGACTATTTGACATCCATCTGGTTAGGGAGTCTGAAAAAACAAATGCTTGCATGGTTACACACATGTTGTCCGCCATTAGCATATTTCCTGGTCCATGAGTTCATGTAAATTCTTTATGGTTGCAACATGGACACATAAAGATAATGTGCCAATAACCTTGACAGTGCAATGCTAAGGACTAATTTGCAGTTGATTGGAGAATGTTACTAGTGTGCAACATGTGTTAGCCGGAACAACTTAACCAAATAACACATTTGCTAGCCACCATCATGTTGTGGCCAGAAACATAGGGGTGGTTGCCCTTTGGATTGCACGGTAGTGGGGTTTGTGATGTTAATGTACATTATCCAACCAGCTTGTACTATGGACCCGGAAACATGTGTCTGTTAAAAGTGGGCCAATACCCAGGATTGCAACTATTCTGTGTTTTGGTCTGCTTTGGCAGAGCACCACAATTTGAGTGAGACACCGTCCGCCGCCGCTGCCTTCCGCACATCACTCCTCCAGTGTGTGCGCATGCGCAGCCCATTAGGAAACAGAGAGCGCAGGCGCACACACATCTAGAGGGGCACGCAGGAGGCTGCGGCGGTGGCTTCTGCCACCCCCAATGAGGTAAGGAGTTTGTGGGCTTTTTTGGGGGGGGGCCCTGGGTGAGGGAGGTGATTGGGCATGGAAGCTTCGAGATTCCAAGCACAATCAACAATGGGTGTTGGTCCACTTTAAGGAATGTCATAACATAGGGAATGTGAGGGATAACAACAAACACTTACCATGACTATGCCCGTGGAGAAGGCGTTGCCAAAAGGCCATGGAGGTGCCACCTATATCATGCCCTGCAAATTAGAGAGGAATGGCAAGGGCTAAGTACAAATGGCCAGATGAAACCTGTCACAGACTAACAATGACAAAATGTGCACTCACCAGGGGATGATCCGCCACTTGAAGCCCAGGGAGGGCTCTGAGGAGGAGGCGGGGAGCCTCGGCTCCTCACACTCTGCTCGGAAGATCCCCCAGCCAAAGGGCCACCCTCCTCCCTCTCACTCCCTGCTCCTTCAGGGAGTGTGGGAGAGTCCATTCCTTCCACCCCACTTGGACTCCCCACTTGAGAGTGGCCCCTTGGCTGGTGAGACTCCTCAGAGTCAGAGTGTGAGGAGCTGAGGCTTGATCCTGCCAGCCCCCCAGCAGCACACTCCTCTGGGGCGTCATCCCCTTCCTCCCCTGGGTCCTCTAAATAGGAGCCGCGAGAGGGACCCTCCCCCCGATGACTCCCCCGAGTCCGCCTGCCTGGTTCGGGGGAGGAATCCCTTCCCACGTTTCCCCAGGGGAGGACGCTTATCTGTGTTGAGGGGGTGAATGAAAATAATTAATATTAATACCCCAAATGGACACAGCTTAGCAGATTATTTAAACAAAAGTATAAACATAGCATAAGCTTAAACTTACCTGATGCGTAGGCATCATATAGGCGGTACACGCCTTCAGGGTCCCGGCGCTTGAAGTCCGACCACTTTTGTTGGATAGCTTGGACTGAGAGCTGGGTGTGGAAGCGCCGGGACACTGTGGCCTTCACCTCCATGGCTATTCGCTTTTTGCCCCCACGGGCATAGTCATACTGCTTTATGCAGAAATCCTATGAGAAATGAAAAACAAACACAAATCAATACATGACATCAGAACAATGGCATAAACAGTTATACTGAGAACAGATTAAAGTGGACCCACACCCTGGATTTTGACTATTCTGGGTTTGGGTCCACTTTGGTGGGGCACACCAATCGGGGGTGGGCCGCTGTCTGAAACCCCCTTGGAAGGCCAGAAATACACCACTGACCACGCTCCCACGTGACTGCGCCAGGCTAGCACAACGCTCTGCGCCGCTGTGGCATGCGCGTCCAAGGCCGCTTGGACGTGCATACCAGCTCAGCTGCCTCTGAGCGCTGAAGGACGCGTGTGGAGTTTCACTCTAACAGGGAGGGCGCCTGCGCAGGCCATTAACAAATGTCTGGCGCAGGGGCCCACCCTGCTAGAGGGAAGCGCAAGACGCTTCCGCGGCTCTCGCATACAGAGAGGGGACGGGGCTGAGGTAAGGTTTATGGGCCTCCAGGGCGGTTCATCCCCGCAGGACATCCAGATTTGGGATGCCCTGCGGGGAGTGATCAGCTTGGTCCAGAAAACTACGAGATTTCAGGGCCAATACCCCCTGTGTGTTGGTCCACTTTAAACATAAAATCCAAGATAAACATACTCACTTTGACCACCTGGCCATTTACGCGGCTATCCACACGCATTCGGGTTTTTTTGGCTGGCCCAGGAGGGGAAGGGGTGGGAGGGGTGGTAGGTGGGGGAGGTGAGGTAGGTGGGGGAGGGGTGGTGGGGTCAGATTCGGAGGAGGAGCTGGGGAGGCGAAGAATACGTCTCCTGGGCAGCATGGTGGAAACGCTAAGGAGGAAACAGGAACCGGATATGACCAAAGCGACAGGGACCAAAAAAAAAAAAAAAAAAAACGCTCCGCGCACCAGGAACAAGCTAATATCAGCTATGTGCAAGCTAAGTGGCGGAAAAAGTAAATTTACGCATTACAACAAGCTATTGGCAAAGACGCCATTAATTATTAGCTTGATTTAGCTGGGTGTTCAAGATCCTGTAATGCATAGGTCCGAGAAAACCAAAAAGCTGGTTGCTTACAAATAACAATCTTATTCCTTCATAAAATAATTACACAATAAAACTTTCCAACTACATGATAATGTGGCACACAGGAGAATGCATAACGGGTTGTTATGAGCTTGTACGCCTGAATAAATCCTGCAGAATGTGGACATGCACGCTCACAACTACAGTGTATTCATTAAGAACGACTGGGGTCGCGGCAAGTGAATTCCAGGCAAATGGCAGAAGGGCACATGTATGAACAGCAAAGCGCAGCACAGCGACGCTCGCGCCGCCACATAGCGAATCAAAACAGCGACTGCACAAACTCTGACCACCACAGATTCATCAAGGACAGGGCTGCCGAATAGCTTGGGCGCTGACAATTTCAATGAACGAACGTGAGCGACAAACATGACTGACTAAAAAGTAGCTTTACAAGGCCCGTGTGTGGTGAAAACAAGCTATTTTGAGCCGAATGTGTTTTGTGGGAGGAGATGCCTTTTAGATGTCACTCACAACATTACATTGTAAATATTACAACTTTCAGCTAAAACACAAAAATAAGACAGATTAATAAAACATATCACAAAAAACATGTGTTGACTTTTGTGCAAAACACAAGAACACAAAAACCACTTAAAACTATCATTGCAGTGTCTGCCATTGAAATGCATTGGACAACGCCAGGGAGCGACAGGTCAGACCTGTCGCTGTGATGGGATTAGCAGCGGCGCTGTTCGTTGCAGTCGGCTACATGATGAATCCCGCGCTAGCCGTCGCTCTCGCCGTCGCTAGCCTCATTTAGCTTGATAAATGCGTCATTGTGGCTGACGCCGGGCGTACTTGAGTCGGTAGCCGCCGTTAGCTGGCGGGACCTGGCGCTCGTCAGACACTACCTGGCACTATCGCTTGATGAATAAGGGCCTAAGCTATTGCCCCTCAGATTTACACAGGGGCTGCTCTATATTATGCTGCAAAATGGCAAATTTACCTCATAATATAAGCTATTGCCCCTCAGATTTACACAGGGGCTGCTCTATATAATGCTGCAAAATGTCAGATTTACCTCACTATATAAGCTAATGCCCCTCAGATTTACACAGGGGCTGCTCTATATTATGCTGCAAAATGGCAAATTTACCTCACAGTATAAGATATTGCCCCTCAGATTTACACAGGGCCTGCTCTATATAATGGTGCAAAATGGCGAATTTACCTCACTATATAATCTATTACAGCTCTATATAAAAATAAATTAAAAAAAGGGCCTGTAGAAGCTTATTTAGTATAACAGATAGGGTGACATGTGCTGGTTTGGGATGCCCATGTGGGCTAGTGTTTTGACAGCAGGACAAAAACCAATTCAAAATGCAATACTTTGATTAAGCTGAGGAAGGATCAACAAGCGTATTTAGTATAACAGATAGGCTGCCTAATGCAGGTTTTGGATGCCCTGCAGCCTGGTATTTTTTTTTGTTAAAGGCAGACCAAAAAACAATTCAAAATGAAATACTTTGATTAATCTGAGGAAGGATCAACAAGCGTATTTAGTATAACAGATAGGCTCCTAAGTGCAGGTTTGAGATGCCCTGCGGCCTGGTGTTTTTTTTTGTTAAAGGCAGACCAAAAACCAATTCAAAATGAAATACTTTGATTAATCTGAGGAAGGATCAACAAGCGTATTTAGTATAACAGATAGGCTGCTAAGTGCAGGTTTGGGATGCCCTGCGGCCTGGTGTTTTTTTTGCTAAAGGCAGACCAAAAACCAATTCAAAATGAAATACTTTGATTAATCTGAGGAAAGATGAACAAGCGTATTTAGTATAACAGATAGGCTGCTAAGTGCAGGTTTGGGATACCCAGGTGGGCTGGTTTTTTTTGGTTAAAGGCAGACCAAAAAATATTTTAACTAATCCAGTTATATTATGATAAATGCTTGTGTGTAACAGAAAGGGTTAAATAATCCACTGCATAGATGGCATGCACAGTGACAAGGCAGATTTACAGCACAAAGAACTGAAATTGAATTGAAAACTGATCTGGCTAAAGAAAAAAAAAAAAAATTTCACTGTCACTTCTAAGCTGTCCCTGACTGGATGGTTCCGGTTTTTCCCTATCTTTCCCTGGCTCTCCCTGGCACTGTGTGGGTCTCTGTGGGTCTCCCTGACTCTCCCTGCCTGTCTGTAAGTCTCTCCCTGTCTGCAGCAACCTCCGTTCTGTCTGCAATGCAAGGCTGAAATGCGCAAAAGGAAAATGGCCGCTGGTTTATATAGCACGGTGACGTCACCGGGCTTGATGGCTGCTGATAGGCTGCATGTGACTTACCCATGATACCTTGCCCCAGGGGGTATGTCTGGACATGGTCATCCACCATTTTAGAATGCCTGTAATTGAAATAAATGGAGTTTAAAGGAAAACTTCGATCGATCGAATCGCGGATTCGTTCAGAATCGAATTTTCCATGAAATTCGGAACAAATCCAGGTTCATCCGGATCGATTCGCTCATCCCTATTTACAAGGAGAGAAAAAGTAGAACACACCTCCTCCTTCCCCCTGTGAAGTTCACTGTGAGGCCTTCAGGATTTCACCCAGTATCTCCTTGCTTATTTGAAGCCTTCTAAACATTCTGGAGACAGTCAAAGTTTACTGGCACAGGGAGGGGCTTTAATAGCTTAGAGATTGTTCCTTGGTTCCAAATAAACTAAGGTCACTATAAAGCATCGTAACATTAGAGGAATCCTGGGGAACCACACCTGGAATATTGTTTGATGGATGCCATGTCAAAGTTCAATATAGAGTGTGGATATGTCTTGGAATTGGCTGCACAGCTGTCATTTTGCAAAATCCCATAGGTCAAATGTCTTTGCATTTTCACAAGCCTTTGCTAAATTGAGACCAGTAATTCCCATAATCATTTATCAGCAATTCCAAATGCACAATCTGACTTACATAAGCCTAGGCAGAGCACCCAGAGAACTGTCTTTAAATGAACCGATGCCAAGACTTTCAATTGTAGTTATTAGTCAAGATGTCATTAAATACACAAGGAACGAAATTGGTTGTTATGCTTTCTTGTTTCTCTCACTGTTCCAGAATGACGTGGGAGTTATTCCTCTTTGTTTAAAAAACTGTTGTTTGTGATGCAGCCATGACTGACAATCCTCATTCACAACTTTTCTGTCCACAAGAATGCCCACCAAACATGTCTTCCTGCTGCCTGTTGCATTGTGGAAACATGGCAGTCAACCAGTATTGTCCCCCACGGGCCATACAACTATGCAAGCTGGGGCTGTTCCCTTTGTTTAATAGCATAAGGCCTAATTTAGCTCCTGAAGGCATAAAACAGAGAATAGAGCAATGTTCTCTTTTTCTATTTTGGGGATTTTCTTTTCCTTCACTCTCAAGGTCTGTAGGATGTTGACGGAAACAATAAGGGTAGGCTTTGCTATTCATAGGACGCACTTCCTTAAAAGATGCTGCCATTCCTGCTTTCGTCCACACTGGAATGTCACACATAGAACATTGCAATCATCTCTGATCAGAAAGAAGAGGCACATCTATAAGATTATCTGTATGACCTTCCCTTGTGAAAGGGGAGCGGACATGTCTGGTATGTGGATAAATAAAATGTATATGGAAAAACGAGTCACTCCTTGGGTTTTCCCTAGAAAAAAAGGAAACCTGGAAAGATGATGTCTCTAGAAAGGCTGAAGGTAAGTGTAAAGTGATGAATAAGCTGACCATTTTTTAAGAGGGACAAATTTGGAACTCTTAAATTGTGTTGGCTTAACAAACTGCCAGGGTAATTTTCAAAAGCAACACATGTCACTATCAATTAAACATTAACCTAGTGTTAAGCTGCCCAAATTTGTCCCTCTGAAAAAAAATGGTCAGCATATAGTATTACACTTTTTTCCCAGACAGGTTTCAGAAATGTACAGTCCCCCAACTTCACACTTAGTTTTGACGTTTCACAATAGCTCAGAAATCCTAAATATTTAGAGCAGTGAGATGGCAACTCAAGCGCAGGCTTGACAGCAGGTAACCTGCTTCTTAGTCTAGCCCAGGGCTTCCCATCCTTTTATCATGGAGTACCATCTCTTTTTACAATCTATGTTTTAATATTTTTATTTTTTATTACACATCAATATTACAGGCATTATCAACCTTATAGTTGAGTGAGCCAACCCACACAGGAGAGGTTAACATTGATCAATAGGTTGCTCGCTATAGACAACAATGTTTTCAGGCTTAATTGGAGCTGTATAATATAATGACACAGAGAAAGTAACAAAGTGTTCAAGGTCATCACATTAATTTCTACTCTATACTTTCTATTGCTCTCAAGATATAGACATTGATATAGACATTAAGTTACAATATTTCAACTGTGTGGTGCTCAACATCCATAGCCCTCCAATATTATTCTAGGGCAGGAAGAAAACCACAAATACTATAGACTACATATGTAAAGGGTTGAGCAAACATGAAACCAAAATCTAGAAAATACTAAAGACGGATAAGGTAAATAGAGAGAAAGAAAAGAGGGTAGTGAAAGGAGGGAGGGGAATAGGAGTAAGCCAGGGGAAAGGAAGTCACCACACTCTGCCCTAAACCAGACGCTGTCAATTCAATGATGGCCAAGGGATGTTGGGCTAGGAACACTGCCTCCAGGGCTCCCAGGGCCCTCTGATTCCTATCATTAAAACAATTTCTCACCCATGTACACACGTTTTCTCCCAGCCCAAGCATTCTCATTCTTTGTACCAGTCTTTTATGTGGCACAGTATAAAATGCTTCAGAAAAGTCAAGATATATAATATCCAGTGACTCCCCCTGATCCAATCATGAACTTACCTCCTCATAAAAGCTGATTAGGTTTGTCTGGCAGGAGCGATTCCTCATAAAGTAATGCTGATACGGAGTAATAAGATAATTTTCACTGAGATACTCCAGGATAACATTCAGCTTGCCCACCACAGATGTTAAAGTTACAGGTCTGTAGTTCCCAGGTTCATCCTTAGACCCCTTTTTAAATGTTGGCACCACATTTGCTAAGTGCCAATCCCTCAGAACAGCCCGCATCATTTTTGAATGTACAAATATTAATGGCTTGTCTATTACTGTACAAAACTCAATTAAAACGCGAGGATGTATGCCATCTGGTCCTGGGGATTTATTGATTTTAATCTGAGACATCGCTGCACTTCTTCCTTGGTTAAACGTGTCATTTAATGGAGTGTTTGGGTTTTGCTCTGCATTTCACCTGGTATGTCATGTTCTTCTGTGAATACGGAAGCAACTAAAAGTTTAGTAAATTTGCTTTCTCCTTTATTCCCTTCTATATTTGCCCCCTTCTTGCTTTTGATTAGGTTTGGAAAAGAGATGCCTGAGTGGTCAATACAAAGATCGGCCCCATGATCTATTTAAACCACTTGAGTGTAACCATAACCTG
The DNA here is from genome assembly GCA_027917425.1 of Gastrophryne carolinensis. NCBI lineage: Eukaryota > Metazoa > Chordata > Amphibia > Anura > Microhylidae > Gastrophryne > Gastrophryne carolinensis. The sequence continues at coordinate 136,282,944 of CM051242.1, forward strand.
AGGGCATCCACTAAGGTTAGAGGAAATGTGCTTCCTCCCCTGACATAGGAGGGGACTCTTCTCTGTAAAAGCAGTGAGACTATGGAACTCTCTACCAGAGGAGGGAGTTATGAAGGATACACTTAAAGAGTTCAAAAGTGGCCTGGATGGACTAAAGTCTTTATTCAGCCTTGCATACCATGTTGCTATATTACTCACTAACTAGGCTTAATGTGAATATCTCAAGTGTTTTCCCATTGTATTGTACATGGATGTGTGGATGTTTTCATTTGACTTATTGGAAATTGATAGGTCCATATTTTCCAATATTGGGTTAATAAATAATTACTCAAAGCTGCTGGGTTTATATGCAGAGTGAACCCTAGATTGGAAGGGCCTAAGGTATTCCTGGAACTGTGCTATGTGCACTCATTTCTTTATTATCAGGTTTACCATCAGCCCCTTATTGATTGTTTGATTCTGAGAGAAAAGTTTGGGGTTATAATGGATAGATAACATAGCTTCCTGGCAGGCTAATAGTCCTGGCTGTTTGAGTAATGATAAAAATTTGGTTAGGACAGCATAGGGTGTGTGCAGCTTTTTCTTGTAACAGATATTACATTTACATTCTGTGCATGAATCATATGTGGCAGCTGCTCTAATGGAAATTATACCCAACTGTCTACCGGTGCCATTATCCGTTTTAAATTTTAAGTTGGATTGATAGTATAGTCGGAAGTCTGGGGCGTTTTTTAATCCACCATTGCCTTTCCTGAGCTGAAGGCAGGCCATGCTTGCCTTCTTTTATGAATTCCAGTAAAATCATGACAGTTCTATATTAACATCTATAAAATATTGCTTATTAATTATTATTGGAAGGTTTTGTATCGTGATAAATTTGGGTAAAATAAAAAAAACTTTACCATCTCAATCAGTTTGCCTCAAGCTTGCCTTAAGGTAGGCCCATTCCGGCAGTTTCCATTACAGCAGAAAGCTTACTACTTCTGGCTAGAAATAAGAGATAATTACACAGAGCTATGAGGCAATTTTGACTGAGAGACTTTGTTTTTCAGAATCAGCTTAAAGCGGACCTTCACACTGAATAGGAGTATATCTTATATGTATTCCCCACCCTGTACATACAGATTGCCCACATTAAAAATCATCCTACCTGCATCTACTGCATTTTATGAGCCTTTAAACATACAAGATGGCTGGCCATGGAGTCTCAGTCTCAAGTTTCTTCTGTCTGAACTGCTCTGCATTCTGGGATTGCTGTCCTTTTCCTGACCCCAGAGCTCTGCTCTGTCTGTGCAAAGCACAGCTATAACCCGACCCATGTACTTTTGCCCCCCCCCCCCCTTCCTCAGCATTTGATGCTTCTAAGGCAAGATGATGGCGCCCTCATCCTAAAGACCCGAAGAGAACTGAAGCCCAGTGGGGAAAAAAAATAGGTAAGTGACTAAAAATGTAAAATAGATTCATTTTAGATGTTGGGAAATAGTTTTTTAAGGGTTTGGGCTTTTCATTAAATGATGCTGAAGGACCGGTTTAATGTGTTTGCCAAGATGGACGCTGCCATGCATATTTAAGACTGCAGAATCTGCCTGCTGTTCCAAACATCGGTATGCTGTTAATTCCTCTCAATAAGCTTATGTCACTGATACATTTACTAAGCTTTGATTTTTTTAATGGAGGTCCACTTTAAATATCCCAGGTGAAGGGATGATCTGCAGGAGATTTTTGTTGCTGTCTAAAAAGCACACGTGGTTATGGTGTTTTTGAGTCCATGTAGTGTTTATGTTCCTGGAAAATTATAAATATCAGTGTGTTTTGCCAGTTAATTGCAGCAAATCCAGATACATATTAAACATGTGAAAAGGAAACTGCTGGTCCTTCAATCATCTTGCAAACTTTCTAGTAGTCCTTGGAACCCCCCCGCCCCTCCACCAAGAAGTTACCGCCAGCAGCTGCACATGACTGAACAGGAAAAAACACTTTTCCGCCTAAATGTATACAGCATAACAATAACGTTTTAAAGGAAACCAAAGGAAATAACTGAGACGCGAGATGACGAGTTGTAGTGATAGGGGGCCGGGTGCAGGTGAGAAAATATTCCCCACTTGCATAATATCCTGAGATGATGTTTATTTATCTGAATCTCAGAGGGAAATGTTGATAAAACAAGTTCCTAACAGCAAGGTGGGAAATCCTTCCACTACTGCAAAGTGTTCATTATTTGATAAAAATCCAAATTTCCCCCCTTTATTGCATTGTTTGATTTTTAATTTAATTGTAAAATGTAGATGAGAAAACAAAAAGGAATACCTTGAAGCTCAATTCCCTATTGGCCTGCAACAAATCTTGCAATCTGTCTAAATTGTTAAAAACAGACAGGTATTCATTGCATGCATTTGCAAATGTATGGGAAGCTGTAGGGGCCATGCCACAGCACCTCTTTTTCCTGGAATCCTAAACAGTGAGAGCTTTCCTATTTTTGGGACACACATATCAATGGATAAATTCAGAGCTGAACTTACATGAGGCTGCCCAGAGCTAAAATCAACAGTGGAAAATGTTTAGAGCCCTGGCCAGCCTCAAGTAAGTTCAGCTCTCTATATATCCATTGCTATGTGTGTCCCAAAATAGGGGAGCTCTCACTGTAAGAACACTTTTCCTGTGCATGTGTAAGGTTGAGTGCGCTTCCTCACCTCAGCAGTGGCCATAGTAGCAGTGTTCTGTGTGTAAAGGGCTCACTTCTCTCTTTTTGGTGTACCTTACCAATAGCAACAGATTGCAGGTAGTGATAACTGCTAACATAAGACACATATTTATTAACATAGGAAAAAATATGCACTCAAAAATTCCATTGAAATTGTAGTTACCCTTTAATTTATACCAGCCTTTTTATACCAGATTTCTTCTGAGCCAGCAGGGAGCCCTCTGGTGCACAGTTTCATCTGTGTGTGCACTGGTGTTCTGCTTAGGCGTAATTTATCTAACATTTTACAACTATATTTGCAGCCCTCAAATATATAAGGAAACTTAAGAGCTCAAATACACGTATGACTACCGTCATCTTGAAGAAGGCCCAACAGAGACTATACTTCTTGAGACAACTAGCAAGATACGGTATGTAAAGACCTTTTACAATGGTGCAATAGGCTCACTTCTGACCTCCTCCTCCACGGTCTGGTATTGCAGGATCACAGCCAAGGACAAGAACAGGCTGAAGAGGATTACTAGGGCCCTTATTCATCAAGCGATAGCGCCAGGTAGTGTCTGACGAGCGCCAGGTAGCGGCAGCTAACGGCGACTACCGACTCAAGTACGCCCGGCGGCGGTCACAATGACGCATTTATCAAGCAAAATGAGGCTAGCGCCGGCGAGAGCGACGGCTAACGCGGCATTCATCATGAAGCCGCCTGGACCGAACAGCGCCGCTGCAAATTCCCTCACAGCGCCAGGTATGAGCTGTCGCTCCCTGGCGATGTCCAATGCATTTCAATGGAGCAATCTATAATTATTCATAATTAATTGGTAATAATTTTTTTTTTTTTTTTTTTAATGTCAAAAAATCGGAGAACACTTCTGCAATGTTAGGATTTATTTTTAAGTAAAAAAAAAAAAAAAATATGTGCAGAATTGATCTAACAGGTCTGAGATTAATGTATTCATATTACAAAATGATTCTAAAAACATGTATAATGTTACATTCAAAAAATATGGTTGTTTAGGGGTTAAAAACTAGTTAATACAGATCGCCGCCAGCGCTCTGGGGTTTAAACAAGGAATGGACAGCGACAGCACATTCGGAGCGTGATTTGTTGATGAATATGAAGCTAGCCGTTCGCTCTGGCCATTCGTTGTCAGGCGCTCACATACAACGCTGGACCTGTGAAACAGCGACCCCCCAGCCCGTATTCAACATTACCGCACACCGACTGAGTCGCTGTCATCAAGCTAATGCCGGCCAAGCACAGCGAATACTGGCTGGCGCTGAAAAAATCACGCTACAGTCGTTTATCTGTCGCTACCTGGCGCTATTGATGAATCGGCCTCTAGGACTGCTGAGCAGATCATAGGATGCCCCTTACCATCCATGGAGGAACAATTCACGGAAAGGATCTGCTCAAAGGCAAAAAAAATAGCTGAGGACCCAACATACCCAGGTCATTCTTTTTTCAAACTCTTGCCCTCCGGCCGGAGGTACCTGGATCTCTCGACCAGAACCTCTAGGTACAAAAATAGCTTTTTTCCTCTAGCCGTTAAGGCGCTAAATAACCACCACTGATTAACCTGCCACGAACTTCCTGACTCTACCATGTCACTAAGTTACCAACAACATCAGATGTATATATGTTAAAATGTATAATATGTATAATATGTAAAAAATGTTTAATTTTATACTTAACGTTTATAGCTCTAAAGGGGTACCTCCCTTCCAAAAAGCATTCCTTGTACGTATCCTGTACTTACTTGGCGGTCAATAAAGTATTCGTATATCTCTAAAAATTATGCCTCGTTTGTCTAATACGTTTATTTGCCAGTAATCTCCAAGGAAAGTGATGCACTTTAAAGTTATTTTATATACCTTGCAAAAATGTCCAAAACAAAAATACTACAATCCGTGTTAAAACATAGAAAGCCTAACAGGGCAAAAGCATATATATATTAAAACGGATTACTCATCTGTTTTAACGGTCCAAGCAGAAATCAGAAGATCACGTCCAATCTCCAAACAAGATGGCTGCTGTACTTTGCTTCACAATGCAGGTCTTTCTACCCAAGGCAAAATCTCACCATTGTCCGTCTTTCCTTCTTCCAGTCAGTCTTGCCAGCACATCCTTTCTGCAGCTGCCCTCCAAGCAAAAAAATCTCCTTTCCCCTCTCCAGACCACTGTTTTTATCAGGCTTTACCCTTTGTTCCATTTGAAATCCGTAGGTCATCTCTGATTGGCCCAGGCAAAACTCACCAAGGTGATACTCTGTCTCCGATTAATCTATCACAGGTAGCCATCTTAATTTGCATGCAAATGCACACCGGAAACTAACAATAAAGAAAACCATCTTCAAAGGACAAAGGGGGGTTCCCACCATGCTGCATCAAACAAAAGGGATCATCCTATATACAGTGACTTTATAAGATTTTTTACAATTTCTTTGGGAACAAAATATATACAAAATATCATAGCTTCACAACTGGCAAATAGGAAATAAGGAGCATCCAGCTCTGGCACATTTTATTGGTGGAGAGTTGCAGCAGCCGACTAAGAGCTCAGTACAGCTTGCCAACTTTTTGGGTGTAGGTCAACTTATATTACCAGCTCACAGATATTAAAGTTTACAAGGTAACCAGGCCGCCCTTGATCCTAAAAGAAATCCCGAATCAGGATGCCCCACTGTGGTAAACCCACAGATCGACTGCAAATTCATTACCTTTCCACCAGTCCCTTGCCATGATCTTGGGCCACAGACACTTCTCCAGCATCCCTGCACCTGTGCACCCAGGCACAGCATAAAGCGTTGATTGGGCGAACCAAAATTGGGATACCCCTGGGACAAGAACCAACCACCAGGATAGTCGAAAACCTGATAATTGGCCCAAGCGTTGCAACGATTATAAAGCCCTATGGGTGCCATATGGCTCCTATAAGTGTTGATGTGTCTACTACCTGTGCAAACCCAGTAGGTAAGACTTTATGGTTAGGTATGGATCAGAACAGTTGAAGGGCCACCTAAAGACAGCCTTCAACTTTCAGTTTGATAGGCACTGCCAACAATATCAGCAGGATAGTGTGTATGTTGTGTGTGTAGCGGGGGTGCAAAGTAAATCCACAAAAGCTACATCTTAAAGCAGAACACTTCACTTTCCTGGGCTTTGTTCCCTTCTTCGGCTGCATCCCAATTGGGGTTCCCCCACTGTGTGAACCCCTCAGAAAGCCCTAAACAACTCATCTCTTTTGCGTTTCAGCGCTGTTCCAAAACCACGTGTGGGTCCTCAGCCAATGAGAGCCGTTAGCTCTGATTACCTCTTTTGGCAAATGGCTCTCATTGACTTTAATGGGGAGGGAGCACTGCTGCATCCCCGGCTGTGTGTGCACTCCTGTCCCAGCCTATCTGAATGTCTGGGGTGGGCGCGTGCGCATGAAGCTGGGGATGGAGGGGATGCCACAGCTCGCTCCCCATTAAAAACGAAGAGGGCTGTCTGTCGTAGTCAAGGCGGGCGGCTCTCATTGGACAAGAGCTCATGCATGCACCGTTGGAGTGTGGAAAGGTGAGTGTTGATGGGCGAACTAGGGGCTTTCACACAGCGGGGCATCCTGATTTGGTATAGCAGGCTGCAGCTGGGTTTTGTTTTACTTTAAGCCTCACATTTAAATTTTCATCCAGGGGCGTAACTACATATGGGTGCAGAGGTAGTGACCAAATTGGCCATGAGGTCAGAGAGGCCCATCATTGTTTCTTCCTATATATCAGATTTGAGCTCACATGTCGTCATGTAGTGAAAGGAAGCATCATTTGTCTATCATATTTGTCTATTTATTAGTTTGTTTGTGTCCAGGCTTTATTCTGTGAGCTATAAGGGGGCCCCATTTAATATATGAACTGCTGCCTGGTCACGTTGCTTACCCCTCTGCTTTCATCCTATGTATGAAGCCATTTTTATGGTAGTTCTGGCATAATTGTGAAAAGAAAATAGCTTCTGCAAAAGAATGTTAAAAGGGAATTCTAGGGCCAGACATTCTACACATATTGGTAGTATGTTGTCAGTGACATTCCAGACAACATTCCTCATCCCCAGCCCCTAGGCCAGGAGACGGGAGACTTTCTGTGCTTAGAAGCTGCATGTGAATAGGTGAATCCTTTCAGACTGGCATCCAGGGAGACTGAATTCCACATGGCTGCCAATGGGATCTCTCTGGCTGGTATTTTTAAAATCAACTTCCTTTTTTTTAATCTAAAAACCCAAATTTCAAAGGTTGGCAGACAAGAGTCATTATAGCGGCTGCATTCCCCACATTTCCTAGAATTCTCAGCTCATAATAGAAATTATTATTATAATTATTATTATTAAAATGTATATTACCATGTATATTACCATTGCGTATCTATCTGTAATATATATATATATATAATATATATATATATATATATATATATATATATATTATATATATATATATATATATATCATATTTTTTACTTTATACATGTTAAATCTTGAAGTACAATGAAATTAAACACACATTGAAGGCAAAAGAACATAATCTAAGCAGTCCTATACCTAAAAAACAACATTTCTAGCTTGATGGAAATTTGTTTTAGCTAGGGGTGTATAATCACTAGAAATGTGGAAAGATATTTTATGGTCGGCACCACTACCAGTGGCTCTGATTCATATGCAGAAAACAAGATGCCTGGGGTAAAGGATCCACCAATGGCCTTGGCACCCAGAGTAATCACCCTGCTTGCTTTCCTCTAGAAACAGCCCTGCCTACAGCAAGAATGAAGCTAAGAGGTGGCCTTCTCAAACCAAGATGCATTAATAAAGCTTTCAAACACCCATCAAATAAGAAACAGGGTGTCAATCCCAGCTGATCACAGCGTGGAGGCGTCTCCTCCAACTTCCACGCAAAGACCTCTTCAAGGCTGGTTTCCCTAACTTCCTCCTCACTCCATCTGCGATTGGCTGCCAGTCATCACATGGTCCAAAGTTCTCTTGGCAGCCAGATCCCCCTGGAGGAAGATTAATTACCACTTTATTGCCGGTGGCCAATTGTGGGGCCCAATCTCACCTAGGGTGTGGGAATGAGGTAAGAGCAACCAAGCAGGCAGAGGGGTGTGTAAGGGGGGCATTAGCATGAAGCCACTTTGCTTGTTGCCACATTAAAATGGTGCAGGACCCTTGAACTGGAGAGTATAGCGATCAGGCTGGGGTGAGTTATATTGCAAATTAGACCTTGGGGCTTCCCTTTTGGTCTATTTAGACTTTTGGTCCAGTTGAACGTTCTGCTTTAGCACCAGTCTCTTTCATTCTCGGCTGATACTAAAATCTGGTGTAACAATATCTACCATCAGGAATATTTAAACTACAGTCCTAATACTGAGGTTTAGAGGTATACAGACACTTTCTATGTCAATGAAAAGTGCACATGGATACAATTTCCCTGCTCCCTTTGTGTTTTGTTTACTGAAAGTGGAAATTTCCTTTATAGGCTATAGGACATCTTTTTAAGCTCCAAAAAAAGAGAAAATAGCAGCAGTGAACTTCAAACAGAGCTGAGCTTTATTAACATCAAAGTCACTGTAACAATGTGTTTCGAAGCCAAGGTGCCCTCTTTAGCAAGAGTGACTATGTATACAACTTAAAAGCATTTAAAAATACATAAAAGCACATCAAGATATAATTTCATATAAAGAAAAGCAAAAAGTATATGACTCCTAGAAAAAATATATATATATTATATTCAAACTATAGGGCCGATTCAACATCATTCAAATTTGCATTGCATTATAGACAGACAACTATACAATAATAAAGTATATGTAAGGTGGAGATTTTGCCACCCTTAATAAGTAATTCTCACAGATGGGGTAACATTGTTACCTGAACTTAACATAACTGAACTGCCTACAGCTGCCATTGCTGTATAGAAGTAAAACTGGATACTGAATACAAACTTTGGAAGGGTACAGTAACACCCAAGGACTTTTGTTACAGTAAGGTACAGAATACATCATCGCTTACATTTAAAGGAAAACCAAAACAGGGGGTATAAGAAGAGCAAACAGTCCCCTCCCCCAGCCCACTTGACCACTGCCCTAAAACATAGGGCCTGATTTATCAAGCACTTCTGCCAGACAGTGCCACATCTGTGCAAATTAGAGTAGTAAAAAATCATTATTTTTTTATATTTGTGCATGTTGCTGCACTACAAGAAGTACATTTACTAAAACATAAGTAGTGCAGCTTCATGCTGAATAATTTATAAATCATATTTTGTACTACTCTAATTTGAACTTAAATGGTATTGTCTGGCAGAAGTTGATTGATAAGATGCTTGATAAATCAGACCCTTAGGATAAGCTATCCGTAATGGGATTAGTATGTTCAGGTGTGGAGTTCCTCCACAGCTTCAGAGCGTGCCTCTGTTTAATACTGCTTCTGGCTGGCTCCTTCTCTGGAACTTTCCCCTGCAATATGCTGCTCCACCAGCAGATGGCTCTGTCCTGCAGAGGTGCTGGTAATCAGCCAGCACCTGTGACTTCTCAGCCTATATAAGCTGATCTACTCATTCAGGCAGTGGATCAGCACTGGATTGTCACCAGGAACCCAGGAACCCAGGAACCCAGGAACCCAGGAACCCAGGAGCCCAGGAATCCAGGACTCCTGCCTCAGCTATTGTGTTTTGCTTCCCCTATCTCAGCTGTGTTTCCGCCTTGGATTTTGGACTTTCTTTGGATCCTTATGCATGCTTGTTTCCGGGCTCCATCTTGTGTATGTACAGCCAGAGCGTGTTTATGTTTTTCAATTTACCTATATTTCTGCATAGCAGCTGTAGCACTTTGTGATCACCTGTATTCTTGTAAGTTTCCTTACACATAGGTTATATGTTTCACCTGTAATCTGTACAGCAGTCTGGTTGAAGTGTGCTCTGTTGCCTTATCACTGTTTATCACTATTAAACACGGTTTGCCACATCCACCTCCTTCTCAATTTCTGGTCACTTATTACAAAGGGGATTTCTCAGCTGACAGAATTCTGATCCCCAAAAGACCAGGAGACTGTAAAGACTGAGCTGGCTTTGTTGTGCAGGGTCCTAGTGGCAGCCTTAGATGTTGCTTGTGATAGTGTCTGTAATGCTGTCTGTCCTGGGTCTTGTGGTTCCTCTTGTCTTGAAATTTGGGCTTAATGCCTTCTAGTCATAGCTGGGCCTTCGGCCTTCTTGTCTTGGAATTTGGGCTCACTGCCTTCTAGCTTTAGTTGGGCCATTGGGCCTTCCTGGTTTGGTCTGTACTCGGGCCCAGCCCTGTCTTGGTCTGTACTGGGGCCCAGTTTTTTGTCTGTCTTATATATGTCTCTCCTGTGTTTCCCTTCCCCAAGTCTGAGGACATCACTTGCTATTGACACTGACAATCCCACATATAGGTATATCTTTGTTCCTCCTCCTCGTTATAAGGAGCTTACTCTGGCCATCTACCCCCAGTTTCTCCAGGCTGCTTTAAAGTTAGTGCAGGAGCCTTACATTCAGCAGTCTCCTATGACTACCTGGAGTCATCAGGTGGCTTATTTTCTTTTTGAAGATGATTTGTTTTTCTGGGCTGAAGAGTGGCTGGATCATAGCAAACACCTCAGTGAGAATTTTGTAGAGTTTCTTAAATTCATAGCCACATCTTATTTATGTATTCCTGAGGCTGACCTGAATCTGACTGTAGTTTGTTCAGCCAGGAAATCAGAAACTCCAGCTAAATCTATTGCCTCTGTGTCTAATGTAGAGGATGAGGTTGATGGTGAGTCAGATGCCTGGACTGATGTGTCTGAAGTGGAGGATGAGGATGACAGTGGGTCTGATGCCTGGATTGATATATCCGATTCAGAGGATGAACACCATCCATCTGTTCTGTCCTCCTTCCAGTCCTTTAGGGTGCTCCTTTCTGCTGTTGATCATCAATCCATGCCGGTGACCCCAATAACTCAACCCGAGCCTGTAACTCTAGTGATTAAACTTGAACCTCACTGTGAGCTCATGCCTGAACCTGTCTGTGAGTCTGCTTCTGTCTGTGATCCAGTGTCTGCCCTCGAGCTTGACGCTATGCCTGTCTTCAACCCCGACTCCATGTTTAGCATTGAACTTAACTCAATGTCGGTCTGTGACCCTGACCCAATGTCTATCTTTGAGCCTGACTCATTCTCTGTCTATGATTTTGATCCTGTACCTGTTTGTGAGCCCGGCTTAATGTCTGTTTGTCAACCTAAATGTTCTGTTGAGTCTGATTGTCCTGTCGAGTTATCTCCTCCTGTCGAGTTATCTCCTCCTGTCGAGTTATCTCCTCCTGTCGAGTTATCGCCTCCTGTCGAGTTATCTCCTCTTGTCGAGTTATCTCCTAGTTCGCCTGAGGTAGGAGCGCCTGAGGTTGGTTCACCTGCCTTGCCCGAGCCTCTGATGCCCATGCCTGCCTTGCTCAAGCCTCTGATGCCAATGCCTGCCTTGCCCGGTCCAAGTGTTGCCTCCGTACCGGCGTGCCCAAGTGTTGCCTCCATACCGGCGTGCCCAGGTGTTGCCTCCGTACCGGCGTGCCCAGGTGTTGCCTCCGTACCGGCGTGCCCAGGTGTTGCCTCCGTACCGGCGCGCCCAATTACTTCTGTCCTTGCATGCCCTCCTGAGGGCTCCAGTAAGATCTGCCTTAAGCCTGAACCTGATCACCCTCTTTCGGGTAACCTTAGAGAAGGCCTTGAAGATTGCCCATGTGCTCGTGGTTCTAAAACACCTCAGGTTGCATATGGGGATTTTTTCAGTGTCCCCCTGGCTCAAGGAGATCTTGAAGGGTTTCCTAGAGTCATAGGAAGGTCTGAATTTGGTTACCCAGGCGCTGATTTTAAAGGTTTCAAGATCCCGGTCCCCCTGGGCGCTGCCGTGAAGGTCCTGGTCCCCCTGGGCACTGCCGTGAAGGTCCCGGTCCCCCTGGGCACTACCGTGAAGGTTCCGGTCCCCCTGGGCGCTGCCGTGAAGGTCCCGGTCCCCCTGGGCGCTGCCGTGAAGGTCCCGGTCCCCCTGGGCGCTGCCGTTAAGGTCCCGGTCCCCCTGGGCGCTGCTGCGAAGGACCGCACCTGCCGAGTCTTTGTCTGCTTCGGGGCCCGCATCTGCCGAGTCTTTGTCTGCTTCGGGGCCCGCATCTGCTGAGTCTTTGTCTGCTTCCGGGCCCGCTTCCTGTCTGCCAGCTCCCCGGGTGTGAGCTTTCCATCTGCCAGCTCCCCGGGTGTGAGCTTTCTGTCTGCCAGCTCCCCGGGTGTGAGCTTTCCGTCTGCCAGCTCCCCGGGTGTGAGCTTTCCGTCTGCCAGCTCCCTGGGTGTGAGCTTTCCGTCTGCCAGCTCCCCGGGTGTGAGCTTTCCGTCTGCCAGCTCCCCGGGTGTGAGCTTGCCGTCTGGCATCACCCCTGTCTGGATTTTTGCCTGCATCGCCCCTGTCCGGTCTGCCTCTCATGGGACGTCTGCCAGTTTTACCCATCCAGATCATATGCCTGGTCCCATGCTACCTTTTTGGATTTTTCTTGTATGCTGATTGAAGCATCCCCAGTGGATCTGTTACTCAAAAGCGTTCAGTGCCTGCTTTTGTGAGGGGGAGTTAATGTCAGGTGTGGATTTCCTCCACAGCTTCAGAGCATGGCTTCTGGCTGGCTCCTTCTCTGGAACTTTCCCCTGCAATATGCTGCTCCACCAGCAGATGGCTCTGTCCTGCAGAGGTGCTGGTAGCACCTGTGACTTCTCAGCCTATATAAGCTGATCTACTCATTCAGGCAGTGGATCAGCATTGGATTGTCACCTTGAACCCAGAACGCTGTACCCAGATCCCAGGAACCCTGAAATCTGAACCCTGAACCCAGGACTCCTGCCTCAGCTATTGTGTTTTGCTTCCCCTATCTCAGCTGTGTTTCTGCCTTGGATTTTGGACTTTCTTTGGATCCTTATGCATGCTTGTTTCCGGACTCCATCTTGTGTATGTACAGCCAGAGCGTGTTTATGTTTTTCAATTTACCTATATTTCTGCATAGCAGCTGTAGCACTCTGTTTATCACTATTAAACAAGGTTTGCCACATCCACCTCTGTCTCTCATTCTCAATTTCTGGTCACTTATTACAATCGGGATTTCACTGCTGAGACAGTATGTTGAAACAGGGCTCTTACATAGCTAAGAACTTTTTGTGTGAGTCTTTAGAGAGAAAATGCCAGGCCCTGGCTCCCACCTGCCTAGTGACAGGTATATCAAATGTTCAATAGTTTTTTGTATTTTTGATAGTTGGTTTAACATGAAGTCTGCCATGGGTCCTTGGAGGAGGGCTTCATGAACTGTTTCCAATGTGTTTCCAGGCCTCCTGGGATTTACCAAGGTGTAATTCTGACTCCCAAGCAGAAATATGTATGCAAAGTAGGAAGAGAGACATTTTTGAGAGGAGTAAAAACAATCTTCTTGGGGACTGTAGGATCCCTTCAGCAAAGTTTCTTGTATGCTGTGAGTTATGGGTTTTAATCAGTGCTTGGGGACTGTAGGATCCCTTCAGCAAAGTTCCTTGTATGCTGTGAGTTATGGGTTTTAATCAGTGCCTGAGTTGAGGATATCTGAAATATTTACCAGGGGTTGCCAAAAATTGGCGCAAAAGTTTACTAGGCCTGCCAGCCCATGCCAAGCCCACACACTGCTCAATCAAGCCCCAGTGCATAGCGCTGTAGGAACAGATAATGGGCAAGGGTGTATCATTAAGCGATTGCACTGAAAGAATGTTTATGCTCAATTTCCACAGTATGATTATTGACCGAAAAATCTCTATAGAGTGTGTGGGATAGTATGACTTGCATTCATATGTGTTGGCTAATCTTTCGTTATATCATTCGATTGAGGTTGATTTCTATTCCGACATAATGACTGTAACCCGAAGAGTGATTAACTTGAGTATAAAAGATACATACAATGCTTGACCGACAAGCAAATTCTTGTTCACCAATTGGCGCAAGAGTTTCCACTGAGAAATCATCATCTGTTTGTGGTTGCTTTAGCAATGTTTCATTTGAAAAATGTTTCATGGAAGTGGGCCAATAGTATTGTAGGGGCACATATAGTGGCAGGGATATGCCCCCCCCCCCCCATTGCCATGATGCTGGGACAATAGTTGGATGGACATAGATAAAGGGATTGGATGGAACTTGACTTAAAGCAGGTTCTGAGTGAGGGAGCTGTGTTTTGGGGGAAGAGTCCCTGTGCTCTGTATGGCCATTCCTCTCCTGAACATAGGCCTGCTTTAAAATAAATGAAGAGACTATCCATGTCAGCTGTTTAGAAGAGCAGTAGACAACACTCCACTCTCCTTTCTTGTCACAGTGGTCTGAATTCAGTAAGAGTTGAAAAAAAATCACTTGGTTGTAAAAAATTCAGTTTAGGAGAAAAAAGAGACAATGAGAATCAATGGTACTCTGTAGTGCCATTGCCTTTCACTGACTTCCTAGCTGGTGATTGAAATGTTTAAACTTTTTTTCACCTAAAGTGAATGTTTTTCTACCATGAGAATTTTTTCAACTCTTACTGAACGCTTACTGAAGGTGCAGGTTGTTACAGTGGATAAGAGGTATTATAGTATTTTTTGCTGATGCCTGGACTGGACAAGAACATAAAATCTAATATATATGTAGGGGCCTATTAAACCAGACTAACAGCCTGGCACAGTTGGAAAAGAAAGGTAGCTGCCCTTTTGGAGCTTCCTCTCCCAACTGACATAACTGAAATGCACAGTAATAGTAAACCCAGCATGACTTCCTGTCTGCAGGTGGCCTGCAAGTCCATGAGTGGCCATCTTGTTTTTAAAATGTATCCCAGTAGTCGTTAGAAAAAGGTACATTATTTTTTACGTGCAGCAATCTAAATTGCCCTGGAGAGGGGTGCATGAGGACGGATTTTTAAGTTTGGACTGTTGGTCCTCTTTAAATATGATCTCATAATAGGCTGTCTGTCAGCATCATTAGATTTCGCTAGCTGTAGAAAGCTGTTTTGCAGGTCATTTTTAGCCTCAGTAAACAATGCATGTTATCTCGTGACTGGTGGCTGAAGTCCATTTCTTACAACACACTTTCCTGTAACAATAAAACCCCTCAATGTCAGAGTGCTTAATATCTGGCATAGTAAGAGGGAACAGGAAATGAGTTGGCTGCTGGCAGGAAGTTGCCACCACTCGCTCCCTGGGCTTTCTTGCTGGCCACCTGCGTCTTATCACTTGCAGATAAATTGAGGAAAGGTCACTGGACTGGAAAATGTGTTTATTTCTCCATCATTTACCACAAAGTGCTATTTATGTCTGCTATTTCCCATCATCTTAAAGGAAAAGAAAGCATAGATTGTATAGATTTTATTTTTAGTTATGGTATGTTTTAGGTGGCCTAAAGGGGGCTGTTTATTAAAGTGTGAAAACCACTCCCTGACAACTATGAATCAAGTTTGAGATTTAACAGCAGCTTTAGTGTGCAATTTCATTAAATACCCCCCCAGGATCCACTATAAACTCATCTTTTCCTCATTCCCATGTGCTGTGAGCGGCAAAGAGAACTGAACATAGTGAGTGTCACCAGCCACTTGTCTCTAACTGTTAGCCTAACTGTTAGTGTGCCTGCACCAGCCATTTACAAATGCCTGATATGTCCAGCTAAAGGGATTGCAGCCATGGCCCTGAGATGCGACATGTGACCAGTGGAAATAAGAGTGCACCAGGGGATCCCTGGGGTTTCATAGAGCAAGGCATTCCCACTCTGGGTGGCGTTGGGGGGTTCTGGATGCTGCCTGATATGGGATAATTTGGAGGGAGGGGGTCCACTGCTCTAGCTATAGGGTTGTTTGCTATGATGTTGTAGTTTGTCTGCTGGAGTGGTGTGGTTCTCCCCTCGGTCATAAAGCTGCCTTGTTTAACCTCACCTGGCATTCATTATGCTGTTGTGGTTCCTATAAATGCATGTTCTTGGCCCTGCCCCTGTGTTGGATCATTGTTTTGCATACCTTCCAACTTTTCATGGTGGGAAAGAGGGACAGTTGGTAAATTAAGCCATGCCCCCTCATTAATGGATGGAAAGGAGATATACACACTTTGAATAGGCAAATGAATCATTTATTGATGCAGATCTGCATGTTACACCTCAAGGATGGACAAAGAAGAACAACGAAAGACAGGGGAACATGATCTCAAAAGAGGGGCAGTCCCTCCAAATCATGGACACTTCAGATGTATGCTTTGTCTTCCTGAAATGCCCTAAACCGGACCAACAGTTATGTCAGTTGAATCCAGACAGTAGCATGGCTGAGATGCTGGGAGTCGAAGCTGCAAAATGTCCACTACCACTAGAAAATCTGTGAGGAGGCGTTTCAGCTTTAAGTGGATACAGCGGCAAATGTAAGTGCTGACATTGCTTCAGTATCATGCATGCAGATGGAGCAAATTAGTTTGGGGGCGTATTCATTTCTAGCTGTGCTCTCCAACCCTCTGCTATACCTCTTTGTCGTTGTGGGACCCACAGACCTTTCTGAAACTTGCAATTGGCTCTTGGGCCTACTGGTATCCTGAATTTGGGCCCATGGCCCTTCTTGCCTTGCTATGCCCAAGACCCTTCATTGTTTGTGTCTTGGTGTGTGCTATTGTCTGTGCTGGGCCCACGGCGCTTCTATTGTTCATGTTGCCTACACTGTGTTCACAGCCTATCATTACGTGCATTGGGGCCTTATCCTGTTGTTGTATACACTGGGGCCCAGTCCTGCTGTTGTCTGCACTGGGGCCCAATTTCTCCACTGTCTGCACTGGGCCCAGTTTCACTGCTGCCTGCACTGGGGGCCCAGTCTCACCACTGCCTGCACTGCAGGGATGTCAGCCTGACTCATTCCTGAAGGGTGATTTTACTCCAGTCCTGCACTTCACAATGACCATTCACCTTAACACATCTGGACTGGAAAATTAGAACTCCTATTCAGCCCAATTAATTTGCTGAGCACAGTTGTGTTGAGGTAAATAGTCATTGTGAAGTGCAGGACTGGAGAAAAATTACCCTACAGCGATGGGTCAGGCTGGCATCTATGGCACTGGGGTCCAGTTCTTCCATTGACTGCACCGGAGCTCCAACCCTCCCTTGTCTGCATTGGGGCCCAGAGTATCCATTCTTTTCTTATGTACGCCTGCCCTGTGTTTCCCCACCACCAAGTCGACCACCAAAGGACTATACTCGGCCTGTGTACCCTCCACCTCTAGGAGCGCTGCTGAAGAACTGGGATGGTTTTGTGCTCAACAACTCCCAGGCTCCAGGTGGTTCGGCAGCTTGCCTATTTGGTGGCACAGGCGTGTTGTTAGTCCTGCATCCACTACGGGTTCCTAGACCCGTATTTCACTGCCTGGTTCCCTACCCATGTCCAATCTCCCGCACTGGGGAAACCCCAGGCCTCCCGGGATGTCCGGTCCATGGCCCCCAGGGAGGACTTAACTGCCTAGCTGAGAGCCACCTCCCTGTCTCAAGTTCCGATCCCTAAACCAGGTAATTCCACTGTCCAGTCCCCTACCCATGTCCAGACTCGGGAATTCCCAAGCCTCCTGAGATGTCCGGCCACTGCATTCACCTGGGCGTAACAGAATGGTCCAACCCATCTAGGTCTGATCTAAGCCACAAGATGTCCACAAGTGCATCTGTTGCTATAGACTCTGACAGTTCCACAGCTCCAACAGGTATATTATTATTCCCCCTCCTCTTTAAGAGAGCTCACCCTTCAGTATGTTGGAGAAACAATACTTTGCAACAGCTTCTCCATTGTCTCTGAAAGTGATTGTGGGGCCTTTGCCAGATTGACTACAGTTATGACAAGTTATGACAGTAGATGGTGCTGGTCCGGATTCTTTTTTTTTTAAATTGTAATTTTTATTAGAGAAAAGCAGGTTACAGACCGTAATCAGGGTACAACAACATACACGGCATAAATGAAGCGATACAGTACAGCGGGTAAATGTAGTATTAATCTTCATGAGACTAACCGTCCTAGTCGCGGTGCTACGTTAAAGAATATTCAGCTATATCCTGAACCATTGGTACATCTCGTATCCAGTTTCCTGAGGTGCTCTGAAACCGATACTACACCCCACTGGGTCAACTGCGGCGTGCAACTATTCATATCAATGAAATACGGAAAGGCCTGGGGCCTGCATAGCCCGCCTCCTCTTTCTTTTCTTATTAATGAAACAAGGCTAACCGTAGCCTAACACAAACCAAACAAGACAATAACTAGTAAACGCAAACGGGGTGAACACACTAGACTGTAACTCACAACAAGGGGGGGGTAGACAGAAGTGGGAAGGGGTGAGGGGGAAAGGAGAATGGTAAAAAGGGCGAGGGCAAGAGGGGTCAGAGGCATCGGGGGGGGGGTTAATTGCCCACTATGCAAGCCTCATTACATTTTCAGGTATTCCAGGAATTCCGCCGAGAGGACAAAGCGGTCCCACTCAGACCATGTCACCCTGTACCTCTCCGAGGCACCCCTCAGCAGGGCCGTGAGCTCCTCCATTCTGCAGATATCTTTGACTCTAGTTAGCCACAACGCGGTGGAGGGGGGTTCCCGAGATTTCCAGCATGCTGGGATGCAGGACCTCGCCGCATTCAGGAGGGGAGCGAGCAAAGATTTGCCTCGTCTCCGGATAGAGGTAGGGGCGAGATTAAGCAGGTAATTCGCCGGGTCCCCGCCCAGATCTACGTCCGTAAGGGCGATGACAATTTTCCTCACATTGCCCCAGAACCCAGCGAGGTCTCTGCACTCCCAGAATACATGTATCATGGTACCTCTTGCATGCATACATCTCCAGCACAGGGGGGAGGAGGAGGGGAAAATCCTTGATAGTCTGGTTGGGACCAGGTACCAGCGAGTGAGAATCTTATATGACGTTTCTTGATACCTGCAGGACATGGAAGACCCGTGGGCCAGCTGTATCATTGCCGCCTTTTGCTCTTCGGCGAAACTCCTGTTCAGCTCCCTCTCCCACCCCTCCAGGAAAGAAGGCGAAAAGGAGTCGGGGGGACAGATCAACAGCGAATAGGCAAAGGCTAAAGCACCCCGGAAATGGCCGCCCCCCACGCAGACCCGCTCAAAGGGAGTCAGGGGCCTGGCGGTCTCAACTGCCCTGCCTATCGAGTTCTGATAGTGTGTTAACTGTAGGGTTTGCCAAAAGCCCAGAGTCGGCAGGGATTCTCTCCGCGCTAGCTCCTCTAGCCCCACCCAGCCCGAATCGTCCCGCAGGTGGAGGATCCGGAACCTGTTGTGCTTCGTCCAAGTCCTGAAAGTGCCGTCTGAAATGCCTGCCGGAAAATCCGGGTGACCTATCAAAGGTGTCAGAGGCGAAAGAGCCGGGGAAATATCTAGTCCCCGGAACGACCTACCCGCCACTCTCCTAGTGGGCCCAATCGTGGGGTGCTTGTTTAGTGCAGTAGAGCGGTCCAGTGGGACCCAGGGCAGCCCCGGTAGGGGGACTGGGGACGCCTCCTGTTCAATACTTGTCCACTGCTTTAAATGTGCATGCCTGCATCAATCAATCACCCGGGCGAGGTGCGCTGCCGCGTAGTAGGATTTCCAGTCCGGGAGGCCCAGCCCTCCCCGTCTCTTAGGGAGTACCAAGAGAGAGGCGGCCAACCGATGGGGTTTCCCAGCCCATACGAACCTTGTGCAGATTCCCATCAGTCGCCTGAAGAAAGTGTGAGGGACCTCAATTGGCAGGGCCTGGAAAAGGTAGAGCACCCGGGGCAGGATATTCATTTTTATAATGTTAACCCTGCCAAACCAAGAAAAGGCACCTTTATTCCATCTCTGGAGGTCCTCCTCCACTCCCTCCAGCAACCGGGGAAAATTCAAGCCATATAACTTTTGGGGGCTGACCGAGATCCGTGTCCCCAGGTAGGTCACCGCCTCGCTCTCCCACTTGAACGGGAAGCTCCCCGAAATCCGCTTCAATCTCTCCAGGGGGATATTAATATTTAGGGCTGAGGATTTTTGATAATTAATTTTGTAATTGGACAAAAACTGAAAAATTTTTAGTTCTGCCATAAGATTAGGGAGGGTCGTTTCCGGCCTAGTGATAAAGAATATGAGGTCGTCGGCATATGCCGCCACCTTATGTTCCACGCGGCCCGAAAGGACCCCAGCTATATCGGGGTTTTTCCTGATGGTGCGCAAAAAGGGCTCTAGAGTCAAAATGAAAATTAAGGGAGTAAGTGGGCAGCCCTGGCGGGTGCCGTTCGCCAGGGAGAAGGACTCAGATGCCATCCCGTTCACCACGACGGACGCCGAGGGGCATGAGTAGGAGGCCATGATCCATTGGGTCAGGTTACTCCCCAAGCCAATATGGCTGATCCGGATTCTTAACTGTAGTCCCGGTATGCATTTTTCTGCTGTGTTGTATTTCCTGTATATTCACCTGCACTCTATCACTTCTTTTTCCTGTGTTAGCCATCATGTTAAGGTGATATTCTCTTACTGCATTCAGTAAAGCCAGTTCCTGTTACACTACTAATGTCTATCTGGATTTGACTACGCTGTACCCAGCACTCACACTCTGCAACAGAGTATGAGTCCACTGTTGAGTCTGAATCCACTTTTGAATCTGAATCTGCTGTTGAGTTTGAATCTGTTGCTGAGTTTGAATCCATTGCCAATCTGGCGCACCCAGTTCCTTCTGTCTATGCATGTCCTGCTGAGGGCCCTTTTGAGACCTGCCCTAAGCCTGGACCCGGTTACTGTCCCAATGGTAATCATATTAAGGAAGACCTTAAAGACCCCCTACATTCCTGTGGTTTTAAAACATCTCAGTTTGCACAAGGGAATTTCTCCAGTTTCCAGCCATCTCAAAGAGACCTTAAAGGGTTTCCTAAGGTCACAGGAAGGTCTACTTCCAATCTCAAGAGCCAATCTCATGGCGGTTCTGGTCCCCCTGGGCACTGCCATGAAGGTCCCGATTCCTCTGGGCACTGCCATGATGGTCTCAGTCTCCCTGTGTGCTGCTGTGAAGATCTCAGTTACTCTGGGCACTACTGTGAAGGTCCTGGTACCCCAGGGTGCTGCCATGAAGGTCCCGATCCCCCTGGGTACTGTTTCCTGGGTTCTGCCTGTAATGAAGCACCTAAGCTCTGATCAGGCTCTCCCTGTTGTAACCAAAGGGGTTGGGGTGCGAAAAATTCCAAAAAGGCATCTGGAATCTGCCTTATAGTGACTTACAGAGATGGGGTAATGTGAGGACTGGCATAAATGGGCACTGCTGCTCTAATTGCTGGGCTGTTTGCTGTGGTGTCATTGTGTGTCTGCTGGAGCAGTGTGGCTTTACTTTGGGTCCTAGAACTGTCATGTTAAACTTTACCTCACATTCATTATGCTGTGGTGCTTCTTATAAATGCATGTGATTGGCCGTGCCCTTGTGTTGGATTATTTCTTTGTCTTCCTGAAGTCTAGATGTGCTCTCCAACCCTCTGCTATACCTCTCTGTTGTTGTGGGACCCACAGGCCTACCTGAATCTTGCAATTGGCTCTTGGATCTTCTGGTATCCTGAATTTGGGCTTAAGCCCTTCTTGTCCTAGCTGGGTCCATGGCCCTTTTTACCCTAGCTGGGCCCATGGCCTTTCTTGTCTTAGATGAGTCCACGGCCCTTCTTGTCCTATCTGGGTCTACAGCTTTTCATTGTTCGTGTCTTGGTGTGTGCTATTGTCTACGCTGGGTCCACGGTCCTTTCGTTGTCCATGCTGTCTATGCTGAGTCCACTGCCCTTCCATTGTCCATGCTGGTTGTGTTGGGCCCACAACCCCCTATAGTCAGTGCTATTATCTGCACTGGGCCCATTGTCCTTCATGATCCATGCTATTGTCTGCGCTGTGCCCACAGCCTTCCATTACCTGCACTGGAGCCCAGTCCTGCGGTTTTCTGTACTGAGCCCAGTCCTGCCGTTGTCTATACTCAGGCCTAGTCCTGCCTCTGTCTGCCCTGGGGCCCAGTCCTGCCTCTGTCTGCCCTGGGGCCCAGTCTTTAACGCTGTCTGCCCTGGGGCCAAGTCTTACCGCTGTCTGCCCTGGGGCCCAGTCTTACTGCTGTCTGCCCTGGGGCCCAGTCTTACCGCTGTCTGCCCTGGGGCCCAGTCTTACCGCTGTCTGCCCTGGGGCCCAGTCTTACCGCTGTCTGCCCTGGGGCCCAGTCTTACCGCTGTCTGCCCTGGGGCCCAGTCTTACCGCTGTCTGCCCTGGGGCCCAGTCCTGCCACTGTCTGCACTGGGGCCTCCGCTATTGCCGACTTTTGGGCCCAAACCCTCAATTGTCTGCATTGGGGCCCAGACCATCCATTCTTTTCTTGTGTACGTCTGCCCTGTGTTTCCCCACCCCCAAGTCTGCATTCATTAAAGGCCTGTATATCCTCCACCCCTAGGAGCGCTGTTGAAGAACTGGGTTGGTTTTGTGCTCTCTGAGTACTGGACCTCTCACGCTCCGGGTGGACAGCAGCTTGCCACTTTGGTGGCACAGGCGGGTGGTTAGTACTGCGTCCACTATATTCCTAGTCCCGTATTCTGCTGCCTAGTCCCCTACCCATGTCCAGACTCCCGCACTGGCAATTCCTAGACCTCCCGAGATGTCCGGCGGCTAAATTCGCCTGAACGTCACAATTGGGTTCTCGGAGGATGGTTCTGCCACACTGCCCAATATTAGGTTCTGGGGGGGGGATTTTAGCACACCATTTGGTACAGAATATCTTTTTCTTATTTTCCTCCTCTAAATTCTAGGTGCATTTTATGGTCAAGTGTAAATAAAATGTAATACTTTAAAATGTAATGTTAACAGTTATCATTTATTTATGTTTAACAAAGTCCTGGAAAAATGCAGATAGCAGGCTCGATTCAGAGAGACAAAAAAGACTTTTGTTTTTGTGCCGATCTGTATTTTGTTTTTTAATTTTCACGCTCTCGTATGAGTGTGCGAGCGATTCTATGCATGCATTGCAAACCTTCTGTAAAGTTTCCGTCCGTTCAGACGGCAGAGTACAAGTACGAGGATGTCATTTTCCAGCGTGACTTTTCCGTTTCATTTTCTCATGTTACAACGTAGGCTTTCGTTTTTGCCCTTTTCCCATCGTCTCCTCCCATGAATCCTTTACGTTTCCCGTTAGATTCTGTTTCCCTTTTTCAATAAATAATCGTCCAGACGGAAATGCTTACGATCTTGCGCCTGCGCACTACAAACTTAACTCATTAAAGTGCTCGCCTACATATTTGCCACCCTCACTTCTACTACAATGTTTAGCTAAATCACTTAGCACTATCCTCCATCTTCCCTTTTGGACCCTTAAAGCTCACCCCAACCACTTAGCACTATCCTCCATCTTCCCTTTTGGACCCTTAAAGCTCACCCAAATCACTTCACGGTTAGGTTCTTCTTCCATTTTAGGCCCCTAAAACTTACCCAAATCACTTCGCGGTTAGGTTCTTCTTCCATTTTAGCCCCCTAAAACTTACCCAAATCACTTCGGTCATGTGAATAATCATCTTTAAAAATTTCTGGGCCCATTAGTTTTGTGTAAATGTATTTTATAAATGAAATGACACTGAAACTTTTATTATTTTTTTTTTCATCATAAAATATAAAATAAAATGTTAAATTTTTACAACTATAAAAAACTAAATACATAGCAATGGCAGGCCACAGAACATTATTCTTCATCTGTGGTCCCCAACGAGTTGCGCAGCTCCTGCATCTCGCCCACTAACTGAAGGACCCTGACACTCCGTTGTGCCACTGTGGCACGTGTGGTCCCTGTTAAAAAACATAAATTAAATTATTGGTATAACCTTGTTGGGGTCATACTGCAGTGCCCCCCCCCCCCCCTGTATGGTCCAAACACCTAAATCTGTACTTCAAAAGCCCGAAGGTCCTCGCCACCACGGCCCGGGTTTTGCATAGGGCCCGGTTACAGAACTCCTGGCCCGCATTCTGCAGGCAAAGAACGGGCATCAGGAGCAAGGGCAGGAGTGGATATCCTTAATCCCCTGAAAGTATTTAAAAATACTAACATAAAATACACATTCTAAGCAACAATATTGTTTAACATGTCATCAAGGGCTAAAAACAGCCATAGGTTAAGACATAAGTCATCAACTATATTCATTGCCATACAGTGAAAATGGATTGATGGAATGTGAGCAAACTTACCCAG
The DNA here is from genome assembly GCA_027917425.1 of Gastrophryne carolinensis. Taxonomy (NCBI): domain Eukaryota; kingdom Metazoa; phylum Chordata; class Amphibia; order Anura; family Microhylidae; genus Gastrophryne; species Gastrophryne carolinensis. The sequence continues at coordinate 136,306,879 of CM051242.1, forward strand.
GAGCCATCCACCAGATAATTCTCCTGACTCAAACTGATGAAATAAGCTGGAGCTCCGCAATATATAAGCATCATGGGACGACCCTGGATGCCCTGCAGGAGGATGCCTGAGGAATCGCATAGCTGGACCAAACACTGCTTGTATGTTGTGCGAGTGGCACATCTTGCGGTTCCTGCAACCAAATATAAAATAATTACACAAAGCAAAGGTAACCAACTAAAACAATAACTCCTACAACAAATTAAGATTCAAGTTCAACAATCCAAATATAAATCACAAAGGACATAAGTCTAAAAAATATAGCAATTATATGGATGTGTGGGAAAATAAAGGTTTACATGCTAAGGACTAATTAAGGTCAACATTAAAATGCTTCTATAAGGCATACATGAAATGTATGGATTCAGGTATGCATTGCTATACAATTTATGGCCTCGGCCATGCTGATACATGCAATGCCTTGGAGCTAAAGGCGCGCAGACTCCTCCACATAGCCGCGAAACATGTTCAACAATAGCAATCCGAGCCCTCAAAGGTCCCGTAAGTGGATCGCAAATGAAACGGTTTAATAGGGTGGTGGTCCCTCAGCAATCAGCTCTCTGAATCAGACGCAAGCCCATCCCAACAACGTAAGTTATCTGAACGAACGCAAAATACAGTGCTAGCAAAAAGGAAGTGAGCCCTCCAACCTGCCCTCAGCACAGAGCAATAAATATTGGATTCCTTCAGCGTGTGAGAGCAAAAATAACTTAATGAATAACACTTTGCCTGCTGTGCATGCTTTGCCAGGCTATGTTGCCTTAGGCCACACCAGCACAACTCGGTATAGCTTTAGCCGGTTCCTAAAAAGAAGACCTCACTTCCCACAGGCTTAATTCCACAGACTCTTCTGTGCTGCAAGTTTGTTGCTGTTGGCCCCAGGAAGTGTGAAAAACTCTTATTAATACTTTATATCCAGAAATGCAAAAAAGAAGTTATGTTACCATGACAGCAGATTCTACAGTATCCATACACATTTAAAAGTGGATAAAAGGGAAGAAAGGCAATCTCAGAGGGGACTTGGAAACTGTTGTAGGGTAAAACTGGGTTACTACTTTCCTTAATTCATGCTGTTGCACTTTAACTCAAATTTTTCTTATGAGGATGTACATTGCATTCTGCTGAACCTATTGTTTTTATGTAATATAAATAAAAAAAAAATAATACATATGAATAAGTATAGAAATAAATAATAATAACCTACACAGAGAATCCAAAGTAAAATAATGCCATGTATTTGCTAACTCAGTAGAGTAGGTTATAAAATTTCTATTTACTTATACCTTTTGGAGAGTGAGATGCTACTTACATCATAGGACGAACTCTGGGGCGCCATGTGGTGAGATCCTTGGCTGTATTGGAGTTTATATGCCTTTCATGTTTTTATCCTTGTGAGTGCATTTTTTTATTATTAAATTCCACTTTTTGGGGGGCGTGGCCGGCGATGAGAGCGTGAGGATGTGCTCCCTGTGAGCTCCCTCTGGCTGACCCCTTTTAGCCCACTTTTCAGCACTTTTCCTGCCCGGACCCACAATATCCCAGCATGGCGAAGAAGAGGAAGGGGGCGAAGACCATCTCGCCCCCTTTGAACAGAAAAATCAGCTCCTACCTGGCTGCAGAACGTTCTGGAGGTAGAGGGGAGGAGGCGTCCAAAATGGCGGCGGCCAGTGGCGGTGAGGCGGCCACATGCAGCAAGTCCAGGACGGCTGGAGAGCAGGTGGAGGAGCGCGTGGCGGCACCCGAGGTGACCCTCCTGGAGATCGGTCGGCGGGCTCGGGGGGAGAGGAGCTCCCCTGCCACCTCCGAGAGCGAGAGAGGCGGAGTGAGCGCGTCGCGGAGGTCCTCGGAGACGGGCGGCGGCGGCGTGGAGTTAGCGGCTGCTGACAGGGCTGCGGACGAGCGCTGCATTGATCAGCGTGGCCCGGACCGGCTGTGCTGCTCGAGCAGGGAGCGGCATCCGGAGCGTGTTACCCCCCCCGGCCGCAGTGGAGATGAGATCTGCTGGTGGAAGCTGCGGCGCGGGCAGGGAGGAGGAGAGCGGGACTGACACCCAGCGGAGATGCCCCAGCATACAGCAGGTACGCCCCGGCCGCCCATCACCACGGGGGCAGACTGTTGTGTTGGAAGGAGGGGGGGATACACCCCATGAGCCCCACAGAGCCGTCCCCTCACCCCCATTAGATCCGGGACTGGCAGCAGAAGGGGACTTGCTTAAAATTCCCCTCCCTCACGTGGGAGAAGCCCGGCCACGCTCTGGGGGGATGTGCCCCACGTCGGGACCAAGCCTGGGTACCAGTGCCCCCAGGATGTCCCCTCCTAGCCCAGGATCGCGGGTGCTCGCGGATGCCTCACGGAGCCCACCAGGAGACTGGTTCTCCCCCGGGGGTCGCGATGGAGCCCGGCCCTCCCCGGTCTGGCTCTCGGGGAGTGACTCCGCTGGGATCACGTGGGCCGGAGATGTGGAAGAGAGGAGCGGCGGCCTGGCTGGCTCCGCGCCGGGGACCCCTACCCCCCTGGGTTCTGGCCTGTACAAGGGTCCCGGAAGATCCTCTCGGGGAATGTGCGGCGCAGACCACAGTTCCACCTCCCGCGGTGTGAGTGGGGACCCCATGCATAGCCAGGGACTGGCTGAAGATTTGAGTGCTCGGCGGCCTGCCGACTCCGCGATGACGCCTAGCGGTGCTCCCTCCCACAAACAGGCCCCAGCCTCCCTCGACCCCATCTTAGCAGATATTAAAGCGGAGCTTAGAGCCCTCCCCACCAAAGCTGACCTTGAGTCCTTCATCCAAAGAGTGGAGAGCTCCTTTAAGAAAGACATTTCTGATCTGCAAAGCTCGGTGGAGGGCCTGGACTCTAGGGTCACTGGTCTGGAGCAATCCCAGCTCACAACTATACAAAGAGTAGAAGCGCTGGAAAAAAGTCTGTCGCTCCAACAAGTTATCTCTCAAGCCACCGTCCTCCATTTGGACGATCTTGAAAATAGGAGTAGACGCAACAATATAAGAGTGAGAGGACTGCCAGAGGCAACGGGTCAAGACCAATTGGCGCCCACGGTCGTGGGTATTTTCAATGGAATTCTTAACCGCTCGCCCGACACCGAAATAGTGATAGATCGCCTTCACAGGGCACTTGGGCCTAGAGCGACGGACCCCAGCCACCCACGTGACGTAATCTGTCGCCTACATTACTACTCGGTCAAGGAGGAAATTCTTAGGAAAGCCTGGGACAGGGGGAGAATCAACTTCGACGGGGCAACGATCCAGGTGTTATCGGATGTATCCAGAAGGACACTCCAGATGCGACGCTGCCTGAAGCCCCTGCTTGCCAGGATTCAAGAATGCGGAGCCTCTTACCGATGGGGGTACCCCTTCCACTTGCTCGTTCGCAAAAATCAGAGGGTCTTCGCCTTGAGATCTAGGGCCGACCTCCCAGAGCTATTTGCATTCCTGGACTCCTCCCTATGGAAGTTCGGGACTGGCTGGACCCGTCTCCGTTGCCCTCACGGGTCCCAGACGTCCTCCTACGGGGTCGATGCCTTTGGCAAGTGAGTCCCGAGGGGAGGAGGGCCCCGGGCTGTGCCGCGGGACTGGTCTTGATGTCCTTTGCACCCATACTTGATATTGTATATGCTTCTGATTTTTTCGCCTAGTTGCTTGGTTAAATTTCTGTTTGTTTTTATGGTCGTTCGGCGCCCCCTGGCGCCGCTCAGGGACAGTGCGCCTGCCGTCGTGCGGTGGGCGTGGGGCCGCTGGGCGGGGGGGGGTCGTGCTGGATCTTTCTATGGTTGGTTCGGGTGGGGGGTGGAAGATACCACAGGGGGCAGCCCCGGGGATTCCTTATGGGACCTTCGGGGGCTCCGTATATTTTACTGGGTTGGCCGGAGGGACCCTTCATGCCTTTCGGACCCATTTCGCCCCCACAGTAGGCCGAAGTCTCCCCCTGTCCGTATTCTAGGGGCAGGGAGGGATTCCCTATTGGGAAACAATACCTTGTTTCCTGACTGGGTTGTTGCGACTCCTAAGTGCTTCTAATCTAGTCTAGTTTGTTAGTTCTCTATTTCTTTGCTTTTTCTTTAGCTTACCCAATTTAATTGTTCCCCTTTCTGTGTCTGTCCCCCTCCCCCTGTCACGTCCTACCCCCTGTCGCCCGTGTGTGCCTTTCCGCCTTCCCCCTCCTCCCCTCCTCCACTTACCCCTCACCCATTCTTTAGACCCCGATATGTCTAAGGTAAAATGTACACCCCTCAATGTGAAGGGACTTAACTCCCCTTTGAAGAGAGCCGTGGTCCTCAGGGAATTGAGACGCCTACACGCACAAGTTGCCTTCTTGCAGGAGACCCACCTCAAAGAGGGGAGGACACATAATGTCACTAACCGCTACTATAAGACTCAATACCACTCCTTGTCGCCAGATTCTAAATCACGGGGAGTGGCTATCATTTTAGCGGGGTCCTTGCCGTGGTCGCACTCGGCGTCGCTGCTGGAGGTTAGGTTTCTGTTTGTCCGGGGCACCCTCTTTTCCTTGAGGGTGACTATGGCAACCTGCTACTGCCCTAACACCAATCAACTCAAATTTATGCGCTCCACTCTGGACAAGCTTGATGGATTTGCGGAGGGGGTCCTCCTGCTCGGGGGCGACTTCAACACAGTCCTCGACCCAGCTTGGGACACTTCCCGTGGGTCCTCCCACACCTCCTTCTCCGCCCTGAAATAAAACCCAGAACACTGCTTTTCAAGAGCCAGCTGATGGACGCCTGGCGGATCCTTAATCCCCAGGAGAGAGATTACACATTTTTCTCAGCACCCCATAATTCCTACTCTCGCATCGACTGGTTCTTGATCCCCCATAAGTTCCTGCACCTCGTGGCCGATATGGACATCGGTCAGATTACCATCTCAGATCATGCCCCAGTCTCCCTAACCATTTCCATACCCGACACGGTCCCCCTAAGAGGCCAATGTAGGTTGAATAGCTCCCTCCTACAAGACCTGGGGGTAAAAGAAGACATCCACAAGGCTATCACTATTTTGCGACTAACGACACAGGAGAGGTTTTGCGGATGTCCCTTTGGGAGGCCCACAAATGCGTGGTTAGGGGTGTGCTGATCAAGCATGGGGCCCGTCTCAAGAGAGAAAGGAACAAACAAATTGACCTCCTGACTCAGGAGATCTTTGAGACAGAGATCAAGCACAAAAATACCCATGATGCGGCGTTGGGCGCCAAGCTGACGCGCCTTCAGGAATCCCTAAGGGATGTCTGCCTCACCGAGGCTAAGGGCTTAGCGGCTAAGTGCCGGCGATTTTATTATGAATACAGCAATAAATGTGGGAAGGCCCTGGCTAGAGCCCTGAAAGCACAACGTACCAGAAATTTCATAGCTCAAGTTCAAGATCAGGGGGGCAGAAGGCTCCACTTGACTAAGGATATAGCCAGGACGTTCAGAGAGTTCTATGAAAAACAATATAATCTGCCGCGGGGTCATTCGACCCCTTCAATGAGCGACATCGAGACATACATTCGGGATTCAGGACTCCCCCGACTTAAGCGCGAGGTAGCGGAGGCTCTTGAGGGGGACATAGAGATTGAGGAATTCACAAGGGCCATCAAGAATACCAGGCCGGGTAGAGCTCCGGGCCCTGACGGATTTAGCTTGGAGTACTACAGGGAGTTTGCTGGGATTCTCGGCCCTAAGTTTATCACCTCCTTTGGTTCTTTGAGGGATGGGAACCCACCCCCAAGGGATACCCTGAGAGCAAACATTACCGTAATTCCCAAGCCTGGAAAGGACCCGGCGCAGTGTGGGAGTTACAGACCTATCTCCCTGCTGAATTGTGATATCAAGCTGTTTAATAAGATATTAGCGGACAGGCTAGCCCCTCTTATCCCATCCCTCATACACTGGGATCAGGTGGGCTTCGTTCCCTCGAGAGAGGGAAGAGACAACACCACTAGGGTTATCAACCTGATTCACCGGGCGAGGTTGGGGGGCCCGGCTGCGATGCTTCTCTCGACGGACGCCGAGAAGGCCTTTGATAGGGTGAACTGGGATTTTATCTCTGCAACCCTTCGTCTAGTTGGCTTGGGAGAGAACATGACCCACTGGGTTATGGCTTCCTATTCGGTCCCCTCGGCGTTCGTCATGGTGAACGGCTTGGCATCAGAACCATTTACGTTGGCAAATGGGACCCGTCAGGGTTGTCCACTCTCCCCCCTGATATTTATTTTGACACTCGAACCCTTCCTGAGATGTGTGAGGAAAAACCAGGACATCGCTGGTATCGGGGTTGGGCGAGGGGAACACAAGGTTGCGGCCTACGCCGACGACTTGATATTCTTTATCTCTAGACCCCAGACATCCCTACCCATACTTATAGCAGAACTTAAAGCCTTCCAAACAGTATCCAATTATAAGATAAATCACCAAAAATCTTCCGCCCTTAATATCAGCCTACCCCCAGGGAGACAAAAGCTGATCTCCGAAAATTTCCCGTTCAAATGGGAACGGGAAGCGATAACGTATCTGGGGACTCAGATTTCGGCAACTCCCCAAAAACTGTATAACTTGAATTTTCCCCCATTGCTGAGGAGAGTGGAGGAGGACCTGCAGAAATGGAATAAAAATGCCTTCTCTTGGTGCGGCAGGTCCAACATCATTAAGATGAACATCCTACCGAGGGTGTTGTATCTCTTCCCGGCCCTCCCGATTGAGGTTCCACACACTTTCTTTAAACGACTGACGGGGCTTTGTTCCAGGTTTGTGTGGGCTGGGAGAGCACATCGGCTGGCGGCCCCCCTCCTCACTCTCTCCAAGGAGAGGGGAGGACTGGGTCTCCCAGACTGGAGGGCATACCACGCGGCAGCTCACCTGTCACGAGTGCTCGACTGGTGTAGACACTCCTCTCTGAAGCAGTGGGCGCTTGTCGAGCAGGAGTCCTCGGAGATCCCTCTACAGGGGCTCCCCTGGATTCCGCTGGATCGGGCCCCCACCCTGAACAAACACCCCACGATAGGCCCATCCATCGAGAGGAGGACCAAGTCCTTGTTGGCTCCCCTCCTGGATGCGGCCAGGACTTGCATCCCATCCTGTTGGAAATCGACGTCACCCCCCACGACGGCTATGTGGCTTACCAGGGTTGGCGATATTAGCAGAATGGAAGAGATGACGGCCTCGTTGAGAAGGAAGGTAGACCAACACAGAGAGAGGTGGCAGGCTTGGAACCGATTTACCGCCTCGGTGAACTACTTAAACTTTTTGCAGGAGTAGCAGCGGGTGTCCCGGGTGGGGAACAGCCTCCCTGTCGGGGTCTTCAACCTCCCCTTTCCCCCCTCTTCCCCCCCTTGTCCCCCCTTCTTCTCCTTACCCCCGTCGCACCCTTTGTTTGTGTCTGTGTTGTCCCGTCTTTCTCCCCCTCCTGTTTGTCCCAGTTGTATTTCTAGTAGTTTGAGTTATATGAGTTAAATTTATGTTTATAATAAGAAAAATGTTAGAGGCGTGATGTGCAGATTGCACGTTTTATTACAATTTGATGTTCATTAAAAAGTAGGCTACAAAGGGGCACCCCTCCACCTCTAGTCTTTAGGTTAAAGGGGATAGCCATTACCCAAGGACCAGGGTCCATTTTCTTCCACTGGTTCTTATAGCCCCTGATGTCCAAGTTGGATGGGGGTGCATCTTATGCCTTGGGCGTTACTGTTGATTGTTTGCACTATCTTATTGTACATCTGTATATTTGCATCCATTCTCACTGTAAGCTGATGTGCTGAACGTGATCTGCCATATTCCATGCTTCCTCAATAAAAACTACAATTTAAAAAAAAAAAAAAAAAAACACTTTTTAGCATTACTGCACTATTGTTGCTCTTCATTCGGTCACTGGGCCTATACCTACCGGATAAAGCTCAGTGACCAGACGTGGGCCAGGCAGAGCAAAGCCCAGAATGTGGAGATCGACTTAGAGAAGCTTCCACAGAGACATCTCCTGTATAAAAGTAAGACTGTTCTTATATATAAATGAGGTAGAGTGTTCAGCAGCTCAGAGCTTAAGCTCTCAGTGACCAAGCTGAACAATGACAATTAACAGCTTTGGTAGTGGAAATGCTATTATCCAGAGATGACTTGTGGGATGTGATCACTACAGAGAGGCCACAGGACCCTAATCAGGACTTGGACAGGAAAAACAGACAGGCACGGACCACCATAAGCTAATTAGTAGAAGACAGATCAGTTTATGCAGTGAGAATACAGTAAAAGACATGTGGGATGTACTGAAAAGACTGCATGAGAAATCCAGTTTAAACAGAAAGTTGTTTATGTTGAGGAAAATGAGGCTTAGTAGAGAGCTGGACATGCAGGAGCATATAAATGTCATGCTGGAAGTGATCGCACAACTCAGATCAGTTAGTCAGAATATAACAGTCACAGTGCAGCCATGTTGTTGCGCAGCCTACCCGATACATACAGGAGCTTGCGACTCCACAGAAACTGACACCAGAACAGCTCTTAAAGCTACAGACACAAGGTTACAGAGGAAGGAAACCGGGTGTGCTTTAGATACCACAAACAGGAACAAACAAAGAGAGACTGTACTATATGGAAAGCAGAGAAAATGAGACAGCGTCCCTCTTGTACTAAACAAAAGGTCAAAGCCACAATTTCTGATCCATGTGAAAGAAAATGGAATGCCACATTTGAAATGACAGGCAGTCATACATTTCAAGGCTGGTGCGTTGACTAGGGAGCATGTCACATGACAAGTGATAGAAGCTTTTCACAGAACTTGACCTGAACAAAGAGAGGATTTACTTTGCAGATGGAAATAAAATACATGCAGAGGGATATGGGCATGAAACATTTGTATGCCTAATGCAGGACACAATTTAGCCATACCAGCAAAAGATGTGCTTTATGTTCCTGATCTAGAAGGAGGAATCTAATCTGTGAAGCGTCTGATAGCCAAAGGACTCACTGTATAATTCCAAGGTGACATGTGTTGTATCCTGAATGGCAGGCAGATGATAGCAAGTGCCAAGATGGATGATCAGCTCTATTACATCAACACAGTGAAGGAAAGGGTACGACTATGCACCCATAAACACAATGACTGTATACACAGGCATTTAGGTCACAGACACCCTGAATGCATCCACAAACTATAAAAGAGGAATCTAACAAAAGAACCAAAAAGTATCCCCTTGTCCAGTTACTGTTAAAGTGGACCAACACCCAGGGGGAATCGGCCCAGGAATCTATAGGATTCCCGGGCCGATCAGATCCCTCCCCCCGGGGCATCGAAATCGGGATGTCCCGCGGGGTGAAACCCCCCAGGAATCCCACAAGCCTTACCTTCTCCCCGTTCCAGCGCGGGCCGCCGCCGCCTCCCGTGCATCCCTCTAGCAGGGCACGCACCCGCGCCGGCCGTCTGTGAATGGCCGGCGCGGGCGTGCTCCCTGTAAGAGTGACGCGTGGGAGGTGGCGGTCGATGGACCTCGCTTGTCCGTCGGCGGTGATTCGCTGGAGCGATCACGTGGGAGCGGGGTCAGGTGAGTTTTTGGGGCTTTCTGGGGGGTTTCACACTGCGGGGCACCCCAGATCGGGGTGCCCCACCGAAGTGGACCAAAACCCAGGATAGTCAAAATCCTGGGTGTTGGTCCACTTTAAGTGTGAATGTTGCATCCAGTCCAAAGCTATAAGACCAAATGACCTAGTTTAAAGTGAAGTATGTGGTTCCCTAAACCTACCTACACCTGGAGGCAACAGGTACATAGTGACTTTTATAGATGACTATTCAAGATGCACAGTCACTTATCTAATGCAACACAAGAGTGAAGTTCTTGACAAATTACAGGACTATGTAGTAAAGACAAGTAACAAGTTTCAGAGAAAACCTCTTCGGAGTGATAATGGAGGTGAATTCACAGGACACAAAGTACAAGGCTACTTAAAGCAAAATATAATAGACCAACAAAAGACAGTGCCATACACACCAGAGCAGCAGGTAGCTGAAAGACAGAACCGAAATCTGACTGAAATGATCAGATGTTGACAGACTCTGGACTGCCACAAAAATACTGGGGTGAGGCAGCAATGACAGCCACTTATATGCAGTACGGACTCTCTCCTGGGACAGTGAAGAAAACTCCATGTGAACTGTAGCACAATGAGAAGCCACCTAGTGGCCACCTAGCCACCTAGAGTGTTTGGATGCAAAGCATGAATCTACATTCCAGAGGATAATTGTCATGCTCGGGGTAACTCCAGCCCTCTTAATAAGCTCACAACCCCCAATCTCCACAGCCAGCTTCACCTGTAGGAGCCCCCGCTTGCCGGGACGCAAGATACGCCTACCCGGGATCGGTTGCCCCCAGGACTTAATGGCTCAAAGGATGTAAGCTTATGTGTGTGAGGACTGGAGAACCAATAGCAAGAGCGTGAGTGACGGAAGTCCAGAGACAGGCAATAGGTCGATAACGGGAAGGCAGAGATCGTAGCGGCACCAGGGGTCAGGCAAGACGTAGTCGGGGTTCAGGCAGAGGTCAGCAACTGGGGATCAGGATCTAGAAGCGTCAGTTCAGGCAAAGGTCGGCAACAAGGATTCAGGATCGAGAGGCGTCAATTCAGGCAGAGGTCGGCAACAAGGATTCAGGATCGAGAATGGTCGTACAATCAAATCGGCAACAGGCTAGACTTCACAGGAGTAGGTAACACAGGGTTCTGAGCGCTATCACAGGCCATTCACAACTGAGAGGGAATTGCCTTTATAGGAACAGGTCTGAGGGAAGCAGTGTACTGATTGGAGCACATAGGATTCCAATGGTAATTGGCTGCAGAGCAGAAGAGGGCGAAGCCCTCAGTCCCCTAGGATTCATTAACCCTTTAATTGATCCTCCGGCGGGTGCGCGCAGCACAGCGCCGCCGGAGGGCATAACAGACACGTGCTCGCGGCCGCGCGCGAGCACGTCTCCTGGAGGAGGAAGTGGGGGGCGTGGCTGAGCTGGGCGCCGCTCGAGCCGACGCTGCTTGAGCCGACGCCGCTCGGCGCGGCCGCCGCACAGTGACAGCTGCAGCTGGCCGCCTGGAGACGTCGCTGGAACGGGGAACAGGTAAGCGGTTCCTGACAAGAATGCAGGAAACTCCAAAACAGAGCTTTTGAAGGAATCTTTGTTGGATGCAGTGACAATGTTAAGGATTGCAGAATTCTAAATTTGTTGAAGATCTGAGACACACTGTGATGACAAGGGAGGAAGTAATAACAGAAGAGAAAACTGAAACCGATCAGCCATCATCTGTAACTTCTGAACAAACAGTTGAGTACAGAACCTACTAGTACTGAAGAGCAGACACAAGCAAGCTCTGACCAAGAAGCTCAACAAGAGAAAACAAAGGTAAACCACCAGTACATCTCTCATACAAGGCAAGCACTGAGAGTGCCAATGCACTTGCAACTTGGGAAGACATATCTCAGCTTTCAGAAGGGAAAGCCAGTAAATGGATAAAGACAGCAAAGGAACAGATAAAATCTATGCATGACACCAAAACATGGACACTTACAGAACTAACAACTGGAAGGAAAGCCATAGGCTGTAAATTGAATTACAATGCAGATGGCACATTAGAGCTAGCCAAGGGATATTCTAAAATATGCCTGACTATGATGAGACTTTTTCTCCAATAGTCAAACATGCTACAATAAGGACTTTGCTGACAGTATCCACCACAAGGAAAATGCAAGTGAAACACTGTGATGTGACAACAGCATTTTTACATGGTGAGTTAACAGAAGACATCTACATGGAACAACCCACCAGGGTTCAAAGATGAACAAAGGCCAGACCTAGTATGAAACTTCCGAGGAATATATATGGTCTAAAGCAAGCCACCAGAAAATTGAATCTGAAAATAAAATAAGTGCTTTCACTTACATGAGGGCTTTCAGAGGAGTAAAGCAGACCCCTGCTTTTACACAAAATGGCAAAACAGATGGATCTATGTGCTTGTTTATATGAGTGAACTCCCAGTTTGTTATGAGCAAGAAGGGACTCAGACAGAAATACTACAATACTACAAGTCAGCACATTGAGACAGAGGATCTTCAAGTGCAAGGACTTCTTGAGTTACTTTATTGCCCTACTGAGTATATGACCACAGATATCCTTACCAAGCCCCTGACCACTGAATGACACTCGCTGCTTACAAAGAAGATGGGTTTAACAGACTAAGCTTTAGCTGTTGAGAAGGGTGTTGGAGATACTGTGCAAAAGCTTACATATTGTCTCTGTATGTGACCTGCATCTACAGATGATGCTTTTTTAAAACTACAATTGGTGCACTGGTGTATCATGCTATCTTAAAATCTTAAATGCTTTTTAGTGGCTTCTTTGTGAGATATCACAATGGGCTGAGCTGTGATGTGTCAGATAATGATTGCTACATCTGTATATTGCTAGGTTAATGCAGTTTAACAGGAAATGACCTGCAGCTCAGTGCACGCCTCAATAGCTGAGGTGTGCACTGAGCTGCAGGTAATTTCCTGTTGAAAAGGAATCCTTGAATTCCTAATTAGGTTGCACCTAGACTCAGACATTTAACTCCTCTAACCTAGAAATTGGATACAGACACATTAGATGATATTTATGAAGAGTAATGTAACTTATACAGAATTATAAGACCTTTCATATTTTTCATAGCATATATGTATTGGCCAGAGATAATATGCATAGTATCAGACTCTGGCAGATATAGGCCTTGATTCACTAAAGGTAGAAAAAAAAATTAACGCTTGGAAAATAAATTCGCATGCGAGAATTTTTCAAACCTAGGAGAGATTCACAAAGGCAGTTGAATTAAATTTGTGTGTGCGAATTTGCGGGCAAATTTTTTTCATGCGCAGTTGAAAATTACTTTACAACTGGAAAACTCAGTGAAAAAGTGCACGAATTTTCCATACCCAAATGCTGTGTGTGAGAATTTTTTCTACTGCTTTCAAATTTGTAGCAGAGCAGTATGATCCCTTGTTGCTCTTTGTTCTGTTTTGTTTTTGTTTTTTTGCTTTGTGTTTCTGGACTTTCTAATTGATGGGGACTAGTACATGTCATTGTTAATGTTTAATTATGTTTAATTTTGCACTTTGCATTGGTTCGGTGCATCATTTTTTGGTGATGGTGGTTTAGGTGCCCTTTAGGCAGTGTTGCTTTGCATTGCTTTACATCTATTGTTATTGTACCGATTTATTTGGGTGGTTTGTAGATTAACAGTTCTTAGTTTTGACTTTGCTCTGTGGATCCATTAATATAGAGTGCTGCCATGAGTGTCATCATTAGCATAGATATTGGTTTGGTCGCCCCATATAGTCCTGATGTACTTACATTTCCAAACCACATTAAAGGTTTCTGTTGCATCCAGGGCCAGCTCCAGAGTCCCAGCGCGCCCCTTGTGTCATGTCACTTGTGCGGCTCTGTGAATCCCCCTGGGATGACCGGTATACTCACCACACATATTAAAGTGCACCAAAACCCAGGATTTTGACTATCTTGTGTTCTGATCCTTGCCCCCAAGTCATTGAAACCAACTCACTTAATCCCGGTCCTACAGCGCATGCGCAGCCACTCATCCAATCAGCGTGCTCGGATATGCTGACGTCACATCGTCTAAGGCAAGCGGCTCCGAGCGTACTGACACGCGCATCTCCTGCTACCCTCTAACAGGGAGCGTGCCCGCGTCGGCCATTCACAGATGCCTGGTGCTAGAGGGATAGCGGAAATGCAGCTCACGCATGCGTCGTTGGACCGAGAAAGAAGGTAAGTGTATGGGCGACCTGGAGGTTTTCACACAGTGGGACATCCCGATTTTGGATGCCCCATGGGGAGGGACTCGATCGACTTTAAGATGCACCAAAACCCAGGATTTTAAATATCCTGGGTTTTGGTACTCAAATTGGGATGACCCACTATGTGAACCCCCCCGGTTTGCCTGTAAAACATACTTGACTGACAACCCAACGGCACATGCGCAAGTGTGCAGGCAGTCAATACACTTGGCTCCATTCTACTTTGCTCAGTTGTCGAGAGGTCTCATCGGCTAAGGCCCCGATAAAGGCGAATGCACCGATAACTGCATCCCTGTTAGCTTCCAGCTGGGTGCATGCCTGTGCCAGCTATTCACAAATCATTAATTGGAGGCCCCAAGGAGAGGGAATCAGGTGGCCCTGGAGTCTTATAGATTTCATGGCCGCTTCTGGTCCACTTTAATGCAGGGCATAGAATTCCGTTTGTCCACAGAGCACGGCATAGAGAGCAGGGAATGAACAGCATCCCCGGTTTCCCTCCGACTGATGTGTGTGCGCCAGCACCCAGGTTGTCTGTCTGAGCTCCCGCCCGAACATAAACTGGGGATGAGCTGTGGGACCACAGGCAAGATGAGTATACAGGTGATCCCCAAGGGTTTTACACAGCAGGATGGCCCATGGATAGGGATTTGGCCGCATTAGGAGTTTGTTAGACTGCAGAGTCAGCTGGGTTTGGGTCCACTTTAACAACAATCTCAAATATTCCACTGTACACTGGCTTTCTCCCATGGCATCCTGAGTTAGGATATCATGCTGTGTGAACCCGCCCCCCCCCCCCCCGCCCAGAATATCACTATTCACTCACCTCTGCCTCGTTCCTATGGCGCATGCGCAGGCTCTCCTCCAATGCGAGGCATCTGCCATGGCTCTCATTGACTTCAATGGAGAGCGCATGCTGGCGTATCCCCCCTGTGGCATGTGCTTGCTCCTGCCCTAGCCAATCATATAGGCTGAGACAGGAGCGGGTGCCACTGGGGATGCATCAGCGCGCACTCCCCATTAAAGTCAATGAGAGCCATTTGTTGAATGACATAGTCATGGCAGAGAGCTGTCATTGGACGAAAGTCCGAGCATGCACCGCTGGAAAGAGGAAGAGGTGAGTGAATAGCGACATTCTGAGGGGGTTTCACCCATGGGACCTTGTGGGTTTTGTTCCACTTTAAAGTAGACCAATCACCAGGATTTTCACTATCCTTGCCCTACGGGCATCCTGATGTCCTGCTGTTACAAACCCCCTGATCTCCCACTCCAGTCATCTTTCTGCTGTTCCCACAGTGCATGAGCTTATCCAATCAGTGATTTATGCCGTGCATATAAATGTAGGGCATAAAGCAGTTGTTTTGGATTCAGCGTCGGCATAGGGAGCAGGTTTCCCTGTGGAGTGCACGTTACCATGCATTTGGACTGTCTGAATCGATGGGTGTGGGAGCGCACACATCAGCAGGAATACTGGGGAGCCTTTTAGACTCCAGGGCCTTCCATGGTGGCGACTGGTCCAGTTTAAAGAGGAAGATTCGCCTGGGCAGCCATGGGGTCTAAAAGATCACTTAAAATACACGCGGGCAACTTACAACCCCCGGGGCATCCCTATTAGGGATGTTCTACTGTGTGAAACACCCTAGGAACCCCCACAAATACCTTTCTGTGGATCCACGCCAGATTTATGGGTCTCTGCATATCCTTGGTCTCCCTGTGTCTGTGGTTCGCTCCCACGGCCTAAATCACAAGTTTGCAGTTCAACACAATGGTACAAAAAATACTTCCAAAAACAATTCCAAGCAGCCCAGGAATCCGGTGGCACATGCACCAGCCAAAAAAAAATTAACAAAAGTGGCCAAAATAATTAAAACAATCCCAGCCCATTGAAATGTATGGGATAAGGCCACAAAGTGCAGGGTAAGCGCCTGGTCTGACACTGTAGGGAACTCAGCAATGGCACTGATGATAGATGGGACACTACCTGGCACTATCACAGGTGCTCTGGATTTTTGATTTGATAATACACCTTTTGCACTGGGACCTGACATCCACCTGACACCTGGCACTAAGTGGCCTTAGCGTTACTTAAAGTGATTCCCTCCTCCAGGGGCATCTAAAATCAGGATGCCCCGCTGTGTGAAACCCCCCAGGTCGCCCCATTCACTTACCTTATTTCCCGGTCCAACGGCGCATGCGCGAGCCACGGCCGCATCCCCGCTATCCCTCTAGCATGGGCGCGTGCCCGCACCAGGCATTTGTGAATGTCCAGCTCGGGCACGCTCCCTGTTAGAGGGAAACGGGGGGATGCGGACACCAGAGCGCACGGAGCCTCTGGCATTAGACAAAGACTTAGACAAGGAGGCGTCAGCGGCTCCGAGCACGCTGATTGGACGAACGGCTGGGCATGTGCCGTAGGACCGGGAAGAAGTGAGTTGGCATCGGCGATCTGGAGGGAGTTTTACACAGCGGGGCACACGATCGGGGTGCCCCAGGGGAAAGGACCAAAACCCAGTATAGTAAAAATCCTGGGTTTTGGGCCACTTTAACCCCTTAATGTTTTTTTAATATTTTGGGATGGTCATTTTTCTGTCTGCTATATTTATGTTGTCATGGCGTTAGGTATTGTTTACATCACTTACATTTATCAAGTTGTGCAGCGGCATGCAATGTGGTAAATAAAACATTGCACATGTTACTGCACATGATTTATTTTATATACATGTTTTTGCTAATATGTGTATATTAAATATATATTAATTAAATATAATAAATATAATAATATTATTATATTAAATATAATAATACATTTTACACAATTTCATGTTTATAGGCCTCCTTATGGTGTACTGTGGGCTTTTTTTACAGGCACGGGGGATAGAAGGACTCCATGGTGGAAGTCAGAAAACAGACTTTTCTCCTCCTGAAAGCTGCAAAATTTGTGTGAAACACTTGAATTTAACTCATGTGTGGAGCCAATCCATGGCACCTGAATCACTAGAATTGTTTTTCGCTTGTAAATTCCACATAAATTATTTTCGCAAATCAAATTATTTTCGAGTGCTTTTTCTCTCACTCGAATTGAATTAGCAAAAACGAAAGTAAAACTTTGTTGAATCGTGCGTAGAATTTTCGCGCGCAAAATCGCACCTTTTTCTCAAAAAAACATGCCAAAATTTGAATTCGACCTTTAATGAATCAAGTCCATTGATCTAGTGCTTGGGTTCATTCAACTAGGAAATTAATGAATTGAATTTTGAGTTACAATATGATATGATATTCTCTTATTGTCTCTCTTCTCATCTTGTCGGACAATAGTGCAGCGCAGTACACTATTGCCTGCTGCAATCTGCCCATGTTTGTGGCAACATATCAGTGGCAGGCCCATAGGTCACCCTGCGGGGATCATGTCCAGCAGTGTGAATGTGCAGGAGCACAAAGGGAAGGCCGCAGGACCAGCGGTAGAATGACCGACCAGAAAAAGCTAACCATAAAAGGACCCAGCAGCGGACAGCAGAAATGACGTCCCAGAGGTACTAGCAGAGATCATCACCTGTGGACAAAATGTAAATACCCTTTGTTTTTTTTTTATTTAAGTGGTCATTTACTTAAAGCGGTCCCACGTTTCCTAGCTAATGGGTGTGGGGCCACATTGTGACAGGCTGGGGGGAATACTGGTGCCCCAATGCGCAATGCCCCCCACAACACCACAAAATCCTTATCTGAACCTTGATCCGTGGCTGAAATAAAGTCCTCCTATTGGTCGCCAGTGCTCATGTAGGCGGGCTTTAATGGCCCACATGACCGCCGGTGGCCAATTGGAGGGCAGCATTTCTGCCAAGGATTAAGGTTCAGGTAAGGATTTCGGGGTGTTCCTGGGGTCACTGTGCGGGGGGCTCCAGCAATCTGGATCTCCTTCCCCAAGCCTGTCATGATGCGGCCCCACACCCGTTTGCTAGGAAACGGGTGTGGGACTGCTTCAAAGGTTGAATGATGGGCCCTATTTATACGTTTTCGAGGTAAGGTTCCATGCTGCTGGACAGTGTAGAGTTTCTACTGAACATTCTACAGCATATAGTCTCGAGGAACACTCTGACCCGCAAGCTTAGTATACAGTTGTCTTCCTTTCCAAAATATTTTTCAACACACACAAATGTTTTACTAATCATGATGTGACATTTTGTTAGTATTGTGTATTTGGCCTTTCTGAAACAAACAGGTATCAGCAGCTGTGCGAAACCACAATGTTTGTTTGGAAAGGATTTGCTCTCTTATCAGCCCCTGATCGGTTAAACCCTTGGCATTGTAAATGCTCCATTGTCCGGCAGGCTTGAAACAGATGTGTTCTGTTTGTAAGCAAGGATCCTTGGTGGCCTATTGTTGAATGTTTGAACTGCACTTAAAGGAATACTCCAATTAAAAAAAAAAATATATATATATATATATATATATATATATATATATATATATATATATTACCTCTATGGTTATACCTGGATTTAAATATGAGCAAGCCATTTACTAGATGTATCGACCAGCTTTAGGGACACCAAAAAAATAGCTGAATCTCTACTAACCTCTAAGAGTCATTTTTAAGCCAGTCATCTTTGAACCTGGTCGAAATGAAGAAAACCCCCTTCCCACCCCTATTGGCAGGTGAGTTTATTTTGAAAACAGCAGGGCTAAGTACCCAAGGAGGAATTATGTGGCATTTCTTTTTTTAAAAAAAGGATGGACTTTACCTGCAATGCCTCCACCCAGTTTGTCATTGTAAATACTATGGCGTTTCATTTCTTAGTCCTTATAGTTCCTTATTAATGACAAGAGAGTAACACATATAACTTCTTAAAGCAAAGGGCCAGTCTCTATGTAACCCACCACCCTGCCTGGGACATCACAGCAGCTAGCAAGCTGAATGGTGCAGAGCAGCCCAATGGTTGCATCCTCTAGCAGGGGGCTGCACATGCATCATTGGAACGAGGTTAGGTGAGTGGTGCGGCGATTGAATTGGGTATCACACAGTGGGGCATCCTACTTTGGGATGTCACAGGGAATATAAATTGAATGGCATACGGGCAATTTCCAGACAATTTCGTATGCAATGGACGGACAATGCCAGGATACCTCTCTGTGTGAAATCCTCTGGGTTTGCTCATGCTCCCACAGCATGTGGCTACGTATTGTACGTATTGTATTTCACCACTACCACTTTGCATGGGGCCCACAGAAATTATAAGCCTGCCCCTGCTCAACTATAGTCCCATGCAAACATATTTTGTCTATATTGGCGCTGAAACACCAAATTACTCCGCGGAATGTGGATATCTCCTCAAAATGATAATCAAAGTTTAAACCTTATTCAGATAAAAAGTCCACCTCCTATGTGAATATTCAATGAAGACAATAATTTGTGCGAGTTCCCATCACCACAATCTAAATAACGTACCAGATAAACAATGAAAGACTTGCAATATAAATTTAGGTCCTCTTTAAAGTGTCAGAATTTCTATGTGCTTTCCATTCAATGGGATATATTTGAATTATACTAATCGGTTTGGTTCTTCCTTATTTCTTGAAACGCTTCTTATCAATCCTCCACTCCAAAGATTATGATATAAAAACAAACAGACAAAAACACATAGCGTGATATCCTTAAAACTTCAGAGCGCCTGCCCACATTTATTACCAGCATTCATTTAAAAACACGCATTTCAGAATAAAACATCCAGCTTCAAACGAAGTAAGGGAAGGCGCGCTGTAAAGAACTTTTATGCTCGCATACACGCTACCTTCAGTTCAACTTGTATCCATCGACAATGTGGCAACGTGTTTCCACCCCGTCTCCCCGGCCGCCGGACACGGGAGCGCTTGCTGCCTTTCCTCTCTGCTACAAACGTGAAGACGCCTCACAGTACTGGCCCCGCCCAAAGATCTGGCGTTATTTAGATTGTGGTGATGGGAACTCGCACAAATTATTGTCTTCATTGAATATTCACATAGGAGGTGGACTTTTTATCTGAATAAGGTTTAAACTTTGATTATCATTTTGAGGAGATATCCACATTCCGCGGAGTTATTTGGTGTTTCAGCGCCAATATAGACAAAATAAGTTTGTAAACAGCCACAGACTGATCCAACACAGTTTGAAACACTCCAGCGAGATCCTGTTTATTATTTGTTATTCACTTTAATAGTTTAAGCGCGGTGTCTGATGGAATATATTTTAAATATTTTTTTCATCATACATTAAGTATAGTCCCATGCAGCTGATTAACCTGATACCAGTAGTTTGAAAATGAATGGCATTGGCAAGCTCATCCCTTGGCACACCCCCTCCTTTGATATGAATGATTGGGTGTGGCCAGTCGCTGTTATTGATGTGAGGAAGCAGCAAGGTGACCAGAGGCTGTGATCGTGAGCAGGGATGGTGTGGTCTGGATTTCTGGTTGAGGTAAGTTCAGCTGTGTAGGGCTATAGGTGAATATGCATATTTTTATTTATGTTTGCCCAAACAGTCACATTAAAGGTACCAAAACTGCTGACCTAGCACTCATTAATATTCAAGTATTCACCTCACTTGAATAATTCAACTCCAGGCCCTTTATCTGCTAAATTGAGAATGACATAACTAACAAATTTCCCACACCTGCCCATGAAAGTCTTTGAGTCAAATACTTTTGGTCCCTTTAAAAGCAGGGTGGAATATGTTAAGGAGCTGAAACTCACTTCATCCAATTCTAATGTGGATACCCTCAAATGAAAGCTGGAAGTTTGGACTTTATAGTTATGTCCATTATATAACTATAACTTGAATATGTTTCAGTAAACAGGTAAAAAATATAAATTTGTGCCAGTTTCCAAATATTTATGGACCTAACTTGTGTAACCCACTACCCAAAAACAAGGTGATTGCTGAGACAGAACCTCGTGGCTGTAGCTCCAAGAAACCACCATTGTCAATAGAATACTCGGGAGGGGGGGGGGGGGGGGAGAAGGTACAATGTCCATATTAATTATTACATGATTTCAACACTCTCAGAATGCACGTTGTGACGGTATTGGTAGTTTTATGTCTAGTATAACCAAAAAATCCTACTCCCTCCCTTTTCCTGATATCCGAGTCAACTCAGCCCTTTCCACAATCTAACAATCTTTTCCATCGTTTTTATTTTCTGCTGCATGTTACCTAATCTGTGGTTAGGTAATTACAGATTATTTTCTACATATAAGCTTAAATAACCTTGTGAGAAGTGCTGCGAGGTCAGTAATTGGACTTTTCTCATCAATGAGTGATTTCCTGCAATGGAGCACATGAGGAATCTCTGCTGAATGACATACAAGTGCCAACTGTGGAATTGTATAGAGTACCCCACTGAGTTTGTTTTACCAGGTTCTTACACTGGGAAAAATACAGAAGAGAGCGACACACTGCTACTTACTGCTGATATTTTCGGGGTTGGCACGGATCAGCATGGAGCAGATACCAGACAATAAATAAAAAACAACAAACATTGTTAATTTCTTTACTCCTCTGCACGATAGGATCTCTCCCTGAAGACTCATGTGCCCACTGTGCTTTCTGACAACAGGCCTTTGGCCAGAACACAACGTTGCACTGCTCATAAAAGAGAAACTCCAATGTAAAAAAACATGCTATGTTCATGCAAACTGGGTGTGGAATAAAAGTTTTGGAATGCTTTCCAAACTTAAGTTACATAGTTAATATGGTTGAAAATATGTCCATCATGTTCAACCAAGGGGGTAGGGGAAGTTTTTTTTTTTACTTATTTTTACAGCTAATAGTAACTGTTAATGTTATTTTCTTCTAAATACGCATCTAATACTTTTTTGAAGCTGTTGATGCTGTAAAAAGATTCTGCAGAAGGCTATTCCACAAATTTCTTTGCTCATAATCAAGATTCCATTTCAGTCCTCTTATTAGTTTGGTGGCTCTCCTCTGTACCCTTTCCATAGTCAGAGTGTCCTTTCTATGAACGGGTGCCCAGAACTGGACGACATATTCCAGGTGAGGGCGCACCAGTGCCTTGTAAAAAGGCAAAATGACATCCCTATCCAGTGATCCTATGCCTCTTTTAATGCATTAAAACATCTTGGTGGCCTTGGAAGCAGCTGCTTGACACTGCGTACTGTTATTTAGCCTGTGATCTGACAGTTTCTCCCAGTTTTACTCCCCCCAGGACATATGTGGCCTTCAGGTAACTTTACATTTCTCCACATTAAACTTCATTTGCCAAAGTGGATGCCCAGACACTGTTCAAGTCAGCTTGAAGCTTGTGAACATCTTCAATGTGTTTTGTTTTATTCAGTTAACACAATGCAAAGTGATATATACAATATTTGTCATGGTTGCCCCTTTCTCTCAAACAGCATTGATTCTTCTTGAGATTTTGTAGGATTATAGTCAAGGATATGATTAGCCAGGTTATAATGATCATCATTTTTATATGTAAGTTGAAATATAATCAATACCAGAAACAGCTGTGTAAAGGGCTTCAAACTTCAAACTCAATGAGGAACAGACAGCCTCTGTGGAAGACAGTAAGGCTGTGGAAGACAGTTTTAGGTCACAGGTCATTTACTATGGCAAGACTGAGCACAGCAAGACACAAGGTCATTCTCAGCTAAAGATTTCCAAGCAGAATGGTGTTTTATGATTTGTTGTTCAAGTTAATATGAAGAAAAATGCAGACAATGCTGAGGAACATTGTAAGACCAGAAGATTAGAATCAGAAGACATGCAATATTGGCAGTCCAATATGCTCAGAACTGGTCCCAGGTACACCTATCTACTGTACTGAGAAGTCTGGCAAGAAATGGCCATGGATGTATTGTGGGCCACTTATGAGTTAATATTTTCTTTGGCCGTGACAGAGAAGTTTGTTTGCCAAAGGTTTGAAGAGCAGTACAATAATGTCTAGGTAACTGTAAAGCATTAATTTGCATTAAAAAAGATAAATAATTAAATAGCCACACAATAGCTTCTAACATGTCTATAAATAATCTGGCAATGTCAGGTTCCAAATCATCTAGGTGGCCTGTGCTTGTCAAAAGGTTGAGCGTCCCTGATTTAGAAAAAGAAGGCACCATTCGTCTCCATTGTTTTAGTCTTTAGTTGTCTAGCTGCATTCAGTGGAGTCCAATACAGAATTCAGTTCAATATAAGACAGAACAAAGTTTACTGTATAAGCCACGAAAAGGCTGCATTTGATGTTTACACCGAGGCCCCAACACATTTAGAATTACGATAATAATTGTCTGTCCCCAGGCAGCCAATTTTAAAACATTGATCCTCTGCCCTAGAAGGCAAATTTTAAAGTGTTAAATAAGTATGTTGACAAAATGAGTTCAGTATTCACATCTGCGTGACTAGAGGTTCTATAACAGCTACTTGACCCCCATATCTCAAGTCAATCTGGTCCTACACAGAAAGAAATTTAAAAAATTCCAATTGATTTCCTCCACCTCCTAAACTTATCATTTTGTTGGAGCAACTTTTGACTTATGGCATTTATCTTGGAATCCAATCCTCACAGTGAACCATATCTGCAAAGGCACTATCAGGGTATTACTGGAATAAATATGAATAGAGGAAGCTATTAATCATTTCCATAGGATGATGTATATATATGTAGCCAGGCTCTACATTAATATTTATGACTATCAATAGGGTAATGTACTGTGTGACATCTTCTGCTTTGGCTAAGCTGTAACCCTATGAGGTGCCTGAGCATAATTATCTCTTCTAGTGTTGGCAGTTTAAAGCTGCTGCCACCACTAAGCCAAACACACACAAAGAATTTGGATGCCCCTACTCTAGTATATTTGCATAAATTGTAGTGAGGGCTCCTAATTCTGTGTGCACTGAAGCCTGTAACAGCCATCTACTTCAAAGTGCAAATTCTAATAAACCATTCCTTCTGTCCAGGCAATACATATGTTTTAAGGTCCCGGTCCAGGACTTAAAATAACAGTTATTTCTTACCTCTTAACTCTTTTTCCAGGAATATCCTAAAACAGCGCCTACAAGAGATGGCCCAGCCCTCCAGAAGCAGGAAACACCAGACCATCCCATAAAAGAACTTCCTGCTCACGTGGTCCTCAGTATGGAGTCTTCCCAAGACATAAAAAAATCAAGGATCAGACCCCATAACTGCATAAACCTGGCACAACATTTTGGGTGGGTTTCTGCTGAATAAACAGGTAAGAAATAACTCCCCCAGCCTTCCCCCAGGACAGCACCTATGAGAAATGTACCCATGACCATGATATAACCATGATAAGGGTTGGACCACCGCTTGCAGAACTCTTCTGTCAAAGAATTCAGATCCAACTGGTCATGCTTTACACAAAGCTTTCACTGAAGACCATGTGGCTGCTTTGCAAATTTGTTGCAAACTTGCACCTGCCTTTTCTGCCCAAGAGACCACTGTAGCTTTTGTAGAGTGTGCTGTAATCCCTACCAGAGGTGTCAGCTTTAATGATTGGTAGGCTAAAGCTATAGCCTGTCTTAACCACCTGGCAATCGTACCTTTGGATGCGCTCAGACCACTCTTAGGACCTGACTAGATATAAAACAAGCTTTTTGATTTACTAAATTCTAAAGTAGACTGTAAGTAATGCATCACACATCTTCGTATGTACAAACAGTGAAACCTTTCCTGTAACGGATGAGTACAAAAGGAAGGGAGAATAATCTCCTGATTTCTATTTGAAAATAAAGCCACTTTCGGTAAAGAAAACATGGATCTGTTTTTAGAACTCTAATCTAAACTAATTCTCCCAGCTGTAGTCAAAGACACCAACAGAACCATTTTCAGGGTTAGCTTTTCCATAGATGACGTTTCTAAAAGCTCAAAAGGAGGGTCCATGAGAGCCTGTAGAACTTTACACAAATCCTATTGAGAAAATAACAGTAACTTCAAAGATCTCTCCCTGGACAGAGCATTAAAGAATCGTTTAATTAAAGGCGCTGATGAAATCTGAAAATCCAACTATACAGACAGGGTGGAAATGTGTGACTTAAGGGTATTAAGCGATAGACCTTTGTCTGCTCCATCTTGGAAAAAATCCAAAATGTCTGCAATTGACTTCCCAGATCGATTATGATTGGATAACCATAACCTGAACATTTTCCATGTCTTGTAAATTGAACATTGCCACCTGTGCATGAATGACTGGACCCTGGTAATGAAGATTGTGTCTCTGTGGTAACATCCATGGCTCCTGAATCAACAGACTCAACAGGCTCGAAAACCATAGTTTCTTCAGTGAATACGGGTCTATTAAGAGAGTCTTTTCTTTGCACAACTTCCTGATTACTCTCTGGATTAGTCAGAAAGGGGGAAAGGCATAGATGAGGCAGAAGTTCCAAGGATGGGCCAAAGCATCCGTCCCCAGTGCTGACGCATTCTGTACTGAATGTGCAAAAAAGAGCAGGTCGTCTAGATAAGCAACCACCCGTATTGATT
The DNA here is from genome assembly GCA_027917425.1 of Gastrophryne carolinensis. Classification (NCBI taxonomy): domain Eukaryota; kingdom Metazoa; phylum Chordata; class Amphibia; order Anura; family Microhylidae; genus Gastrophryne; species Gastrophryne carolinensis. The sequence goes on from CM051242.1 coordinate 136,332,224, forward strand.
AAAGTCTTAAGATTGCTAACACTTCGGCTTGGACTTTTGTGAAGATCCTTAGTGCCCGAAGTACGACCAAATAGTAATGATCAGAACTAAAAATGAGACACAATGCCTTGGCAGCAAACTGCAAACCTCAGCATACCTTGGGACTTTAGATGTATCAGTATATGCCAGTAGGCCTCTTTTAGATCCACCAAAGCCAGGAAGGCCACCGGAAGAATAATCAGTCTCAGAGAAAATATTGTTTCCATTTTGAATTTCCAGTAGACAGTCAGGGGGCTCAAACTCAGCTCAACTTAAACTTACAGGCAGAAGCTGTAACAGGCTTAAAAATAAATGAGGCTGCTTCCCAAGATCTCTTCAATAATAGATCTATATATTGTTCCATAAGATCTTTAAAGTTATCTAGGTCTTCAAAAGCTAGATCAGTGACCTTAGAGACTTTAGAAAATAGAACAGCCAAATGAGGATACTAACCCCAAAGTAAAGTCTCCTGTTCCATCTCTGTAAGGAAATAGTGACGGATAATTTTTTCTCAGAAACTGCCCATTCTTTGGTAATAGATGCCTTCACAGTCTGATGAACAGGAAAAACCCTACCTTTTGGCGCCCTCAGATATTCATATAATTTATCATCAAGAGAAACAAGCCCCATCTGCTCCTCCAATAAACCCAAAGTATCATAGATATTTTGTAACAAATCTTGGGTATCTTCTTCTGAAAACCTGGATGAAGAGGGTATTTATGAACCATGAGGCAGCGATGCAGGATCCGATTGTGGAGCTGCCATCGTCCCAAAACCAGGTATCATTGGGGTCGACTGAGTGGTCATTTTCGGCTAGATCAGCTGCTGACTGACACATCTAAACAGACTGCAGACATGTTGGGCCAGTTAACCCCCCCCCCCCTCGGCTGTCTGTTCCCTCCCCTTGCCTGACCTCCAACAAGAAGTCATTCCCGATGCTCAGCCCCAAGCCGTTACAAAATCTAAATGATTAAACTAGAGAATGCTCACCGCTGCTCAAGGTAACTCTAATCATGCACAGGCACACTCACCAATGCACGTCTGGTTGGCGGGGTGCTGGCCGGAAGTTGTAATAATGGATATGAAGGATACAAGGTCTCTGCCATCTTGCTACACACACCGGACTGGAGGAAGGCTTCCCGGAGTGTGGCCAGTGACCTGAATGGCGGCCGCAGCTCCTTGCAAGAACACCTAATAACTCGGCTCCAGTTCCCTCCTGGGACATTAAGGCTGAACATCATCAGCAGACTGGGCCCACAGGACCGCAGGGGAAAAATTCAGGAACACAGTAACCTGCACACTGGAAGATTGCAGGTACTGGCACCACATCTATTATCAGAGGGAACACTGAAACTCTGCCAACAGGCCTGAGAATCTAAAAAACAGAGCAAATGGGGGATGATTTGTCCTGCTAGATGACAGAAAACACCATACTGAGGACCGCTTGAGCCGGAAGCTCTTCCTGCATCTGGAGGGTGGGGTCATCTCTCATAGGTGTTGTCCTGGAGGATGACTGGGAAAAGAGTCTATACTCACCTTTGCTCCCCCCATCTCTTCTGTTCAGTGCCGCCGTCTTCATACTTGCAGATAAGGGAGATTGAGCACTGGGCAGGCATGGCGTCCTCCATCAGGCTGGCTTCCTGCCCCCCCAGGCCTACCTCATTCATTGCATGCCGAGCCAGGCTTGGCATGCCCCCTCCATTGCAGTGGAGTAGGCATGTGGGAGAGGAAACAAGGCCCCATGGACGCTGTCACAAAAGTCTACCATCACTGGGAGTGAATCTGGATGCTGGATGGAGAAGACCTGCAATGAAGAGCAACCAAGGAACAAAAGGTGAGTATATGCTTTTATGTTTTAGCCTGGACAATCCCTGTAATATATATATATATATATATATATATATCCATAAAGCTTTTTGTTTTTCACACACACTTGCCTGTTGTTATTTTCAGTTGTACAAGCATCATTCAGTTTTCAGTGTGGTTGTCAAGCTGTGGAGGAGACTGGTTTAAACTATGCATGACATTCTGTGGCCCTTGGGAGTTGGGACCCTAGTGTTGTGGCTGATCCCTACACATTGGCAGTGCTGGTGCATTTTACTAGGTTTAGAGCTATCCTCTGGCTGCATGCAACAGAGACAGCTACACCCAAAAATTAGAAGAGAGTTTTAAGGCAGTAATCAGCACACTCCCCAGTCTGATCTTCTGCAGTGTATGATTGGTGACAGGTGATTCCCTGGGGGAGACTTCACAAAACTACTCTGGCTGAAATTCCCTCCTAAACCAGCAGCCCTGCAGCATGCTGGGGTAGTAACCATTAATAAGACTCAACATGTATTGCCAAACAGTTCCAAACCTTTATTGCTATGGCTTCTACCATGATGGAGTGCCACAGGACAGGAATCAGGTGAGCTGTTTGCTGCCTTATTATTGCTATTGGGTGTAGAGTCCCTTGTGTGTGTGCAGGTGTAAACCTAGGGCCTTATTCATGAAGGGATAGCGCCAGGTAGTGCCTGTACAGCGGCAGGTAGTGGCAGGTGAACGCCGGAGATGGCACGCAACTACACATTTATGAAGCCATATCTGGTGAGCGACTGGAACAACGCCATGTAGCATACGATTCATCATTATCCCAGGCTCAGTGTACAGTGCCAGCGCCCAGCCTTGCAGAGTGTCACATCTTACCTGTCGCTACCTGGTGCTCTCATATACATTTCAATGGACGTTCCTTAAACCCCTTTCCTGATCCCAATTTTTTTTTTCTTTAAAAAAATCTCTAAACTTCTGACATGTATCCTGGGCAAGAAAATGACATTTTTGAAAACTTTTTGGATTAATAATATTTTTATGCAGAATTGTCCTTACATGTCTGGTATTAAAGTGTTCATGTTACAATGTTATAACAATGTAATTCCATATGTTTTCGGTTTGTTACTAGTGGATACATGTTCATTAACAGACTTTAACCACACAGCCTCTGGCGCTATGGGCTACAACTACATGATTTTGAGCGCCGGCGATGTTTGAGGCTGTTTTTTTGATGAATGTGGTGTGAGTCAGTCGCACTGAGCTGGCGCTACCGTTCGTTCCCATACAGCGTAGTACTGCAACTCACACATCATATTCATCAATGCCGGCCAGCGACTGAGGTGCTCTGAATCAAAGAACCATGGCCGAGCACAGCAACTAATAGCTGAGCCACCAATAGTTGACTTAAAATAACAGCAATAAATATATATATATATATATATATTACAGTTAGGTCCATAAATATTTGGACAATATTTTTGTAATTTTGGTTCTGTGCATTACCACAATGAATTTTGAACAAAACAATTCACATGCAGTTGAAGCTTTCATTCTGTGGGTAAGAACCTTTCCAACTTTTAAGACAGAGGCAATATAAAGACATTATGCCAATGGGGCATTGATAAGTCCCCTAAGTGTTCATATATTTTCAGAACATTATTGAAACCAAAACAGGGCTGGGCAAACTAACAACGCTTCCCAAAGAGATGCTTTCATTCTTGTAATAAAAACAAACGATAAATGTAACTGAATGTACTTTAACTGGGTTGATATTAAAACATTTGGGTTGATTCAAAGAAACATGTAACAGCTTGGATTTGGCTCACGATCATCCTATTTTTCACGTCCGCTCGTGCGTTCGTATGAACTTGCGAGTGATTCAATAAGCAAATACGTTTCTATCCTAAAAGATACGTCCGTTCGTATGATATCTCCCGAACTTGCCTCAGTCAGTTGACAATCGTAAAAATCACGTTCATGTGCTCACCTGTTGCGGCGGCAGCCTGTTTTTTCGGCTGCTTCCATCGTCAACCTCTTCCAATTACTTGCGTTTGCCTCTGGTTTTCATTGGTTTTTGGCCTCTTAGATTCGTGCGTTCGTATGTTTATAAGATCTTGCGCATGCGCACCCTCAACCAGAAACTTACCTAAACCCCTTAGCGGCTGCATCCAACTTCATTTCTCGGTCCCTGAAACTTACCTAAACCCCTTAGCGCTTGCATCCAACTTCATTTCTCGGTCCCTGAAACTTACCTAAACCCCTTAGCGGCTGCATCCAACTTCATTTCTCGGTCCCTCAAACTTACCTAAACCCCTTAGCGGCTGCATCCCACTTCATTTCTCGGTCCCTGAAACTTACCTAAACCCCTTAGCGCTTGCATCCAACTTCATTTCTCGGTCCCTGAAACTTACCTAAACCCCTTAGCGGCTGCATCCAACTTCATTTCTCGGTCCCTGAAACTTACCTAAACCCCTTAGCGGCTGCATCCAACTTCATTTCTCGGTCCCTCAAACTTACCTAAACCCCTTAGCGGCTGCATCCAACTTCATTTCTCGGTCCCTGAAACTTACCTAAACCCCTTAGCGGCTGCATCCCACTTCATTTCTCGGTCCCTCAAACTTACCTAAACCCCTTAGCGGCTGCATCCAACTTCATTTCTCGGTCCCTCAAACTTACCTAAACCCCTTAGCGCTTGCATCCAACTTCATTTCTCGGTCCCTCAAACTTACCTAAACCCCTTAGCGCTTGCATCCCACTTCATTTCTCGGTCCCTCAAACTTACCTAAACCCCTTAGCGCTTGCATCCAACTTCATTTCTCGGTCCCTGAAACTTACCTAAACCCCTTAGCGGCTGCATCCAACTTCATTTCTCGGTCCCTGAAACTTACCTAAACCCCTTAGCGGCTGCATCCAACTTCATTTCTCGGTCCCTGAAACTTACCTAAACCCCTTAGCGGCTGCATCCAACTTCATTTCTCGGTCCCTCAAACTTACCTAAACCCCTTAGCGGCTGCATCCAACTTCATTTCTCGGTCCCTGAAACTTACCTAAACCCCTTAGCGGCTGCATCCAACTTCATTTCTCGGTCCGTCAAACTTACCTAAACCCCTTAGCGGCTGCATCCAACTTCATTTCTTGGTCCCTCAAACTTACCTAAACCCCTTAGCGCTTGCATCCAACTTCATTTCTCGGTCCCTCAAACTTACCTAAACCCCTTAGCGGCTGCATCCAACTTCATTTCTCGGTCCCTGAAACTTACCTAAACCCCTTAGCGGCTGCATCCAACTTCATTTCTCGGTCCCTCAAACTTACCTAAACCCCTTAGCGGCTGCATCCAACTTCATTTCTCGGTCCCTCAAACTTACCTAAACCCCTTAGCGGCTGCATCCAACTTCATTTCTCGGTCCCTCAAACTTACCTAAACCCCTTAGCGGCTGCATCCAACTTCATTTCTCGGTCCCTCAAACTTACCTAAACCCCTTAGCGGCTGCATCCAACTTCATTTCTCGGTCCCTCAAACTTACCTAAACCCCTTAGCGGCTGCATCCAACTTCATTTCTCGGTCCCTCAAACTTACCTAAACCCCTTAGCGGCTGCATCCAACTTCATTTCTCGGTCCCTCAAACTTACCTAAACCCCTTAGCGCTTGCATCAAACTTCATTTCTCGGTCCATAAAACGTTATAATATCACATAATTTACATGTGTCTATATGTTTCTAAGTGTGTTGTTTCTGGTTTGTGTAATTTTTTGGGTGTGTGCATATTAGAAAAGACACATTTCTGAAGGATTAAAATATAATTTATTTAAAATATTTTCTTTGTTTTTTTTTTAATAATTGTAAAAACTTTGTTTTGTTTTTGGGTTTTTTTTTTGAAAACCTTTTTTTTTTTTTTTACAACGAAAAACAAATATAAAGATTTTGTATTTTTTTAACAGTAAAACACCTTTTTTTTTTTTTTTTTTTTTTTTTATAAAAATACATCTTTTTGGGTTTTTAACAAAAAACATAAAACAAGTGTTAAAATTTTTTAAAATTTTAAAACCACTTTAAGAAAGGAGCCAGGACCAAGGGCACTAATCCTCCTCGTCTTCTTCATCTGTTGGCCCCAACGTCGCCTGTATGGCCAGCAGCTCGGCCACCAACTCCTTCATTCTTTTTTTTTTTCCCGCCAAGGTTTGGGGGATCATCCCTGGAACCAATAGAGAAAGAAACATAAATAGGAGTCCCAGACCGGTTTGTATGCTGGAAATAGATTTAGGGTTAATCAAATACATGTAAATGCATGACATATGTCCTTCTTCAAAGGGATACAGTTAATGCATTTCCCACAGGTAAGTGTTTAAACTCCTTAAACCGGACCTTCAACATTATTTAATGAAAACCAATAACTATTCACAAATGATTCTGCACCACCTCAAAGTTATTTAGGGTTTTTTGGGGATTACAGCGCCGCCATCTGGACTCTGAAGCATAACACTTAATGAGGAGTGGAGAGTTGGATAAAGTACAGGGGAGTAGGTTACAGTGGTGCGTTGGGAATCCAGAGCATAGCTGGGTTGAGGGAAAGGTCATCACTCACACAATGCATGGCAGCACCTTCCTTTTTTCAATCTGTATCCCATGCTGCCTGTAAATATTGTGCATTCCATATTCCCCAATATTGGTTTTGTTCAGTCTAATAACATGCATTAGATGGCTGAAGGGTGTTTTTCCATGTTTCTAATCTGTAGGTACAGTGTGATGGCTAAGTCTTTGGTTCTTAATACTAGTTAGGGTCCTCTTTAAGCTAACGAAGTGCCCACATGAAAGTGTGAACTACACATTGGCTACGCCTTTAGTTATGTGTGTGTTATTAGCTAAGCAAACATTAATATGAATAATGGCATGGAGACTTACGGAGTTGGTGGCCGACAGATGGCTGGTTGGGGCCAACAGGCTGCCCTTGGTCCTGGCTCTGCTGTGAAGAAGTCCCTGGAGAAACATGTGACATTTGGTTAGTACTTGTAGAGAGTCACTATTCCCCACATATCTGGCTCCCAGTCTGGCTGACATCACTCACCTTCGCCAGGATCGACTTCAAGCATCTCTGCTGCCTCCTCCTCCACTATCTCACCCGCTCCAGAAGCTTCTACAAATACATAATAAAGGATAACTTAGTTTTTGGCCTGCCATGTATATCTTTGTGCCTATACATGAAGAGTGACATACCAGAGCCTTCCCCATGCGTGGCCAGGTATGACTCCACGCCCACGCGCCTTGGCCCCTCCTCTGTGGTAAGGTCCAGGGGCTGGTCTGAGGAGGCCACAGAGGAGGGGTAGGTCCGTCGCCCGGGAGATCCACCACCTTCACTCACAGATGCAGAGTCATGCAGCACTGGTCGGCCTGTACGTCTCCGGGTGCGGCGAATTCTGAAATCCATTTCCAACACTACCAAAGAAAAGTCATTATAAATAAAGGCATAACTTAGACATTTGGAACATATACCATGCAATTGCTTTGTACTTACTTGGGAAATGGATTCCAAAAAACCTCCGCACCCGGGGCATGTGCAGACGCTTCAGGTCCGACCAATGCTGCATTATCTGGGTGTGAGTGAAGGTGGTGCTGGTCACACGGTGGATCTCCGCGATGATCTCCCGGGCGATGTCCCTTTTCTCGCACACATTGGGCGCGAAGTCATACCGGCGCTGAAGCATGATCTGAAAAACATAATGGACACAGAGCTTTTACTTTTACACACAGACCCATATGTGTTGCATCACAAGTTGAGAATTTAATGTCATTAACACACACATTTCGAGTGGCCGCCATTTTTGGGGAGTGCCTTCAAGAGGACGTTGACTGTGATTGACAGTCTGGTCTTATGTTATATGTATCACACACCATGTACATACAGATAATAGCCAACATCAAGAATCAGGCCACCTGCATCTATGGCATGTTCGGATGGTTTAAACATCCAAGATGTAGCCTAATGCTTCGGCTTTTGGACCACGTGTGTGGCTTCCCGTTGTGTTTTTATGGCTTAGGAAAACAGTGTTCCTCAAACATCCGCATCAAGGTCCGAGACAGGCCAGGTTTGCCAGCTCGCCCCGCTACTCCACAGGTCAATTAACTGTTGCTAAGCCGGAGCAATTGGCCGAATTAGGACATCAGCATAGACAGTTGAAAACGTGGCCAGGCTCGGCCCTTGAGGATGAAGTGTGAGGAGCCAGTGATTAAACATTAAGAGACCCCAAACTAGTTCCAAACGCATCATTTACATTTAGGCCATCATTGACTATTCAATTAAAATGCACAGGCAGCCACTTACCAGCATGAGGATCTCTTCCTGTTGACGGGTGAAGATAGTGGGCGCCATCTTTATGCTTCTTCCAGGCAGCAGATAAGTGAAACCCCAGCGGTTTCCTGGTTCCGCTCGAACGTACGTTCGTACGAGCGCGTAGTCGTGCGCATAGGCGTCACACGCTGGGCTCATTATTTAAAGGTCCCTGCACCCAAAGCTCATTCTCTTTGAGCATTTGTGTACGATGGCACCAAAAAAGGCGATGAGCAAGCGACCCCAGGCAAGCAAGACCGCGGAGGGCCCCACAACAAGGTCCCAGCAAGCTGGCCGAAAACTGAGAGCCAAGACTCCCACCTCGGCCCCACCAAGGGACCCTGGACCCTCAGGTACCAAAAAAAGGGGCCCCAAGCCCCGTGCCCCTCCTGCAGCCAAAAAGCTGGCAACTGCAGCACCCACCACCTCTGCCCCCAGAACAGGCAGCACCAGTGAGCCCACACCGGCCATGCCTTCAAGTAGGGCAGTTCGGAAACCCATGCCCCGCAGCAGGGCCCGAACCCCATCCAGGGCCCGAACCCCATCCAGGCCCCGAAGCACAGCCAGAGGCCGAAGAACCCAATCCAGGGCACGAAGCCCAGCCAGGGCCCGAACCCCATCCAGGGCCCGAACCCCATCCAGGCCCCGAAGCACAGCCAGAGGCCGCAGATCCCAAACCAGGGCCAGAAGCCCCTACAGGGCCCGCCGAACCCAATCCAGGGCCAGAAGCCCATCCAGAGGCCGCAGATCCCAAACCAGGGCCAGAAGCCCCTACAGGGCCCGCCGAACACATTCCAGGGCCAGAAGCCCATCCAGAGGCCGCAGATCCCAATCCAGGGCCAGAAGCACCTACAGGGCCAGAAGAACACCATCCAGGGCCAGAAGCCCCTACAGGGCCCGCCGAACCCAATCCAGGGCACGAAGCCCCGACAGGGCCCGCCGAACCCAATCCAGGGCCAGAAGCCCCTACAGGCCCAGAAGAACACCATCCAGGGCCAGAAGCCCCTACAGGCCCAGAAGAACCCAATCCAGGGCCAGAAGCCCCTACAGGCCCAGAAGAACACCATCCAGGGCCAGAAGCCCCTACAGGCCCAGAAGAACACCATCCAGGGCCAGAAGCCCCTACAGGCCCAGAAGAACCCAATCCAGGGCCAGAAGCCCCCGACCTGGCACCAGCCGGGAACAGAGCCCCCGACCTGGCACCAGCCGGGAACCTAGCCCCCCAAGAGGGCCCCGAATTGCCCCCATGACCACATCTACACCTGGAAGTTCGGTGGCCAGCCACGCAAGAACACCCAGTCCCTTGGCCAGTCCAGTCCAGTCATTGGGAAGCCACCAATCCGGCCATTCCCCTACCCAGCCCCAGGCCATAATGTCACCACATGTGTCTGCACACATGGAGGAGCAGCCAAGCCAACCATCTGGCCGCACATTGCGCCGCGGCCAGTTGAGTGGGAGATTCTCCCATGACCAAAATATGGCATTGGCTAGTGGCCTTACATTATACTATGACGAGCTATATGGGAGCAAATCCAAACACACCACCAAGCAGCGCAAGATGGAATTGTTTGAAACCATCCTCCGACAAGTAAATGCAGCGGGGGAAGAGAGGAAAGATGTGTCCCAAATCCAGAAGAAAATCTCTGATCTGAAGTATGCTGTACGGCAAAAAGAAATTAAAAGGCATAATTACAGGTAACTAAATGTTTACGCTAAATCGAATGTTTTGGATGTACTGTATGCACCTTTTCTGAGTACAAAACGATTTTCTCTTTTCAGCCTGAAAACTGGCGGTGGCTTTCCATCTAAATTGGAGTTTACCCCTGCTGAGGAGATTGTGCTTGGACTTCTCCATCCGGTCGCGGTCGGTGGACATGCTGGTCTAAGGGACACAGACTCACCGACCCGTACCCACGGTGAGTACTCTGAAATCTGCATGTTTGGCTGTTTGCTAAATAATCTACAGTTCACTAGTAACAAGCTAACGGGATGCCCCTATGGTTTGCCTGGCTTGGCCTCGCACTACTGTGGCTGTTTGTGTCCTCTTTTTGTCCCTGGGAATCACACATTTAGGCCCACAGCCATTATGGCAAAGTTCAAATGTCCAATTGGATTGTTAAAGTCATGAAGTTTCGCAAGATAAGTGAGATATTTGGAATCAATCACAAAACACACATCATTATGTATGGGTTGCCTTTTGGTTGTGTGAGTTGTGTTTGAGTTAACAATTTAATTAGCCACCCACAAACATATCTGACCTAGAGCAGCGACACTCAACTGGCAGCCCGGGGTCCCAATGCGGACCTTGGCACCACATTCAAGGACCCCTGCCCAGACAGCCCTGCACTCAGTTACTTCTGTGTTGACGTGCTCAGAGCTGCCCCCTTGATCGGCCATGTAGTGGTTGGTCTCCTGCCCAATGTCATGGCTCCCTGAAACATAGCATTGCAATATGAAGTACTGCACAGGAAGTGGCATTGCAAGGTACACAGTAACTTTTTAAAAATTTCTCTGGCCACAGTCGTGTCCCGCTGCCCCTGCTCTGGCCCATCTGCCACAGTCCCCCCATGCCCCCCCCCACATAAGCCCCATACATTTGTAACAGATTGGCTCCATCCATCCCATCACCATCAATACGTTAACTCCCCCCTTTAGCCATCCAATCCCTGTCCCCTCAGCTCTGGCCCATCCAGCCCAGCAAGGGCAAGCAGCCTTTATTAGTTGGCACTTTGAAATCTCCAGCCCCTCCACCAGTGTATTTTTTTTTAACTAGACACCCCCTGCGTCAGCACCATGGCCAGACATTCACCTCTCACCACATACCTTGAAATGGGCGTTTCAAACAATTGTTTGAGTACCCCGGACCTAGCGAATGGTAGGCTAAATCCAAAAATGTGCCTTGAAAGTTGTATGCTGACTGGGTACACTTCATGACTTAGAACTGAGGTCACTTAGCAGTTTTTCCGAGCCATTGCACCTATGTAAACTTGCGTGTGTTTGAACAAAGGTCACCATTGCTCTAGAGTTGAAAAATATTACAAATAGAGCTATATTTGATTACCTATCCTAAAAAAGGTTATGTGTGTGTGTTTACGTGGTTTGTTTTTCTCTTCTTCAGCCCAGCATGATCCCTCAGCAAGGGTAAACTCACCCCCCAGTTTGGTTATGCCTACCAGGTCCGTACAGCATAGGAGCCCAGATCAGAGATTTTCGGTAAGTTAATTTAGTAGCATAAATACTAACAAGTGCTTAAGAATGTGTTAAACTGTTGAAATCCAAAATTTGGACGCCAACTTAGCCTTTTTTTTTTGATATGTCCCTACAGACCCGCACACTCATGGAAGAGATCCAGGACATGGAGGAAGATGATGATGTCTCCGTACAGGGCACGTCGGATGAACTCCCCCTGGGTCCCAATTTGGAACTGCTCCATAATGTTTCTCTGGCCAATCCTCAGCAGCAGAGTGAATCTCCATCCATTGTGCTTGCACATGGGGAGACTGACACTACAGTCCCCAGTGTTCACTCTGCTGCTGAGGATTTGCAAAGCAGGCCGGTTGCTGTTGAGGGTACGACACCACGCGGCAGGGCACGCCCAAGAGCCAGGGTAATTGTGCGGCGGACGCCATTACGCCGCCCCACAATTTCCCAGGGGAGGCAGAGTGCCCTGCTTCAATTATGGACCCAACAAAGGGACTCTTATGACGCCCAGCTCGTTACAGAGCGTGAGCAAAGGCATGCCGACATGGTGAACATCCATACCAGTCTACAGGGCATCCTCGCGGAGTTGCGTACCCTCAACAGCAACGTGGCCAATGCAAGTAATGGCATCCAGTCAGCCATGGCTGAGATGACCAATATGCAGAGAAACATTGTGGAGCAGTTTCAAATTCACAATGCTGCCATGGCCCAGGCTAGGTCCCATTCCCATGGACCTCCACCTGGACCTCCACCTGGGTATTATGGGCAGCCACCCTATTAAGCCATGGGTGTGTGGGACATCTTTTCTCTTAACCCCCACTGTATTTACTTGTCCTTTGAGGTTTCAAACAATCCATTTTGTGTTGCTCTGGCAGGTTGTGTTTTGTATTTGCTCCCATATAGCTCCTTAGAGTAATGCTTAAGGCCACTAGCCAATGCCATAGGTCTATGTGGAGTTTATCTGGCCACTTATGGCTTAACCTATGTATTTGGTTGGTGCTCCTCCTGTTTGCAGACATGTTTGTGTGACATTATGGCCATGCCCAAATATCCCTGGGCACAGGCAATATTAATGACTGGACTAGGCTGGCCTTTGGACTGGGTGTCCTTGTTTGGTTGTGCCACTCACTTCCAGGTGTAGATGTGCTCGATGTTTTTTTTTAATGTTATCCATTTGTTACCACAGATGTATGTGGACTGATTTCTGTTAACCACTATAATTTTTCATTTTCAAAGTAAAACAAAAAATTCACTTACAATACTTGTGGCGTTTTTAGTGGGAAGACATTTTTAACAGCTTGGGCTAAACCAGATAATTTTGGTTTGAAGAGGTGTAACAATGCAAAGCTAAAGCTAAGGAAACTACATGAAATACATTAGGCAACAATTAAGGTCTAAATGTTTTACTTAGAGGTAATGCCACATTACGGCAAAACAACATATGTAACAAAAAGGATAACACAGACATACAGAATGGTGAGACAGGGAAAAAAGTTAACTAAAATGCTGGCTGATCAGGTTGGCTCGAACAGATTGGCCAGACTCACTGGGGGGCCCCTCAAAATTCTCGACTTCATCCTCGACGGCTGAAGAGGGCAGGCTGTCCACATAACGTGGGACACGTTCCATGATGGCAAAATTGTGCAAAACAGCACATGCCATTATAATGTCGATCACTTTCTTGGGATCATATTGCAGGGCCCCCCCAGTATGGTCAAGGCAACGAAAACGTGTCTTCAGCAGGCCAAAGGCCCTCTCCACAACAGCCCGGGTCTTGCGATGCGCACGGTTATACGCTTCCTGAGAGGCATCCTGGGGCCGCAGCACAGGCGTCATGAGCCAGGGTAGAAGTGGGTACCCGGAATCACCTTAAACAGAGAATTAAATGTAATCAAAATTAAAAAGGCAACCCAACCAACAACAAAAATTTCACAGAGATCATAATGATGTAAGGTAAAGTGTTCCCCAAAAAAAACAGGGCACATTAGGGCCCCCAAAAATTGCACTAAGGTATAACCTAAATAAAAATGGCACTTCTATATACCAAATAATTAACAAACATCTGCACGGCCAAGGGTATTTGTATTTTACATATATTTGTAGTTTTCAGACATGTTACAATTAGGATGCTGCTGAGGGCCTATCCACATTTCTCTGGAAACTACAATGTATGCAGTTTAAGTCCACTTTGACATTTAACGACCAATAGTACAAAAGGAGCCAAATGTCAAAGATCCCTATCCACATTTCACTGGAAACTACAATGTATGCAGTTTAAGTCCACTTTGACATTTAACGACCAATAGTACAAAAGGAGCCAAATGTCAAAGATCCCTATCCACATTTCACTGGAAACTACAATGTATGCAGTTTAAGTCCACTTTGACATTTAACGACCAATAGTACAAAAGGAGCCAAATGTCAAAGATCCCTATCCACATTTCACTGGAAACTACAATGTATGCAGTTTAAGTCCACTTTGACATTTAACGACCAATAGTACAAAAGGAGCCAAATGTCAAAGATCCCTATCCACATTTCACTGGAAACTACAATGTATGCAGTTTAAGTCCACTTTGACATTTAACGACCAATAGTACAAAAGGAGCCAAATGTCAAAGATCCCTATCCACATTTCACTGGAAACTACAATGTATGCAGTTTAAGTCCACTTTGACATTTAACGACCAATAGTACAAAAGGAGCCAAATGTCAAAGATCCTTGGGTATAAACTCCAAACCAATATATTTAGGCACAAGGAACTTACAGACATCCTAACTAAAGGGAAAACATTCTGAAGGCCAAAGCGAGACAAGGATTTTTTGGGTAAGTTCCTAATATATGAGCCAAGAAAAAGGCAGTTGGACGCTTCTGTCAAGTTTTCCAAAACAAACATATCAACAAATACAAGATTAATGCCACATTTAATAACACACAAATAGGACACACTTACCAAGCAGCCATGCCCCCGAAAATTCACCTGCCTCAAATCTCCGAAACAACCCCGATCGCCGGAGGATATAGGAGTCGTGGGACGATCCGGGGTAGCCGGCAAGGACACTCATAAACCGCATATCCGGACCAACCACGGCCTGGACATTAAGTGAGTGTCCCATTTTACGATTCCTTAAGGAAAAAACATACAAAAAGGGTAATTGATATTTGACCCAAACTAATAAATTAACCACAAAACATGTCTGCACTCTATTGGGAAAGACTAATGAAAAGCCTAGATAAAGCAGCTACACAAATGAGGGATAAACAAATATGCTGCCGCAAAGGAAAACAGGTTACATGACACGTTGGGCAACATAATAACCAATCTCAATACCTATATATATACTCGTCGGCTGCCCTAGGTACGAGTGCCACATGTGTGCAGTCAATTGCACCAATAACGTTGGGCATGTCGGCCACATTATAAAACCCAAGCTTAATGGCGTTTCTGGCTGCCATATCATCTGGAAAATAAATATATTTTTGAGTTATGGCAGCCATGCCTTCCAAAAATTTAGACAGTGCGCGGCTCAGCGTAGGCTGTGACATCCCCACAGAGAGGGCACCCAGCCTCTGGAACGAGCCGTTCGCCAAAAATTGCAGGCAGCCAAGCATCTTGGTCATACCTGAAATTGCATGCCCCTTCCTTGTGGTGCGGGCTAACCATGGCCGCAGCTCACTATATAATTTATGGAGGGAAGCGCGATTAAGCCTGGTCAGCTCGAACAGCTCAACATCATTCATGCTATCGATGTTCATGCGACGACGCAGGGGCAATCTGCTCTCAGACATCTCGATCAACTCAATGCCAAAAAGCATAAGCCCTTGATGTGCCACAAACTCGCTCCGCTCCATCCTACTCCCGAGGCCAAATAGCTGCCGGCAAACATTTCGTAAAGCAGCTCTTTAATGGGCTTCAAAACAATTAGCAATCACCTCTCTGAATTGGGCGCAAGCCCATGTGAAGGACGTAAAAAATAGGATCGGACGCAAATAATACGATTTTGACGGGAAAAACACACGAACTAACGCAAATTATACGATTCTCGTACGAAATGCGTATGTTCATATACGTCTATGCGCGAACGATCGTGCGAATACGAAATGGCCAAAAAAACAAGAAAAAATGACAAACACCCACCCAAACTTACGATTCTCGATACGAAATCAATTAACTTTGGCTCTTTGAATCGAGGGGATTGTATCCACTGCTATTAGGTCCCAGGGGGTTGAAAAAGTATAAGCCATTGTTAAACGCGTACCACCTATGGTAAATATTCATGAATGAAATATTTAAGGTCCACTTGAATATTTTATGGAAAATTCTTCAAGGAACAATAAAGAGAATGATGTTTTAAAAGATAAGGATCAGCATCTCTGATTTATCAAAGGCAGATGGACTACAAATACCAGATAGCCTTCAATAATGTCAGCCTCTTGTATATCGTAAGGAGATTATCACGGTAAAATATATCTGACTGCTGTACTTTATTGGGAACCCTATAAGTTAATAAGATGTGATTGTTTAGGCATTCACACATATATTTGATGGGGGAGGGAGCCCCACTGAACAACTATGTTCTGTAAAGCTGGGCTAGGCTTCTCAGAACACCATTATAAGTCATATGGAAGGCTCCACTTCTCATCATTTAAACAAAACCTGGCCTAGCCCCTCGGACCCAGCCACACTGCCATCCATTTACTGCCCACCATTCTCCCTGTGACAAAGGCCACTTTGCGTGGATATGTTAAAAATGACTGCACTTTCTATCCTACATATAGCTGGTAATAAATGGACCTAAACATCTTTTAATTTAACTCCAAGCTATTTATTTAGAAGCTAATATGACAGTTTGTATTCCTTCCATCCGGTATTTCCACACCAAAGTATATTAGCCACATGGGACCAGACAGATATAACAAAATATCCCTGTGGTGGGAGATGGCCTCCTCCATACAACATCATTTCAATGTACTGTTCATAGACCAAAGACAACTGAGGCTGTTCTGGATGTGCTTTGAAAATCCAAAGTGGGCATGATAATATATACTTGCAGTGGGTATAATTGTGAGTTACTCTCTTTACAAACCCTCCCTGGCCATATTTTTCCAAGGACAGTACATTAATACCAAGTATACCGATGCCAACTAGTCTGTCTCACATCTTCAGGGTGGTTTCTAGATGTGTGAAGTCTACAGCATATATTTATTTTGACTAATGGGCACCTTGGGCACACCCCTAAAATGTTATTTTGTCTCTACTTGTTTCAAAAAGGGCCAGGTTCCAGGAATAGATGAAAAATGACTGTGAATTATGTACCATGACTCCTCAAATGTATTTTTATTTCAGTTTTTTTTTTTTACAGGTTTGTTTCCATAGCTGTTGACCTGCACTTAACCTGTGAAACATCATAGCAAAAAAAAAAAAAAATCATTAAAAATCCTACAGACACCTTAGGGTTGATTCAGCACCATTTATTTTAAGAGAAATTCTAATCACTTTTTCTAATTATATTTCCCCTCAGTGCAACTTGGAACCATATTTAGCTGTACACATTTTGTAAAAAACTGCACAGCTTAAAGAGGAACATCGGAGGCCCTGTAGTCTAAAAGACTCCACGGCCATCCAAGTTCCACTCCTTGGGGCATCCCACTGCATCGCCAGTTTAACTCACCTTCTCCTGGAGCCCTTGCCATGTCTGCGTGCATTCCGGCTGCATCCCCACTCACCTCTAGCTGTGCAAGCGCCTGTGTCTGGCCTTTCTTAATGAGCCACGCAGGCACGCCACGACTGCAAGGTGGGCAGGGAATGCTGCTGGCAGTGCTGCTCGGCATCCCGTCCAGGCAGCTTAGCTGTCAACAGCTCTGAAGGGAGCCAAGTGACAGCAAGCATGCAGGTTGCCAGTCAGCGCTCTCGCTCAAGTCTGTGCTGTGGGAATGGATAGAAGGTGAGTGAAATGGGGCGACCTGGAGGGGTACACACAGCGGGGCATCCCAATTTGGGATGCCGCCGCACAGAGGAATAACATATGGGAAAGTAAAATTCCTGTGTGTTGTTCCTCTTTAAAATGGTGCTGAAATGCACCAAGGAAAAGCGATTCTCTAAAAAAAATGCAAGTAAAAAAATTACTCAACATCAATAATTATTTATCTTTGTTTGAGGAGTAGTTAGCAAGTGCACTCCCAGAGAGAATGCTGAGGTAAGCCAGTGGGCAGACTGCCGCTGAGATATACAGAGTTGTGCTGCTCTCTAGAATGAGACTCTACAAGTGTTGCAACAGAGTTGTCTCGGACAACAGTGTGTTGTCAGGATCCATGGCCTGAGCAAATGGTCACAGACTGACATCTGGCCTCAGGCTGAAAGATGTGGGTTTACTACGGCAACAAGTCAAATTGACAGATTCCTCAGAAGGACTTAACCAGATGCTGGGTATCTGGCATGACAGAATGTAGGGTACTTTGTACAGCAGAGCACAGAATGCATAATGCCTGGCACAGCAGGATACAGGAGGTTTTGCCCAATAGGATTAAGGATTCAGGAATCATCATTAAGTACACCAGGGTACACAGGTAAAAATAGCAAATGCACAATGGAAGCAGTCACAGAAAAGTCTTTGCAGGACTTGGTAGGAAACACAGTAGGTCATAGCAGAGGCTCGGCAGGCCCACAGGTCAAAACACATTTACAGAAGGTCACAGAAATGATAAGACTTCGACAAGCTTGGACACATGGATAGCAGGCTAGACTCATGGATAGCAGATTAGGGTAATGTCACTGACCTGAAGGCAAGCACTGTGGACATGGAGCCCCAGCTTCCACTGCTGTGGTTGGCACACAGAGACTACTACCCAGAACCTAAGCTCGACCCTGCAGGACTGGAGTCTAAGGACCACCCTGGGCTTCCCTAGAGGCAAGGGAGGATATATTTGCTGCTTGGATGGTCCCAGATCGTTCCCCAGGGAGACAAGGGTCTGGACAGACTGCAGTGGTTACTGGGTGATGAAGCAAAGCTGAGGTTAAGGGTCACATGCACAGGTGTGAGGTCAACAGGATAGCCGAGGTCATACACAGAGGGTCCGTTCAAGGGTTAATCCAGGCACGAGGTTTCATGCACCAAGGCAGGTTAAGGGTAAATCTTAGGAGCAAGGTTTGAAGGGGGTAAGCCGGGTCATGCACGATCAGGAAATATAATTCAAAGACACAAGAGCTGGCACAACAATATCATCCAGGAATCTTCTAGCACCATATAAATACCAGAATCTCCTTTTGATCGGGCCAGGGAAGTTCTGGTTGATGCAGGACAGGTCAACTGATAGGAAGCAACTGACGAGGAACTATCAGGTGGGATGACCTAATGTCATTGCACCGCCCACGCAGCCTGAGCACGTGCAGTTGTGCTGTCAGCCGTGAGTCACCTGGTAACTCTGGAGCCACCGACTGAGACCCCTTGTAGACGCCCTGAGCTCCAAGACCTGCCATTCGACCATGAGGACATCTGGGATTGCACTGACCCCCGGAGCAACGACCGGAGGGGCAGCATATGTCAAATAGTAAATGGTAGGCTGGACATGAAAATAACTTGGCTGGATACACTTTTACCCAGGACCATAATGCATTGCCCTAGCATAGGCTAGCAACCCAGCCCAAGATTGTAACTGCAACTCCATAAGCATGGACGAAGAAGTGTCTGGTTGCTTTAATACTTTAATGAACAAATTAGGCTTGGGGGAAGCTTGCACTTCCTTGTTAAAAGCTTCGCCAATGTGCAGTACATTGTTAAAATCGCAAGTTCTAGGTGTGGTCTGCTCACGTAATCATTATTTGGATATAGACCAAGCTTTAATTGCTAAAACTTTGGCATAAAGCTGTCCAAAGAAATGACTCTAAATTTTGATGCTGAATCGGGCACAAAGGGATATCAGTGGATTCCGCTGCTTACTGATGAGGACAACAGTGGTTGGTGAAAAACATTCCGTTGGATCTGTCAGCCATGGCCAACCAGACAAGAGTCATTCACAGGGCAACTGCTACCTTATATAGCAGGTATAGTAATTGATTAATTACAATGGTCACTGGATGAAGTCTTCTTCTGAAAGCTTTAGCAGACCCTATCATTACCACCTACAGCCAACCAAGATGCCAAGTACAAAACAGGCCTTGCTTTAATCATTCTTGTAAATATGCGACATAGTAGAACACGTGTCTCCAGCCAACTTTCTCAGAAGCCTAGAAAATATATAAAGTATAACCATTGTATAGCCCAAATAAGTATGTAAGAACCAGAGCTTTCCATATACTGTATTGGTTGTTCTTTTTAGTACTTACAATTAGCGAACCGCAAAGTTCGGGTTTGTATTAAAATTTGCAAGTTCAGATTCCCAAACCCGAACACGGACTTCAGCTAGAAGTCTGTGTTCAAGTTCAGTGTCCGGCCCGAAAACGGAAAAGCTGTTTGATTGGTTGCTGAGCTTAAGCAACTAAGGGAGCAGCAGCAGGAAGCTGCTGTAACTCACCTGATTCTCGATCTATGGTCCCTGGTCAGCGGGCCCCATGAGTGAGGACACTCCTAGTGCCAGCACTGCCAGCTTGCACTAGGCGTGTCCTCACTCATGAGATTGATCTTTCTGTGGCTCCAGCCTGTGCACCATGTCAAAGGAACGCCACCGACCAGGAACCGGCTCGGGGCTGAGGTAAGTTTTCCAGCAGTGATTCTTGCTGCATACTTTTGGGGGATAGGATGAAAAAGAGAATGTCATTATCTGAACCTGTAAAGCCCAATATCTCCGCCATTTCTGATTCAATTTAAAAATAGAAAATCGTTTAGGACAAGACCAAATGGAACCCAACGCAATGGTGTAACAATTACCTTTGCCTGTGCCATGTGTTTTCATTTACGTAAGAATCAAAGAATAACCAAAAAAGTTTTTTATTTGAATTATATCAATTATATCAATATATATTCAACAATATCAATATTTATTATTGACTTACTGTGAGTCAACAATCTGATTTTTGCAGATCTAGCAACCTAGAAGGTGTGTGAACCAGTTTTCTTTTTGCTTTGAATCACCTTTTTGATAGAATATAGACTGGATATTTTGTTTAAAGTGGACCAATCCTGGGTTTTGGTTCTTGCACCTAGGGCACGCCAATCGGGGATGCACAGCAGTGTAAAACCCCTCAGGTCACCCGAATGAACACACCTTTCCCCTGTCCTATGGCGCATGCACGGCCTCTCATCCAATCAGCATGCGGCCACATCCCCCGCTACCCTCTAACAGTAAGCGTGCCTGTGCCAGCCATTCACAAACGAGGGATAGAGGGGATGCAGCCGCTGGACTGGGAAAGAAGGTGAGTTTCTGGGTGACCTGGGGGGTTTCACACAGGAGGGAATCTAGCGGCTTATAGATTCCAGGGCCTTCAGGGCATGGGTTTTGGTCCACTTTAAGGCATATTAACAAAATGAGTAGGTTGGGGTTGGTCCCTCTCAGGGTGGTGTCCCTAGGGTCTTATATTGTTGCCCTGTGTGCAATCCTCTGGAGGTATACCAAATGCGCCTGGTTGTTTCCCTTTAAAAAATCTATTTTTTTGTGTGCAAATCCAGGTTTATTTTCAACATTTTTATGGACAATACAATATATAAACCAAAAACAGTAATGTGGGTACACACACTATATACAATGTTATGGTTCTTTTCAATTCTTTTCCAATTGTCCCTATTTCGGGGTAAAGAGGTAAGTGGAAGGGTGGGTCCTTAGGCACCACTTTCTTCCATACAGTCTTGTTTTTGGGTGACCCCGTTTGTAGCAAGGTTTTCGGTTGGGGGTCTTGTTACCAAGTCCCTTGTTTGTAGAAAGTATGGTGGGCTTGTAATCCCTCGTTTGTAGCAAGTAAAGTTGGTTTGCAGTTTGTAGCAAGTATGATGGGCTTGTGATCCCTCGTTTGTAGCAAGTGAAGTAGGTTTGCATACGCGTTTCGCTCTGGTGGCTTCTTCAGTGCGTTTAAGGTCTGCATGAGGGTTTTCAAGGGATGAGTGAGTGATGCCCAACAAAGTGGGGTATAGTAATATAATATAATATAATAATCATTTGATTACTCACTGTGAACAAGTAGGGAAGACTGCCTCCTGCTGTCCTCTCTTGTGCGCTGCTATAGGGAAGATTGATATTCTGTGGGGGAATTTATTTGGGTCAGAGGTTGATATTTCTGTTGTATGTAATGTTCTATATGTTGGCTTTTAGTACCTTATAATAGAGATCCGCTAGCACAGGCTTGTCCGGGTCCCTCGGTTTGGAGCAAGAGGGTGGATCCTCTGTGGATCTTGTCCGGTTTGTGTGGTTAGGTCCCAAGCGCTTTCAGAGTGTCCTAAGGTCCTGTGTGGCGTCTGGCTGTGTGTGGTTTGGGACCTAAAATGCGCGCTTTTTCATAGAAGGTGCGCGCCTGCGTGTGGGGCTGGTCGCACTGTGGGTGGGAGGAGATTACTCCTTCTGCCCTAGAACCGGATGTGCGTCTGACGGCGCCAGGGGCTGGCACAAACGGAGATGCGCCATCAGACGCACTTCCGGTTCTAGGGCAGAAGGAGTAATCTCCTCCCACCTACAGAGTGAAATGCAGAGAGTGAATATTATACCAGGGGAAGCCTTTCTTTAAGTCTTTACTTTAAAGCTTTTATCATTGTACTTTTAAAGTGGACCAACACCCAGGATTTTCACTATCCTGGGTGTTGGTCCACTTCCGCGGGGCACCCCATTCACAAACGGCCAGCGCGGGAGCGCCCCCTGCTAGAGGGACGTGCGGGAGGCGGCGGCGGCGGCTTATCCGTCGCCTAAAAGGTAAGATTTTAGGGGCTTTCTGGGGGGTTTCACACAGCGGGGCATCCCGATTTCGGATGCCCCGCGGGGAGGGAGCTGAGATTCCCGGGCCGATCAGGGGTGGGTGTTGGTCCGCTTTAAAGGGGGTTGCCAGCCCCCCTTTCCTGGAGATAAGCCCAAAAATGGCAATAAAAAGCTAATATCGCCAAGCACCCAGTGTAGCAGTATTTTCAGGTTTCCCAGGGCTCAGTGAGCTTGAGTGACTGCTGAGTCACCCAATCAGTGCTTTAGTGGAATGCCCACTGTGCAGTAATTAGGCTACTCGCTATTAACCCCAGGAAAGGTGCCAGGGGAACATGCTTAGTGGTAAGCATTTTTTTAATGCCCAAATTGGAAATACTGCCAAGGGAGGGGAGGACTGTCAGAGTTAATTTTTTTTTAACATGGGGAAGTATATAAATTAGACCAGAGGTCCCCAACCGTTTTTTCTTTACCAAGCACCACTTACCATTTTCAAATGACCTTAGGATGTGCATATGAGTTGAGGTATAGGTTAGATCAGACATGGGTAACTTTATTTTGCAGATCAGATTGGGTTACAGCTCAGACTGCGAGTACCACCTGTGTGGTACGTGTAGCAGTGTCGTAGCACTGGATGGGAATCACTAAATAAGATCATTACATCATATATGGCAACACTGACATCTGGTGGTTAACATATTTATGTTACAATTCTCTCTACTGATAAAGGAGATGAACGTACAGTATAATAAAATAACAAATCTGGTCTTTCAATAAAATGTGGGAAGATTTCCACTTCATGTTGGATTAGTCTCTCACGTAAGGAAGTTTACTGGTTAAGTGACATCCATTAAAGCTTGGCAAGCTCTCCTGTGCACGTTTTTGAGTTAGCATATGGTTCTAGACTTTGTAACTGGTATTTTGCTCTGCCTTAATTTCATTTTTTGGCATTGAATACAGTGAAATCTTTTATATGGTGGTGCACTAGTTCGCTGCACTGAAGCAATTGCTGGCAAAATCAGACTGGGTCATGCCAGCTTTCATTCTCCCTTTCCACCACAATATGGCACATGAATCAATGTTCAGTAAACCACCCGGAACAATCAAGGAAGAAAAACTTTATCTTGAAACGAATCTTTTTTTTAATCCTTTGAACGTGGGTACAGTCAACTCAAGGAATCGGGTAGCCTTCATATGCCACCCCTGTTCCGGTCTCTGAGCAGACAGGCTTTCAGAGGTGACTGGTTGCATAGGCTTCCCAGCTCCTTACAACCTTACAATATATCTTGGTAAGATGGGACAACTTCCCACTTCAGCTACATTGAGGCCATTTGGTCTGGAGTAAAAAATGCGTCTGAATGCCGACAAATTATCAGCCACTCCCAATCGTATAATTTTGTACACGTCCTCGATGTGGTCATTTCTAAGGGATGTACAGATTTCACACCCTTCTTCAGTGGCAACAATCACTCTGAAAGTATCCTGTCACCTTGTCCCCAGCTTTTTTTTCGTAAGATCCAGCCATGCGACCAAAACAGTCCACTTCAGAAATTAGCAAGCTTTGTTTCTCTGTTAATTCAGCACCTTAAACCAGACCAAGAGCCTGGCACAGTTGGAAAAGAAAGGTAGTGGCCATTTTGGAGCTTTCTCTCTCAGCAACTTAGCCGTGCTGTTGCCTGGATTAAACTGAAATAACGGACAATGCACAGTTACAGGAAGCCCAGCAGCACTTACTGTTTGCAGGTGGCCTGCAAATGATGAGCCACCATTTTGTTTCTAAACTCTACTTCAGCAGGAGTTAGAAAAAGGTAAATGATTCTTCATGTGCAGCAATCTAAATTGCTCTGGGGAGGCATGCATACATTGTTTGTTGTGTTGGTATTTTCTTACTCATGTTTGTTTTTTAGGAATAAACACCTTTTCTCATGAGTTTTTCCTTGGTGCAATTCAGCACCATATTTAGCTTTGCATTTTTTTAAACATTTGCTAAATATGATGCTGAATTGCACGGAGGGAAACAAGCATGAAAAACGTGTTTACGCATTGGCACTTTAGAGGCAGAATAGTGGCTGAATGCAGACACAAGAAATCAGGTCGCCTTGAACCTTCACCCCCATCATTTGCACAGTTTTTTCCAGATGTGGCCCTTTCTAAGGCAGGTACAGATTTCATGGGCGTTCTTCAGTGGTAGATATCACCCTGAAGGTATTCTGTCACCCCGACCCCCAACTTTTTTTTCTTTTTGAAATATACAACAGTTCAGCCTTAAAGTGGACCAAAATCCATGATTATGACTATCCTGGGTTTTAGTCTTTGCCACGGGGCACCCCGATCTGGAGTGCCCCGTTGTGTGAAGCCCGCACAACAAACAGCTATTCCTGGTCATACGATGCACACGAGGCTGCTCATGCAATCAGCGCGCTTGGATCCCAGAATGCTGTCTGCGCATCCCCTGGTACCCTCTATTAGGGAGCATGCCCACGCTGGCCATTCACAAATGCCGGGCGCAGGAACTCGCCCTGCTAGAGGGATAGCGGAGATCCGCCGCCCACTGCTTGTGCATTGGCCGATAGCCCGGGAAAAAAGGTGAGTTTCTGGGCGACCTGGGGGGTTCACACAGGGGGAGGGAATCTTATAGATTCCTGGACCGATCTCCATGGGTTTTGGTCCACTTTAATGGTAGCCTTAATCCCTCACCCTTGATCTTACATTAACTGGTATAACGTGTCATTTATTACTTTACTTATTTATAATCATTACAATGTGTTTACAATTTATTGGGTTTTTCAAAATTGACAAAAACACACTGTCCATTGTTCCTGTAACTGTCCATGATAGTTCAAAACTTGCCATTCAGTGCCTTCGTCTGCGATTGACAAAGAAATTGTGGGAGCAGGCAAATAGTGCAGGATTTGAGTATTTTAATTGGATTCAGCTGTACAATTTTTCATTTGGGGTAATGAAACAATCAGTCAATTTAATCAGACTACTGAACATATTAAAAAAAACTACTGCCATTTTACTGCGCAGGGGGACTAGCAATTAATTAATATGTCAACCTATTATTTTATAACGAAAGGCTATACATGCCACAACATTGAATCCGTCTGATCTGATTATAATCTATAACTTTCAAACCCCGGAAGGGCAGGGCTCTCACTCCTATTGTAATCCTGTATCAATTTGTATTTGCTACATCTCTGCCACACCTGTACAGCACAAAGGAATATGATGGCACTCACAAATGATTTGAACTTCAAAGGAAATATTGGAGGAAAATTAAGAAGCTGTGCTGTGTATAACATTAAGAAGCAGTGCTGTGTACAGTCACTGCGTCAAACAGTAACTAATTAGCTTTCATTGTTGCACTTAGGTATTAGCCGACCTATGTCAGCGCCTGTTGGACCCTCCTACGGATTAACCCAGTGCCAGTGAGCGCCACTTTGTACTGCCTTCCAGCGCTCCCCAGCAAATGTAATAATTTTTTCCTGCTTGAAATCTTTGGTGCTGTATTTTTTTGGTGCTGGGCAAAAACAGGACAACATTTACAGTGTGTTATAGTTGTTGGTGTTCAAATTACACATTTTTAAAGCAAAAGAAGCCAATGAAATCAATTTAAATAACCAAAAAACAAAAACAAAATTTGGCCCATCGAGGTCCTGTGTTTCAATTATTGACAAGTCCCAATGCAAGTTCTGTACAAATGTGTATAATAATATTCATTATAAGCATTAAACATTTCAATCCAGTTCTGCCCATTGTGAACAACAGTGCCAGGTTGCATCTGGCGCAGGTTTAACCACAGCACATGGCGCTGCTCCATTTTCAGCGCTAGTATTAAAATAAGGCATCAGCATTAATGTTTTTTTAGTTGCTAAATCATATGATGAGTGGCGTGGAGGCCTAAAAAATTGTGCTGCAAGGTATTAAATGCAGCTCTAAATTATCTTTTGCCACGTATCTTCTAGCGCTATTTTTAATAGGCTATAATTGGTCCCAGCATGAGATTGTGAGGAGTGGGGGAGGGGAGCTTAAACAGCTAGTTTAGAATAAAGGTATCCTGTCAGATATGGATGAGCGAATCGATCCGGACGAACTCGAATTCGTTCCGAATTTCAGGAAAAATTCGATTCTGAACGAATCCAAATTTCCCCGCGATTCGATCGATCGAAGTTTTCCTTTAAACTCCATTTATTTCAATTACAGCCATTGTAAAATGGTGGATGGACATGTCCGGACATGTCCCCTGGGGCAAGTTATCATGGGAAGGTCACATGCAGCCTATCAGCAGCCAGGAAGCCCGGTGACGTCACAGTGCTATATAAATGGCAGCCATCTTGCTTGTGCGCATTTCAGCCTTGCATTGCAGACAGAACGGAGGTTGCTGCAGACAGGGAGAGACTAACAGACAGGCAGGGAGAGTCAAGGAGACCCACACAGTGCCAGGGAGAGCCAGGGAAAGATTGGGAAAAATCGGGAACGATCCAGGCAGGGACAGCAGAGAGAGTGACAGGGAAACTTTTTTTTTATTTTCACTTCACTTCATTTGCCAGATCAGTTTTAAATTGCTTTTTTTTGTGCTGTAAATATTCCTGGCCACTGTGCATCCCATCTTGGCAGTGGCATATTTAACCCTATCTGTTACACACAAGCATTTCTTATAACTCGATTAGTTTTAATTTTTTTTGTATGCTGTAAAAACCCCAGCCTACATGGGCATACTATTTCACCACATTTGACCCTATCTGTTATACTAAATCTGCTTCTAAAGGCTCTGTTTTATTAATATATTGCATTTTGAATTGGTTTTGTGCGTCCTGTAAAAACACCAGGCCACATGGGCATCCCAAACCAGCACATTTCACCCTATCTGTTATACTAAATCAGCTTCTAAAGGCTCTGTTTAATTAATATATTGCATTTTGATTTTTTTTTTGCGCCCTGTAAAAACACCAGGCCGCATGGGCATCCCAAACCAGCACATTTCACCCTATCTGTTATATCAAATCAGCTTCTAAAGGCTCTGTTTTATTAATATATTGCATTTTGAATTGGTTTTGTGCGTCCTATAAAAACACCAGGCCGCATGGGCATCCCAAACCAGCACATTTCACCCTATCTGTTATACTAAATCAGCTTCTACAGGCTCTGTTTTATTAATATATTGCATTTTGAATTTTTTTTTTGCGTCCTGTAAAAACACCAGGCCACATGGGCATCCCAAACCAGCACATTTCACCCTATCTGTTATACCAAATCAGCTTCTAAAGGCTCTGTTTTATTAATATATTGCATTTTGAATTGGTTTTGTGCGTCCTATAAAAACACCAGGCCGCATGGGCATCCCAAACCAGCACATTTCACACTATCTGTTATACTAAATCAGCTTCTACAGGCTCTGTTTTATTAATATATAGCATTTTGAATTTTTTTTTTGTGTCTTGTAAAAACACCAGCCCGCAGGGTATCCCATATTGCCAATTTTCATAGTATCTGGTGCAGAGAAGCAGTATCTCACTTTATTTAGCTTCTGCTTTTTAAAGTAAACACATTTTTTTAAGTGCCTATTGCGCATTTCAAATACATAAAAATGTCAGGCAGACAAGTGCCAGGATGTTCAAAGAGGAGTGGCAGAGGCCAAGATTCTGCAGGCAGAGGTCGCAGCAGACTAGGGGCGAGTGGCAGCAGGAGTCGCGGTGAGAGACCTGATCTGCCAATATCTGCTAGTGGTCGTGTCTCCACCAGTAACACATCTGCCGTGGTAGATTGGTTACTGCGGTCATCTACATCATCACAAGTTACATCTGACACCCCCAGTCTAGGGTCGGTAGGTTCCTCTGACAACCCTGAGTTGGCATGGCCCGAGAGCAGTCTCTGTCCTCCCATTGCCTCTGTCCTACGCCGTTCCCTCCCCCAGCGACGTATCCTATGCTTTGGGTTCAGCTCCACTCTTTAGTGAGGAGGACGATCAGATAGAGGACAGTTAGCAGCTACTGCCCAGCCAAGAAATGGAGGTGGCTTCCTTCGCTAGGCAGACAAATAGTGATGTGGAGAGTGGTGTGGGTGTTGTTGCGAGCGTTCCAGCTCCTGCGCCAGACACTGTTGAGGAAACCGAGAACATGAGTGACGTGCAGCCACAACTCGGTGATGATGATGATGATGAAGCCGATCGCACTTAGGAGCCGGGTGCTTCATACTCATCATCAGGAGAAGAGGGGCGCAGGTTGCCCCGGAGTCAGCAGCTGAGGCAGCAAGGTGTTAGCAGCATGGTTGGCAGTCAGCATGGGGGCAGAATTGTAAAGCCTGGAGCCAAACGGGGCCAGGTCCGGGGTAGAGCACCTGCTGCGCGGCAGGCTACCTTATCGGGAGGTAGTGGAGCAGGGGTTCCTGGAGTTGGCGACAGTAGCAGTGAATCAGTGTGGGCTGTTGGTGGGAAAAGTAGCTACTCAGCAGTGTGGCAGTTTTTCCTCAAGCATCTGCAGGAGGGTAACATGGCCACATGCAAGATATGTAGACAGAAGGTGAAGCGTGGCCAGGGCCCAAATGTTGGCACCACGGCCCTGCGTCAACATATGATGCGTCACCATAAGGCGGCCTGGGAGAACCGAGGCTCCGAAGAGGTGGTCCAGGTTGCTTCCTCACCAAGTGGCACGCTGCTCCCAATTTCTGCCAGCCAAGGCTCCAGCACCTCAGCCGAAGGCAGCTGTGCGTCAAACCCATCCTGTCGCTCCAGATGCTCCTGCTCCTCATCCTCCTTCAAGTCATGCATCCCACCAGCAATCCATCAGCGAAGCCATGTCCAAGAGACAGCAGTATGCGCCCACTCATCCTACGGCGCAGAAGCTGAATGTGCTCCTGTCCAAGTTGCTGGTGCTGCAGTCGCTCCCTTTTCAGGTGGTGAACTCTGCACCTTTCAGAGAACTGATGGCTTGTGCCGAGCCAAGGTGGAGAGTCATTTCCTTGCAAAGAAGGCAGTACCAGCGCTGCACACTTTTGTTGAACAGAAGGTGGGCCACCTGTCGGTGTAGCAAAGTGCATGGCAGCACCGACGTCTGGAGCTGTAACTACGGTCAGGGACAGTACATGTAGTTTACGGCCCAGTGGGTGAATGTGGTCCCTTTGCAGCAGCAGCAACTTGGACAGGTCACACCGCTTCAGCCTCCACGCTCCCTGGCCATTGTGCCAGTGACACCGTGCGACTCGGCCTCCTCATCCTCCGCCATCTCCTCACCCTCCACTGTAGGCTCAAGTCTCAGTGCCCCTCCAGTCTACCATGTGTGCAGGGCACGGAGGTGTCACGCTGTGCTTCACATGGTTTGTCTTGGCGAATGGAGTCACACAGGGGAGGAACTGCTTACATTTATTCATCAAGAAATCCAAACATGGCTTACTCCAAGAAAACTGAAAATGGGAACCATGGTTACCGACAATGGGAAGAACATTTTGTCTGCGCTGCGACAAGGAAGGCTGACCCATGCGTCCTGCATGGCTAACGTCTTCAATCTGGTTGTGAAGCGTTTTCTGAAGTCTTCCCCCATCTGCAAGACATCCTAACAACTTCAAGGAAACTTTGCATGCACTTCAGCCACTCATACACCGCCAAGCACACCCTTCTCGACCTACAGCGTCAGACCGGTAGCCCCCAACATAGTCTGATTTGCGATGTTTCCACCCGTTGGAATTCCACCCTGCATATGTTGGACAGACTATACAAACAGAGAAAAGCCATCACGGATTTCTTGATGATCCAAGCGGATAGGGGGATTCCCCTGTGTAACTTCAATGTCAACCAGTGGCAGCTCATACGTGACACCTGCCGTTTGCTCAGGCCCTTTGAGGAAGCCACTTTATTTGTGAGTCACCAGGATTACGGGATGAACGACATGATTCCACTGCTTCATGTACTACAGCACATGTTGGAAACCATGGCTGGTCAGGGCACTGGAGACATGGCGTCTATATCTTACGGCCACATGAACCCTGTTGGAGCTGAACTGGAGGAGGAGGAGGAAGAGGAGGAGGAGTGGCACAGTGCACAGTTTAGGCTTGCCAAAATGGCTGGTTTATCTAGTCAGTGGACAGGAGAGGAGGAGCAGGAGCAGCTAGAGGAGCTAGAGGGTTGTGAGGAAGGCGAGACAGAGGACCCAGACACACCGTGGCAGTATGCAGTGGAGATGGAGACAGGTAGTCCCTCCGAGTCACTTGCGCAAATAGCAGGAAGCATGCTCACGTGCTTGCGTAGTGACCCCAGAATTGTTTCCATTTGTCAGCGGGATGACTTCTGGCTCTCCACCTTATTGGACCCTCGCTTCCGGCACAAAATGGGGGCATTTTTAATTTTGTTTTATTTTTATTTTTTTTGAACAATGTTTTTATTGAAGTATAGAGATTTTACATCAAATAGCAAAATGCAATACTTTCACATAAGGGAAGCAAAGAAAAACATCCAAATCATTTTGTAAACTGGTACACAACAAAGAGCTGTTGACCTCTTACATATAGCATTCAATGTAAATGAAAAAAAGATAATAGGTTAGAAGGTATGAGATAGAGTGAAAGGAGAGAATAGGTGGGGAAGGGGAGAGAGAAAAATAGGAAGGGAAAAAAGAAAGGTGGGGGTGGGTGTCCGCACTCCCTCCATACACAAATAGAGAAGTTGAGAGGCTAAGTTGTAAGGAGGCGGCGATCAAAGTTTTTAGGCTGGAAGTGGGTGATCCAACCATCCCAGGTAGCAAAGAAGAGAGTAAGGTCACCTTGTATCGAGGCTGCCATCTTTTCGAAGAACATTATCTTGTTGATGCGAGGTATCAAGCTTCCGCTGGGAATGGACCTGCTCTTCCATGATTGCGCTATGATCAATTTAGCGGCTGTGATGATATGTCTCATGAGCTCGAACTGCTCTCTAGTACAGCCAGGAGGTTTTAAATTGAGGAGGGCCAGTTGGGGTGAGGGAGTCAGGTGCAAGCCAGTAGCCCTCTTGATAATGTAGAAGACCTTGGCCCAGAATTGTTTAACTAATCTACAGTCCCACCAGATATGAATATATGTTCCTTGACTACAGCAGTCTCTGAAACATTCCGGCGAGTAAGATGGACAGAACTTATGAACTCTGACTGGGACCAGATACCAGCGGAGAAGGACCTTGGTATTAACTTCTTGGGCACCCGTATGGAGGAACCTAGTAAATGAGCCCCTCCACGCAGATCTCCACTCCTCTACTGATAAGTCCACACCAAGATCACTCGCCCACTTAGTAGTATAGGCTGGGAGAGATGCCCCTAGAGGCTCACTCAGTAACCTGTATACTGCAGATACCGTCCCCTTCCCAAGCGGGTGCGTCCCACATATAGACTCGAATGTCGTAGTAGGTCTAAACCCCGGTCTGATTTTTTTACTGATATAGTGAGTAATTTGCAAAAAGCAAAAAAACTCTTTGCTAGGAACATCCCTAAGAGCCTGGAGCTCAGGGAAGGATAACATACCTCTGTGGGATAAAAAGTCTTTGATCTGTAATAAGTTTTGTGTCTTCCACCAAGTAAAGGCCGACGGTTCCCGAAAGGCCGGGAGGAATTCGGGGTTGCCCAGAATGGACAGCAAGGGAGTATGGGGGGAGAGGAGAGACCCTTTCAGTTTGTTTGCCCTCCATATTTTGAGGGAGTGCTTCAGGGTTGGAGTATCAATGACTTTAGAAACCGCAGAGGGTAGACATAGCAAGTTAGCAATTTCTAATGGGAAACAACTGGCCTGCTCAATGTCAACCCATAGCGGTCTATCCACCCCCGCATGGACGGCCGACAATTGAGCAATTTGGCAAGCAGAGTAGTATCGTGCTAAATTGGGAACCCCAAGTCCCCCCTGCTGCTTGGGTCTGTATAGTGTCGCGCAGTTAACCCGTGGCTTTTGCTTGCCCCAGATGAAGGAATTCAAGGTCGCTTGAAGGCCCTTTAAGAAGGAAGCCGGGATTGGTATCGGTAGAACTCGGAAAAAGGATAGCAGTTGAGGTAACCACGTAATTTTTACAGCCGTCACCCTGCTCAGCCATGAGAGATGGCGCCTTGCCCAGGAGGATATTGGGGCACGGAGGTCCTTGGCCAAGGCAGGATAGTTGGCAGCATATAGGGAGTCGTAACTAGCAGTCAGCTGAACTCCTAGATATTTGATGCGATGCTCTTGCCAAGAGAAATCATAGGAAGATTTGAGTGAGGTCAGTGTTCGCTCTGGGAGGGAGATGTTGAGAGCTTGGGACTTTGAGGTATTGATTTGCAAGCCAGAGATTTTGGAAAAATCATCTAGGATACGAAAGAGGTTCGGGAGGGACGTAATAGGGTTAGATATAAGCATCAGAATATCATCGGCGAATAGGGAGATCTTGTGATCATATGCACCTATAGTCATTCCCGTAATGTTGGTGTTAGCCCGGAGTAGTTTGGAGAGGGGCTCAATAGCGAGGGCAAATAGTAGAGGGGAAAGGGGACAACCTTGTCTGGTGCCCCTGCCAAGGGTAAATCGGTTAGAGGAATATCCTGAATATTTAATAAATGCTCCCGGACTAGAGTATAGCGAGGCGATCCATGCCGTAAAAGAGGGGCCCAGGCCCCATTTTTTCAGTATGAACTGAAGGTAGTCCCAGCCAACGGTATCAAAAGCTTTTCGAATATCCAATGTCAATAGCATGGCCTGACGCCCCTCTCTCTTGGCATGGTGGATCAGGTTGATGGCCTTGCGGATGTTATCCCCCACCTGGCGCTGGGGGATAAAACCCGCTTGCTCTTTAGAAATTAGGGATACTATAAACTTGTTAAGTCGTGTTGCAAGAACTTTAGCAAGGAGTTTAACATCTATGTTCAATAGGGAAATGGGTCTAAAATTGGACCAGAGAGTAGAGTCAGTATTGGGCTTGGGTATCATGCAGACAGCCGCAGTGAGCGCGTCAGTACTCCATGTGTCACCCTCCCTCAGAGAGTTGAACGTGTGGACCAAGCGCGGGGAGAGTACCTGAGCGAATTTTTTATAGTAAAGAGTTGTGAAGCCATTGGGGACGGGCTGTTTACCTATCTTCAAAGAGTTAATGGCCTCTAGTACTTCAGGTAGCTCGACCAGTTTGTCTAATGAGGCTTTGGCCTCGGGCGGAAGGGAAGGTAATTGGAGTCGGCCAAGCAATTGCTCTGCAAGACGCCCATCTAATGAGGCCCTGGGTTTGTAGAGACCTTCAAGGCGCTTACTGAAAGTTGCAACCACCTTCGCTGGGTTTGGCTCTATGCGTGACTCTAAGTCTTCTTTCAAGCGGAGTATTTGGTTTATTGCTGAGACGGTACCACTTAAACCTTGACCGATTTATTTGACGCTCAGCCTCATTGGAAAGGCACAAGTTGAGCTGGTCTCCGGTTTGATTAAGAGCAATTCTATTGCACTTGGTTGGGTGAAGCTTATAATCAGAGGAGGCTAAGTGGTATGCGTCCAGCAATGTTTGGAGTTGCTTCCTATATGCAGCCTTACCCCTGGCGGATTCTTGGAGAAGGTGGCCCCGAATCACTGCTTTATGGGCCTCCCAAAGCAAGACATCAGAGTTTACAGACCCCACATTGTTAACAAAGAAGTCCTCAATCGCTTTACGCACTCGTACAAGAAGCATCTCATCGGAAAGCATGGGGTCGTAAAGCTTCCAGGATCTTTAGGGGGATCTTTGAGTAAGGGAGCAGAGCTCGGCTGTAACCAGGTCGTGGTCCGACCAGACAATTGGTACTATGGAGGAGTGGGTCAGGTGCGGGACGGAGGGAAGCTGCAAAAAGATGTGGTCAATTCTGGTGAAGACCTTGTGAAGACAGGAATAATGAGTTTAGTCCCTCCTAGAGGGGTGCAGTTCCCTCCACACATCAACTAAATGGTACTGATTCAGAAGGGAGCAAAACGCTTTTCCTGAGGAGCCTTCCCTACACCCGTCCAAAGAACGGTCAACGGTATGACGGTCCAAAGTCGGTTGCAAAATTTGGTTCGAATCCCCGGCCACTATTAGAAGTCCCCTTACCAAGGGGTCCAGGGTCTTCAGGAACTCCTCAAGAAAAGCATTCTGGTTTTGGTTGGGGGCATAGTACGTGGCAATTGTCACTGGTTGATCCTGGACCGTACCTACCACAATAAGAAAGCGACCTAGAGGATCCCGTATCGTCTGCTCAGAGGAGAAGGGAATAGAACGCTTAAAAGCGATGAGAACACCTCTCTGCTTGGTATCAGCTGAGGCAGTGTAATAGAGGGGGTAATCAGCGCTAAGAAATTTAGGAGTATTCTTCTTGGTAAAGTGGGTCTCCTGAAAACAGACAATATCGGCGTGCAAGGCCCTCATCTGGGGAAGGCCTTAACTCTTTTCTGGGGGGCATTCAGACCTTGTACGTTGAGTGAGACTAATTTAACAACCATTCTTAGCCTGTATGGATACCGCTGCAATGGAGGAGTGGGACACCTGGGAGGTGAGAGGAAGGAAAGCAGAAAGAGTAAAAAGATAAAGAACATTTAAAGAAGACATTTTAATACATATACAGGGGAAGGAGAAAATACCTTCCATAACGAGATTTTCAAGTAGGGTAGAGGAGACCTCAACCCGACAGGGGAATGCTTTCACAACTGCGGGATTCCAAACGGGACATCCCGGTTAAAACTGGTGGATGGACTGACCCTCAACAAAGGGTCAGAATCAAATGCTTCCTATCCTGGCGAAACCCGACAAAATAGGGAGCTAGGAGTGTGCTGGCATGTAGAA
The DNA here is from genome assembly GCA_027917425.1 of Gastrophryne carolinensis. Classification (NCBI taxonomy): domain Eukaryota; kingdom Metazoa; phylum Chordata; class Amphibia; order Anura; family Microhylidae; genus Gastrophryne; species Gastrophryne carolinensis. Next base: position 136,367,159 of record CM051242.1, read on the forward strand.
CCCGATCCACCGGCCTGCTACAAAATATGTCAAAACATGAAACAATCGTTAACATAACTCTGATATGACCAACAAAAAGATGAGGAAAGGCATGCGCATCTGAAGACATGTACCCAAGAAAGTTGTCTTTTATAAGTGATCCAAGAGGATTAGATATAAAAAAGGCATGCGCCATCTAAATAAACGTCCCACCATACTTAGAAACAAAGTCCCAACCACACTAAGCGGAGACTTTAAAAAGAACCATAATGTGCAATCACGACCTTTTCAGGGAGAGGGGCAAGAGCCCTAGTAAAATACACAGGGAATCCAGACCGTCACCCCTCTCCAGGAACCGGCATACCAAACTTGTGGGACAGTGCGCTCTCAGACTTGCTCGTTGAAGGAGTGCTCCTCCGTGGACCACGCTTGTCTTTGGGCACCGGCGAAAATGAAAGTGCTCTCTTCTTTTGCGGGGGAGGAACCACAGCTGCAGGTGAGGCTTTCAAACCCGCCACGGCTAATGCTTCCCCTAGCTCTTGTGGTGTAGTAGCCTCGTATCTCCGGTCTGAATAGTAGAAGGAGATTTTAAAGGGGAACACCCATTTGTACTTGATCCCTTTAGCCTGCAAGATTTCAAGTGAGGGCTTCATAGCACGTCGTCTAGTGATGGTTTGAGGAGAGATATCAGCGAAGAGCTGGTACTCAAAGTTCTGAAATGTAAGAGTGCTTTGATCTCGCGCGGCCGCCATTAGCTGTTCCTTTGTGCGGTAGAAGTGGAGTTTCTCCAAGGGGCTTATAAATGCACCCAAAGGTACAGAGACACTTCTGAGGGGTCACAGGCTGGCTGCGCAGGGTGCAGCCGATACACTGGGGGAACGGCCGTTATCAAGATGGCGGCGGCCGCACAGCTCCTCCTGCTGCTGCCCAGCGTGATTCGGGGACCCTCGCAGATCCGCTTGTAAGTTGGTGGGGACAGTCCTGAGGTCTGCCCCAAGCAGTTGGGGCGGGTTTTGCCGGTTGCTATGGGCTACGAGGGGCCGGGGATGCGGGAACCTGCAGAGCGCGATTTCAGGCTGCCATCCGCTCTGCACGCATGCGCACACTCATGGGGGCATTTTTTAAACCCGCCAAGAGGGAGGACAAACTCAAACTGACCTACTACAAAGACATACTACGTAGTCAGTTGGCCGATGCCTATCTGCGCCATGGTCCATACTCTCGCAGGTCTGACTCGGGGGGGCCTCTGCGCTTACCTTACACTGCCATGGATGCTGGCAGGTTGGCAGGAGCAGCAGCAGCAGCTCCATCAACAGCAGCCTCAGTCTTCAGTCGCTAATGAGTAGCTTTCTACACCCGCATAGTGAGTCTACTCATGAGCAGCAGGAAGACCTGGAGCAGGACCTGAGCCAGCAGGTCATGTCATACCTTGACATGACCATGACAACACACCTTGAGGATCCGCTGGACTTCTGGACAGCCAAACTTGACTTGTGGTCGCAGCTAGCTGAGTTTGCCCTGGAAAAGCTGTCCTGCCCGGCAAGTAGCGTGCCATCTGAGCAGGTGTTTAGTGCAGCGGGGGCCATAGTTACGGCGAAGAGAACTCTGTCAACTAAAAATGTGGAGACACTCACCTTTGTCAAAATGAATCAGGGATGGATCAGCCAGGATTTCCACCCACCAATGGCTGATGCATGCGACTAGATTCAGCATGGTGCCACGTTTTACACTTTCCAAATGGTGCAAAACATATTTATGTCTTTAGGCCAATTTTTGGGCTCCTGCTGATGCCAACTTCAGGGTGTGCCTTTCAGCCAAATTTTGGCCTCCTGCTGCTGCTGCTGCCAACTGCAGTGTGTCTTTAGGCCAATTCTTGGGTTCCTGCTGCCAACTCCAGTGTCTCTTTCAAGCTATGTTTGGGCTCCTGCTGCTGCTGTTGCCAACTCCGGTGTGTCTTTCAAGCTAGGTTTGTGCTGCTGCTCCTTGCAACTCCATGGTGTCATTCAGCCAATTTTTGGGCTCCTGCTGCCAACTCCAGTGTCTCTTTCAAGCTATGTTTGGGCTGCTGCTGCTGCTGCTTGCGGCTCTAGGGTGTCATTCAACCAATTTTTGGGCTCCTGCTGCCAACTCCAGTGTGTCTTTCAAGCTATGTTTGGGCTGCTGCTGCTTGCAACTCCAGGGTGTCATTCAGCCATTTTTTGGGCTCCTGCTGCCAACTCCAGTGTCTCTTTCAAGCTATGTTTGGGCTGCTGCTGCTGCTGCTTGCAACTCCAGGGTGTCATTCAGCCAATTTTTGGGCTCCTGCTGCCAACTCCAGTGTCTCTTTCAAGCTATGTTTGGGCTCCTGCTGCTGCTGCTTGCAACTCCAGGGTGTCATTCAGCCAATTTTTGGGCTCCTGCTGCCAACTCCAGTGTGTCTTTCAAGCTAGGTTTGGGCTGCTGCTGCTTGAAACTCCAGGGTGTCATTCAGCCAATTTTTGGGCTCCTGCTGCCAACTCCAGTGTCTCTTTCAAGCTATGTTTGGGCTCCTGCTGCTGCTGCTTGCAACTCCAGGGTGTCATTCAGATAATTTTTGGGCTCCTGCTGCCAACTCCAGTGTCTCTTTCAAGCTATGTTTGGGCTGCTGCTGCTGCTTGCGACTCCAGGGTGTCATTCAACCAATTTTTGGGCTCCTGCTGCCAACTCCAGTGTGTCTTTCAAGCTAGGTTTGGGCTGCTGCTGCTTGCAACTCCAGGGTGTCATTTAGCCAATTTTTGGGCTCCTGCTGCCAACTCCAGTGTCTCTTTCAAGCTATGTTTGGGCTGCTGCTGCTGCTGCTTGCAACTCCAGAGTGTCATTCAGCCAAGTTTTGGGCTCCTGCTGCCAACTCCAGTTTCTCTTTCAAGCTATGTTTGGGCTTCTGCTGCTTGCAACTCCAGGGTGTCATTCAGCCAATTTTTGGGCTCCTGCTGCCAACTCCAGTGTCTCTTTCAAGCTATGTTTGGGATGCTGCTGCTGCTGCTTGCAACTCCAGGGTGTCATTCAGCCAATGTTTGTGCTCCTGCTGCCAACTCCAGTGTCTCTTTCAAGCTATGTTTGGGCTCCTGCTGCTGCTGCTTGCAACTCCAGGGTGTCATTCAGCCAATTTTTGGGCTCCTGCTGCCAACTCCAGTGTCTCTTTCAAGCTATGTTTGGGCTCCTGCTGCTGCTGCTTGCAACTCCAGGGTGTCATTCAGACAATTTTTGGGCTCCTGCTGCCAACTCCAGTGTCTCTTTCAAGCTAGGTTTGGGCTGCTGCTGCTGCTTGCAACTCCAGGGTGTCATTCAGACAATTTTTGGGCTCCTGCTGCCAACTCCAGTGTCTCTTTCAAACTATGTTTGGGCTCCTGCTGCTGCTGCTTGCAACTCCAGGGTGTCATTCAGCCAATTTTTGGGCTCCTGCTGCCAACTCCAGTGTCTCTTTCAAGCTATGTTTGGGCTCCTGCTGCTGCTGCTTGCAACTCCAGGGTGTCATTCAGCCAATTTTTGGGCTCCTGCTGCCAACTCCAGTGTCTCTTTCAAGCTATATTTGGGCTCCTGCTGCTGCTGCTTGCAACTCCAGGGTGTCATTCAGCCAATTTTTGGGCTCCTGCTGCCAACTCCAGTGTCTCTTTCAAGCTATGTTTGGGCTGCTGCTGCTTGCAACTCCAGGGTGTCATTCAGCCAATTTTTGGGCTCCTGCTGCCAACTCCAGTGTCTCTTTCAAGTTATGTTCGGGCTGCTGCTGCTTGCAACTCCAGGGTGTCATTCAGCCAATTTTTGGGCTCCTGCTGCCAACTCCAGTGTCTCTTTCAAGCTATGTTTGGGCTCCTGCTGCTGCTGCTTGCAACTCCAGGGTGTCATTCAGCCAATTTTTGGGCTCCTGCTGCCAACTCCAGTGTCTCTTTCAAGCTATGTTTGGACTCCTGCTGCTGCTTGCAACTCCAGGGTGTCATTCAGCCAAGTTTTGGGCTCCTGCTGCTCCTGCTGCCAACTCCAGGATGTCTTTCAGCCAATATTTGGGCTCCTGCTGCTGCCAGCTCCAGGGTGTGTTTTTCAGGCAATATAGGGGCCCCTCATAGTGATGCCACCTCAACTCTCTGCAATTGTGCCGCTCTGCGATTCTAATAGGGATGCCTCTGATCTGCATGTCATAATTATTTACAGTATTATTTCACTAACCCAGCATGCATCCTATGCGTGTTACAGCAAGGCAGAATGGTTTACAACCCTATTGAGGCTCTAGGAAGCTCAGAAATAGCCATTTTTATTAGCGATTCATCGCGAATAAATTCAGACCGAAACAAATTTTGTCTGAAAAATTGAGTTTTGTGGGGTTTTGGTTCGCTTTAAAGCCTATCTACGGGCTTGTAAAAAATATAATATATATACACACACACACACACACACACACACACACACACACACACACTTTCAAAAGTTCTTTGATTGAACAGTTGGGTAAGATAAATACATTTCCAGCTAGAGTTAAGCTTGAAGATGAGCCCTTTGGAGAAGTTACAGATGTTCTCCAGGATTCTTGCTTACGACTCCCTAATTCTTTCCTGACATCAAGTTCACATGAAAGGAAGGGGGATGGGAGGTCAGGCACTATAATTCCCTCCTTGAAATGTGGGACCTAGCCACACACACTCATTACAAAACCCACCAGGGCCAGCCTGGGATCGAAAAGATGACTTACAATTGGGGGCGCACACTGTGAATCCCAGTGGCGTGCGTGCGCTGCTGCTCCAGGCATTCAGATTGGGCGGGAACGCGAGGACCAACAAAGATACGGGGGTCACACACCACAGGTGGTGCTAAAGGATGAGATGGGAGCCATCAGCCAGGAGTAATTTCTAATCCATGAAAAACACAGACAAAGAGGTGGCTGAAAGTTCCTGGCAGGTATTATTAACACTATTATATTATTACAGCTGTTGGAGGACTTTCACGCTGCCATCAAATCCACCTCTCTGTTGCATTAAGAGCAGGCATTTTGTAAGTATGCCAGAGGTGCATTGTATCAAAAGAAATGCTGTGCTTTTGATGCATTGGCAATGTGTTGCGTTTGCTTTGCATTCTTTGTATAAAAAACACCTTTTGAACAATAAGTAAATGGTAAATTCTATGCCAATGTAAATGCAACGCAGGTACACTGCGTTATACATGTGCCATGCTTGCCATAGACTTCTATTGATCTGCGCTGTTAATACCTTGCGCTGAAAAAGGTCTCTGCAACATTTTTTGATCAGTTGTGTAACGCAGCACAGATGTGTGAATTAAGCCATCTAGAATAATGTACAGTATTTTCTCTGTGTTGTAACTGCATTGCCCCACAGCACAGCAACGCAGAAAATGTGTGAACAAACCCTAAAACAGCCTAGGACAGTGATGGGCAATGATGGGCAGTGATGGTCTCCCAGAACAGTACTATGTAGGGCCTGAACCTGTCCTTGCTATGCACGGAAGTGCTGGAGGAGGGAGAAATGCCCTGCACTTTTTTACATCAGCCACAGCACACTAGATGTCAAGTCCCATGATGTGTGTTTCAGTTTACCCAGGGTAACTGCTTGATATAGTGTTTATTTACATATTCCGAGCAGTGCCTTTAATTGCATTTGTCCCTTCCTGGCTCCCTTAGTTCCTAGCTCTGATGCAAGCAGCTCCTCCCTTCTTCCTTTCTCCCTCATCCATTTCTAGTTTTGCATCCACATCCAAGCAGTGCCCACCTCCTGTCTTTTTACCTGCTGCTGTTATGGGTTTATGGGTTTCCCACTGTATTGAAAGTACATTTCAGGTACCTGCTGTAAGAAGGGTTTATTGCAAGATTATGTACTAAAATAAAGCTTCTGAGACGCATCTACGTATATCCATGACAAGCTGAGTAAGAACACATCCATCACAGACATACAGACAAGGTGAAGCTGTCTACAGGATTCACATTACTGCCACCTGGTGAGAATACTAGATACGGAGGAGATCCACGTGTCTAGCGTGAAACTTCATGATGTGAGAAGAACAACTTCGTTCCTCTGCCTGCTTTAAGACCACGGGGCAATCGTGACCTATTTGTAAGGAAAAGGCCTTGTGACCGGAGGGTTGCAGCTTTGAATCCTGAACATGGGACATGATTGAATTGCACTGGAGCAGGGCATCTAACCTCCGAACTGCTCCCCGGGTGTCATAATTAAGGCAGCCCACCACTCCAGGCATCTGTACGCTCACTGCACGGATGGGCTAAATGCAGAGAAAAAGCATAAAATGGCTATTAATGCACTGCCTGCTCCCCCCCCCCCAAAAAAAAAAAAATAACTTGCTGAATCATGGTTTAGAAGAGGACTCTAATACAATTTCTCCCAATCCTACCTCTTGTGCCCCAAGATTTCCTTTTCCCCTTAAACCTCCTTTTCCATTCCCCTATTTACACCTCATTGTGTGTACAGGTGTGGTAAAGGACCTTTTTTCAGGGCTGCACATCAGTTATGGCCCACAAAGTAAAAATGTGGTGGCATCCCAAGAAGTGCAGTTCAAAGCACCTTCTGTCAGGTTCTGCATGCCAGACATCAAGCTACCAGGAATAATTGTAATGTTGAATGAAAAGTATTACTTTGCAGTATATTTCTGTGCTGTGGTACAATACTGACTATATGTACAGTATGTGCTGTATAAAATGTATTTATATCTATTCATACAGTATACTATTTCAATAAAAAAAATCTGCTGCCATAATGCATTGGCGATATAGGGACAGGCTCTTATGTAGCAGCTAAGCGGCATCATGTTATGTGCACCATAGAAACACTATGGTAATGGAATCTACCTATGTTTAAAAATAACAAAATATTGTTTGTGTGTAGTTGCTTAAAATGAACTAAACTCAAATGTACATTTTGCTGTGTGTAAATTAAATTAAAAAAGGGTGGTTGTGTTTGAGTCTTGAGGGAAGGCGTCAGTCGCTCTTAAAGAGGAACGTCAGAAATTTTCTGATGTTCCTCTTTAAACATCCTTCCCCCCTCCCTCACTGCCTTTTGGATGTCGGCATTATCTAAAACGCTGACATCCAACAGTATTCCTGGCCCATTTCGACCCCCCTTAGCCGTCCCAGAGTGACGGCTATAGGCTTAGCCGGCCTTACCTGTAGACGTCTTCTCTTCAAATGTCCAGCACCTCTCTCAATGGCACTGCGCATGCGAAAGATCTGAGGGGCGGCGCGGTGCATGTCAGGATGCCAAGATGGCACTGCCCGACGGAGGACGTCGAGGGACCAAAGGAATGCCGATCGCGATGCGACCAGAGTGGTAAGTTAACATTTACTTTTTAAACCGGTGGGGGAGCGGGGCCGGGCATGCCAGGTCTGGGGAGTTTTTACTAACTCCCCATGACCTCTAATGTTCCTCTTTAAAGCCCAATGACTTTCTCCTCCACAGTTGCCAATAATAAGTGTACGGATACTTGAGTCATCTCAGTGAGTGACAGGAACGAAAAGCATCAGTCTCCAGGCCTCACCAATGACATTGAAACAGGAATATTTTCTCTCGGATATTTTCCATTTTCTGCAGTCAATGATTAATCGTGAAGTAGCACTCAGCCTATGAGATGTGTTGGCAGCCAGGAGAATATAGCATGTGTTTACCATTTCTGCATACTGTGCATACCTTCCTTGTTTGCCTGCCTCCCTCACCCAACCTGGTCAACCAGCCACCTCCACTATCAACCCCTCTCAAATAGAAGCTGGGTTACTTACAGAGCAGACAGCCATTCACCGCCACATGCTTGGCTTCCTCTGCTGAGGCTTGTCCGAGTACTCAGAGAAGGTAAGACTCTATCTATATCATACACACTCTGGGACCCCTAGGCACTGCTCCCTGTGGGTGAGAGGCATTCACACTATTATACCCAAATCGCTGGAATATTGCATCTTCTTTAGAAAGTACATTTACAACTGTGTGCCACTATCTTCTAGGAACGTGTCGCTTATTACATAGGTCCATCCAAGATGGGCACTAGCTGTTTTCTTGTTTTATAAAGTGATTGAACACCCAAACAAAAAGGGTACTTACCTTTTGACTCCGTAGCTGATCGGTGCTAGTCTGGTGATCAGTAACTCACCTGGCCACACCACCAACGTCACCTTTGACTCCCATCCCCTGCCATCAGTAATGGGGATGTGGCAATGAATGGAGAAAGTGTAGCAGCGCTCCTGTGACCAATGGCAGGTCACAAACCCGACACAACATCAGTTAAGACCATTGTTTGGGCCTCGGGTGGCACATGCTTAAATCCATTGATTAGGTGAGTTGCTGATCATTGGTTTAGTACCAATAAGTGGTGGTCATTCTAAGTTTAACTCATTGCTGACATTGAATGATTTTCTTTCTCTATCGTCCTATTCTATTTCTGTATCGTCCACTTTGTGGAACCCAGGGGATTGTATAAAATAATCACTTTGCATGATGCTCCATGCAGCTCATAGCACAAACAAATGGTCCTCAATTAAAAAGCCATTCCTCTGTAGTTATGACCCAGCAGTCTGAAACAGAAATAGGAAATAGCAGAACCTGTAACAAATCTTGCACCTGTAACTATACTTGACACCCAGTGTCTATGTGAGCTTCCAGCAGTTCCAGCTTCTGTATAGGTGCCTTTGCAGGGCCCTGTACACCCCCATACACATTTAGCCAGATGAAAGACAAGTACAGTGACCGATGCCACCAGAGCAATGGCAGTTAAGGAGGTTACATAGTCACAAATAGGACTCCTGGTCTGGGGTTTGCACAGTAAAAGTCCACAGAGGTGGACTTTCCCTTTAAAGCAGACATACAATATACCGTTACTAAAACAGAGGAAAATACACTATACAACCACAGTCTCAAGATATACCCATCTATTCCTCTGCCAGGTATTTGACCAATGGAGACACAGATTAAGACCCAGCCTGGCAGAGGTAATGATTACTCAGGGCTGCGGGGGGACTTTCTCCCATGTGTCCCTCTGTTACCCTCATGCACCTGGTACTAGGTGAGGACAGCAGGGAGCATGTTCTTCTGGGCTCAGGGTGCCCCAAATGTGTCTGTGTGGGTGGGGTGCTGGGCTCTACCACAGGGGATGTTGGTACTCACTGTGCAGTTCACAAAGACAATAGACAATCCATGAGATGAAAGCAGAGTTCCTCTTTATTAATTCCAACAGTTGACATCAAGACATGGCACAGGTTAATACATCCTTCCAGTTCTATTCCCTCCTGCCACAGCCAAAGATCAGTCAGCTGGTCTTACTCCCAGCTAAGGATTCCTAGGACTTCCTCCACTGAGTTCCTATCGGTGGCCACTGTTATTGGGCTGGAGCTCTACCTCACACACTCTAACAGGGGCTGGTCTCATGTCTGCTCCTTAACAATTCAAGTCCTTATATAACCTCTAGCTTCCTTCTAGAAACCTACCTACACATGTTCGTCAACATGCCAAACATGCAATAGGCTGTCCCCTCACAGACCTTCCAACCAATCACTATCCTTCTGGTTGTTACTCTGTCTCTGCCAAGCATTCTACTACCTTACCTTCTATAAGAGTCTCCATTCCAGTCTATGGCCCAATGATTCTCTATGGCCTCACTGCTGCAATCTTGATTAAGAATACGAGTACTAAACCCCTATACACTCACGGCTAGAAACCATGTAGGGTTCAGCTAAGGATTTGCCAAATTTTCAGGGTTTTTAAAGAATATTATCAGGAGCCCCTGTGCCACATGTCTTCCTTGCTCCACTACATAGCCACGTCCCCCCCCCCCCCCCCCCCCATGGCTAGAAACCATAAAAGGGTTTACTATTGTATTACCTGTATGTACAGGGGTTTTTTAGTTAAAACAGCCTGGCAAATGGAAAAGAAAGATAACGGCCATTTTGGAGCTTCCTCTCCCAGCATATCAAGTGGCCTGAAAATACATAAGCCACCATTTTGTTTCTAAAATTTACTACAGCAGGAGTTGAATGAATTTTTAAGTGCAGCAAAAATTGCCCTGAGGAGGAATGCATATGAGCACTGTTTCTTGTGTTGGTCTGGTTTAGGTAAGTTTGGACTGTTGGTGTTAGGGCCAGCGCTGCGGAGACGCCTCATGGCGCTTCCAGCCGTCCCTCTCCCGGGGCGAGAGCCGCGCTTCCTCCCCGCGGCTTTCCCCGCCGGGTCTCCCCTAGCCCGAGCGCTGTGTCCCTTCCTGGCAGCGCTCCTCGCTTACCTGGTGTCCTGCCCTCCGTCCGGCGTGGCTGCCGGGGCCTGCGGGCAGCTCCCTCACTTCCTTCTTCCTCCTTGCCTCTCCTGCGCGCACGTCCCCGGCCACTAGGGGGCGCGCGCTGCAATACTGTGGAATTTAAAGGGCCAGTGCATCTCTAATTGGTGTCCGGCCGTCCAATCCGGTAATATCACTTCCTTTATATGCTGGCCAGCCCTTCCTCCCTTTGCCGGATTATCGGTGTGTTTCCGTGATTGTCTGTAGTTAAATCTGTGGCTTTTTCGTGTATGACCTCGGCTTACCTTTTTGACCACGAACCTCCGCTGCCTGTCCCGACCTCGGTCTGTCCCTTCGTCTGTGAACCTCCGCTGCCTGTCCCGACCACGGCTTGTCTACTCGCTGCTGAATCCTCGCTGCCTGCCCTGAATCTGGCTACTCACCGTGACCATCGTTTATCTCTGCTGTACAATACCTCGGCAAATTGTGGAACTGTGCCGCCGTTGGGGGGTAGCGACCTGGGAGTCATCAGCCGCACAAGACCAACCTGCTTCGCGGCGGGCTCTGGTGAAAACCGGTGGCTCCTTAGACCCCGCTTCCCTGACGCGGTACTCACCAACATTTCCGCAGTTCCAGTGGGTCCACGCTTCATTAGTTTCATCCGGTTGTAACAGTATAATCCGGCCATGGATCCCGCCGAGGTGCCATTGCCAGACGTCTCTGAACTACCTGCACTAGTCGCCATGCAGTCACGGCAGATCAATCAACTTACGGCCATGATGCAGCAACTTCTGTCTATGCAGCAACCGCAGACGCCACCGCCTGCTCCTGCTGTTCCACCACAGCTTCCGGTGGCTTCCTCCGCGAGGATTCGTCTCTCCCTGCCAGCTAAATTTGAAGGAGACGCAAGACTTTGCCGTGGCTTTCTTGCCCAATGTTCCCTGCACCTGGAGCTATTGGCTGACCAATTCCCTACTGAGCGCTCCAAGGTGGCCTTTATTATCAGCCTGCTCTCTGGGAAGGCCTTAGCCTGGGCTACCCCATTGTGGGACCGCAACGACCCCGTTACCCTCATGGTTCAAACTTTTGTGGATCACTTTCGCCAGGTTTTTGAAGAACCTGCCCGGGCGTCTTCAGCCGAATCTGCCTTATTGAATCTGGTTCAAGGTGATCTGTCGGTGGGAGAATATGCCATTCGCTTCCGAACTTTGGCAGCCGAGCTAGCTTGGAACAATGAGGCTCTCTGTGCCTGCTTTAAGAAGGGTCTCTCTAGTAGGGTCAAGGATGTTCTTGCTGCCCGGGATCTCCCTACTTCTCTGTCTGAACTAATCCAACTTGCCACCCGTATAGACATTCGTTTTACAGAGAGGCGTGATGAATTCCGCCAAGATTCTCTGCGTGCCAAGAGGGCATTCCGTTTGGCCCCTACGTTTCAGAAACCTCAGTCTACGCTTTCGTCTCCGTCTGAAGAAGTCATGCAAGTGGACCATACTCGCTTGACTCCCCAGGAAAGGTCGCGCCGGAGACTCGAAAGACTTTGTCTATACTGCGCCAGCCCAGAACATTTTTTGAAAAATTGCCCAATCCGCCCACCACGCCAGGGAAACGGGCGCACCTAGAATCGTTTGGAGAGGCGTCTCTGGGTGTCTGTGCTTCCTCTCCTAGGTTCACTGTGCCGGCACAACTTCACTTGGGCTCCACTTCCGTCCTGAACTTACCGGCCTTCTTGGACTCTGGTTCGGCGGGCAACTTCATCGAGTCCTCCTTGGTCTCTAAGTATGATATAGCTGTCTACCGTCTGGCCAAGCCACTATTTGTCGCGGCCGTTAATGGGGACAGATTGAACTGCATGGTGCGCTACCGCACCAAACCTCTACTTCTGAAGATCGGCCTCTTCCATCAGGAATTTCTGGAATTTTTCGTATTACCCCACTGTACCTCGCCGCTTCTCTTGGGGCTTCCCTGGCTCCAGCACCATAACCCTACCTTGGATTGGTCCACTGGGGACATCAAGTCCTGGGGCGCAACATGTGTTAAGAACTGTCTTACGTCTTTGCCAGTCCAAATTACAGCTCCCACGACTCCATTACCGGGTCTACCTGAAGTTTATCGGTCTTTTTCCGTCGTATTTAGCAAGAGGCAAGCTGAGTCACTTCCGCCTCATCGCCCTTACGATTGCCCGATTGATCTTCTACCTGGCGCCACTCCTCCTCGCGGACGCATCTATCCGCTGTCTGTTCCTGAAACCCAAGCAATGTCGGAATACATTCGGGAGAATTTACAAAAGGGGTTCATTAGGAAATCCTCTTCCCCAGCTGGAGCGGGCTTCTTCTTTGTACAGAAAAAGGACGGGTCTCTTCGGCCCTGCATCGATTACCGGGGCCTCAATAAAATTACGGTAAAAAACCGTTACCCATTGCCCTTGATCTCCGAACTTTTCGATCGTCTTCGCGGAGCTAAGATTTTTTCAAAATTGGATCTGAGAGGCGCTTATAACTTAGTCCGCATTCGAGAGGGTGATGAATGGAAGACGGCCTTCAACACGCGAGACGGTCATTTTGAGTATCTCGTTATGCCCTTCGGCCTCTGCAATGCCCCCACAGTTTTTCAGGAGTTCGTTAACGACATTTTTCGGGACCTGTTGTACACCTGTGTTGTGGTCTATCTTGACGACATTCTCATCTTCTCCTCGTCCATCGAAGAACATCATCAGCACGTCAGACAAGTCTTGTCTCGTTTACTGCAACACCATCTTTATGCTAAGCTCGAGAAATGCCTTTTTCATCAAACCGCATTACCTTTTTTGGGGTACATAGTTTCTGCTCAAGGTCTCCAGATGGATCCTGCCAAGTTAAAGGCGGTCCTTGAATGGCCTCGACCAGTCGGTCTTCGTGCAATCCAGCGATTCTTGGGGTTCGCGAACTATTACCGCCAGTTCATTTTACACTTTTCCACGACAGTAGCCCCCATCGTGGCCCTCACCAAAAAAGGAGCCGATCCCAAGGCATGGTCTCCGCAGGCTGAAGCAGCCTTTCTTGCATTAAAGAAGGCCTTCGGCTCGGCACCGGTACTTTCCAGACCTGACCCGTCTCGTCCTTTCGCTCTTGAGGTGGATGCCTCTTCCGTCGGAGCTGGAGCAGTACTTACGCAACGATCCTCGACCGGCAAAGCTCGAACTTGCGGATTCTTTTCTAAAACCTTCTCTCCTGCCGAGAGGAACTACACCATTGGAGATAGAGAGCTATTAGCCATCAAATTGGCGCTGGAAGAATGGAGACATCTCCTCGAGGGATCTATCTTCCCAATTTCCATTTTTACTGACCACAAGAACCTCTCTTATCTGGAATCCGCACAACGCTTAAACCCTCGTCAGGCCCGTTGGTCACTCTTCTTTGCACGCTTTAATTTCCAGATCCACTTCCGTCCAGCTGCAAAAAACATCAGGGCAGACGCTCTCTCCCGTTCCTCGGATGTCTCGGATAAGGTCTCTTCTCCACAGTTTATAATTCCACCCGATCGTCTGGTTCACTCTGCTCCCGCTGCTCTAGAATCAGGTCCTCCGGGGAGGACTTTCGTACCTGTCTCTCGTCGCCTTTTAATACTAAAATGGGGTCATGCCTCCCATACTGCTGGTCACCCTGGAATCAAGAAGACCTGCGCCATCATCTCCAGATACTACTGGTGGCCCACGTTAGCAAAAGATGCCGCAGAATTCGTACAAGCCTGCACCTCGTGCGCGCGCAACAAGACCTCTCGTCAACGTCCCGCAGGTCTTCTCCAACCACTTCCCATTCCGGACATCCCCTGGTCTCACATCGCCATGGATTTTATTACTGATCTTCCGCCTTCACAGGGCAATACCGTCATCTGGGTAGTGGTGGACCGATTTTCGAAAATGGCGCATTTCATTCCGTTGCCTGGATTATCTTCTGCTCCCCTATTGGCAAAGAATTTCCTTAAACACATCTTCCGTCTACATGGGCTCCCAACCCACATTGTCTCCGACAGGGGAGTTCAATTCGTATCGAAATTCTGGAGGGCTCTCTGTAATCAATTAAAGGTGAAATTGGACTTTTCTTCCTCGTATCATCCCCAATCCAATGGCCAAGTGGAGAGGGTAAATCAAACTTTGGGGCTGTATCTACGCCATTTTGTTTCCACTCGCCAGGATGACTGGGTGGACCTGCTGCCCTGGGCAGTTTTCTTATAACTTTAAGGACTCTGAATCCACCGGAAAATCTCCTTTCTTTATAGTCTATGGTCGTCATCTCCTTCCTCCTCTGCCTATACTAACGCCCTCCTCGGTACCTGCGGTCGATGACCTTTCGCACCAGTTTTCTTCCATCTGGCGTGAAACACAGCATTCACTGGAACAAGCCGTGTCTCGTATGAAAATCCAGGCTGATAAGAAGAGAAGGACTCCTCCTTTATACTCACCGGGGGATAGGGTATGGCTTTCGGCCAAGTATATTCGTTTTAAAATCCCCAGTTACAAACTAGGACCTCGCTTCTTGGGACCTTTTAGGATCCAACAACGTATCAACCCTGCCTGTTACAAGCTGCATCTGCCACCCTCTCTCCGCATAACCAATTCCTTCCATGTCTCTCTGCTCAAACCGGTGACTGTTAATCGTTTTTCCCCCAAATTATTGGAACCTAAGCCAGTCGCAGGTACTGAAGATACCTTTACGGTCAAAGAGATACTTGCTTCGAAGATCTCCAGAGGAAGACGCTATTTCTTGGTGGATTGGGAGGGCTACGGCCCTGAGGAGAGATCCTGGGAACCGGAAGAAAACATCCTTGATCGGACCCTTATTTCGGACTTCCTTGGTCCTAAGAAGAGGGGGAGACCTAAGGGGGGGGTACTGTTAGGGCCAGCGCTGCGGAGACGCCTCATGGCGCTTCCAGCCGTCCCTCTCCCGGGGCGAGAGCCGCGCTTCCTCCCCGCGGCTTTCCCCGCCGGGTCTCCCCTAGCCCGAGCGCTGTGTCCCTTCCTGGCAGCGCTCCTCGCTTACCTGGTGTCCTGCCCTCCGTCCGGCGTGGCTGCCGGGGCCTGCGGGCAGCTCCCTCACTTCCTTCTTCCTCCTTGCCTCTCCTGCGCGCACGTCCCCGGCCACTAGGGGGCGCGCGCTGCAATACTGTGGAATTTAAAGGGCCAGTGCATCTCTAATTGGTGTCCGGCCGTCCAATCCGGTAATATCACTTCCTTTATATGCTGGCCAGCCCTTCCTCCCTTTGCCGGATTATCGGTGTGTTTCCGTGATTGTCTGTAGTTAAATCTGTGGCTTTTTCGTGTATGACCTCGGCTTACCTTTTTGACCACGAACCTCCGCTGCCTGTCCCGACCTCGGTCTGTCCCTTCGTCTGTGAACCTCCGCTGCCTGTCCCGACCACGGCTTGTCTACTCGCTGCTGAATCCTCGCTGCCTGCCCTGAATCTGGCTACTCACCGTGACCATCGTTTATCTCTGCTGTACAATACCTCGGCAAATTGTGGAACTGTGCCGCCGTTGGGGGGTAGCGACCTGGGAGTCATCAGCCGCACAAGACCAACCTGCTTCGCGGCGGGCTCTGGTGAAAACCGGTGGCTCCTTAGACCCCGCTTCCCTGACGCGGTACTCACCAACATTTCCGCAGTTCCAGTGGGTCCACGCTTCATTAGTTTCATCCGGTTGTAACAGTTGGTCTGCTTTAACTAACTGGCATGTTCCTATTTACATCTAGACCCCTACACCTCCCCCAGCAAACCCCACGAAACCCTAATATAAAACATTTGGGTCATACTACAAGTCCTATTCTCAGCCGTAATCAGCAGCTGCATTTAGCCCAGCTTCTGAAAAAGGTTGCTGATGAAAGTTCCAATGAAGGTCCTAGCACTGCCACTAGAGTTGCGAATGTGTTGTAGTGAAGGTAGATTCTAACCACCACCTGGCCCATCGCCATTCTAGGTCCAACCTGGCTGCCGCCTTATCCACTGAGGTCCTTTCTCTGCCTGGTCGACACCTTTGCTGTTGGAGTCATCCAGTCCTCCGACTTCTTCCGCTGGGGCCATCCATCTCCTTCACCAGGTCCTGTTGGCCATCTCAAAGGAAGCAGGAAACAATGGGTAATGCTGGGCTGCAGTGGAAAATCACAGTGTAAAGGGGCAAAGTAGTGAAGTGAAGCCAGTGTAGATCCACTTTAAACATATATGAATATTTTAATGTTTGCCTACAAATGTCCTCTGTGTAAGAAGTTATAAAAGTGCTGAAGATTGGAGAGATGATGATGATGTTGAAGAATCCTAAGCACATTAATAATGGTTCAATGTTAAAGCAGATTGTTTTAGAACATTTTAGAGGGTTCTGATCCACGTTATTACTATTAGTCGAGGTAACCAGTTTTCCCATTACATGAGATAAATCACCAATACTTTCTAGCTCCACAGACTATGATGTTGCTTTATAAATAAACAATAATAATATATGTCACAAAACATCAGTGACCCTTTTTACTACAAAGTTCAGCTTGGTTTGCAAAAAGTATCATTATTTAGGTATCTGTAAACATGTAGATTAAAAATACTTACTTTTCTCTCTTAATAAAACTATTCAAAAAAGTCCACTATTAAAAATCTGTATAAATATGGTAGATAAAAAGACGAGGGACTATTTGAAAAGAAAAAGTATTTTTTTCCTTTAAGGGATTAATTTCCTTTAATTTTTGAACATACCATTTCACTTTTATGGGGGGGGGGGGTTCCTAAAGAGGAACTCCGGTTATTCTGACTGGCCCTCCACATTAATATGTAGCAGCAGGGAAGCCGGGTTCGGGCTGCCCCAATGTGCATTCCAGCCACTAAAGAAGAAGAAAGGAGCCACCTCACCTCTTCCAGGATACTTCTACATCAGCCACGGCGCAGCTGCAGTAATGTGCTCGGCTGCTGGCTGCTCTGAAAGGCTGCTCGCTGTGGGATGTGGAACCTTGAGTCTGAATCGTCTGAATCGTTCAGACTTCTTTCTGATCTCACTGGCTTTTGCAATTCAGAATTACTTGTACAGGAATCCTGCAGAAACCATTAGTAGCTCCAATCCATATCATCAAATTAAAGTAAGCCATATGGAGGTAAGATGTTATTGCCCTCAACAGGACTGGAGAAATAAAACAGCAGCTCCACCTGACCAACAAAAAAGAGCCAACCTCTCTAGTCGGGACCTTGTGTACCCCCATCTGAATAACAAAGGACATTCAATTGAGGACCGTCAGGTTTGCATTTTGGTTATAGAGGAAGGGTCAAAAGAGGTGTGAAAGATGAAAAATGGAGCAGCCAAACTTGAATTGGGGTTAGGGGCTGTGATGCCTGTTTTCTGCCTCTTACAATGCTATTTTGACATCCATC
The DNA here is from genome assembly GCA_027917425.1 of Gastrophryne carolinensis. Classification (NCBI taxonomy): domain Eukaryota; kingdom Metazoa; phylum Chordata; class Amphibia; order Anura; family Microhylidae; genus Gastrophryne; species Gastrophryne carolinensis. The sequence goes on from CM051242.1 coordinate 136,384,736, forward strand.
CCAAAATGACTTACAAATACCTCATAGTTCCAGTCATGGTAATGCTTTTAATGTCTCGCCTACATTCTGTTTATGGTAACCAGAGTATGTGGACTAGAGCTACTTCTTATTATACAAGTAATTTGGTATTATACAAGTAAGTCCAACTGGAAAACTAGCCAAACAAGTCCAGAACAGCAAGTCCAGCTGCCTTGATTCCTACAGATATACATTTCTAATTAGTAAACTTTTCAAGTATTTATGAGAACTTCATAATAAAGAACAATGCGCAGAACCCTCCAGTGACGTGCACCATAAGCAGCACAGCGCCTACGTCTATGGCAGGCTCAAGTATTGTTGCTTTACCTTAGATAACCTCATCAGGGAAGACATGTGTGTCACTAAATCCCTGCTTAGAAAGGCCACGCAGTTAACTCTTGAGCTTCGGGCCACACGAATACTAAGAACGGACTGGAAAAAGGCATGCAATGTAGTATACCTTTTAAATGGTAATGATCTGTAAACAGAGATGCCTAGGTGTACCACTGCAAGCAAAAGACAAGTACAGAACAACATACAACATGAGTCTGATTCAGTTTTAAACAAAGAAAATTGTTTTAATTTTAAATCTTTAAATTAACCTTCTAGGCATTCAAAGAATACTCACTCCCCTTGCCCGCAGCACACCAAGCCTGGTCCAGATCATCCATACTTGCCCATAGTAAAGATATATTCCTTCCATCCAGGTACCGGCCTTGTAGTCTACTCCACTGTTTTCAAGCTCAATCAGGACAGAACTTTGCCATCACAGACAAAGGGGGGAAAAGGAGGGTGTGCGTAAATGCCAGGACCAGGATCTTCAACACACCTGAGTTTGAGAGATCCTGATCAGACAATTAGCTAAGATATAGGCTTTTGAATGGAAACTCCAAATTCAATTTTAAGGGAAAAACACCTTTGTTGACCTTCCTTACTGACCTCGGGGCTTCCAGAGGGGCTCCCTGCCTACTTTCACCCAGTCCCGCATCAGTGATTGTGCTCCCACAGCACCAGTATATGAAGCCTCACTCCTGCCTGTAGGTGGGCATATGTGGTCCCCAAGGCCAAAAGAAAGCACTCATTATTCTTCATTGATGCCTCTTTTGAGCGATGTACACTGCCGTATATCAGCTGAAGCTTAGAAGGGCCGCACTCCGCTTCAGATACTGGGGCTGCAGGAGAGCAATCGCTGCTATGGGACCAGGTGAAGATAAGCAGCCTTGTACCTCTTTGGCAGCCACGATGATCTGAGGTTTGTAGGGAAAGTCAATAACCTTCATTTGTGGGGCAAGTATGAGGGGTTTATGGGAAAGTTTATTATTTTATTATTATGTTTAATGACCAGCGACATGTCAACAACATATCTTTCCTTTTTTTGTTTGAACATATTTTCCCTTTAAAGTGGACAAAGTCTAAAAGACTCCAAGGCTGTGCAATTCCCTATTGGCTTTAGGAGGAGGAATGGCATGAAAAAATACGGAAGAAATAAAAGGTTAAAAATAGGGAATAAAGGGGGAAATATGGAAAAGAGCGTGAAAAAGGAAATGGAAAATTTAGGAAGGAGTGATTATGAAAGAGAGGAAGACTGCAACAGAATCAATAAAGAACTTTTGCCAGCCAGCGAGTAACAGCTCATTACTATTAGCATATTTACCCCATTTTTCATGAATCAGTCGGTATCGACACAGACCCTATACTGAACTTTTTAAAAAGACAGGGGAATGTTTCATACTTTACAGTCTAACTATAGAGGAGACAGCACTAAGCTTTTACTCACAGCCATCACAGAGCAAACCAACAGGTTCTGCTCTAGGTTTTGCTTGGTGATTTATTTCTCTGACCAGGTGACCTGGTGAGGGGGCTAAAAACAAGCCTGGAAAAAAACAGGTGAGCTGCCATGCCTGAGCAGGAGCTATAGTGTCCCTTAAAGTGGGCCTCTAGTCAAAAATTCAAAACATTGTAAATTTCTCCCCTAAAGCCCCTCAGTGGAAATCAGTGACATAAGCCTATTGAGACACATTAACACCATGCAGATGTTTGGAATAGCAGGATTCTGAACTCTTAAACATGGCAGCGGCCATCTTGCCACACACAAGCCGATTCTGGAAAGCCAAGTCTTTCAGTCAAAATTGCCTCATAGCTCTGTGCAATCATCTCTTGTTTCTAGACAGAAGTAGGATACCTGTAGCTGTAATTACTCATCTTTTAATAAAATACATTGTACACCTTGACTGAATGTTGTGCAGCTGCCACAGCCATAGAGATCCATTGTAACAGCTTTCCCCACACTGATGTCTTTTGTTACATTAGCTGTTTATTCAGTGTTTTGCGTGAAAAATGACAGGCAAGCTTCTCCTTGTTTCTGAGGCATATATTTCCCTCAATTTGGTGTGAACTGCTACTGGCACAGCTCCCCCCTAATTTACATAGTTACATAGTTAATACGGTTGAAAAAAGACATATGTCCATCAAGTTCAACCAAGGGTGTTGGGGTAGGGGGAAGTTATTTTTTATTTCATAGGGGAAGCCACTTATTTAATTTTTTGTCTATGTTTTTTTTTATTGATAACCACTAGTAGTAACTGTTAATGTTATTTTCTTCAAAATAAGCATCTAATCCTTTTTTGAAGCTGTCAGCGGTTGATGCTGTAACAAGCTTCTGTGGGAGGCTATTCCATAGATTTATAGTTCTTATGGTAAAAAACGATTGTCGCCTCCGGAGACTAAATTTCTTTTTTTCCAATCGAAGGCAGTGCCCCCTTGTCCTTAGAGAGGATTTTACGTGAAATAGTGTTCCCCCATATTTTTTGTATGGTCCATTTATATATTTATACAAGTTAATCATGTCCCCCCGCAATCGCCTCCTCTCAAGACTAAACAGATTTAATTCTCGTAATCTTTCCTCATAACTAAGATCTTTCATTCCCTTTATTAGTTTGGTGGCTCTCCTTTGCACCCTTTCCAGAGTCAGGGCGTCCTTTCTATGAACGGGTGCCCAGAACTGGACGGCATATTCCAGGTGAGGGCGCACCAGTGCCTTGTAAAGAGGCAAAATTACATCTCTATCCCGTGATTCCATGCCTCTTTTAATGCACGATAGTATCTTGGTGGCCTTGGAAGCAGCTGCTTGGCATTGCATGCTGTTATTTAGTCTGTGATCTACTAGTACCCCCAGATCCTTCTCATCATGTGTAAGCAGGACTATCAGATGTGTGGCAAGATGGTAATTCAAGTGTGACTAAAATGTATGCCATTCCACATCTGCATGAGGTTAAGCCATTACAAACTGCTTATACCACTGATCATAAGAAGGGAAGCAATTATCTGCTTTAAAGTCATACTATAGACAAAAATTTAAAAAAACCAATACACACCTTTCATAGCAGGCTATTGCTGCTAGTCAGGTGCGAAGACACTTACTGGATGCCCTGTAGTCAGTCCTGCGCAGGGAACCGCTCTGTCTGCAGCAGACACCGCTGTGCAGAGGGGACTACGACATGCCCAGCCCCCTAGTCCCAGGAACTATGGGAGGCCCCTCTACATTCACTGCAATGCGATAGCCTGCGCAGGATGAAAGGTGAGTATAGTTTTTGACTATTGTATGACTTTAAAGCAGACCAACACCCATTTTACACTAAATGGGTGTTGGCCCCTGCTGCAAGGGGGACATTCAAATTGCTGATGCTCCCCCAACCATTTTCCCCTGTCAGCCTGAGATAACCTGACTTGCCCCTCGGTACACTGGAAAAATGCAACCCAGGTATTGTCTGCCAGCATTCATGTGGTCCACATGGAGTCCAGCCCACGTGACCACCAGAGGCCAATTCCTTGTGCATGTTTGGAGGGGCACCACCAATCAGGAGCACCGAACTGGCCATCTTGTAATAAATGGGTGCTGAATCACTATAACTCCTGCTGCTAAGCAAGTTCTGTGACTAATGAATGCCTCGGCAGTTGCTAACATAACTGCAGGGGTGCGGATGCATTGGCGTTAATGAAGTTAGGGGACCCCATCATTGTTGAACGATCTCCAATTTAAGCAGATTTGTGCTCTCATGGCTTCGTGCACAGAAATGAAGCACCATTTGTCTCTGCTCTTTCAGTTTTTAGTGGTCTAATTGTATCTATTTCAGTTGTAATTACAGTTAAAGAGATATGCCTCTGAAATAAAGTATCTCTTGCAGACATCAATTTGTTTGCGGTAACTATTGCCAGCGACTTAAACAACTATCGCCATATAGCATCGCCCTTAGGCTTCAGGAAAGCTTTGATGCCAGATACACGCATACAAGTGTTGTCAGATAATGGCATGTTAGGGAATAGTGGTTACTTATTGTAGTCCAATGTAATGTAAATTCCAATTTATTTGTTGCTGTTAGACACCTTATGCTCCTGATCCCTGGTGGCAACTCGGGAATTACAAGTTCTACTGCTTTAGAACCCAGCCGTGCCTTCACCTGCCTGAAGCTTATGATTGAATCACAAACCCCCAATGCTCACAGAACAGAAAAACAATACTTTTCCCACATTCTGACACAAGGAGTGACACCTCCACAAACATGTTCTTGTTATGTGCGGAAATCTTTTCCTGTATAATAGCAATTCAATGGAATAAATAAAACAAATAAGCGGTTAGGTAACAATTAAAGCAAAATCGGTTAAAAAAAAATTGGTAAGAAAAAAGCAATTCTTTGAGTACTGTAGAATTGTTTTTGTTCTTGCATGGCACAGCCCGCTTCGGTATTCATAACAGTTGGGTTATTCCGCCACAAGGTGGCACGGTGGTACTGCAGAAAAGCTTGTCTCGGCTCCCAATAAAAACGGGCTTAACCATAGAGCTCCCCAGCGTACACAAGCAGTGAGACAAGAAGCCGGGAGAGAATAAGTAAAAAATGTGAAAAAGGTAAAAAACCCCAATTGACTTGGAACAATCACCATAAAGAGGCAACCAAGAATAACGATAACAAGGGTGGGGCGAAGCAGGCCGTGCCATTCAAGAACAAAAACAATTCTACAGGTGAGTACTCACAGAATTGCTTTTTTCTTTACTGCATGGCACGGCCCGCTTCGGTATTCATAACAGTTGGGACATCCAAAAGCAGTGTCCATAGTAGGGTGGGATCCCCAAAGAGTAACGGCCAGTAGTTCAAGTCACTACCGCCTGAAGCACCTTGCGGCCAAAATCCGCTGAGGCCTTAAAGTGGACCAACACCCAGGATTTTGACTATCCTGGGTGTTGGTCCACTTAGGTGGGGCACCCCGATCGGGGGTGCCCCGCTGTGTGAAACCCCCCCGATCGCCGCAAAAACTCAGCTCTCCCCGCTCCCACGTGACCTCGTCCGGCCAATGACAGCGCTCAGAGCCGCTCTGGTATGCGCGTCCAAAGCCGCTTGGACGCGCATACCAGAGCGCTGTCATTGGCTGCGTCTCTCGCTTCCCTCTAACAGGGAGGGTGCCTGCGCCGGCCATTCACAAAACGGCCGGCGCGGGAGCGCGCCCTGCTAGAGGGAAGCGAGAGACGCGCCCGCGTCTCGTGCATGCGCCGTTGGATCGCCGGTAAGGTAAGGATTGTGGGCCTCCTGGGGGGTTCCTCCCCGCGGGACATCCCGATTTCGGATGCCCCGCGGGGAGGGATCTGATCGGTCCGGGAATCTTATAGATTCCCGGGCCGATTCCCCCTGGGTGTTGGTCCACTTTAACATCAACCTTGTAAAACTTTGAAAAAGTATGAACAGAAGACCAAGTAGCGGCCTTGCAAACTTGTCCAACAGAAGATTGGCGCTGAAAAGCCCAAGAGGCACCAATAGCACAAGTGGAATGAGCAGTAATCCTAAAGGGAGGTTCCTTTCCCTAAGCAGAATAGGCTTGAACCACCGCCTGACGGATCCACTTGCTGATAGTGGATTTAGCCGGAGGCAAACCCTTTCTAGGTCCAGAAGTGAGAACAAAAAGAGCATCAGACTTCCTGAAAGGCTCAGTGGTGACCAAATAAAACTCCAGAGCCCTGACCACATCCAGGGAATGCAGAGTCCGCTCCTTGGAATTAGCAGGATTAGGACACAATGAAGGCAAGACAAGGCAATGTCCTGATTAAGATGAAGTCCGGCTTGAGCCGGAACACCACCTTATCCTGATGTCTCTCAAAATAAGAAGGTTTAATGGAAAGTGCCGCTAGCTCAGAAAACTCACCTTACAGAAGTGATAGCCACCAGAAACACTACCTTAAGAGTCAGAATGGACAAGGCAGCTTCACGGATAGGCTCAAAGGGAGGCCCTTGCAGAGCAGACAACACCAGATTCAAATCCCAGACTGGTAGCAAAGGCTTACGGGGTGGACGCACATGAGAAACACTCTGAAAAAAGGTTTTAACCAACCGGAGATTGGCAAAAGATCTTTTGAAAAAAATTTCCAAAGCTGAAACATGGCCTTTTAGGGTACTAAGTTGAAGGCCCTGATTCAAACTGTTGCAAGAAATCCAGAATCCTGGGAATAGAAAACACCTGACAGGGAAAAGACTTGGACTCACACCAGGCAATGTAAGCATGCCAGACCCTGTAATAGATAAAGGACAAGGACTTCTTCCTGGCCCGAATCATGGTATCAACAACAGAAGCAGGCAACCCCTTTTCCATCAATATGGAGGTTTCAGCAACCAAGCCGTTAAAGCCAGAGTTTGTAAATTGGGATGGCATAGCGGCCCCTGGGTGAGAAGATCTGGATCCTTGGGCAGGACGTGCCGGTCTACTGCCAACCGCACGACGTCTGTGAACCAAACTCTTCTTGGACAACAAGGGGCCACCAGTATGGCTGGTATCTTGCGCATGACCCTGCCCAGGAGAGAAAACAGAGGGAACACATAGAGAAGCTGAAACTCCGTCCAAGGTATTGCCAAGGCATCTGTGGCGAAGGCCAGAGGATCCTGAGACAGAGAGACAAATCTGGGAAGTTTGTGATTTTGACGGGACGCAAACAGGTCCACATCCGGCTGACCCCAGCGGTGACAGAGGGAGAGAAGCACCTGGTTGTAGAGAGACCACTCCCCCAGATGAGACGTCCCCCTGCTCAGGGAGTCCGCCACCTGGTTCTCCACCCCTGGGATGTAGACCGCTGAGATGCAGGGAACATGCTGTTCCGTCCAAGACAGAATCAGGGACACTTCCTTGAAGGCTCGCTTGCTCCAAGTCCCTCCCTGATGGTTGATGTAGGCCCGACCCAGGAGGTGAGTGGATAAGCGAGAAAGAACCAACCTGATTGCCCTCAGTTCCAGGATGTTGATGGAAGCATGGGCCTCTTGTGGGCCCCACCGACCCTAGAACCTCAGGGACTTCCAGAAGCCTCCCCAGCCGGTCAGACTGCATCCGTGGTGACCGTTTCCCAGCACGGGGGCAGGAAGGACCTGCTCCCCAGAAGGTTCCTTGAGTCCAGCCACCACGAGAGAGACTGTCTGGCCAGGGGAGACAGAAAAAATTCCTCAAAAACTCCACTTTGGTAATACTATTGCATTTGTTTATTCATACTTTTATGTATATACACTAACCTATTTTTCCTCACAGGATTGAGGAGAACATTAACCCTTTATTTACTCTCCCTTTTAACCTGCCTTTTTATCCACAGCGCACCTACACTAATCTCTTCTCCACCTAGGTCCACACCTAAGTTAGAACAGATTTAACCCATCTACATTTCTCCCAGGGAATACAGGTTTTCCCTCAAGTAGGATCTGCTCAAATTATCTATTGCGCTTTCCTCAATCCAATTCCTGAGAACAAATTCCTGATCCAGGGACACAGGGTCCCGATCCCAAACTGACAAGAGGTGCAACTGAAGAGGTCTCATGTGAAACTGAGCAAAGGGGACTGCCTCGAAGCAGGACACCATCAGGCCCACCAACTGCATCCCCTGACGGATGGAGGGATGAGGACACGACAGCAGAGCCCGAGCTTGCAGCTGAAGACCCTCCACCTTCTGCTGAGAAAGGAACACCTTGACCTGAGAGGTATCCAGAGTCATGCCCAGGAAGGTCCTCACCAATGACGGGGACAGAGAAGACTTGGGATAGTTGATCACCCAGCCGAAAGACTCCAGAGTGGATGTCACCATTTGAGTGTCCCGCTCAGCCTGGGGAAAAGACTCGGCCACAATCAAGATGTCGTCCAGATAAGGAATGGTTTCTTAGCAGAGCCATCACTCCCGCCAGCATCTTGGTGAACACCCGAGGTGATACCAAAGGGTAGAGGCACAAACTGGTAATGCTGATCCTGCAGCTCGAACCTTAGAAATCTCTGATGACCTGGAAAGATAGGCACATGAAGATAAGCATCCTTGATGTCCACAGTTGTCATGAAGTCGCCCGGGCGAAGGGTACTGACAGCAGAGCGCAGCTGTCACGCTCCAGGTACCGCAATTAACCACTTGGATAACTTCAGCTCTCTTGGTAAGACCTCAACCCCCAATCTCCGCAGCCATCTTCACCTATAGGAGCCCCCGCTTGCCGAGACGCAGAACACGCCTGCCCGGGATCGGTTGCCCCCAGGACTTCTATGGCTCAAAGGATGAAGCCTTACTGTACAGAGGACTGGAGAACCCGCGGCTGGAAGTGGAATTGGGTAGCCCGAATTTGAGTGTAAGACGGAAGTCCAAGGACAGGCTGGAGATTGGCAACAGTAGATCTGAGATGGCGACAGAACAATTGGAATAGACAGACGGCTGAAGCAGGAAGAGGCGCGTGCGCGCCAGGCGGAAGAGAGGCCGCCGCCCGCTGCGGCCGCCGAACAGACAGCCGTGCGGCGGGACGGGGAGCGCCGCAGGAGCGGGACACAGGTAAGTGGATACTGACAGCAGCGTCTCCATGCGAAAATGCTTTAATCTGACAAATTTGTTGAGGCCCTTCAGATCCAGAATGGGCCTCAGAGAGCCGTCCTTTTTGGGGACCGTGAAAAGATTGGAATAGTACCCCTGACCTCTTTCTTGATGAGGCGCCAAACAAATGACTCCGGACTCTAACAGGCAATGAACCGCCAGAAGCAACCCCTGAGCTGACAGGGGGTTTAAAGACATTCGGGATCTGATGAATCTTGGGGGGGGGGCAGGCTGCAAACTCTATCTTGTAACCGGAGGACACTACCTCCTGAATCCACCGGTCTGAGACATGAAGCCTCCAGACGTGAGCAAAGAGCCGTCCCCCCACCCGGATGGGTGAGGGCGCCCCTTCATGCCTGAGGGGGCTTGGGAGAGGGTTTGGGTTTAGGATTCCAGGAGAGACTGGGACGACCACGGGTTCTGCCACGGCCCCAAGTATCTCTGCGACCACTGGAGACCAGAGGAGGGAGCCACGGCTCCCTCTGGGATTGTGAAAGGAAGGGAGGGGGGCATAGGACCCCGAAAGGGCTGAAACTGCCTCCTACGCTGAGGCAGCTTCCCATCCTTGGGTAGAACATCAAGCCGTTCCCCAAATAACCGCAGCCCCACAAAGGGGAGGCTAGTGAGAGCTTTCTTAGCCGCAGCGCCAGCTGCCCACTGGCGCAACCAGACAGAGCGGTGCCTAGCCACCAAGAGCGCAGAGGTCCTTCCACACTGCCGCACAGCATCATCCATAGCAGTAAGGATAAAGGCCACAAAATCAGTACAAAGTAAGAGAGTCCTATATTCCTCCCCCACGCTACCAGCTGTTGTGTCATCAAGGAGACGCTTAAGCAGTTTCTTAAAGTGGGCCAACACCCAGGGGTGATCGGCCCGGGAATCTATAAGATTCCCGGGCCGATCACCTCACACACCGCGGGACATCCGAGATCGGGATGTCCCGTGGGGTGTAACCCCCCCAAACGCCCCGAAAAACCTTACCTCTTCAGACGCTGCTTCCGCCGCCGCCGCCTCACTCGCGCTCCTCCAGACGTGTGCGCCGGCGCCGGCCGTCTCTGAATGCCCGGCGCGGGCGTGCACACGTCAAGAGTGACGCGCGGGAGGCGCCGGCGGGCGCGATCCCTTGTCCGCCGACGGACGTCACATTGGACAGCGCAGTCACGTGGGATCGTGAAGAGGTGAGTTTTCGGGGTGTTTGGGGGGGTTTTGGGCAGCGGGGCACCCCCGATCGGGGTGCCCCAGGGAAGTGGACCAATACCCAGGATAGTCAAAATCCTGGGTGTTGGTCCACTTTAAGGGCAATAGCAGTAATGGCGGCAGCACATACAGGGCGCAAGCCAGCCCCCACACAGGTAAAAGCATGGCAAGCCACCATGCGCCGGTCCTCTCTGTCCCTCAGAGTGGTAGTGTCAGGGGAAGGCATGACCGAAGTATTGCACAAGCCTAGCACGGAAGCGTCCACTTCTGGGGGAAATGACCACCTCTTAACAAGATCAACGGGAAAGGGATACCTTTTATCCAAACCCTTGGGCACCGCAGGCAACTTGTTAGGACGTTCCCATTCTTTAAGCACCAAGGTGGTAAAATGTTCCTGCTCAGGGAACTCTAGACGCTGTTTACCAGGGCGAAAAAGCTCCCCCTGCTTTCATTTAGCTACCTCAGGGGCAGCAATGTGCAAAATTTCAAAAATATGAGACAGCATATTATCAGTGTCCTCAGGGTACCACGATTCCTCTCCGGACACAGACCCAGTGTCACTATCGCAACCCTCCTGCTGGTTCCCAGAAGAGTCAGAATCCTGGGAGAGCTCCCCCATCTCAAGGGGGTGACAGTCACCAAGCTCATCAATCCCCACATACATCTCAGTAAGGGGAGCAGGCCTGGGGTCCAGGTGTCTCTTCTTGCCAGAAGCCTTCCTAGGAGCATTCCTGGCAAGCTGCTTTTCAATGTTAGCCACCCGCAGAGCCAAATCAGGATGTGACTCCCTGCCAACATTCCCCTCACTGGGGTCCAATGCAGGAGCAGGGGAGTAGGTGAAGCCGAGTGAGGTGCAGACCTGGGAAGCGCAGCAGGCAAACCAGCTTGAAGCGCAAGGACACTTTCAGCACACGGCACGCACACCGTGACACTGTTACTCACAGGGGATACCCCACACATGGAACACAGCCGTGCTTGCCCCGAAGGGCCCCCAAGCACGCTATCCCCAGAAGCCTCCATATGGTGATTAGCACAGGCGCAATAGGCCAGCAGTGGGTACAGGCTTAATACAGAAGCCACCCGGGATGCCCTCCCACGGGATGCCCCCAGAAGGTAATAAAGGGGGGATGAGGGGGAGAAAAGGAGTGGAGCCGGGAGAAACCACAACCCAATGGTATCCCGCCTAAAAGACATAAGTAAAATCACACATAAGCATCCCGCAGCAAAATACCCCAATCAATTAAAAACCCCCCAAGGGGGACTCACGGACCAAAGACACCGCGGGGACACACAGGCACAGACTGCTGAATAAGGCGACCCGCCGAAGGAAGCAGCGCTGCAGCCAGGAAGGGAGAAATCCAGACGTGCAGCTCGTCCAAAATGGCGCCAGCAGAGGTACCTCGAGGGGCGGGCCGCGAGGTGAACGGCGCGATACGCGTCATCACCCCCCCCCCCCCCCGAAGAGCACGAAAAACTGCGCATCCCTAATAGGCTCACCATAAAGCCTATGGCTGGCTACCCTTTGTGTTACAGGGTCTGCAGCTTGGAGCTCCAGGAGCACTTGACCCTAGTGCTCTTCTACCTTCACCCGATCTGTCAGCCAAGGCTGGGAGGCAGTGAGGGTCCAGAAACGCATGGAAATAGACTTGCAGGGCCACAGCCTTGTTGCCCCGCTCACCTGCACAAGAGAGAGCCATCTTCTAACTTCGTAGTTTCACTGCAGAGGAAACACCTAGGAACTCTATAGTTAATCCCGTTTTTATAGGGAGCCGGGAAAAGCCACAGCTTTTCTGCAGTACCACTGCGCCACCTTGTGGCGGAATAACCCAACTGTCATGAATACCGAAGCGGGCCGTGCCATGCAATAAAGAAAATTAAACCGGACCTTCACCATGATTTATTGAAAAGCCCAAACCCTTAAAAAACGATTCCCCAGCATTTAAAATTAATATATTTTAAGTTTTTAATCACTTACTTATTACTCTTTCCCCCACTGGGCTGCAACTCTGTTCAGGACTTTAGGATACGCGCGCCGCCATCTTGACTCAGAAGCATCACACTTACTGAGGAGAGGAGAGCGGGATAAAATACAAGGGGTGGTGGGTTATACCTGTGCTTTACTCAGACAGAGCAGAGCTGGGGGTCAGGAAAAGGTCAGATGTCCCAGAATGCAGAGCGACACAGTCAGAAGGCACTTCTTGGATGTTTAAAGGCTCATAACATGCAGTAGATGCAGGTAGGATGATTTTTAATGTGAGCAATCTGTATGTACAGGGTGTGAGAAATATATAAGATATGCTCTTATTCAAAGTGGAGGACCGCTTTAACCATGAATTTATGCATATCTTCCACTGAAGTCCTGGCTGTCCTACACTGATGGCAACACTGACATTACATATTACTCCCATCATAGAAAAATGGGCAGCATAATAATTACTATTACAAATTGCTCCATCTGTGCATGATCCACTCAGCACTGGAGATATTTAAATTACTCGAACTAACAACAGACAATTGGGAACAGCAGGGACCATCCAATGGGGCCTTAAGGTCAGGGGCCCACTGGGGGGATTTCCTGGTAACCTTGTGTGCCAGTCAGAGCGTGCCCTCACCCCATCATTGCACTCACCCTGTATTAGAGAGATTCTCACCTTTTCCTACAGAAGCAGCAGGGCATCCATGCGGCAGCTGTACCCCCAGGGGTGAATCTAGCCTCTCTGCTAGAGGAGGGAAGTGTTTTTAAGATGAAACTTAATGATAGAACAAGGGGGCACAACCTGAAGCTAGTCGGGGGGAAGATCAGGAGCAATGTTAGAAAATATTATTTTACAGAAAGAGTAGTAGATGCTTGGAACAAACTTCCAGCAGAGGTAGTTGAAAAATCAACAGTCACTGAATTGAAACATGCCTGGGATAAGCACACATCTAAAGATAAAGAGTACATACACATAAGGGCAGACTAGATGGACCGTACGGTTTCCTTCTGCCGTCAACCTTCTATGTTTCTATGCTGCCGGAGGCAAACTAGAGAATTGCGCCCCCCCCCAGGGCATGCCACAGAGCCACAGCCACTGAGCCATAAATGGTTGACAGCATACAGCAGTGCCACCAATTTCTGCTGAATCACTGGGGTAATAAATAAATGATCAGAAAAACTAAACAAGTCCAGCAATTGCTGCCCCCTGCAGTGCTGCCCCAGATAGCTGCCTCACATGGCCTCATTAAAGGTGCACAAAAGTCTTAAAGGAGCCACAGCACTCAAACTAGTTAGCTTGCTGACCAACCTACAAGCTGTCTCTAAACTTGGTTAAAAACAGAGGGCTCGGTCACACACATCTGCAGAAGTATGCTTAAGCTGCACCACCAGCGCCAAGGTGCCCCTGTGGGGTGCAGTCCTGACTCTAATCTCTGAGAGCCCATCTGGGACATACAGTGCAATAGATAAATTGGGAGCAGGCTTACCTGAGGTTGCCCTAAACCTCAAGTGCAAGCCATGGGGTGGAAGGGTCAAAGACCTTGCAATACAGCCTAGACCCCACACCCCATGTGCTTGCATGTGCACCTCATTAAAGGTGCACCCCTGCGCACCCCTTTCAATATACATGCTTCATTGCAGTGTGCAGCAACTTCCTGCCTAACATCAAACAGCATTCCGAGCCTGATTTAGGCTTCCTAAAGATCTTTAACTGTAGAGGCATCCTAATGTAGGATCATGCAGGATGGTGTAAAGTCCACTTTCAATGTTAATTTTTGAAAGTGTAAAGTTGCCAAAAGCAAATGGATTGCAGGTAGTGAAAACTGCTTCCATAAACATTTGCTAACATAAGAAAAAAAAAAACATTAGCTCAGCTAAACACCTTGAGGACATTTTAACCTTTTGGCATAAAACACTCACACTCAAAAATGCCCTTGAAAGTGTCCTTTTCCTTTAAAGTGGACCAAAACCCAGGATTTTGACTATCCTTGATTTTGGTCTTTGTCCCCCAGGCACCCTGATCAGGGATGCCCCGCTGTGTGAAACCCGATCTCACTCACTTTTCCCCGGTCCTTAGGCACATGTGTAGTCCTCTCATCCAGTCAGCGCGCCCTGATCGGGGTGCCCTGTGGGGGGAGCGAGTATGCCTGCCCTGGAGTCTCATAGACTTCAGGGTGGATTTTGACAGTTAAGGGGTTACTAAAGCCAGTGAAAATAAATAGACGCTTACCTTCACTCCCGCGCACCGTCCCGCCCCTAATGTCAGTCTAACAGTGCCAGGCCCGCCACCCTCCATTGCAATGAATGGATGGCGGGCAGGATCTGGCAGAAGCTGTGGGGCTACGACTAAACAGCAAGAGCTGCTTGCTGTTAGTCAGGAAGCAGGAATCGCCTCCACCGCTGCCCCCAGCGCCAGTCTCAGATACTGGGAGGTTTTCGATCCAAGGTGAGCATCTCTCTTTTTTGGGGTTTACGAACCCTTTAACTGCAGGCTTGTGCCTCTCCTCTGGGTAGAAGTTGTAGCAGGGCCTTCATTTTTGTGCTACTTTCCATTCCATCCCTCCAGGACCACACTCCAAAGTGATCACACAGTTGCTCCATTTCAAAGCATCTCAAAATTTCTGATTATACATTAATAGTAAATGTATTCCAAGTAAAACTGCTGGTTTGCCTCTTTTTCTGGGTGCGGTTAAGTGGGGAAGGGCATGTCATAATGCGGCTTCATGAGTCATGTTTGCGTCCTGCTGTGGTAAGAGACGACTGCAGGACCAATGTGGTTTACCGTTCTCATGTGTGCTAAGAGCTCAGTAAAATTACTGTTTTACGTGGTCCACCCTGGAAACGGGGCTCAGCAGCTCATGAGCTGGCCAGAGCTAATAATTTCTCAGGCTGATTTTTTACCCCAGTCCACCAGTGGGTGGGGGTGCTTGGTCCAACGCAAGCAATAAGTCTTGACGGTTCGCTTTGGACACAAACCGTTTATGTTGCCTACACAGGCACTTTAAATATCAACTTCAGAGGGAATGACCTATTACACAGTTGTAGTATAGCTACAATCAATGGGACAGTCAGAAAGGCATTATCAGGAAGGTGTGAATGTTG
This sequence comes from Gastrophryne carolinensis, assembly GCA_027917425.1. NCBI lineage: Eukaryota > Metazoa > Chordata > Amphibia > Anura > Microhylidae > Gastrophryne > Gastrophryne carolinensis. Next base: position 136,399,888 of record CM051242.1, read on the forward strand.
CCTCACCTGGCCACACCTACCTGACGCTGCCTCATCATTCTCTATCTTCCCAGCTTTTGCAAAGTTAATATCTTAAGGCGTTGACTCGATTCCTGCAAACACGTCCAACCTGTTTGGCAAAGTAAAGGAGGAACTGGCAGGTTGAACTGAATCTGCTCATTCCTGCCTTGTGCTTCGGCTATCTGTAGAGGTCTTGCTCCTGCTAAGGTAAGAAGGGGAAGGGTGAAATGCAACCGATGAATGAAACCTTAACAGAAATTGTGCGCTTAACTAACCAGACTAAATATTATGCGTAGCTGCATGTTATCTGTGCCAGATAATAATATCTTAGTGCTTCTGTATTCCTATCTTGTCTGCCGACTGATAGCTAATGATAACTAGGTATAATTATTTCCTGGGACTAAATGTGCCACAGTCTTATCATCAGTGGCATAACTAAATGTGACGGGGCCCTAGTATGAACATTAAATGTGCTTTCACGGTTCTTACAGCAAACTTTTTAAAATTCTACTGCACTGGATGCAGCTAAACAAATAATGACTGAAACAAGAGACAAATGGTTCCTTTCTTTATCTTAATGAAGCCAAGTGAGCACATATATGAAAAATAAGATGGAGGAGCAACAATGATGCCCCCCCCCCCAACCTTCTGGGACCTGGTGCGAGTGCACCCTCTCACGTTACGTCCCTGCTTATCATAGCTAGATCTAATGAGGCCATATAATAGGCAACTTATTGCTCAGAAATAAACCATTAGATCTGTTTCTTTTCATCAGTTATGTACAGGCACAATGAAGAGCTCCCTATTGCCATATATAAGGCTGTGTTTTAAAGTTGTTTTTTTATTATCAGAGACTGACATCTTTTTACTCTTGTTCTGCTTACCCGGCCTCCCTGGCTGTATTTTGCCATTGGGTCTCGGGGAACAGAAACCACAGCGCACACTGCTGACCACTAGCACTTTTAGGTCCAACTATTTTAGTCTGCATTAGTTAGAGGCCACGTTGTCTTTTTGTTCCATTTCGAGGTGCCACAATAAAATGTAAGCAGGGAAAATGCAAATAGTTTACTGCAGGCAAGCTTTAACCTAAAAGCATTTTATATGCAGATGGGGGCAGAGGTAGGAGGGAAGCAAGAGATGAGCAAAAGGTAAAGGTGATGTGAGCAGAGGTGACATGGTAACGAAGTGATGCAGGAAAAGGTGAGGTGAGCAGAGGTAAGCAGAGACCAGATGGGCAGGGGTGAGGCCGCACAGTTGAGGTGAGCAAAGGCAGGCAGGGGTGAGGTGGGTAAGAAGTGACACATCCTGGGGGGGTGCCTTTCTATAGGTTGCCTCCAGCAATAGGAGAGAGGCTAGGGTTACCGCTGTCAAGGCCCCCTCTTTGCTGGACCCCATTCTAGAGTCTAAGCTGTCCTGCACTGTGCAGGGAGACTGTCCCTCCCCCTCCATTGGGATGCCTGTTAACTGAAGGGCCTGAAAAGCCCTAATTTGGCCATAAACTTGGCAATCTGTTTGAGCAATCCCTAGGAGGTTTAGGAAATATTAATCAATCCATTCAGTTAAATGTTATCAGGAAGCTAGTTGCTTAATTAGGTTGTGGTCTGTCCAACTGTCAGTTTATATACAGGTATAACGACAATGTTTCTCCAGCATTTTTCTGTGTTATTCTTTGTTTACAGTCCCAGCCCCTATATATTGTTATCAGTAGGTGAAAGTGTCACCAGGCACTGGGTGGCAGAAGTGATGCTTTTATTGCATCAACGGCTTGCCCTGAAGCCATAAAACCAATAATAAATCCACCTCACTATAATAAATGACATAAACGGATATGGAGACTATTCTGATCCAGATTTCTGGATAGACCATAAAGGGGAAGGGCCGGCGGCAGACCCATGATTTATTTTTAGTCATTATATGATCTTTTTTATAATGCTGGCTATGACAAATAGAGCGTGCTGGACCTGATAACAGAAGAAAACATTAATTTGCCGGGGACCTTTATACGGTTCCCTAGATACTGAATGTGAGTCTTTCATTAAAAATAGACCGTGCCCAGACTGCGCCATAGGGTTAACCTTCCCCAGGTGGCCCCTGGACTCAGAGGCCCATTTGATGGTCTTTACCAACAAAACATAAACAAATGTAGCACACACAGAAACAGTATAGTTTGACATAATGTTTTTGTGACTGGGCCCTGAATATAAGCCAGAAATACTTGAATCTAAGTGTGGGGAGAGCCCCCAGAGTCAGTTCTACTGGTGGGCCCCGTATACTGACCATGGCCACCTTAAAGTGGAGCGAAACCCCCCAGATCGCAACATCTCACTCACACTTCCCTGGTCCTACCGTGCATGAGCAGCCTCTCATCCAGTCAGTGCGCTCCGCTCCTTCTACTGGTGGGCCCCGGACACTGATCATGGCCACCTTAAAGTGGGCCGAAACCCCCCAAATTGCCCAATCTCACTCAGACTTCCCTGGTCCTACCGCGCATGCGCAGCCTCTTATCCAGTCAGTGCGCTCCACTCCTACTACTGGTGGGCCCCGGACACTGATCATGGCCACCTTAAAGTGGGCCGAAACCCCCCAAATTGCCCAATATCACTCAGACTTCCCTGGTCCTACCGCGCATGCGCAGCCTCTCGTCCAGTCAGTGCGCTCCACTCCTACTACTGGTGGGCCCCGGACACTGATCATGGCCACCTTAAAGTGGGCCGAAACCCCCCAAATTGCCCAATATCACTTAGACTTCCCTGGTCCTACCGCGCATGCGCAGCCTCTCGTCCAGTCAGTGCGCTCCACTCCTACTACTGGTGGGCCCAGTCCATTCGTTCAAGAGCTCGTCTAAGGCGAGCGGATCCAAACGCGCTGGTGGCCGCATCCCCCGCTACCCTGTAACAGGGAGCGTGCCCACACCGACCATCCCGGGCCCTGCTAAAGGAATGGTGGGGATACGGCTGCTGTTTGCACATACGCCGTTGCACAGGCTAAGAAGGTGAGTTCAGCTCGCTAGCTGCTGTGGTGGCAGCCAGTAGTACCAGTGTTTTGGGTTTTTTTGGTGTGATCGCTCTGTGCAAGATGAAGCCGTCACACACAGATTGCTCAATCAAATGAACACATTGTGACATATTGGCTTAGAATGTATGCTCGTAAGTGCAGTGCTCTCTCACATATTGGATCCTGTTTTACTAGCAATCACTTTGAGTTCTGTAGCATCTTGTTTGTAATGCACTGTAAGTTTTACTCTGTAACAACTACTTTGTACAGCGCTACAGATGAAGATGGCGTTATATAAATAAACAATAATAATTGGATGAATAGATAGGCATGTGCAGGCACACTGCTCTGTGCTGCCTCAAAAACATGGCCATGGCCAGAGCCAGAAGTGCCAGGGGAAAGCCACTAGGTTGCGGGGACAGGTAAAGTGCTTTTTTTTGTTTTAACCCCCCCCAAGCTCATGGCAGTGTCCTGGGGCCTTGTTTCCACCCCCACAAGCTTACGCCATTTATTGCAATAAAGAGGTGCCCTTTGAATTGAGTGAAATGAATAGAACAGGCGTGTTAAGGGCATGAAGCCAGTCATGGATGCCAACATGCCTGGCGATAGGTCCCTGGGGAAGCCTCCTTTGGGATGCCTCGTTGTGTGCAACCCGATGATTGTTATCAAAACTTACATTCCCAATGATTACATGGCCATGCCTGATCATCTGCCATCTTTCAGAGAGGGACAGCAAAAAAAAACTGTTCTAGGGCTATTCGAAGAGTGAAAATATCCATTTCTAGTTCGACACCCTAAGAATATAATATCGGCAGGAGCTTTGGCCAAATGTATCTTAGTTTAGTGGGTTTTTGTCCGCTTTAAGCTATGAGTAATTTGCTTTTGCTTTATGCTGGGTAATAATCTTGTCACTAAAGACAGGCTTTAAACATCCAGAAGATCTGAACATTTGACAGTCACTTAGGTGAGAAAATTCCCTTGTTACCATGTATTGCAGTCTGCTTCCGTGCACCAACTGGCTCTTAGAAGATATTACATTTTTAATTTATATAGTTCTAGAAATAAACAGATTTTGGCTAGCAAGGTGGCTGGTGTCTGTGTTACCAGCCAATGATGTATTACTTTATATGATAGTGACAATTACAGACAATCACATAAGTTGCTGCCCTGGAGCAGCTTTGCAGTCTAACTTACTTTTACCTGTAGATGCACAGACACTAGACTTCCGCATTCTTAAAAACAGAAAACCTGGTACGAAAAAAAAACTACAGGAGTTACCGTATACTCAGTTAGAGATGTTTTATTAGAAACATTTGGAAAAATTGTTTGAAGATCATAAGTTGTATAGCTTACCAGCATTGGAGGAGATTAGGAAATAAAAGGAGTGTCCTGGTTGCTATGGTAACAAAGGCACTTCTCCATTCAGATAATGTTGTTGAGCAATAGACTTGGGACTGGAATGCACTTTTACGTTGTTAAACAGATGAAAGCTTATTCAGGGAAAAGCAGATAAAAGCAGCAGACACTCGTGTTAGGCCTTAGGCCATGTGGGCATGCGGTCAGACTGGTTATAGTCCACAAGTGATCATAGCAGTGTCTAAACAATGGTGCCTGTGATGTGGCTGATTTACAGCACCGCAAACAGTATTCTAAACATATTGTGACACTATAAATCAGAACAAAAGTTCTTCCAGTTCCAATGCAAAAAATGCTATTTCAAAAAGGGCATAGACCCTAAACTGAAGCCTAACCCTTCACAGCCTTTGTCTCTTACCCACCCCCTGCCTCAGCTGCAGAGACAGCAGCTGATCTTTTTTTGTGAGCCAGCAGTATTTCCAGAGTTCCCCATCCTTTACTAGAATGACGCTGAATATCCTCTGCTATCTCTGTAGGTGAGCTTGTGGGAGGAAGTGGGGAATGCGAGATTAGCCTAAATAAAAAAAATTATTCTTATGATTATAAAAAATGAACATGACATTGAGGTACTGGAAGTAGGGGTGCTCAATCTTATTTGGTCTAGGGGCCACGTTGTCCTATTATTCTACCACAGGGGCCACAATAAAATCTAAGAAGAGAAAACAAACTGCAGAAAGGGGTAACCTTTATTAATTATTTATTCTTTTATGTATATGCAGTGGTGGGCCGATTTGAGGCAGGAAAAAGAAAAGGTGGTGAGAGCAGAGGTGAGATGGGAAAAGTAGAAGTGAAAAGAATTGTTAAGAGGTGGCTAGAGATTGGCAGAGGTAAGGTGGAAAAAAGGTAAATTGTCCTGCGGTGTGGTGGGAGGAGAAAAGATGGGTTAAGATGAGGTGGGCAGAGGTGCAGAAATAGGTGGGCAGAAGAGAGGAGAGCAGAGATGAGGCGGGAAGGGGTGATGTAGGAAAAAATGGGCAGAGGGGTGGTGGGCAGAAGTGAGGTGGCAAGAGAAGTGAAAAGAAGTAGTAAGAATTGGGAAGAGCTAGGCAGTGATGAGATGGGTAGACGTGAGGTCATAAAAAGTGGCCAGGGATAAGGCGAGAAAAGGTGAGATGTGGTGTGGTGGGAAGAGGTAAGATTAATAAAGGTGATCGGTTGCTACACCCATTATTTTCCCCTGGGTGGTGTCTAGTACAGGCTAGGGAGAGGAGTGTCCTCGAAGAGGCCTGGTCTGAAAGAAGCGTAAGCAACTTACATTGAGATGGATACTGACAGCGACTACAGACTCCCCTTGACCTACATGCAAAAATAGTACATAGTGCATGCCACCAACACTACTGCTGATCTATACACTATGAGTCTTTGCTGTAGTCTTCTGTTGTAGAACTGCAACACCCAGCATACAGGTAACTGCTCTTCAATCACTAGAAAACAGTGAATCAAAAAGTAACAGCCCCACGACTGCTATTCAGTCCAAGATGGCAAACCCCAAAATAAATAATTTGCCATATGAGTGCGGTTGCAAATTGTTCAGTCATATTCATGCCCAGACCCCTGCAGTCTGCTACCTGTCCCCTGTGGCTGTTATATGATGCCTATGTAAATTGTCTGAGCCATGGAGGGAGCAGAATGCAGGGGGGTCTGGGGGGGGGGGTCTGGGGGGGGGGGGGTAATTAAGATATTCCAGACACACTCTGCATATGCCAATGCTGTGCCTTACTTATGCAGCCACAGTAGGGCTTCCTCACGCATTCAACTTGGTTCTAAAGTCTAAAGGTTCCATGAATCCAGATCTGGTTTACAGCTTGCCTTTTGGGCATCCTGAGTTTGGATGCCCTGCTGTGTGGAACCCCGTATCGAGGGGGGTGGTATGGTCACATCCCCGGCATCTTGCAGCTGTGGCGCACTCCAGCACCCAGCCATTTGGATAGGCTGGGAGCGTGATAATATAGAATAAACATAGAGTTACCCTGTCACAGAAGAAAACGCACTGGTTTTGAGGCAGTGAAGCCTCTTTCTCATGGGTGCGGTGTTGGCCCTATCATTTCTGCCCTATCATATACTGTGCATCCCCCAGGCAGGCCTGTGTGATGATTGAGAGCTTCCAGACATGGTCCGTGATGTCACTTCCGGTCAAGGGCTGTCCCAGCCAGGCATCCTATGGTCGTCAGTTGGCTCGCTGCCGCTGACTGCTAAAGAGAAAGTCAAAGAGTCTGCACAAGGCAAACAGAGGAAAGTAGTCAGCAGCCATATCAGGTGGGGGATTAGCTGATCAGGGATCACGGATCATTCCATGTGTATTCTCCGTGACCTGAAGCTAAATTTAAACAGGGTAAATAAAACTAGAAAGTAGTAACAGGATATTGTATATAGTTATATTATTAGCAAAAAATATTCATAAATATATAAAAACAAGAAAAAACAAGAATGGAAATAATGTGCTAAAAATGTACACAACTGAATTTAAAAAGAATATAAAGTTCATTTACATTCAGGGATAATCAAAGATATGTGTTCCTCCACCAGCCACACAGTATGCTTACCAGCTGCTGATTAGAAACACACTCATCTGTTATCTATGGTTATGCTGCTTGATGGTGTTTCTCCCAATTCAGAGCTTATATATATATTTAAAAAAGTAAAAAATGCAACATAGCGTAATCCAGTAACAGGTGTTTTAATTAGCTCGATTAAAAGGTTTACACTTACAAGCATTCCAGAGCAATTGCGCTTATAGAGATAACATTTTAGAAGTTATACACCTTCCATGTTTCTGTCAACTCACTTGCAGCAACTTACAGGCTGATTCATTACTAACGCCAGGTAGCGAGAGATGAGCGCCTGTAGCGCGGATTTCAGAGTGACCACTAGTAGTCGCTGTGCTCCGCCATGGATTTTTGTTTCACAGCGCCTCAGTCGCTGGTTAGCATTGATGAATATGTTGTGTGAGTTGCAGTACTATGCTGCATGGGAGCGAACGGTAGCGCCAGTTCAGTGCGACCGACTCACACCACATTCACCAAAAAAACAGCCTCAAACATTGCCGGCGCTCAAAATCGGGTCGTAGCCCACAGCGCCAGAAGCTGTGTGTTTAAAGTCTGTTTTTGAACACGTATCCACTAGTAACAAAGCGAAAACATATGGAATTACATTGTAACATGAACACTTTAATACCAGACATGTAAGCACAATTCTGCATAAAAATATAAAAAATCAAAAAAGTTTTAAATATGTCATTTTCTAGGCCAGGATACATGTCAGAAAGTTTTGAGATTTTATTAAAAAAATTGGGATCAGGAAAGGGATTTAAGGATGGTCCATAGAAATGTATGAGAGAGCGACAGGTAGCGATAGGTAATACGTGGCGCTCTGCAAGGCTTAATGCCAGCTGTATGCTGAGCCTGGGATAATGATGAATCGTACGCTACATGGCGTTGTTCCAGTCGCTCACCAGATTCCGCTTCATAAATGTGTAATTGCGTGCCATGTCCGGCGTTCACCTGCCGCTACCTGCCGCTTACAAGGCACTACCTGGTGCTATCCCTTCATGAACAAGGCTCTAAGCTTTTAGGATATCCAAAATAATTGTAATCTAGTCTCCTGCCTAATCCATTAATCCATTACTTAAAGTGGAACTTCACCCATCGAATGACCTACCCTGGCGATGAGGCAGGATGGGGGGAGGTTACAAATAAAAAAGACCTTACCTTAGGCAGGCGCCCACGCCGCTCCTCTGAGCCCCGGTGACAGCTGCAGGAAAAGAGACAATGCCGCATACCCCGGGTCCGCACGTGTTACTGCCACCCATTAGCTTGAATGGGTGGGTGGAAGTGTGCACGGAGCTGGTGGTTGCAGCTCTGTCTTTCTAGGCCAAGATGGCAGCGCCAAGGATCCGGAGCTGCACGGGCGCCTGGCTACGGTATAGGCTTTTTTTTACTTGTAACCCCCCCCATCCAGCCTCATAACCAGGGTAGGTTACATCTGATTCATAATATTGTGTGTTTATGCATTGTCATCGTTGTTGTATTATAAGTAATTACTTGTCTTACCCCTGTACTTCCAACTTGTACAGGACCACGGAATACAATGGCTCTTTATAAATAAACAATAATAATAACCGCAGATAACACAGGTGCATGTGCAGTGGAACTTCTGTGAAGATTTTTAAGTCACTGCTGAGTAATAGAATGGCATTGTGGACTTATTGTTTATGTAGTTTACTATTTTTATGGGAATATGACCATGCACTTTGTGCAATTATTCAAATGTATTATTAATAGAGGACTTGACCCTAAGCCTAAGGGACTATAGACCCAATGGCAATAATATGGCAGCAAGCAGCAGACCTGAATCCTGTCCCATGTGCCTGAAAGGTAGGGGATTGCAGGCTTTGTGGGACACAGTGGGGCATCCTAGATCTAGATGCCCCAGGGCCACTTAGTAGGCTGGCCCTAGCAGTGAGAGGTTCTCTTTAACCTCTATATTATGGTATCTGAGTGTCCAGAATGTATTAATTTGTTTAAAGAAAAATACATAAAAAAAAAATAATAATAATTTCCTTTTTGCATATTGTCATGCCTTTGGGCTGCATCTGTGATCCCTTTTTGTTGTATATATGTACAGAGGGTCTGGAAGAGACCCTTTTTGACAGACTGCACAAAAAACTAATTTCCCCTGTATACAGGTAGTCTAACTAAGTCTAACTAAGTCTAACTTAGCAGAAGTGAGTGCCCAGTAGCAGAAGTGAGTGCCCAGTGGTCACTATTAAAAATGGCCATCTTAAAGGCAACTAAGCAATATGTGAAACAAACTAGCAAGAATAAAAGGAAGAAGAAACCATTATGGTTTACTAGGGAAGTCAGCACTATCATAAAAGATAAGAAGTCTGCCTATAAGAAGTATAAAGTAAGTGGAAGTGTAGCTGACAGAGAGGCGTATAAAATTAAACAGAGGGAAGCAAAACTAATTATAAGGACTGCTAAAGGGCAAAAAGAGGAAGAGATGGCCAAATCTATGAAGAGGGGAGATAAAACCTTTTTCCGATATATTGGTGACAGAAAGAAGAAAAACAATGCAGTCTCAAAAATTAGAAATAGGGAAAATAAATATATTGACGGAGATAAGGCTGTGGCTGACCATCTGAATAGCTACTTTTGTTCGGTATTTTCAGATAGTAGCAGGCATGGTCATAGCACAACATCCAGCTGGGAGAGTACAGCTCCGGAGTTTCTGGAGGCTGATGTCTTAGCCGAGCTGGCACATCTAAAGGTAAGTAAGGCAATGGGTCCAGATGGAATCCACCCCAGAGTTCTAAGAGAACTTAGATTTGTGATTGCAGCCCCTCTAACTGATTTACTTAACCATTCCCTTTCAACTGGTGAGGTTCCAGATGATTGGAGAATGGCCAATGTCGTACCAATCCATAAAAAGGGGAGTAGAGAAGAAGCCAGTAATTACAGGCCAGTTAGTTTAACATCTATAGTGTCAAATTAATGGAAACACTCTTAAAAAAACAGATAATTTCCCATCTAAAAATTAATGACCTATTGGACCCAAAACAGCACGGCTTTACTGAGGGCAGATCATGTCAGACCAATCTTATTGATTTCTTTGACAATGTCACTAAAGTGTTAGATGAAGGTGGTGCTGTGGATATCGCCTATCTGGATTTTAGCAAAGCCTTTGACACTCTACCACATAAGGAGCTCATAGATAAGTTATTGAAGGTAGGACTCAATCCCTGGATAGTTCAGTGGATTTCCAGTTGGCTGAGGGATCGGTATCAGAGCGTTGTTGTAAATGGCGTGCAATCTGAACAAAGGCGAGTTACAAGTGGTGTGCCGCAAGGCTCTGTCCTGGGCCCCATTCTTTTTAATATATTTGTAAGTGACATAGGAGAAGGCTTGGTAGGAAAAGTTTGTCTGTTTGCTGATGATACAAAGGTTAGTAATAGGGTGGATATTCCTGGAGGTGTCTGCAACATGGAAAATGATTTAGCTTTACTGGATAGATGGTCAAAACTGTGGAAACTAGAGTTTAATGTCTCTAAATGTAAAATCATGCACTTGGGTAGAAGGAATCCCTGCTCTGAGTACCGTATGGGCAGCACTGTGTTAGCCAGGACCTCGGAGGAGAGAGATTTAGGGGTACTGATTACTGATAGCTGCAAGATGAGTGGACAGTGTAGCCAGGCAGTGGGAAAAGCAAGCAGGATGCTCGGCTGCATAGCTCGAGGCATCACCAGTAGGAAGAGGGAGGTTGTGATGCCGCTGTATAGAGCCCTGGTAATGCCACAGCTAGAATACTGTGTGCAGTTCTGGAAACCTTACCTGCAAAAAGATATTATTCAAATAGAACGTGTCCAAAGGCGGGCAACGAAAATGGTGGAAGGACTTACACTTAAAACTTATCAGGAGAGACTTAAAGAACTTAATTTGTACAGTCTGGAGGAAAGAAGGGAGAGGGGGGACATGATTGAGACCTTTAAATATGTGAAAGGATTGAATAAGGTTCAGGAGGGAAGTGTTTTTAAGAAGAAACTTAACGATAGAACAAGGGGGCACAACCTGAAGCTAGTCGGGGGGAAGATCAGGAGCAATGTTAGAAAATATTATTTTACAGAAAGAGTAGTAGGTGCTTGGAACAAACTTCCAGCAGAGGTAGTTGAAACATCAACAGTCACTGAATTTAAACATGCCTGGGATAATCACACATCTATCCTAAGATAAAGAGAACATACAGTATACACATAAGGGCAGACTAGATGGACCGTATGGTCTCCTTCTGCCATCAACCTTCTATGTTTCTATGTTTCTAACTATTGTACCCTTAGTGTGCATGACACAATTTGGTGGGCTGGGTGAAGGAGAGCAGAGGTGAGGTAGGAAAAGATGAAGTAGGCTGGGGTGTGGTGGAAAAAGATGAGATAGGCTAGGATGTGGTGAAATAGTGAGGTAGGTTGGGGTGTGGAGTGAAGAGGAGAGGTAGGCTAGGGTGTAGTGGGAAGAGGTAAGGCAGGAAAAGGTGAGGTGGCTGGGGTGTGGTGGGAAGAGGTAAACAGAAAATGGTGAGGGAGGCTGGGGTATGGTGGGAAGAGGTGAGGCAGGAAATTGTAAGGGAGGTTGTAAGATGAAGTGAGGCAGTAAAAAATGAAGTGGCTGGGGCGTGGTGGGAAGAGGTGAAGTGGGAAAAAGTGAGGTAGGCTGGGGTGTAGCGGGAAGAGATGAGGCAGGAAATGGTGAGGGAAGTTGGGGTGTGGTGGGAAGAGGTGAGGAAGGAACTTGAGAGGGAAACTGGGGTGTAGTGGGAAGAGGTGAGGCAGTAAAAGGTGAGGTGGCTTGGGTGTGGTGGGAAGAGGTAAACAGAAAAAAGTGAGGTAGGCTGGGGTGTGGTGGGAAGAGGTGAGGCGGGAAATGGTGAGGGAAGTTGGGGTGTGGTGGGAAGAGGTGAGGCAGTAAAGGATAAGGTGGCTGGGGTGTCATGGTAAGAGGCAAACAGGAAAAGCTGAGGTATGCTGGGGCGTGGTGGGAAGAGATGAGGCAGGAAAAGCTGAGGTATGCTGGGGCGTGGTGGGAAGAGATGAGGCAGGAAAAGCTGAGGTATGCTGGGGCGTGGTGGAAAGAGATGAGGCAGGAAAAGCTGAGGAAGGCTGGGGCATGGTGGGAAGAGATGAGGCAGGAAAAGCTGAGGTATGCTGGGGCATGGTGGGAAGAGATGAGGCAGGAAAAGCTGAGGTATGCTGGGGTGTGGTGGGAAGAGATGAGGCAGGAAAAGCTGAGGTATGCTGGGGCATGGTGGGAAGAGATGAGGCAGGAAAAGCTGAGGTATGCTGGGGCGTGGTGGGAAGAGATGAGGCAGGAAAGCTGAGGTATGCTGGGGCGTGGTGGGAAGAGATGAGGCAGGAAAAGCTGAGGTATGCTGGGGCGTGGTGGGAAGAGATGAGGCAGGAAAAGCTGAGGTATGCTGGGGCGTGGTAGGAAAAGCTGAGGTATGCTGGGGTGTGGTAGGAAAAGCTGAGGTATGCTGGGGCGTGGTAGGAAAAGCTGAGGTATGCTGGGGTGTGGTAGGAAAAGCTGAGGTATGCTGGGGCGTGGTAGGAAAAGCTGAGGTAGGCTGGGGTGTGGTGGGAAGAGATGAGGCAGGAAAAGCTGAGGTAGGCTGGGGTGTGGTGGGAAGAGATGAGGCAGGAAAAGCTGAGGAAGGCTGGGGTGTGGTGGGAAGAGGTGAGGCAGGAAAAGCTGAGGAAGGCTGACGTGTGGTGGGAAACGGTGAGGCAGAAAAAGGTGTGTTCGGCTGGAATGTGGTGAGAAAAAGTGAGGCAGGAAAAGTTGAGGTCAGCTGGGGTGTGGTGGTAAGAGTTGAGGCAAGAAAAGGTGAGGTAGGCTGGGGTGTGGTGGGAAGAGGTAAGACAGGAAATGGTGAAATGAGGCGTCACTGATGTCAGCGCGGCAAAGGAAATCTGAATTGAAGAGGTGCCACTGATTGGCTGAGCGTCCTACACATACAGTGGAAATGGAAAAAAAGGTGAGTTTACAGGCGATCCAGGGCAATAGCCACAACAGGGCATCCCATTAACACCCAAGAAGATCAATTTCCTCTGTGTTCCTTTTTAAAGCAGACCAACAGTCAAAAATGACTTAAAGTGGACCAACACCCAGGATTTTGACTATCCTGGGTATTGGTCCACTTCCCCGGGGCACCCCGATCGGGGGTGCCCCGCTGTGTGAAACCCCCCAGAAAGCCCCCAAAACTCACCTCTCCCCGCTCCCACGTGGCCGCGCCGTCCAATCGGCGCCGACGGACAAGCTGATTGACAGCAACGTACAAGCAGCTTGCCCGTCGGCGCCTCCCGCGCGTCACTCTTGACGTGTGCGCACCCGCGACGGCCATTCAGAGACGGCCGGCGCGGGCACGCGCACGCCTATAGGGGCGCGAGGGAGGCGGCAGGTAGGTGGATTTGGGGTGTTCAGGGGGGGTTCACCCCGCGGGACATCCCGATCTCGGATGTCCCGTGGTGTGTGAGGTGATCGGCCCGGGAATCTTATAGATTCCCGGGCCAATCACCTCAGGGTGTTGGTCCACTTTAAACCAGACCAACACAACAAACAGTGCTCTTATGCATCCCTCCCCAGTGCAATTTAGATTGCTGCACATAAAAATTCATTTACCTTTTTCTAAGTCTTGCTGTGGTAAATTTTAGAAACAAAATGACGGTTCATGGATGCGCAGGCCACCTGCGAACAGTAAATGCTGCTGGGTTTCCTGCTACTGTGAATTGACAGTTATGTCAGTTGAATCCACAGCAGCATGGCTTAAAGGCTGGGCTAGGAAGCTCCAAAATGAACGCTACCAGACCAACAGCCCGACACAGTTGGAAAAAAAGACAGTGGCTATTTTGGAGCTTCCTCTCCCAGCATCTCAGCAATGCTGCTGCCTGGCAATGACAATGGACAGTAACAGGAAGCCCAGCAGCACTTCACGTTTACAGGCGGCCTGCAAAAGCATGAGCTGCCATTTTGTTTTGCTACAGCAGGAGTTAGTAAAACAGAAATTTATTTTATGTGCAGCAATCTAAATTGCTCTGGGGAGGGATGCAAATGAGCAGCGTGTTGTGTTGGTTTAAGACATTTTGGACTGTTGGTCCGCTTCAAATGTATTTCTCCCTAGTAACCGAACTAGGATTGCTAAGAACTCTCCCCGGTGGGGGCCCAGATAGTTAATAGCACACTGCAGCCTACAGAAAACTTTAACAGCATGGCTGTATTATGGTGCGGTGAAGCATTGCTGCTTCAATACTGGCTTCAGCACCACGTGTTTTCCTCAGAAACCGCTCTTCGTGACGTCACGTCGTTAGCGCAGGCGCCCCCCGAAGCTTGTGGTGGTTGCCTAGGGCTACCAGCAGCGCATGCGTACTCCGGTGCTTTGCACGTCACAGCTGGTAGCTTCCCGGTTCGTGCGCGCTTCCGACTGGCGAGTCCTGAATGGTTATAGGACGGGTGAGTACTGGGCATGCTGGGAGAATAGAGGCTGGTCATTTAGTATCTGTGCAGATAAGAGCAAAAAGCTGCTTGTTGTGTGTGGCATTCTTCCCTCAGGAGCGTGCCGCCTCTCACCCGCTGCTGTATACTGCTATGGTTAATAATAATCTGTTGGTGATGACGTCAGAGATGTGTGTGTGGAGCCCGGCCAGCAGTGTGGAGTAATGGTCGGGTAGCCTGGCAGGCGATTCTGGGCTGGGCTCCTGTACAAATAGATAGCAGGGCTGGCTCGCGCTGCTTAGCTAATGACCAGCCCCACTAGTGCCAAAGTTTGGGTCACCGGGTGTTTCCCCATCCAACGGATCCTGATTAGGAATTCCCTTACAGATCTGTATGACGGGGGACAGGTAATAGCTGCACACCTCATTGAAGCATGTCCCATTGATTGGAGGAGGTGTGGTTGCCACATTCCTGCCCACCTTTAAATAGAGTTCTGCTAGGAAAAGGTAAGAATTAGTTTAGTGCTCCTGTGAACCAGGATACTCCCTGGCATAGTTGCATTAAAGAGGAATAAAACCCATGGATTTTCACTTTCTGCTGTTTGTATCCCCCCAAAATCGCTGCAAACTCACCTTTCCTTCGATCCCACAATGCATGCGCGGACTGACAGTTAATCACAGCACATCCCCTTCAGCTATTGCTCAGTGGCAAGCTCCCCCCTCCACTTCTCTGCGCGCCCCCCTGCTTCTCTGTGTGCCCCCACCAGACATTTCTGAAGGTGGTTGGGAAAGGGTTTTGTGCATAACAAAACCCACTGTGGCCAGCCCTGGAATCTAAAAGAAGTAGCCTTCCCAGGGGCCATCCTGGATCGAGATGCCCGCTGTGTGAATCCCCCCCCCCCCCCCCCCCCCGAGGCGCAGTAGAACTCCCCTCCTTTCTGGCACCCTCAGCAATGTAAACATCTGGTGGCTGTATCCCTGCATGTTCAGGCTGTAAGTCTGTTGCCACCCCCAGTCATTCAGATGGGGGGGGGGGGGGCACAGCCACTGCTTTCCTGATTGCCGAAGCACTGCATGTAAACGGAGCTGGTTGCTAAATATTACATATGCACAGCATGTGCCATAGGACCAGGGAAAGGTGAGTTTTTCTAGGGGGGTTGCACACAGCAGGGCATTCCAATTTGGGATGCCCCCTGGGGTACGGAACAAAATAATCAAAATCCTGTTTTTTTTCGCTTTAACATTCCTCCCTGGGGCATCCCAGTTTTGGACGCCTTTACAGTTAAAGCAGAAAAGATTCCAGGGCTGGCCACTGGCCTTTTCCGGGGAATCCTAAATCCCAAAAACCTTTTTCTGCGGCTCCCCCAGCAATGTAAACAATCAGGAGAGCTGCTGCATCTTTGGACTGTAGCGCACTCCCGTGCCCAGCCATTCAAAAAAGCTAAGGACAGGAGCTAGCCTGAGCCTGGTGATTTGGCCGCTCTCGCTCCCAATTTCTGTAAACAGAGCCACTTGCTGAGTATTAAACCGGACCTTCAGCGTGATTTAATGAAAAGCCCAAACTCTTAAAAATCGGTTCCCCAGCATCTAAAATTAATATTTTACGTTTTTAGTCACTGACTTATTATTCTTTCCCCCACTGGGCTGCAACTCTGTTCAGGAATTTAGGATACGGGCGCCGCCATCTTGACTCAGAAGCATCACACTTACTGAGGAGGGGAGAGTGGGATAAGGTACAGGGGGGCGGGTTATAGCTGTGCTTTGCTCAGACAGAGCAGAGCTGGGGTCAGGAAACGGTCAGCAGTCCCAGAATGCAGAGCAGCACAGTCAGGAGGCACTTCCTGTTTACAGGCTGCCTGATAAGATGGCAGCTTCCATAAGCCGCCATCTTGGATGTTTAAAGGCTCATAACATGCAGTAGATGCAGGTAGGATGATTTTTAATGTGAGCAATCTGTATGTACAGGGAGTGGGAAACATATAAGATAGACTCTTATTCAGAATGAAGGTCCGCTTTAATATGCATGGTTTTAACTGGACGAGGCTCTGCACATGCATGCGCCATAGGACCATGGAAGGGTGAACTTTTCATGAGCAATCTTGGTTTCACACAGCGGGATATCCCAAATGGGTTATGGTTGTATGGAGCATGGGTTTGAATTATAATCAGATTGGTTTATTTAGGTTCAGGAATAGGTATAAAAAAATAAGTATTGGGTTTATAAATTAAAGTGGACCTTCAGCATCATTTAATGAAAAGCTCAAACCCCTAAAAAAACTATTCCCCAGCTTCTAAAATTAATATATTTTA
Source organism: Gastrophryne carolinensis (assembly GCA_027917425.1). NCBI lineage: Eukaryota > Metazoa > Chordata > Amphibia > Anura > Microhylidae > Gastrophryne > Gastrophryne carolinensis. The sequence continues at coordinate 136,416,584 of CM051242.1, forward strand.
AATTTGTAGTCACTTATTATTCTTTCCCCTACTGGGCTGCAACTCTGTTCAGGACTATAGGACAGGGGCGCGCCACCTTGACTCAGAAGTATCACATACTGAGGAGAGGAGAGGGGTGAAAAGCACAGGGGGTGGGTTACAGCTGTGCTTTGCACAGACAGAGCAGAGCTGGGGTCAGGAAAAGGACCGCAATCCCAGAATGCAGAGTGGCACAGCAGAAGACACTTCCTGTTTGCAGGCTGCCTGATGTTCCATGAGCCGCCATCTTGGATGTTTAAAGGCTCATAACATGCAGTAGATGCAAGTAGGATGATTTTTTGATGTGAGCAATCTGTATGTACAGGGTGGGGGAAACATATAAGATAGGCTCTTATTCAGGGTGAAGGTTTATAAGTTAGATTCAAGGTTTTGTGCTAGGGTCAGGGGCAGTAAGGTTTAGGGATTGTTGGTAAGGCCAGGCTTAGCTTTGGTGTTGGTTTAGAATCTGGGTTAGGTCCTACAGCCAGTGGTTGGTTTCCTTTTACTATTATGGTGAAGTGTTTATGGATTAGGGTCAGGTTTGGTTTAAGGATAATATCTGCAGGTCATGCCACGCTTTGGTCAGGGACAAGGTTACTTAGGTGTTGCAGCCAGGTTTTAGGCCTATTGGGTAATGTAGGGCTGGTTAGGCTCAGAGTCTGGTGTTAGGAGTGGTTCTGGAGGTTAGTAGTTTGTGTAGGGTTAAGTGTTATGGCCAGGTTTTTGTAAACAGGTACTCCCAGATGGCTTTCCCACATCCCACTTTGCTCTGCTATGCCTACTGGCTGTGTATAGCAACAAAGTAAACCAGGAGGGAAACCAAGTTCTGGGGATCAGAAACCAATTAAAGCAGAACAAAACCCGGAATTTTGACGGATTTTTCTCTGGTTTTGTTCCATGCCCCAAGGCATCCCGGACTGTCCACAGGGAACAGGTAGATATAGATTGCCTTTAAAGTAAAGATGTTCTCAGGATAACAAGAGAGTCACCCCTGTTTTTAGCACAGAGTATATACAGTTTATCCAAATCACAGAAACCACCAAGATAAAGTTACCATAAATCAAGGAGGTGAATACGTGGCTTGCACAGATAGTGCAGATGTTACCCTGAATTCTTTCTTGAGTCTGAGGGTGATGAGTCGGAGGGTCCAAGGTGATGCCCCTGCTTCAGAGTCAGAAAAGGTGGTTACCAAAATAAAATGCCTTACTTGGTGGTCCCTGCAATCCAGTGCTGTCCATCTGTGTTTCCAGCCACGAATATGAATGCGGGACCAGGAGCATGCATGGTTCTGGGGATCCTGCTCTGTGCAGCCTCCATATGGTGGCTGCCAGAGGTGCCGAGAACAGTGCTGGATTCTGGGGCAAGGTAAACAATTTTATTTTGTTTTACACTTAGCCCTTACAGACCCTCTAAACCCTAAAATGATGCATGGGCATCTGATGTGTCAGGCCCCCCAGATACTCGCCTCAGTCTGAGATCACACAGGGTATGCGCCACCCATGTCTGGCATCCCTACTGTATGTGGTTAATGCTTGGAAGGAATGCTGACCCTGCTCCCTCCACCATGCACAAGCATGCTGATTGGAGCAGAGCCTGCACATGCACCATAGGACCGGGGAAAGGTGAGTTTACCGGCGCCGTGGTGGGTTTCACACAGCGGGGCACCCTGAATCGGGGGGCAAGAACCAAAACCGGGGATAGTCAAAATCCCGGATATTGGTCCACTTTAATAGGGCATTAAAAAAAATAAAATACCCCTCTGGTTCACTCCTAGGGCTCCATGCAGCACCTGGCTGTCAAGCAATCATAGACTGCTGCTTCAGCACCTCATCACAGTGCAGCAGCAGCACCAGGTCACTCTTGATGAGGAACTCGGAAGCGCTGCGACACTTATCGCCAGGGAGAGGGCTAAGAGTCAACTGGGTGGCTGGACAGCTGCTTAAAAGAGGATCAAAACTTGGCCCAAGACTCTTGGGCAGGTCAATTCCCAGCCCCAGGGACACAGCTTCATTTGGGATGGCCATGCGTGTGAAGCCTCTCGTTTTTTTGCCAGATGCCTACGCCACGCCCTACTAAAGGTGTAGCAGACGTTGACTGCGGCTCCCACATGCGCCATTGAATCGGGGAGAAAGTAAGTTTACTGGGTGATCTGGGACGGTTTTACAGAGCAGGGCATCGGGAGACTCCAGGGCCACTTCTGCTCTACTTTCAGGCTTATCCTCAGGGAAAGAAGGGCCTGAAATCCAGATTTAGAAAAATATATCTGGGGAAAAAAAACTCACATATTGCACATTTATATAATGAAAAGAAGTTGATAGGAATGTCTGTTTTTATAAATACAAACAAAAACAGTTTGTCTGAGGTTAGCAGTTCTTGTCATGCTGTCACTATTGCTATAAAAATGTGCAACATAAATATAATACGATGGTGCTTTATAAATAAACAATAGTAATAATAAGGTATAACTGGGACCTAGGAGCCCTGTGTTGTTGCCTCGGCTGAACTTTGTAGTCACCACCTAACTTTCTATGTTGATGTGGTTCAGGGAAAGGCATGCGCCTCTTCCCCCAGGAATGCTGCCAAAGGGTGTGTGGAGAGCACTGTCACCTCTGCTCTACATTCGTCATCATTCCCGGGCTTGGTTTACAGAACTTGCTTTTCATGAACATGCTTATGTTTACACTTGCGCTTCTAATGCCATGACTGTGCTTCTCATGGTGGTCTCTTCTCACCCCCTTTTAGATTGTAAGCTCAGAGTCTCCTCACTCTACGTGTAATTATTGCATCTCAGCTATTCATAAATCTACAGTAATAAGAAAAATAGTTATTCGTTTTTTGAAATACAAGTTTGTAGTTATGGTCAGAACTGAACAGATGAAATGTGTGTCAGCTACCTTGGTGCAGACCAATGTTACGAAGTGGTGCAGACTGCCAGAGGGGGCATGTAGAGCCTCTTGGATCCTGTTCCCCCCTTCACACATGATTCCATACGAAAAGACAAAAGTATTCTTTTTTCCTTTTCCTGGAAGTAGGAAGAATTGGGGGTGACAATTTTGTGAATGTTCCATTACACGTTTACAGGGAAGGACTTCTCAACTTGAAACAGGGTGTCTTCTGAGCCAGCCTGTGCTGGAATAACTGCTGTGAGGAAATCAAGCCTTGTGGCCTCGACTGAGCTCATGCGACACAGTCCCTTGATACAGGCCTTCAAACCCTGAAAGTCTGCGGAGCCCTGCCAGCCCCATAGGAATGCCACCAGCTCTTAGTTGATATAGGCCTGGTCCTTTACCGGGATTATATCAGGCCAGTCAGCTACCTAGGTGCAAACCAATGTTGCACAGTAAGAGGGGGCATGTAAAGCCTGTTGTATCCTGTCCCCCCCCCCCCCCCCCTCCACACATGACTCCCAGAGAAAAGACAAAAGGGTCTGTGCTTCTCACTCCCCCCCCCCCCCCCCCCCCCCCCATATCTTCATCTATTAGCAGTGGCTAGCTTAATCTCCTTCAGCCGGAAAGTCATAGGAGGCTGGTTCTGGTGCCAGCTAACGCCAGCTAACCGGGCGTATCGTACCCTGAGACCAAACACAGCTATTCTATATGGCTCCTATCTTAAATTGTCCGGGGCTGACCGGAGACCCGCGAACACGTGCGTTATTATTTCCAGGTTCTAATACTGTAGTCGTTTAAATCTAATGCATGTCTGGACTCAGGGGCGGGCTGGCCGCAGGGCGTACCGGGACAAATCCCGGTAGGCCGCGGCTTGTCCTGTATTTCTGGCTCCCCGTTTACCTTCTGGGGGCTGCTATGGCTGCTTCCTAGTTCCGCAGCGGGCCAGGTGATAGCAGGAGAGGCCAGGCTTTACGGCGGCTCCAAGCGCTCTGCAGCAGCCTTTGATGTCCGGGCTGCAATACAAGTGAGTGCCATTAGTGCCGGCCGGCCGCTTCTGCCTTCACCTGACAGTAATGTGGAACTGTCAAACCTTGCTGCAGTTTCCCCCTCGGCGGTGTTACACTGAGAGACAGTCCAGAGCCAGATTCTGGACAAATTGGCGCGCTGTTCTGTATTTCCCTGCCTGTGCTCTGCTTTGGAGTGGTAAGCTGATAGCTGCTTATCATTTATTTAATTTTTTATTTTTTTATGGGGGGTTGTACATTTCTACATTTCCTGGAGTTTGGCTTGATTGGTGACCAGGGTCGCCTGATTCCCTATCTCTGGGGCATCCCAAACTGTTTTGGTCTACTTTAAAGAGTTTTGGTCCTTTTCTGTGGGGCGTCCTGATTTGGGATGTCCCATTATCCGCTGAGTGGCCAAGGCAAGGCACCGTGGGAACGAAATATAAGGTGAGTTTTCTGGCAACATCGAGGAATATGCAATTTTTATTCCAGGCAAATAGTTAAACTTGCCTGTTGATTGTCAGGGACAGCATCTTTAATTCACCATCACTTTGCATTCCCTGATAAGCCCTATTGTACCTTCACAGTTAGGCAGCAGTAGATCGATGACTCGTCCATGCATGAGAAGAAATATGAAGCATGCAGCCAGCAGGGATAGAGCAGAAGAAAGGCTAAACTAACCTTTGCCTGCAATTTCCCTTATAAGTGGACCTCCAGTCCTAAACCCCATGACCAATAAGGTCTCCCACGCCGGCATGCAAGTACCATGCACACATATTCTCTCTGCAAATGTCATTGGCCACAGTTCTCTCTGAAAAGCATGTAATGAAAGCTTGTGGGGTTTTCTTTCAGATTTATTACACCTCTTACTCTTTTATTACACAGCTTGAGACTGAGAAGATCCCACCATGGCGGAAGCCCACCAGGCTGTAGCCTTCCAGTTTACAGTCACCCCAGAAGGTATTGACCTTCAGCTGAGCCATGAGGCACTTAAACAGGTCTACCTCTCTGGTCTGCGATCGTGGAAGCAGAAGCTCATTCGTCTGAGGGTAAGCTTTTTTTCATCTTCTTATTGTTTATGGGGAGGGCACAGCTGGGGGGTGTATGCCCTCCATAAAGCAGTTTGACACTAAATAAAGTGATAATTCTGCAGTATACAACAGAACAAAACCAGGGAATTTAACTTTCCCGTGTTTTAAACATGCCCCACTGTGTGAAACTCCCCTGGGGCACCAGCATTCACTTACCTTTCCCCGGTTTAACACCAGGCTTGTGTGCCGTTTGCCTTGTTTATTTCATTTGGCAAATGGCTCTCACTGACTTTTTCACTCCCCGAGGTTGGAGCGCGCACACAGCCCGAGGATGCAGCAGCTTGCACTCCCCATTAAAAACAATCAGAGCTGCTTGCTGAATGTCATAGCCACAGCAAACGGCTCTGATTGGACAAGAGCCCACGCATGCTCCGTTGGACCGGTGAAAGGTGAGTGGTTTCACACAGCGGAGCATCCCAATTCGAGAAGGCCAGCGGGGGAAGCCATTTGGCAGCAAACGTCTCTTGTTTGGGGCAATTGGAGCAAGTGAGGGCGCATCCCGGCAGTGGGGTTGCTCTTGTCCCCAGTCTATCTGATTAGCTGGGGGTGGGAGTGCGCTCATAGCCCGAAGATGCAGGGATGCCTCAGTGTGAAAGGATTCAAAAGGGGTCGAAAAAGTCCAGTCGAAAAAAAAACAAAAAAAAAACATCCTCATAGTCCTGTGGGTTGAGCTTAGACAGTTAACCACCTGAGCTTCCACCAGTGATAGCAAATCATCTGTGATGTGCTCCTGCTGCCACTCACTCACACTCAGTCAGTAGCAGGTAGGAAATGAAGTGGGCATTCTAATGACCCAAAGGGTTGGACATCCATCTCGCCTGCACAGGATTCAATCTCAGTACCTAGGCTGTTTTAACCCCCCGGCGCATGATTATCTATCATTTTATTGACCCTTACTTTTTTTTCCAGAATGGGTTTGTTACCGGTGTGTATCCCGCCAGTCCTTCAAGCTGGCTCTTCGTGGTGATTGCCATCATGGTGACCATGTATGCTCGCGTGGACCCATCTATGGGTATGATTGGCAAGATCAAGGAGCATCTACCGGTCAGGTATTTATGGGAACACAGAGGGTGCAGTGATGCATAATATTCATTATTGTAGAAGTAGAGGCTAAAAAACTATTCCAAGTATGTCATACACCCCGCTTCCACTATTCATGACATATGGGTTATGGCCCAGTAGAGGGCGAACTTCTGCAGAGATGAAAGCAAAAAAGAAGCCCCTCCCGGGCCATAAATACCTGGGACCTCCCACACATTCCCAGTTCCTTCTCTGCAGGACGGCGAGCAAGTCAGAAGATGTATGCTGCTCTTCCTTGCAGGTAAGCCGGGCTTGCACCCGGCCATTTTTTGCCCTATTTCTGCCCAGACCTTTATATTTTAAGTCCTTTACTAGCCTCCCAGCCTCGGCTGCAGGTCCGGGTGAGGGTAGGAATCACCTTAATAGGTGCCTAGGGAGCCATGCTCCTCCGTGAGACCCCACACAAGGGGGTAGGTGGTATCCGGGTTGGTGATCCCGGTTTGGGATGCCCTGTCCCCATTTTCTTCCCTTACACTTGACGGTGAAGGGTTCTCCCCCTTCCGGGTCCCCTCCACTAGGGGGGGGGGTGGATGACTTTTTCCACTTGACGTGTGTGTGTGAGTATGCTTGTGTGCTTATCACGTTGCCGCGGGCCCATCTTCTGGCTGGGAACCGCATTGCTGGACTCGGAGGTAAGGGGGCGGGGCCAAGCGTGGCGCGTGATCTGCGCTGGCCCGCCCCTTCTTCTCTCTCTCTCTCTCTCGAGAGAGAGAGAGAGAGAGAGAGAGAGAGCTGCGGATTAGCTGGACGCCATTTTCTGTCTTTGGGCAGCGCTGGCCTCTCTGCTTTTTATGTCCCTTTTACATGTTTTTATTATGCAGTTGTGTGTGTGCATGTGCTTATGGATATCCCTTGTGTCTTTCAGGAGGACTCCCTGTGCCAATTGCTTAAAAGGGGGTTCTCCCGGTCCTAGGGTCCCTAGCAAAAATTTGGGGCAATTATAAACCCTCCCACTTGGGACTTAAAGGGGCATCCCGGGTTTCTTACCAGCGTAATTCCCTCGGGTCATTGCGACTACCTTAAAATCACCATATGGAGGCTCCACAGGATACCAGGCTCAGGCTCCCTTCCGGACAATCCCGGCTATGTGTGGGTTGTGGGGTACCCCTTACGGGGGAGAATGTACTTATTTGCATACCATGTGCGCAACAGGCCATAACGTGGAAGTCGAGACCCCAGGCGTCTGGGTCAGTGCCTCCCGCCTCTCCTACCCCACCCCGCATCATCCGTACCCCAAGTGACACGGTCATTAGTGGGGAGTCGCACTCGGATGTATGTGCCAGGCTGGCCAACCTCGAGAAAATTATTTCTAGCTCAGTGGACAGAAAGGCCACTGCTAGGAAAAGGCATCTGTCACCGGCTACACCGGTAATTGATTTTGATGATTATGACTCCCCTGACTGGACGGATTATTCCCCGCTTGAGGAGGGGGAATTGTTTGAGGAATCTGAGACTGATGAATTGCAGTTCTTTGATTCTGATACCGGGCAGGCGCTGGGGGATGCTGTTGATACCCCCAGGGTCCTGGCCCATCTGTTAGAGGTTCTGGATATTTCCCCACCAGCGGAGGCTCCTCCGAAGAAGGGGGAATTCTTTGGGTTCTCTAAGCCCCACTTGGAGTTTCCAAATCAGAATCATTTTGACAGCATGATTCTTAGAGAATGGGAGAAGCCGTGTCGCCTTCGCGGTGTTCCTCAGGGATGGGATAGGAAGTATCCTTTTCCGATGGACGCGGTGAAGCGCTGGTCTTCCCCTCCCGAGGTTGATGCGCCCATTCTAGGATTGTCCAACACCTCCGTTGTACATACTCCTGACGCCACTACCCTTAAGGATGGCGAGGACAAGCGCATTGATCAGATGGCATGTCATGCCTTTGCCAGTGTGGGTTCTGCCTTGCGGCCTGTCTGTGCATCGGCACTCGTGGCTGTGGCCACCAGGTCGGAGATCAGGGACATGTTAAATGGGTCCCAGCTCAGCCCAGCCAGCGTTGAATTCAAAACCCTTAAGAGGTGTGAATTGTTTATGAATTTTGTTCTGTCGGCTATGGACGACACTATTACCATGTGTAGTAGAACTTTGGCCCTGTTGGTGGCCATGCGCCGATCGGTCTGGTTGCGCCAGTGGGCGGCTGACATTGCGGCCAAGAAGTCACTTACAGCTTTGCCCTTTTTGGGAACGCGGCTGTTTGGAGACAAACTGGATTCTGTGGCAAAGGGTGGGAAGCTACCTCAGCGTAAGAAGCTGCGTCGCTCCTTTCGGGGGGCAAGCTCCTTTAATCCTGCCTTTTGCGGTGCCAGAGGGGGCAGAGGCCTTGCCTACTCTGGTTTTAGAGGTGATTCCTGGAACAGAGGTAGAGGACGTGCCCGTACAGCCTCTACCTGGGGTTCCAGGCCCAAGCCCGCTGCCAAGCCAGCTCAACAATGAGGAGGCGCCCTCACCCTTGCGGGTGGGGGGACGGCTGCGGCTCTTCTTCCAGGTCTGGGCCCAGGAGGTCACAGACAAGTGGATATTGGAAGTGGTCTTGTCTGGGTACAAACTGGAGCTCGAGTCCCGGCCTCCTCCCAGATTCCTAAGGTCGCGGGTGCCATCGAATCCTCTGGCGGCGCAGGGGCTCCTGTTGGCTGTAAAGAATCTCCTGGACATGGCGGTCATATGCCCGGTGCCTCTTTCAGAGAGAGGCCGGGGCTCTTTCTGTGCTCACTCAAAAGGTTGCCTTTTTGGTGGCTATTACCTCTGTTCGGCGGGTCTCTGAGTTGGCGGCTCTGTCTATTCAGGCTCCTTACTTTGAGAGACACCAGGATAAGGTGGTTTTTCGCTTTAAACCAGATTTCCTTCCTAAGGTGGTTTCTGCCTTCCATCTCAATCAGGATGTAGCTCTCCCTTCCTTGTGTCCTAAGCCTAGCAATGACAAGGAGAGGGTTTTGCGCTCTTTGGATGTGGTTCGTCGTGTACTATTTGGTTGCTACTTCTCCTTTTCGTAAGACGGACGCCTTGTTCGTGGTGCCTTCTGGGCCCAGAAAAGGTTTGGCGCTAGCCAAGTCTACCATTAGTAAATGGATACGTCAGGCCATTGTTGGGGCCTATTCCGCTAAGGGGAGGGTTCCTCCTTTTAAGATCACTGCTCATTCTACTCGTGCTGTTGGGGCTTCCTGGGCCTTTCAGCACCAGGCTTCTGTTGAACAAGTTTGTAAGGCTGCTACTTGGTCTTTCGTTCATACTTTTTCAAAGTTTTATAAGGTTGATGTGCGGGCCTCAGCGGATGCTGTTTTTGGCCGCAAGGTTCTGCAAGCTGCAGTGGTTTAAATTGGTGCATTTTTTGCTGTATTTGGATCCCCACCCATGACGGACACTGCTATTGGATTTCCCATATGTCATGAATAGTGGAAGAGGGGTGTGTGACATACTTGGAATAATACCATTTTGTGATTACTCACCTGTAAAATGGGTATTATAAGTATGTCACACACTTCATCCCGCCCTTTTTGTATTCTGGATCCTTTATATGGTGAACCTTTTTATGGTTAAGAATGTTTTATTAGCTCTTCCTGGTCCCCTTACTGCTGTCATATACTGGGAAATGTGTGGGAGGTCCCAGGTATTTATGGACTGGGAGGGGCTTCTTTTTTGCTTTCATCTCTGCAGAAGTTCGCCCTCTACTGGACCATAACCCATATGTCATGAATAGTGGAAGCGGGGTGTGTGACATACTTATAATACCCATTTTAAAGGTGAGTAATCACAAAATGGTATTATTTTCTCCCATCGTTCTTCATGACGATGCACGGAGGCTCCATACCCCCGGAGGAAACACAAACTGAACAGAGGTTAAAACCCCACCCCTTCCTCCCCACCTCAGTTCTTTGTTTCCTCCCACTGGACAGAGAGTTGCTAGGCTTCAGCCAAATTTTTATTTTAACTTTTTATTTTCAGCTCCAGGAGTTCTGGAGGAGCCCGCTGGACCAGCTTTACCGGGTGTAGTTCACCCGAGGTTCATAGGCAGCCAGGGTAGTCCCACATAGTAAGACAGACACACTAGTTGTGCGCCGTCTCCTTTAATTCCCGGCAGATTTGAAGTTCCGGGTGTGCTTTGCCTAGTGGAAACCCTGGGGTACTCACCTGAGCCTCCAGACCGGCGATCTCGGGATTCCATTCATTGTGTCATTCTTCCCTCCATTTTTTCAAATTCGGGGGCGGAGTCTCGCAATCGGTGACCCGGCGCTCCGACGCCTCTTCCGACCATGGCTCTGACACAAGCCAGCGATCTGTTCATGCTGAAGGGAGGGGAACGGAGCTGATGGTGGGCTTCAAAGCAGCATTTGAGGCAGCAGAGGCGGCGAGCAGAGGGAGATTCTAGCCATGAGGAGTGAAAATGCCTAAATATGGGATGACCATAGCTCCTCCAGACCACAGACAGAGGCATCCACTGCTGCCGCATTTACCTCTCAGTCAGGTGCTGGAAGCCAGGAATTGAAACCTGCTGTTTTCCTTACCTCAGCTACCCTCAATACGCTCAGTTCAGGTCCACTTCAGATTGAAGTAGGATCCGAAATAATAGAGGAAAGTGATGGTGATCTTTCCTCTCAGGATTCCCTGAATGATGGAACACATGATAGCGAATGCAGGGGGGTCTCCGGTCCTTCAGGAAACCTGCCAGAAGAATTGGCAGGGTTGCTAAATGATATTTATGACACATGGGGAATTAAGTGTGAAGACAAGCCGCTGTTAGAACACTCTAAATCTGAAAGGATTGAACCAATTCTTCCGTTACAGGGTGTAATCTATTTATTCCGTAAGGGACATCCTTATAGAGCGTGCTCTGATGGTCAATCTAGACCTACAGGATGCATACCTGTATATACCAATTCTGACCTTACATCACAAGTATCTGAGATTTGCAGTTCAGACATATCAGGGACTATATTATTACCAGTACAGGGCCCTACCCTTCGGCCTGTCGTTGGCCCCACTGATCTTTACTAAGATCTTGGTTGAACCAATGGCACAGCTCAGACAACAGTTAATCATAGTGATTCCTTACTTGGACAATCATTTATGTTAAACAGATCAAGGGAGTTGCTCCTAGCAGACTCCTAGGGAAGACTCTGCTCTTACTAAAGGCCTTGGGCTGCGTTGTGAATCTGGAAAAATCAACTCAAACGCCCAGACATGTATGCAGATTTCTAGCGTACTATATAGACAGTATCCGCCAAAAGATTTTGCTGCCAAAGGAAAAGAGACAAAGGATCATTACAATGTCCCAAAGCTTCATCAGTGTCCCTCGTGACCACAACAATTCAGGCAGTACCATGGGCTCAACTCCATATAAGAATCCTACAGAGATTCCTCCTATCCCAGTGAGACAGGTGCCCAGACTCACTAGATCAGCAAGTCCAAATAGTCCTAGCGGATCTCTGGTGGTGGACAGATCCAGTGATGCTAGAAATAGGAAGACAATGGAAGCAAAGAAATCCTGTAGTCACCACAACAGATGCCTGCAGCAGGGGCTGCAGAGCACCCTTGGACAGTTACCATGTTCAGGGGATGTGACCTGCGACCGAAGCAGTCAGATCTTCCAACTTCCAAGAGCTTCTGGGGGTTGAGCTGGCATTGAATCACTTTCTGCCAGACATCTCGAGCAGAGATGTCCAGATTTTCTCCGAAAATGCTTCCACAGTTGCCTACATAAATCATCAGGGAGGGACCAGATCCTCGACACTGATAAACCTGTAAAATTCAACTCTGTTTCCCTTACAGTAACAAGTTCTGTTGGTTTCGGCAGTTCACCTAAAAGGGGCCCTGAACACTCTTGCAGATTATCTAATTCGAGTCAGGGCTCAACAGACAAAGTAGTGTCTAAACCAAAAGGTTTTCCTTCAGATCCTGAGGGCATGGGGTCTACCTCAGATAGATCTTTTTGCCACAGCCAGCAATTCAAAATTCAAAACATTTTATTCACTAACAAGGGGAGAAGATGCGTTAGCAGTAGATGCCCTGGCTCATCTATGGAATTTTCACCTAGTTATCATCATAGTTCCATTTTGGGCAAAAAGATCCTGGTTCGCGGAACTGAAAAGGATGGTGAAAAATGGGCCTTGGTGGCTACCAGATATTCCGTTCGACAACAGTTATTGAAACGCTCTTGGACATTTTTGCATATTATATATTTACGCATGGCTCTGAAAATGTTTTTCTTCGTTTTGTGACGCTAACACACTGAAGAAAGAAGATATAGCCGCAATCCTCGAATTCCAGCAGGAAGTTTTTGAGAAAGATCTAGCAGTAAATACACTAAAGACACAGATTTCAGCCCTATCTGTTTTCTTAGACCGTCCGTTGAGACATAATCAACTAATTAACAGATGCTTCAAATCAGTTACTCGCAAAAGACCAACCCCTTTTAAGGGCTTTGCAACACCTCCTTTTGAACCATTAGAAGAGGTTCCAGAAAAGAGGATATCTCTGAAATTTTGTTTCCTGCTGGTCATCACATCAGGCAGATGGGGAGTCTCTCCTCCTGAAGTTCCTACCCATTCAATGAGAGCCATGTCAGCCTCCTGGGCAGAGAGGACAGGTGTCTCTATATAAGAGATCTGCAAAGCAGCAATGTGGTCATCACCCCACGCTTTCCTCAAACATTATAGACTTGATCTCTGTCTACAAAACATCAGGCCTTTGGTAGAAGGGTCCTACTAGCCGCTTCCCACCCTTAAGGTAGATTACTTTTCTAATCCTCTCCATGGGTCGTCATGAAGGATGATGGGAGAAAATACCTGTTATACTTTCCAGTAACGGCTTTTCTATGAGAGGGCTGGGGCTCCTGCATACTTTGGCATCTTTTCCTTCTGCTTAGTAACTTGTTTGTTTTTCTTGGCCATCTCTGATCAGCGTAGAAGCAAATATGCTAAATAAATTTAAAATGTAAAACGTCCGGCAAGTCCAGTTATGTACGCATTAACATTTATTGAAATACATATCCAAGATGGTCCAGTCTGACCAGTCTCTTCTCTCACTACACTTTACAGCAGTCCCTCTGTATTCACTAGGGTTGGGTGCACAGCTTTCTTGTGATTACAGAAAATTCACAAATCACTTTTTGTTACACAGATGTACCTTATTATATTCTCATAAGATGCACCTAGGATTTAGAAGAAAAAAAAAATATTCTGAAACAAATGGTGAGCTAAAATACCCCCCCCCCCCCCACCAATTAAACCTAAAATCAGGCAGTGGCAGAAACCCCCGCCTACCCAAATCCCAAATAGGCAGTGTGGCAGGATATCAATAGCAGGCAGTTTGGCGCAGAATCCCATCCAATCTCGTATGACTTGGCGGGGCAGCAGAATTCCTTACCCATCCCCTGAAACAGGCAGTGTGGCAGAATCCACCCAATGCTATAATGGGCAGTGTGGCAAACCCCCCCCCCCCCCCTCCATCCCCTCTAAGAGCAGGGTGGAAGAATCCTTTTAATGCTATAACGGGCAATGTGGCTGCTCCCATCCCCCCAATACTATAATGGGCAATGTGGAAGAATACCCCCCCCCCCCATCACTGCACTGAGGCAGGTTCCAAGTAGGGTCTAAAGTCTAAATTACACAATGCCCCTAGACTTCTATAGGATATTCCAGTTGAATGCAGTTGCCATATTGCTCTCACTTTTTTTGTGAGAAAAAAAAATGAATCTTGAATTTTTTTCCCTCAGTGCAATTCAGCACCATGTTTAGCTGTGCAAATGTTTTATACATTGCACAGCTAAAAAAGATGCTAAATTGCACCATCTTTCTCACCTTTTTTTGTGAGAATTGTTTTCCTTAGTGAAAAACGTGTGAAAAAAAGCCTCATGGTGTTGAATCAGCCTTAATGTGACAGATTAGGTGTAACTGAACTAATTCGCATATGGCAGGCAGGCCATTCACCATAATACTACTTCCAGTTAGTGTTTTTTTTACAATATTGAGTAAATTATTTCGTTAAATAAAGAAACGCAGCGTGTTTTGGGGCACTGGGCTGGGGATGGAAAGTGACAACATAATCTTCCTTTCTGAGTATAGGTGCACTTGTAAGGAGCACCTGGTGTAAGTGCAGCCTCCCTCATCATCGTCATCTTAGTATAACAACCTTATTTCCCATGCTGCAGATCAATTCAACTCTTTGGCATTGTTATGCAGCAAAATGCCACAGCATTAGGCCCTACTCCCCTTTTTTTGAATGCCAGTTCACCATAAATTGTGCACAAAGCTGAGGACCCAATATCCCCCCTAAAGTCCACAGCCATATGCATTAAGGGAGGAAGGGTCAGTAGAGTTGTTTTAAATATATATTTGTTTTATATTAATTTAGAATTATCTGGATAAGGAACATGCAGAGTAATATGTTAAGGATGTATATATATATATATATATATATATATATTATACACATATATACCGGTGTGTGTGTGTGTGTGTGTGTGTGTGTGTGTGTGTGTGTGTATTGATCACATTTTACTTTTACCTGCCTCCTCTACTTAGAGGGCAGTGTTCCCTTTCTGGTGTTTCATGCTGAAGCTTAAATGATACCCTGGCCTTGGTGTTTGATGATTTATGTGTCTTGTTTTGCAGCGGCTATCTTTCTCACCAGGGACAGAGCATAATCAGTGCCCTCCTCTTTGCCACCGGCCTATGGTTTGCTCTTATCATGACTATGCGACAAATCCTGAGGCTGCTCTTATCCTACCATGGCTGGATGTACGAGAAACATGGCAAGATGTCTGCAACCACCAAGCTCTGGCTGGTAAGAAGTTTTAATGTGTTGATGCTCAGACTTTCGTAATATATCCCCACCAGGGCACCAATCTTCTGCTTATTTGTACATACAAAGCTTTGGCTTCTCTTTTTTTCATTAGCTTGTTTCCACTGGCATCCTGTTGGAGTAGGCAATGGTTTATTTTCCCTATATTACTGAGATAACTTGGACCCCTTTCACACCTTCTTGTGTTGCACTGGAGTAGAAATACTCCATCACAAAGAAATCAGAAAAGATGCCCTGTCCATTTTAAATGCATGACCTTCTTCTCATTCCAAATTGGATGCCCCACTTCACACAGGGGCCCAGTAAGCCAGAGACCTGACGGACAATACTTACCTCTTTAGGTAAGCATTGACATAGTGACATGACAACTGGCAGCAACCTGCCAATAGTTACGTGGGGCATGGCCCACAAAAAATTCAGTATCGGTGGCCTGGTCACTGGGCTTACCGAGTGCTTGTATGTGATGGTATGTCACCAGGGTCACAATGTTTAGCCATTACAGTAAGTTTTGACTGGACTTCTTCTTTAAATGGTATTTGGATTGGAGTTTGGAGTGTCTTCCTCATTCAACACACAGGGGAGTGACACCCACAAACTGGAATTCAGATAACAGCTTATCCTCAAAAGCTGCAAGCTTGCCTACGTTTGACCTTTTAGTGCACAGGGAAGACTGGAGAACTTATTATCTATCACCACTAGAACATAAATTATATTTATGATTAACATTTATAAACCTCCTTACATTAAAGCGGTCCTTCACTCTGAATAAGAGTCTATCTTATATGTTTCCCACACCCTGTACATACAGATGGCTCACATTAAAAATCATCCTACCTGCATCTGCTGCATGTTATGAGCTTTTAAACATCCAAGATGGCTGCTAATGGAACAACAGGCAGCCTGCAAACAGGAAGTGCCTTCTGACTGAGCTGCTCTGCATTCTGGGATTGCTGACCTTCTCCTGACCCCAGCTCTGCTCTGTCTGTGCAAAGCACAGCTATAAACCCGCCCCCTGTACTTTATCCCACTCTCCTATCCTCAGTAAGTGTGATGCTTCTGAGTCAAGATGGCGGCACCCATATTCTAAAGTCCTGAACAGAGTTGCAGCCCACTGGGGGAAAGAATAATAAGTAAGTGACTTAAAACTTAAAATATATTAATTTTACATACTGGGGAATAGTTTTTTAAGGGTTTGGGCTTTTCAATAAATTATGGTGAAGGTCCGGTTTAATTATACAATATTAGTAAGAGATTTTATTTTTTAGACTGGAGTCAGAAGATGATGGGTAATGCAGTTAAAGCTTGTGCAATGCATCATGGTGCATTAAAATAGTCAGATACTGGTCTCTATCTTCCGGTGCCTGTGCCCCTTGACTGCCTCTTCCACCAATTCCTGGGGACAGACATTAAGGATTCTGCTGAGTGGTCTGTAGTGTCCTGGGAGGGATCACTGATACTTTTTTGTGCCCTTGACGTCATTTCTCGAACACAATGCACCTATACTACACAGGTTGAGATACATTGAGTAGATACTGACAAATCAAATAGTAAAGTGTGCGAACTGTCATAGAGCTTCCTTTTTGTCCTTTAGGTCTCCAAGTGCATATATGAAAGAATTTCCATGTCGCCATCACTGAATTTTTTAAAAAATATTTTCTTTAAATAACACTCGCCTGTCCTAAAAATGACCTCATGCCTTATCTGGAATTTATGTTATTTATTTATGAATTTATGTTAAGCGTCTGGCAAGATTTTTCATGTTCATGATTGGCTGCTAGGCTGCATGCATTGTGTAGGTTAGAGGCGCTGATCCGATTAGGAGGATCTCTGTGAAGCTATGAAACTATAGGCAGTTTGATATGGCTTTTAGGTCAACACAGCCTAATATTGAAAGAGTGCAACTTAAATAAAAAAAAAAGAGGCTTAATATACTTAAAGTGGAACTAAACCCACCCTGGAGTCTGAGACTCAATTGCAGGCATACTCCCTCCCCTCGGGGCATCCAAATTCTGGATGCCCCACTGTGTAAAAACCCTCAGGTTACCCAGTAAACTATACCTTTACCAGGGCGCAGGCACAGTCCCTGGTAGCGGGGATGCGCCTGCCGGCATTCTCGGCTGGAGTCCTTAGACTGGCCTAGATGAGTTAACGGCAGCTTAGTCGAACGTGCTTATTAGTGGCCATGCATGCGCCATAGGACCGGGGAAATGTGAGTTTGAGTGGGTGACCTTAATTCCGAATGCAGTCGGCCTTAATTCTCCTGAACAGCCCCACCCCCTGGTGCTTTCCTGCAATTATACATTCAGTTACAGTACACACAGATCAAGGGGGCCATCCTTATCCGTTATAATAAACCTCAACCTAACTGCCATTATGTGACAGTTTTACTGAAAGAATTAGCATACTGAAAGAATTAGCAATTAGCATACAGCTGCTGTTTGGACATCATTCTTTTACCTGTTTAAGTATTTTTATAAATATTGGGCAAAGGCTTTCGTAAAGAAAAAAACAGGCTGTTTTGGAGCACTGGGCTGGGTATAGAAGATATCCCATCCTGCAGCTGCATCCAGCTCCATAGTCCCAGCATACAACCGAAAACTTTTACCCTGGAATGGCTTCCTAATATGCAGTGTCCCATATTCTGGATGCATGTCAGTGGATGGATCGCCCCACCCTCAACTTGTCACTTTGTGTGTGCGTGCTTACTGGCTTTTAATTTACAAAAACTTTCATCATTTGCTCCTCTTCTGCACCATCGTTTTTGTGAATGGAATGTAGCATTATGTGGACTGCACACTGAGACTGCACGTAGTATGTATTCAATTACTCTTAACCCAACCTTGTAACCTAGGAGAATTTGGCATTCTGGACATAAAGGGGCTGTCCAGGCAACAGCCCGCAGGCTTGATCCCTCATAGTCCTGCAGTGCTTAGCTGGTCTGGGTGCAGTGCTCCCGACGCTTAGCCCTTTTTAGACCGCCACTGTCATATTAGTGTTCACTGCTGATATCACTTAACAGTGGTGGACACTTAGGATTGCTCATATGATGAGTGCCATGTAGAGGCCATCTGGTATTACAGATGAATGTTGCTTCGTGTGTGTATGTGTGTGTTTGAGCGGGGGGGGGTCCTGATTACAGATGCCCCCCTTGATCATACATCATTGCCTGCCTGAGATTTTCTGACTGCCACTTCCCCAGCAAAATCTGGACCCATGATTTTTAGGGTTGCAGAAGCGACACTTGCACCAGATCACCACTGGCAGCCAGCCAATCACAGGGACAGCAGAGGCTGGGATGCCCAAGACACCCCCCCCCCCTCCACCAGCACCACACACATATAGACGGATACCTGTCAAATTTTCCAAAGGAACTTGAAGAAATGGTGGATGCTGTTACTTTATTAAGTTTACTAACCTGTCATATTTACCATTTTAGACTTTGGTGAAGATCTTCTCTGGTCGAAAGCCCATGTTATACAGTTACCAGGCATCACTGCCTCGCCTTCCTGTACCTGGATATAAGGAAACCACTCAGAGGGTGAGTATTTCTCCACCAGATTATCAGCATTGTAAATATCCTGCTATGCAAATTATGGAACACTACCATCGATGATGGAGGCTGTAGGATCTAAGCAATGCTGCATCAGGCTGTAATTTGTGCTCTATTATGTTGTTACTTGTGTGCTTTAGTATCTGGAATCTGTGAGGCCTTTGATGACTGACGAGGAATTCAAGCGCATGACTGCGCTGGCCAAGGATTTTGAAGTAAAGCTGGCTCCTAGACTGCAGTGGTACCTGAAGCTGAAATCCTGGTGGGCATCTAACTATGTAAGGGCTCTGCTTTACTATCTATTATACGATGCTAGGACTGGTCATTCTTTCTAACCTGTTGCTGCTGACTTGCTGCTTTTAATGTGTGTGCATTTTGAAGTTGTTTTACACTGTGTAGTATGTAATAGTTTTGGCGGTGCATTAAGCAATGCTAACTTGGTATGGCCTTACTGATGTTTTTTTTTCTTTCAGGTGAGTGACTGGTGGGAGGAATATATTTACCTGCGTGGAAGGGGCCCCATTATGGTCAACAGCAACTATTATGCAATGGTAAGTACGGGGACCTAAAATGACAAAGGAAGCACATGGATGCTTCACTGGGGCCACGCATGGCAAAAATCTGTACCGCTTTACAGTCCTTTCATAAACTGCAACAGTGGCTGCATGGCTATAAAGCTGACCAAAACCTTGCAGTTCCAGGCAATCTTCTGTCTCCAGGGCATCCTAAATTGGAAACCCACTGGTTGACCCATTATACTTACCATTCCAGTTTCCCACAACTGATGCGCACATCCATGGCAGGTATTCCTGAATGATTGGTGCAGGCGCACATCAGCTGGAGGAAAGCACCCAGCAGGAGGCGCCCGGTACTCCATTGATTCGGAAAAGATCGCTGGGTGGGGAAATCTATCCTGGATGGATTAGTTGTGGTTTCTGAGTCTGAATTTATGTAAAGAGAAAACATGCCTTTAACTTTTCTTGATTCATCAGTTCTCACTTCATGAGAAAAAAGCCTGTGAGTTTCATTGTTGATGAATCACCAGATATGAAGACAGCGAAAGGCAATGGCACTTTTTACTACAGTGTAAAAAAGGAGTAAAAAGATTACTATTTTTCTCAGGAGTAAAAAAGTGCCATTGACCTTCATTGTCTTCATATCTGGTGATTCATTAACAGCGACATTCTCAGGCTTTTTTCTCATGAAATGAATTATTTAATACCATTTTATTCCAAGTATGTCACACACCCCGCTTCCAATATTCATGACATGTGGGTTATGGCCAGTAGAGGGCGAACTTTGCAGAGATGACAGGAAAAAAAGGAGCCCCTCCCAGTCCATAAATACCTAGGACCTCCCACACATTCCCCAGTTTTCGTCTCTGCAGACGGCGAGCAAGTCAGAAGATGGCTGTGTCTCCTCCTTGCAGGTAGCCGGGTTACCCCCGGCCATTTGTTTCTATTGCTGCCAGGACCTTTTTTATTTAAGCCCTCATGATGCCTCCCAGCCTTGGCTGTGGGTTCGGGCAATGGTAGGCAGCACCCTCGGGGTGTATACAGGGAGCCATGCTCTCCCGTGAGACCCCATACTAAGGGGTAGGCTGTGTCCGGGTTGGTGATCCCGGTTTGGGATGCCCCGTCCCTTTCTGGGTCCCTCCACATTGGTGGTGTGGTATCCCCCCTTCCCGGGTCTCCCTGTGCCCCTCTTCTGGGGGGGGGGCCTTCTCTACCTATATTTTTTCCTTTGTCATATGTGTGTGTGTGGCGTGTGTAGTGCTTACTGCTTTACTGAGCATTTACTTTCTGGCGCTGGGGGAGCTTCTCCCCCTCAGGTGCTCGTTGGGGCATTGGCTCCAGTGCGGAGCCCAGCCACTGGCTGGGAGCCGCGTCTCTCGTGCTGAGGGGAGGGGGCGGGGCCAGGCGTGGCGCGTCCGCGCTGGCCCGCCCTCCTTCTCCCTCTCTCTTCTGGAGACCTTGCTGCTGATGGAAGCCATTGCCTGTGGTTGTGAGTGCCCTGCGGGCTCTTTCCTTATTTTATAATCGCGCTGCGCTCCGCTTGTATAGCACTTGGAGCAGCTTCCCAGGCTTTTAGTATAAATATAAATTTTATGTATATGTGTATATATTGTTTGTTTTTTTTCTTGACATATCAATGTGTGGTGTGCGTGATTGTACTTTCTTATGGGTCCCTTCTAGGGTCCCCTTGAGATTAAATTGGGTTTCTACAAATCCTCCCACTTGGGACTTAAAGGGGCATCCCGGGTAGCTCAAGCAGCGTAATTCCCTCTGGTCATGGTGACTACCTTAAAATCACCATATGGAGGCTCCCCAGGATACCGGGCTCGTGCTCCCTTCGGGACAATCCCGGCTGTGTGTGGGTTGTGGGGTATCCCTTACGGGGGAGAATGTACTGATTTGCATACATGTGCTCAGCAGGCATAACGCGGCGTCTGGGTCTTTGCCGCCTGTCTCATCACCTACCCCACCCCGCCTTATCCGTACCCCAAGTGACACGGTCATTAGCGGGGAGTCGCAATCGGATGTTTTGTGCTAGATTGGCCAACATCGAAAAATTGATTTCTAGCTCTGCGGCCAGAAAGGTCCCAGCTAAGAGAAGGCATCCGTCGCCGGCTGCGCCGGTACTGGATTTTGATGACTATCATTCCCTTGATTGGTCTGATTATTCCCCACTTGAGAAGGGGGAATTGTTTGAGGAATCTGATGCTGAGGGTCGGCAGTTCTTTGATGCTGGGCAGACGCTGGGGAATGCTGTGGATACCCCCAAAGTCCTGGCCCACCTATTTGAGGTACTGGCTATTTCTCCGCCAGCAGAGTCCCCTCCGCAGAAGGGGGAATTCTTTGGGTCTTCTAAGCCTCGCTTGGAGTTCCCAAATCAGAATCATTTTGAAAGCATGATTCTTAAGGAATGGGAGAGGCCTAGCCGGCTCCCTGGTGTTCCTCAAGGATGGGATAGGAGGTATCCCTTCCTGATGGACGCGGCGAAGCGCTGGTCGTCCCCTCCCGAGGTCGATGCGCCCGTTCTGGGATCGTCCAACACCTCCGTTGTACATTCTCCAGACGCCACCACTCTTAAATATGGTGAGGACAAACGCATGGATCAGATGGCGTGCCATGCTTTTGCCAGTGTGGGTTCAGCCTTGCGGCCTGTTTGAGCCTCGGTGCTCGTGACTGTGGCTACCAGGTCTGTGGTTAGGGACCTGTTGAATTGTTCCCAGCTTAAAGTGGACCAACACCCAGGATTTTGACTATCCTGGGTATTGGTCCACTTCCCCGGGGCACCCCGATCGGGGGTGCCCCGCTGTGTGAAACCCCCCAAAACTCACCTCTCCCCGCTCCCACGTGGCCGCGCCGTCCAATCGGCGCCGACGGACAAGCTGATTGACAGCAACGTACAAGCAGCTTGCCCGTCGGCGCCTCCCGCGCGTCACTCTTGACGTGTGCGCGCCCGCGCCGGCCATTCAGAGACGGCCGGCGCGGGCACGCGCACGCCTAGAGGGAGGCGGCGGCCGCCGCCGAAGACCAGGTAGGTGGATTTGGGGTGTTCAGGGGGGGTTCACCCCGCGGGACATCCCGATCTCGGATGTCCCGCGGTGTGTGAGGTGATCGGCCCGGGAATCTTATAGATTCCCGGGCCGATCACCTCAGGGTGTTGGTCCACTTTAATCCGGCCAGTGATGATTTCACAGCCCTTAAGCGGTGGGAATTATTTATGACTTTTGTTTTATCTGCTATGGATTACACAATTATTATGTGTAGTAGAACTTCGGCTTTGGCTGGTGGCCATTTGCCGTTCAGTCTGGTCACGCCAGTGGGCGGCTGACATTGCGGCTAAGAAATCTCTCACGGCGCTACCCTTTCTGTGTATGCGGCTGTTCGGGGATAAATTGGATTCAGTGGCGAATGGTGGAAATTTACCTCAGCGTAAGAAGCAGCGTCGCCCCTTTCGGGGGGCAGGCGCTTTCAATCCTTCCTTTCGCAGTGCCAGAGCAGGCAGAGGCTTTGCCTACTCTAATTTCAGAGGTGATTCCTGGAACAGAGGCAGAGGACGCGCACGTCCAGGCCTTAACTGGGGTTCCAAGCCCAAGCCTGCTGCCAAGACAGCTCAGCAATGAGGGGACGCCCTCACCCTTGCGGGTGGGGGGACGGCTGCGGCACTTCTTCCAAGTCTGGGCCCAGGAGGTCACAGACAAATGGATCTTGGAAGTGGTCTCTTCCGGGTACAGACTGGAGCTCGAGTGCCGGCCTCCTCCCAGATTCCTAAGGTCTCGGGTGCCCTCGGATCCCCGGGCTGCGTAGGGGCTCCTGTTGGCTGTAAAGAATTTTCTGGTCATGGATGTCATATACCCGGGGTCTTTCTCAGAAAGAGAGGCCGGGGCTATTATTCCAACCTCTTCACGGTTCCCAAAAAGGATGGCTCCATAAGACCCATCCTGGATTTGAAGCTTCTCAACAGGTTCATCAGAACCAAGAAGTTCCGCATGGAGACTCTGCGTTCAGCCATCGGTTCCCTTCGTCAGGGGGATTTCATGACGTCCATAGACATCAAGGATGCTTACCTTCATGTACCAATTTTCCCAGCACACTTGAGATTTCTCAGGTTTGTGGTGGGAGATCAGCACTTTCAGTTTGTGGCCCTCCCTTTCGGGTTGACTTCGGCACCAAGGGTGTTCACCAAGGTGCTGGCGGGCATAATGGCCCTTCTCAGAGCCCAGGGCATTCGCATTGTGCCGTATTTGGACGACCTCCTCATTACGGTATCCTCTCTCAGTCAGGCGGAGCTGGACACCAGGTTGGTGGTGGCGATGCTGGAGAGGTTCGGCTGGGTGATCAACCATCCCAAGTTTTCTCTCTCCCCCTCAAGGGAGATCTTGTTTCTGGGCACGAATCTGGATACCATTCGGACCAGGGTGTTCCTACCTCAGTCCAAGGTGCAGATAGTTCAGGATCTGATACGTCTTCTCCTGTCCAATCCTCGTCCTTCTATCCGGCTAGGGATGAGACTGGTGGGATTGATGGTGGCTTCTTTCGAGGCAGTTCCCTTTGCTCAGTTCCACATGAGGTCGCTCCAGCTCCATCTATTGTTGGCCTGGGACAGATGTCCGCAGTCATTGGATCAGTCATTCCTGATGTCTCCCCGGCTTCGACAGTCCCTTCAGTGGTGGCGGGAACCGAGCAATCTGATGAGGGGCAGATCCTTTCTGACCCCTTGTTGGGAGACGGTTACCACGGATGCCAGCCTGTCGGGCTGGGGAGGTTTTTGGAAGACACATCGGTTCAAAGGGCTGTGGGGTCCTCAGGGGTCTCACACCCCCATCAATGTCTTGGAGCTGAGAGCTATTCGGTTGGTTCTGTCATGCTTGACACGTCACCTACGGGGCTTACCTGGTTCAGGTTCGATCAGACAATCCAACTGCGGTAGCTTACATCAATCACCAAGGAGGGAAGTTTCTCTGATTCTTGCATGGGCGGAGAGCAATGTTCCATGCATCTCAGCAGTGTACATTCCAGGAGTGGAAAACACGGAGGCGGACTCCCTGAGCAGGAGATCCTCTCGCTGAGAGGAATGGTCTCTCAACCACAAGGTATTCCGGTCCCTCTGTCACAAGTGGGGGTTTCCGGAGGTGAATCTCTTTGCCTCACGTCACAATCACAAGCTCCCAAAGTTGCGTCTCTGTCTCAGGATCTTCTGGCCCTGGCAATGGACACCATGTCTCTTGCCTGGAGGGATCTGGGATTACTGTTCCTGTTTCCCCCTTTCTCCATGGTAGGCACGGTGGTACGCAAGCTGGCTCTAGAGGGTACGCCAGCAATTCTGGTGGCCCCAAGGTGGCCAAGACAGGTTTTTTGGTTGCAGACGTCGTAAGCCTGGTGGTTGATCAGTACAGGCTGCCCCTGTTTCCAGGATCTGATCACTCAAGGTCAACTACATTACCCCAATTTATAAACGCTGGCTTTGACGGTGTGGCTGCTGAAGCTTCCATCCTAAGGGAGGAAGGTTTGTCTGTGGCTGTGATTCAGACTCTTGTTAGAGATGGGAAGCAATCTTCCTCTAACATATACTACAGGACTTGGAGGTCCTATATTGACTGGTGTGAGGCTAGGGCCTTGGCTTGCAGGGTGTTTTCGATTTCTAGGATTTTGGAGTTTCTTCAACACGGTCTGGATCTGGGGTTCCAGCTTAGTACCTTGAAAGGGCAGGTCTCTGTTCTGACTGTCTTCTTTCAAGGTCTTTTGCTCTGCATCCTATGGTTAAGACTTTTTTCTCCAGGGGGTCACTCATGTGCGGCTACCTGGAAAGCCTTTGTTACCCGTTTGGGATTTGAATTTGGTTCTGTCGGCCCTCCGGGGGCCTCCTTTTGAGCCGGTGCAGGATGTTGCACTTCTATGCTCACTCAAAAGGTTGCCTTTTTGGTGGCTATTACCTCTGTTCGGCGTGTCTCTGAGTTGGCGGCTCTGTCCATTCAGGCCCCTTACTTTGAGAGACACCAGGACAAGGTGGTATTTCGCTTTAAGCCAGATTTCCTTCCTAAGGTGGTTTCTGCCTTCCACCTCAATCTGGATGTAGTTCTCCCTTCCTTGTGTCCTAGGCCTAGCAATGACAAGGAGAAGGGTTTTGCACTCTTTGGATGTGGTTCTTTGTGTGAAGTACTATTTGGTGGCTACTTCTCACTTTCGTAAGACGCCTTGTTCGTGGTGCCCTCTGGGCCCAGGAAAGGTTTGGCGCCCGTCAAGTCTACCATTAGTAAATGGATACGCCAGGCCATTGTTGGGGCCTATACTGCCAAGGGGAAAGTTCCCCCTTTTCAGATCACTGCTCATTCTACTCGTTCTGTTGGGGCTTCTTGGGCTTTTCAGCACTAGGCTTCTGTTGAACAAGTTTGTAAGGCTGCTACTTGGTCCTCCGTTCATACTTTTTCCAAGTTTTATAAGGTTGATGTGCGGGCCTCAGCGGGTGCTGTTTTTGGCCGCGAGTTTCTGCAGGCTGCAGTGGTTTGAGATTTGTGCATTTTTTGCCGTATTGGGTTCCCCACCCATTATGGACACTGCTATTGGATGTCCCACATGTCATGAATATTGGAAGCGGGGTGTGTGACATACTTGGAATAATACCATTTTGTGATTACTCACCTGTAAAATGGGTATTATAAGTATGTCCCACACCCTGCTTCATCCCGCCCTTATTGGTATTTTGGATCCTTTATATGGTGAACCTTTTAGTTTTATGATTGCTTATATTTGGCTCTTCCTGGTACCCTTACTGCTGTCCTATACTGGGGAATGTGTGGGAGGTCCCCAGGTATTTATGGACTGGGAGGTGCTCCTTTTTTTCCTGTCACCTCTGCAAAGTTCGCCCTCTACTGGCCATAACCCATATGTCATAAATATTGGAAGCGGGGTGTGTGACATACTTATAATACCCATTTTACAGGTGAGTAATCACGAAATGGTATTTTTCAACTCCAAAGACCAAAACTGACCCTCCTTGCCTCTGTACATGCCCCCTGCTGCTGTTCACAAGGGAGCCAACTCCCTCATTGATCATTACAGCAGCATCATGGGAACCATCACAAGCATCCAATGCTGACATTCAGCGCTGGACGCACCATGTGCATCAGGGGCCAGTCCGGAGCTTGTTCCAAGCGTCTAAACTGAAAGCGCTGCATCCAGACTGACTCAAGACAGTGGACAGCGAGGGTACCAACCTGACAGGTTTGGTGCTTTTTACAATTTGCCTTAGAGGGTCAATCTAATGCAGACCTAAAATCTGCTCTAGCCCCCCCCCCTTTCCCCCCAACAAATTATCCTGCAATGCCCGATTTGGGAAAATAGTTAAATATATCTGCTCAGCCATGTGTACCTGTTTCTCCAGCCTGGATAGAAGCATTGTAAGCTAAATTTCCGGGATCAAGTTGCAGCAAGGATTGTGTAGTGATTGTGTGATCCTTGCCAGCGGTTGCCGCACCAGGCTCCGCGTACCCCCTCTTCCTCTGTGGGACCTGGCTCTCATTCCTAAGCAGGTGTGTCACCCAAGGGGTGTCACGGAAGGACAGATTTTGTGAATTGCTGGCACTGCACTTTTTTTTTTATTTACACATATATCTAATACATTGCATCTAATGGCAGATCTGGTTTAGTCGTCCTTTAAATACTAAACACTGAGCAATAGAAACAAATTCAAAGCTCTTATGATAGATTCTTCACATGAAAATACATATAATTAAATATAATTAAAATGTTTGGGTTGTTAAACGCAGACACCCACCCTGTGGAATATAGTGGAATAAAAGCATGCAGCGACTTATAGTCATTATCCCAATCTCTAGTTCAGCGTTTTATCTGCACCCCTCCCAGGTCACACTAAGACAAGGTACATTAATACAGAAAATGTAATGTACTTCCTTAATGATTGTTCACGCAGTGTTTGAACTTGCTTTGCATTATGTGGCAACATTGTGTGTAAAATGCTAATATTATAACTTTATGTATATAAAAATAATCTAATATTATCCATCCACTTCAATGGAGGGGGGTGTGGCAGCTCACTGTGACTTATGTCGGGGACGTTGCCACGTCGAAGCGAGGCAGGAAGAGAAACCCGGCGAGAGAGCGGCGCTGCGCAAAGTGCTGAGTGGTGAGGGACCTGCAGCTAGCCTTTCACGTGAGTGCTGCTGCCCCAGACTAGCAGCGATGGTCTGCGTGGGAGAAAAGGTGAGTATAGCATTTTTTTTTTTTTATTTGCCTGAAAATTGTCTCTAACTGGCCTTTATGCATATCCTGAAACACAATGCTTACTGCGTATTTTGTTCAGACTGTCTTTTTAAATGCTTACTTTACATCTGTGTTAGGACTTCCTGTACGTTACCCCGACCCCTATTCAGGCAGCTCGTGCAGGCAACACTGTCCATGCTCTACTTCTGTACCGACGTAAGGTCAATCGTGAGGAGCTAAAACCGGTAAGAATTTATTTTTTTTTTCTATTTTTTTCCCCCACTTGTTTTGTTTGTGTTTGCCTTGTGTATGGTATCAACACCCAGTGTAGATTTATCAAGATTGGAGCATCACCCGGTGCAAGCATAGGCCTTTTGCATCAGTGTCTCACTGGCACTAGTCAAAATGATCCTAGGCTTAATGAATGTATTTTGTTAGGCTCATATAACTGTTTATAGGGTAGTGGACATCCCCTGGATAAAGATCATTTGTTGGCAAAAGGGACTTTAGCAAAACCCTGACCGCCGGCAGCTGGCCTTCCCCTGAATTTGCTGTGTCAAACCCAGGAAACTAACCTTTCCCTCCGGCGATGTAAAGTATGACGGCTGCATCCCCTGCATCTCTGGCTTGAGGTGCACTTCTGCACCCAGCCATTCACTTATGGCCCATTTGGATGGAGCAATTATTGGCCGAGAAATCACTAAAGCGGCTGCAATTTAGCATAACCGTTCCGTGTAAATGGCCTCTGCAATCAAACAATGAACGAGAATTGGCTAATCCAAGCAATAGATAAATATCAGAGCTTGTCTTATTAACCTTCCTCTAGTGTTAGCTTTCTGTTACTCTTTCTTATGTTAACGGGTCGGTTTTGACCCATGTCTTAAATCACCCCTAGGATACCCTAAAAACAGTTATTTATGATCCAATTTGTTTCTTACCTCTTAGTTACCTTGTTAGGGTTTCTCATCCATGGAAGGATTGATTTTAATATTTTTGTTGTGGCCCCCTGGGCCTTCCATTTGAGAGCATACCCTTAATTTTCAATATAAAAATATTGTCAAATGAACCTCAAGAGAATAATATAAACTTCAAAAACTTTGTTATATTACCTGACTATTACTGAAGGGTTTTAGAACACATTTTTTAAATGTAAAAAAAATATACGTATATATATTTTATATTTTTAACTCTAGTAACATCTATGGTGTTACGGGTCAATTTTGACCCATATCTAACTACTTTATGAAAAAGGCAAAAAAACTGATATTTTTTTTTATAGAACTTTAATAAAAATAAAAGATGAAAATTATATTAACATTAACAGCAATAATAATAAAAAGTAGCTTTACTAGGTCAAACACACAAACAACAATCAATCAAGCAAATCAAATCAACAAATCAAATACTAGTTTTTAGATGCATTAGTATTTAGATGCATGTGTGGCAAAAAGTGACACTTTTTGTGTGTTCTTTGCAGAGGTATTTTTTGCAGGTGAAGCACGATGTGTTTGTCTTTCTGTCCTTATTGCTAGGGCAGACCTGACACCTCTTTCTTTTAGAATCAGGTGGTCTCACTGGGGTTGTGGCTGTTGTGGTTGATGTTGAGGAGGATGCTGGTGATGATGCTCTTTGTGTTGCTGTGGGTGTGGGCGAAGCACTTGTTGAGCTCTGGAGTTGTTGGACCAAGGCTGCAGCGGCTGGGTCTCGGGGCACCCGTTCCCTTTGGTCTATGTGCGCCTTGACAAGGGATCTTCCTAGTTCCTCAAGAAACATCCTCCGCTTGTTTTTTTTCTTTGAATTCCATCCTTGGTGAATGTGGGTCCACAACACAAACCCATTGTATGCTGAAACATCAAGGATGTTGTAAAATACCACCATTGGCCATCTCCTAGTCATTCGCTGGCAAGTGTAGGTGGCAGTCAGCTTGTCCAGGTTGTCCACTCCACCTTTGTTTTTGTTATAGTCCAGGATGATTCTGGGCTTTTTGTCACTTCCTGATGACACAGCTGCATCTTTGTGAAGTGTGGACATCAGTACCACATTCCGTCGTTTTTTGGGGCAGTATGAAACAGCAGTGGTGGTGTCTGTAAAAACAAACTTTGAGGAAAGTGGAGCCCTGTCCTTCATCTGCAACAATTCAGCGGGCAGCTCAGGTTTGTTTTTTTTCACTGTGCCCACCATGGTGATTTTCCTCCTGAGAAGTTTTTTCCTTCAAGGTTTGTCATAGCAATAATGACTTTTTTTATTGACAATGGCATAAACAGATCAAAACATGTCTTGATGTCACTTGCTCTTGTCACAGCAAACCTTGTGAACCCAGGGGTCATTTTTATGACATTTGCAGCATCTGCCCTGCCATGTACATCTGGAGGTACTGAGCTCCAACTGCTCTTGCCACTTTTGGATTTGAATCTTTCAGCGGGTGCAGCTTCAGCACCAGTGACCTCCTCATCAGACTGAACAGAACTGTCTGTGTCTGTGTCTGGTTGATACTCCACATCATCTTCCTCCTCAGAAACCTTTTCATCTGTATCAGTTTGCTGCTGTGTGTCCTCTGATTCATTATCATCCACTATATAATCCAGAATTTGGCTTGCATCTAATCTTCTCCTCATTGTTGCATGGAGTAAACTGGAGATGTATACTCTGCAAAGTACCAACTCTAAGCTGATTTGGCCATACATGCCTGGACATGTCCCTAACTCAAGTTGTTGGAGGTAGAGCTGGCTGTGGGCTGTTGGTTTAAATTGTGTTTATGAGTTCAGTTTTGGGACTTATTATTGTTTTTTTACTCTAATATTAGACCTGGGTCGAAATTGACCCCAACAACACAAATGTTATAATTTTAATAAGAGCATTTAACAATTTAATAAAATAGTTTTATTTTATTGTATTTTGTTTAAAAATAAGTTCCTGCAAAAGTCAAAAAGTCTTGATGCAATAAACAAATGTATGTAGAATTTGTATGCATTTAAAAACTAAAACGGGTCGGTCACGACCCTAACACTAGAGGAAGGTTAATAGCAGTTTATCATTTTATATCCACAGTGGTAGACTATATTTCTCTCCAGTGAACCCGTCACCAACACTCCTTGCTTACCAGAAGACTTGTGGTAGCTTCTTAAAGTGGACCAACACCCGATGCTGATCGGCGGTGCCCCGCTGTGTTAAACCCCCCAGGACGCCGGCAAATCCTACCTGTTCCTCGTTCCAACGGTGCATGCGCCGCCGCCTCTCGCGCATCCTTCTAGCAGGGCGCGCACCCGCGCCGGCCGCTTGTGAATGGCGGGCGCACGCCCTGTAAGAGAGACGCGCGAGAGGCGTCGGCGGGCGCTCTCACCTTGTCCGTCTACGGACCTCGCTTGTCCGTCGGCGGTGATTGGTGGAGCGAGTCATGTGGGAGCGGGGTCAGGTGAGTTTTTGGGGCTTTCTGGGGGGTTTCACCCCATCGGGGGGCCCCGCGGATGTGGACCAACACCCAGGATAGTGAAAATCCTGGGTGTTGGTCCACTTTAATGATCCTCAGGATTAAAGCACAAAACTGCATAGCGTAATGTCGTTTATTTTAAATAACTTTAAAACATACTCCCAAAGACATGTAATGTGCAGGCATATCAACGCTGTAAACTCTGTGTACAAAAGATTTCTGTCATCCCCTCCCTCCAATGCTATATGTGGAATACAGTACTTGCTCTCTGCAGCAGCGAATCAAAGGTGCACCGCTCGTTCTATTTCCGCGCCTGGGTAACTTAGATCCCGGTGTCCTAACGTCACTTCCCAGGTTTGCGTTCCACCCGACGAGTTTCGTCCCTTACGGACTTTGTCTAAGGTGGAGCCCACCCCTGGATATGTGAAATTTATAGTGACTTAGTAACCACCTCTCCTGTGCCAGCCTTAAACCTGCAATTTTAGTTTTACATAGAATGTGCTGACTTTGCATTACTACAATGGCTATAATCTTTAATATCATTTGTCACAAAAATATTAGTATAAACAGCAGGATTTATTTTTATTGTACAAATCCCGCATACAGCCATTTGTTCACATACAACTCTAACAATGTACACTTACAATTACATTAAAAAGGGGGGAACATTAACCCCAAACGTATTACATTATTACTAAAATAATATAAAATTCTATGTACAATAAATATACTCATAAAACATATTACATTCTATATTCAAACTCCGTAGCTCAGCTGTCTGTAAATTAAAAAGTCCGCCTAGTTTTTTTTTTTTGAGGCACCTTCTTTATTAGATTGGAGTTCTACTTAGTATATTGAAATGGGGTTGCCCTCTAGTTTCCCGTAGGTCTCTGTATCTTGTAATTTCCCTATATAATCTACTTTATCCAATATGACCACACCCCTGCCCCTTCATCTGCCGGCTTGATTACTACATCATCCCTGGCAGCAAGTTGTTTTAGCCCTACTCTTGCATCCTTTGGAAGATTTTTTAATGGGTTTTAACTGGTTTATCTCCCTCGACATCAAGGTTTTAAATACTTCATTAGCATCCGACTGGTTTAATGGATTACATGTAGAAGCTTTGGACAGACGAGTAATTTCTTCTGGCCACAATCCTCAGTCTGTTTTACAACCCCTAATCCCACTCCCTCCAATTGGGATTTTTTTTAACATGAAATGTTTTTGACATTAGGTTTTCTCACAAACTTACTCATGTCTTTGAATAAATCAATATAATTGGTTAATCAGTCGGCCGTTGTATTGTTTCGGCTGACCAAAATTCTCGTTCATTACCTGATTGCTGGAGTGTTTAAAAGGAGGTCGCCCTCTAAAAAATGTGTTTTGCTATAAGAATGAGCAATTGCATTAGCGACTGATTGACCAGCAAATCTTCGGCTCCTGAACTCAGTGGCTCAGTCGCAGAAGATTTGTATGGTTGGTCACTGAGCAAACAGCCAATATATCTGCTTGTGTAAACCCAGCAAAAGGCTGGGGGTGGGAGCTCACCACAATTTAAAGTGGACCAACACCCTCCCATGATCGGCCCGGGAATCTATAAGATTCCCGGACCGATCAGCTCCCTGAGTGCGGGGCACCCCGATCGGTGTGTGAAACCCCTAAATCCCTACCTGCTCCTCGATTCAGCGGCGCCCGCCGCCGCCTCCCGTGCGTCCCTCTAGCAGGACACGCACCCACGCCGGCCGTTTGTGAATGGCTGGCGCGGGCGCGCGCCCTGTAAGAGTGACGCGCGGGAGGCGGCGCCGGGCGCGCTCTCTTGTCCGTCGCTGCCTCCCGCTTTTCCGCCGGCGGGGATTGGCTGCAGCGGTCACGTGGGAGCGGGGAGAGGTGAGTTTTTGGGGCTTTCTGGGGGTTTTCACACAGCGGGGCACCCCCAATCGGGGTGCCCCACCGAAGTGGACCAAAACCCAGGATAGTCAAAATCCCCCTGTTAGCTGAGCTCTGCAAATGAATGAGAACACATTCCTTGCAGCCATAGGTTTGTTTATGTTATGCAAAATGTGTCAGTTGTGGGGGGAACTTTCAACAGGGCCAAAGTGAATTTTGAACTGGACTTCCACTTTAAGTAAAATGCCTTAAAGCAGGAGAAAAATGTTTCTATGTTTCAGAGCTGCTACTAGTCGCTTAAAGCGAAAGTCCAGTCAATAACAACACCGCCCTGCCACCCTCTTCTGGCACTGAGGCAGGAAGGGGGGCTACAAAGAAAAAATCCCTTACCTCACCCATGTTTCTGCACCACTCTCCTGTTTCAGTGCTGCCGCCACACAGAAAGTCACAAAGCAGCATTCAAGTAAATGTGCGGCGGGCTCGCACGAAGCCGGGGATTGTGTCTTTCTGTGCAGTGGGGTGCACAGAAACGGGAGAGCGGCGCTGGATCACGAATGAGGTAAGGGTTTTTGTTTTTTGTAACCCCACGTCCTGCCTCAATGCCAGGAAAGGGTGTCAGGGCGGGGGGGGGGGGGGTAATATTGTGACTGGAATTTTGCGTTAATGTCCATACCCTTGAAGATTTGAAAACCTTGATAACAGGAGCTTGGAACAGCCACTATTACGAGGGATTAATTCTTCAATTAGGAGAAGAGGATAGTAGAAGTTCCTGATATAAAGAATGATCCATCAGTGTTGCCTGGAGCATAATAGGAAATACACTGGCCAATACATATTGGCTGTTGCAAGCTACTGTATAAACTGAAGCTTCTAAGCTTTGAGGGTGTGCACATTAAATGACCCTTGTATCCACTTTACTGTTTAAACTTGAATAAATATGGACAGTTAATTTGGTTGGCGTTAATGGTTGAGGGTCGTATCAACTCTTGAATTATGTTATCTTCCCACATGGTGTGTCTGCGATGCATCTGTACCCATGGCGTCCCTTATACTTGAGTACAGAGCAGGGTCCCCGGATCTATTATCCCCCTGTGCTCAGCCCAGTGGGAGCGTACCTTTAATACCACCCGCATCCCCGGAGACGAAACAGGTAAGTGAGCGGGTGAAGCAGAATTTGAATTCTGTAACTAATGGTGGATGGAACTTAACAAAGTTCTTCTTTTTTCTTATTCTTTTTGCTAACAAAATCTATGTGTAAAAAGTCTGCGTCTTTAGGTTTTCAATGTGTTATGTCTGGAGCTTTAACACTATAATTGTAGCTTTTAATGGCTTGGATGTATGGGTTTCCCAGCTCTCGCATCCCTTTGAATCAGAAACCAGTGAACAAATTATAAAAAGCCCCAAAACATTGCCTTCAAATTTCTATTTTGATTTAAACAAAATTCTTTTATAAACTGTGTATCAGTATTTTAAATCCTTTTTAAAAGCTCCAAACAAACATAGTCTCCAAAACCTAAACTCCATTAAACCACTAACCTGAGCTGCTGCAATGGTTAAAGGTTTACCTGTAACTAACATGTATATTGAATTGTACTGATTAATCATTTTTCTATGCCTGAAAAATGTCTTTTATTGATTTGTTTGTTTTCTTTGCCTCCCTGTCCCCCTTTTTTTTTAATCTTGTCTTGTCTTTTTTTTCTTATGTTAAATATGTTTTAACCCTTCATGTGCCACCACTATACTACTACTTCTTCGTTGTTTTTCTTCACCCTTTATTTTTTGTAATTCACATACTCCATTGCCACGATCATCGTTTGCTGTGTCCTCTTGATGGTTTCCTTCTTTATTGGTTGGTCTATGGTCCCTGTCTACCCTTTTATACAGCTGATGATCCAAGATTGTTTGCCCATGTGTTCCGCTCAGTGCGAGCGCATATTTAACACAGCACGTATTCCTGGAATAGAGACAGGTAGGAACAATCTTGTGCATTTTCTCTGGATCATTTAATAATTTTATAGAAAACCTAGATGCCTTTAGAAGCTTTATTAACATGTTATTAAGCATGGGCCAATTTTACTTCAGTTGTCTTTCAGTCAAAACCTTGGGTTTTGGGTGTTACTGATCAGGTAAAAGCCCTTTTACCATCTGTTCTGGTGACCTGGTTTCCTGGAGCTAGTAACCTATAGAATCCAGGGGCTATGGGGGCCGGGCAGGTCCCAAAGATACTATTTTAGTGAACCTGGCAATCCTGTTTTTTAATGCATTTTTAGGTCTCCTCTAGGGATATGGGGTCGACTTCTGAAGACAACAAAATGTAGGGAAGATATTTCCCAAATCTTATGATCATTCTGCTTTGAGTTCCAACCGTCACCACAACAGATAGTAAAAGGGCTTTTTCCTGAGCAGTAACACGCATGGGAAAGTGAACATTTAGTAGGGTTTTAGTATTAAAATTCCACGAATAGATGCTATATGGCCTATTGAGGCGTTACACTGGATTACCGTGGGGGTCTGAGGCAAAGGTAAGATTTACCGGCGAGCAATAGGATTCCAGCACAAAGTGGCACAACCACTAGCCGAGTGTCTAAAAGACTCAAGGGTTGGTGGTCTACTTCTCCATGGGGCATCCTGATTTCAGATGTCCTACTGTTTGAAAACCTCCAGTTGCCCCGGAATCTTCTTCTGTGACACTTGCACCAGCCTTGGCAACATCATCTGCATCCCTCCAGCTGCTGCATGCACCCACGCCAAGCCTGACTGAATGGCTGGTGCAGGCACACACAGCCAGATGGAAAGTAGCAGAACAGATGCTTGCTGCTTTCATTCCTACAGCATTCTATGCGGCTTCTTATATATGCATGACCTAGAACGCTGATTAGAGATCATCACGCACATGCATGGTGGAATTGCAAAAAGTAAGAAGACCCAGCAAGAGTGGGGAGCTTTACACAGTGGGGTATCCCAAATTGGGATGTCCCAGGGCAAGAAACAAAACCTGTTCCTCTTAAGCCAGTAGTTTAACTCTTCATCTCTATGGTGTGAGTTTAATATAAATTTATATTACCCTAAATTCCCATATATATCCACCCCTCTCCTTGGTAATACATATCTGACCTGTTTTACAGCTCCTAGAGCTGTGGATCTCCTTCCTTCATCCTGCTCTGGCACAGGCCTGGTAGCAGGTCATTAGGTGCCTTGCAGGGCTGTTGTTCTATGCCAGAATGGAGGAAGTAGTTACTGGCGCGCATGTCCGAACGCGACATTTTAGAGAAACAAAAAAATATTTGGTGGGATACCATTAAAGTGGACCATCACCCTCCTGTGATCGGCCCGGGAATCTATAAGATTCCCGGGCTGATCACCTCCCTCCCCGCGGGACATCCGAGATCGGGATGTCCCGCGGTGAGGGACCCCCCCCCCCCCAAAACCCCCAAAAAACTCACCTCATCGGCAGCGGCCGCCGCCGCCTCCCGCGCGCTCCTCTAGACGTGCGCGCGCCCGCGCCGGCCGTTTGTGAATGGCCGGCGCGGGCGGGAGGCGGCGGCGGGCGCACTGTCTTGTTTTTCGGGGTTCTGGGGGGTTTTAGAACAGCGGGACACCCCTAATCGGGGTGCCCCCCTGAAGTGGACCAAAACCCAGGATAGTCAAAATCCTGGGTGTTGGTCCACTTTAAGCATTTATCAGGCATCCTGACTTGGCCTGAGAGGAACAAAGACCAGAAGAGTGAAAATCCTGGTGGGGTGTTCCTTTTTAAAGAGGAATCCCTTCCCCCTCTACCTGAATCAGGGCAGGTGTTCGGAGATTAGGTAAGTTGTTTTATTATTCTAACGTCCAAATCGGGCTTAGCATAGCAGGATGAAGGGGTGGCTGGGGGGTTATAGCTTGGACTTTAAGTTATTTTAAAGAATAACCATATAAATAAGCTGAAATAATACCTGAGATAATGATTAACACGCCCCCTACAGTACAAATGCTGCCTAGTGCATACCCAGAAATAAGCTTCCAAAATCAAATTTTATATATATATTATAAATAATATGAGCAATAATAATTGAATTAAAAGAATACTGTACGGTGCAGTCATCTCTAGGATATAAATGATTAAATTAATGATCCATCAAATCACGGTCACATGCTTCTCAAATATATTCTAGCTAATTTTATATTACTAGTGCGCCTAACTCTTTGCAGTGCAAACGTTTCCTTGAATGCAGTCGCATTGCTCTGCAAAAAAGGCTTATGCTAAAAACATACAAAAGCTTATCAGGGCAGTCCAGGTTACTGTATATATCAAATGCCTTTCCTTTATTCTTTTATTTCTAATTTTATTTTTGGAATTCAATAGAGATGGGAAAGGATTAAATCCGCCCTTTCTTTGTTATGCTGTAAAACTCCTGGGCTCACCAGTACAGCTCACAGCATTTTTATGTGTGCCCAGAACAAGAAGCAAGAAGGCCAAAAACCTTTTATGACTTCTGGTCCGCTGTAAGCTGAACATTGTTCATGATCTGAACCCAAAGAGATATCAGAGGCCTGTTAAAAGTAGCTGTCCCCTGCAGCTATAGACAGCAGGAGAACCCACAACAAAACACCAACTATTTTACACACTGGAGTAACTGGTGAAAAGAGACCCCGCTTAAAATTTCAGGGACTACTCCACTACTAGCCATTAAAAACCTACCCAGGAATCTAATCCTTCCTCACTCTATTCGTTCTATGAAATTATATAGAAGTGTGTGTGTTTTTTTTGTGAAGGTAAACATGTTTCTCTTTACAGATACGATCCAGCACTACTCTGACAGCAAGCACATTGTGGTGTACCACAAGGGCCGCTACTTCAGAGTCTGGGTCTACCACAATGGACGCATGTTGAACCCCAAGGAACTTGAGCTCCAGTTCCAGCGTATCTTGGATGATACTACCCCTCCACAGCCTGGGGAGGAGAAGGTGGCTGCCCTAACTGCTGGAGAAAGGTGTGGCTCTTTCATTTTTTTTTTTTGGGGGGGGGGTGCCTTTTTTCTTTAACCTTCTCCGCTTTTCCCTTCCATGCTTGGCAGCAGCATTCGTGTGGTCCATGGCCCCACTTATACACCCAGCATCAAGAAATTTTACTGCCAGGCTTGTTTATTTCTTTTAATGACAGGAAGAGGAAAGCTGGAGGGGGGGGGTAGGTTCTGTCACCCCAATCAAAACTGTCACCCTTGGATTTTATTCCTACCAGGAGTAGAAAACCACAAGCTTGGCAACAGTTTTATTCAGTTTGTGTGTATAATTGACCTCTCTTCTTATTACCCGATGTGTTTATATGGATTTTTAATATTACACAATTTCACAATACCCCTCCTTTAAGTTCAAAACCGCAAAAAGCAAAACAAGGCCATGTCTGACTGGAGCTGGCAGGTTGTACACAGCAGGGGAATCCCAAATTGGGATTTCCTGGGACAAGAAACTAGCAAACTACACAAAAGCATGTTTGTAAAATATAGGTGGAGGCTTAAATTAAGCAGAACGAAACCCCGAATTTTGACCCATTTCACAGGAGCATTCTGCTTTGGGATGCCCCTGTGTGTGTGCCCTCCAAGAATAAGAGAACTCTTGCATTCCTTCTTGCTTCCGCAGCACATGTTTGGACCTCTTCCAATGATCATTCACTGCCGGGTGCCTCCCAATAGCCTTGCAGCTGCACGCACCCTGCAGTGGTTCAGGTTTGCCTGGCATAAAGTCCAATTAAAATGGCTAACCCTCCCTTCTCACTGTGCTAAGGCAGATTCCGTCATTTGAATAACAAAACTATTTTCCATGAACACCGCAATCCTCCTCTTGGCAGGGGGGATGGTTACTCTGAATGGAAGCTTGAGTGGCCGTGCTGCTCCAGGCATTAGGTGACTGACCTCTCACTTAAATTCTGGCTCTTAAAGTGTACCCATACCCAGTAAGGAAGTTTATTATTCCCAACCCAAAGTCCCAAACCAGCTTGTGTTTCATTTTCTTATTAAAGCATTTTATGAATATTTATAAAAACACAGGAAAGCAAGTAGGACATACACAACACTGTATTCCACTGGTCACACAGACATAAGGAGTACAAAGAGTGAGAAGTACATTTCTGGTATTTTCCTGGCCCCTAATGGTAAGTTGGGAGACCTGGTAAGGGGTCAGATGTGCCAAACCCACCCCTATAAGATGCATTGTCTAGGTTTATTTGGTCGAAAACAGAGAGTCTTTTTTTTTACTAACCTTGGTTTTTGTCAGATTTACAGGGGATGCACAGGTCAGAGTAGCGTCACTAACTACATTGCCCATATATTAAGTGTATCAATATTCTAAGTATGTCACACACCCCGCTTCAAGAATCCATAACATGTGGGTAATATCGTCCTGAAGAGGCGTTCCTGCAGAGATGATAGTAAAAGAAAGCCCCTCCCTGATCCATAAATACCTGGGACCTCCCACTCATCACCCAGTTTTTCCATCTCTGCAAGACGGCGAGCAAGTCAGAAGATGATGGCTCCTCCTTGCACAGGGGGATTTTCAGGTAGCCGGGGTAACTCCCGGCCTGTTATTGGATTATTTCCGCTCGGACCCCATTTTTTTCCCCGGATTGACCTTTACATGCCTCCACAGTCCCGGCTGCTGGCCCGAGCGAGGGTATATCGGCACCTTTGGTGCTTAGGAGCAGAGCTCCACCGTGAGACCCTAAATAAGAGGGTAGGCGGTCACACCGGTTAGGTGATCCCGGTTTGGGATGCCCCGTCCCTGGATTCTGCCCCTGGGGGGTCCTTCCACATTTTCCCTTGTACAATGGGGTTGGGGGGGGTCTCCCTCTTAGGGTTAGTCCTTATATTCTGTTTTGTGCGGTGTTTCCACTTTATTCTGTGTCTGTGTGTATTTTATTTTTTGTGTGCTTTACTTTTTGTGTGCGGCGCCGCGGCCGCCATTACAGCCGGGCGCCGGTATGTTCGTTTTTTCTTTGTGAGGGGATTTGTTTCCCCTCACGTTCTTCAGGGGGGCGGGGCTGGCACTCGGCGCACTGCCGTGGCCAGCCCCCGTTCCATTAAAGGGAGGTTTCTTTAACTTTAAGTTCAGGCTGACCTAAATGTATTATTGTAAAAGAGCATGCAAAGCCATCACATGAATCAAAATGCCATATAAATAGGGTCTAGCAGATATTGTACACTGAACATCAGGCTGATGATAATGGATTCCTATGTATTCATCTGCTCTTTCTTCCAGAGCCACGTGGGCCAGAGCTCGTAAAGCATACTTCCGCAGCGGGAAAAACCTGCAGTCACTGGACCTTGTGGAGAAAGCGGCTTTCTTTGTTACCTTGGAGGACAGCGAGCAGGGACTTCGCTCTGATGAGCCAGTAAAATCTTTGGATGACTATGCCAAATCTCTGCTACATGGCAAATGCTATGACAGGTCAGAAACAAAAGCTAATGTCCTCCTCCTTTTAGCATTTTTATTGACTCTAGATTTAGAGTTGCCACTTGTGGAGCCCGGCTACCTATGCTTTGGTAATGACAATGTTTAAATGAAAAGTTTACCT
Organism: Gastrophryne carolinensis; assembly: GCA_027917425.1. NCBI lineage: Eukaryota > Metazoa > Chordata > Amphibia > Anura > Microhylidae > Gastrophryne > Gastrophryne carolinensis. The sequence goes on from CM051242.1 coordinate 136,456,594, forward strand.
TGTGAAAACAGGTAAATATTTTCATGAATAGTTCTATAGTGATTATCCTTCAAGGAAAGACTGATTTACTCATCAGTCCTAGCCAGAGCTTAGAGCCATGCAAATCCCTATGTATCTTGGACTATTCAATGCTCAGTTATTCTTTACTCAAATTTATTACACCACTTTAATATTGGCCATTTTTGTCTATTTTGCCCCACTTCACCAAAGCCCTGTTAGGTCTTCCAAGGATGGCTTTTTACAGTCACTAGGGGGCTTTCCAAGCTCTCCTCTACAGCATGATCTCCACACCTGCCACTAAAGAGGTTCATAAGAAATATTTTTATGGTAGCAACCAAAAATGTGTATAGGCACTGTAGCGATAACCTTTATCGCCGGAGGGCTTCCCGCCAGAGACGTCCTTTTCCCAATGGTGAGAGGTGCTGCAGGAATTCCAGAGTCATCCATGAGGAACCAGGAACAGCCCTTACAAGGGCTAGTGAATTGTAATATAGTGTTTCCCCCAATAAGAGACAGAACTCAGTATTGAGGGTGAAGATGAACTGAACTTTATTAGTGCCACCCTGCGCCTTATATGCAAGGCTCCATGCAAGGGGACCTCCCCCGTGGACCTGATGGAGAACTGCATGACAAACCCACAGACCAATGGGAGCAGGACACACAATTCCTCAACTCTGCCGGTAACACAATCAGTAGAACAATAGCAGTCTGTAACACAATCAGTAGAACAATAGCAGTCTGTAATACAATCAGTAGAACAATAGCAGTCTGTAACACAATCAGTATAACAATAGCAGTCTGTAATACAATCAATAACACAATGGCAGTCTGTCTGGGACATGCTCAAGAAAATGAAAGTAATGGGTCTATGCAAAAACAGTGCCTTTAAAATCCAATGGCAGAGTCTGTCACAGGCACAGCTCAAAATCATGTACAACGGGTGTCCCCTAGACCCTTACTTATGCATGTATAACCAATTTCTAACAAATTTCTACAAATGGGACACAGCTCAGAAATAAAAGTAAATCTTATTTTATTAACTGGATATGAATGACAATGAATACCCACAACTGCTAAAAGTAAATCAATTTCTTTCAGGGCCATGAATATTACAATCGCTAGGCCCCAGTATTATTCACCCGGCCAGTATCCTAAAAGCTCTTAAAGTGCATATATTGAACAAAACAATCAATACATAAACCACAAGAGTCTAATTTATACTACAGATAATCAATATACAACAATATAAAGTGCAATGCAAGTCGAATCACAGAAATATAAGTGAAAACTCAGACGTTAACAAAGTAATTAACCTCAATAAAGTGCAAGTGCAAACCGACCCGTAAGAAAAGTAAACTAGGGCCCCCAGGGGTCTAATCCCCCTCCCCGAGGTCTAGTCCTGGGCAATTCCAAATATATGTAAAAAGAATATATTTCCAGATACAAATAGGAAGTCTAAAAGAATATAATTAGATGAATAGCAGGGAATACTGCACTGTTAATGTCCAATCAGAGGAAGATCCAGGGGTCAATGTGTCTGCTTGCCTCACGCGTTCCCCACTTGCCTGCAGCTTCTCTAGGGGTTCAATGGTAATTTACTTTTAGCAGTTGTGTGTATTCATTGTCTTTCATATGCAGTTAATAAATTAATAATTACTTTACTCATGTTTTAAATGGCTTCGGATTCAGATTACGAAAACGGTAACAAGGAAAGTAAAATACAGTAAATTATACATGTATTGCTTGTGTAAAGCTGATTTGATTTGCATGCTTGTGTGATGAAAGTTTAGTTCTACTTCTGCTCGATAAGTCCAAAGAATCAGTGTTACACCTGTCCAAATAATCCATTGTCTCTCGTGTCTAGCATTATGTATTTTATAACATTTCTTATTGTATTTCTTGCCTTCATCAGGTGGTTTGACAAATCGTTTTCTTTTGTGGTCTTCAAAAATGGAAAAATTGGACTGAATGCTGAACATTCCTGGGCCGACGCCCCTATCATTGGTCACATGTGGGAGGTACAAGCAGTTTCCTTGTGTTTGCAACATTTCACTTTTATCATCAGATTATAAATAATCTGCAGGCCATCCCTATCAGCGGCAAGCGTTGCTCTTGTCTATGCATTTTAGTCTTAAATGGGAGTGGCACAGTTTGCCTTGTGATGTGATCTGTACGCAGTGTATTATGATTACGTTCTGAATGCAATAAGCCCAAAGGCTGAAATTTGATTTACACTGAATAAACAGTCAAAAATGAGTGTTGTCCTGCTTCGATTGGCAGCCATAAGGTGCTTCTAATAGCTGGATGCCCAGCAACGCTTACAGCCTGCAGTAGGCGGAACCCCCATCCCTGATACTTAACTCTTTCGGGATTACTTCTGCTGGCCACCAGATTGTTTCTCAGCATGACTATTGGTGCCCAGTGGGCATTACCTGCCTGGCAAACCTCCCCGGCTGCCTGCAGTTATGTAAAGCTGTGATGCAGTGTGGGATCCAGAAAGTAGGTGAGTAAAGGCACTGGATAGCGGGCGTCTGTGGCCGGTGTGCGTGGGGCATCAAGCAATCTGATGCCCTTGATTCTAACCTTAAAGGGATTGACCAGCCATCTTAAACAAAAAAACGAAAGGGTACTCCTATTGTCCACTGCAGCTGATCGGTCTTAGTCAACAAATCACCAACTCGCCTAATCTCTGGATCACATTGTGCAGCAGCCGGGACTCGAACAGCAGTGAGAAATGATTCTGTGTCTGGTGCGCCCCCTCCATTGTAGTGAATAGAAGGCATGATAGCGTGCTTGTGACTGATGGCGGAGGGCATAAGCCAGACATGGAAGCGCCACTGCTGTTCAGGCCCTGGACGGCACAGGATGCATTTCAGCAATCAGGTGAATTGGGGACTTCCAGAGTCAGACCAATCAGCTATAGAGGAAAAAGGTGAGTACCCATTTGTTTTGTTTTTTACATGGGTAGTCAATCACTTTAAAGCTCACATATGAGTAATATGCCACTTTTAAAACTGCCTCCCATCAGCTGGGAACACAGTCAACAATAAATGGAGGCATTTTGTAGATGGCATAAAACTGTTGCCAGTGGCTGTTCCAGTGGAGGAATTTAGTAGGTTGAGGTTTTCTGGCTGTAGGAATAACAATCAGAATGCAGATCAACGCCTTTTTATTGTTTCCCTATTCATCATTAGTTTAGCAGTTCAGGCCCCCTGGGCATCCTTGATCACTTCACAACTCCACAGGAAGAAAAGTAGGCTTCTCCATACTAGCCTTTCTGGGGTACCTTGGCATCTGCACCAACTTTTCCTCCTTCAAGCCATTCGGGTTTGTGCCATTGGTGGCCACGCGATAGGAGAACAGACCATTTGGTTTCAACGCCACATTAAGCAAAGGGGCATCCAAAATCAGGAGGTTGTTCAGCAAATCTCGAATCCCATTTCGATTGTATTCTGTTATAATGTGACTCTTCAGGAACACAAGGCTAAAAGAGGCAGGGTATACTGCTGAGAAATCCCTGGTCCCAGGACTTGTCTCCTGTGTTTCCTCGTTCTAGTCACTAAATCACAGACCAACTTAACTCATGGTGACCAGTGGGGTTCATCAGGCGCACAGCCCTTTTCCCAGGCTGCCCTTTAATCGCTGTTGGTGCTTTGTGGGGCTGTGAAGCTGCATGAGAATGTGGAATTAGGTCATTATCAAGAATGGAGTTTGGGCTTCCTGCACCATTATTCATATTGGGGCATCTCTCCCTCTTTGCCTAGTTTAGGGGCCGTTCAGATTCATTTCTGATCACCAGAAAATTTAAAGCGGACCAACAGTCAAAAATGAATTAAACCAGACCAACACAAACAGTGCTCATATGCATCCCTCGCCTTAGAAATTTAGATTGCTACACATTAAAAATAATTTACCTTTTTTAACGACACGCTACACGTAAAAACAATATGGCTGCTCATGGGCTTCCTGTTACTGTGCATTTCAGTTGTCAGTTGCGAGAGGATGCTCCAAAATGGCTTCTACCTTTTTTCAACTGTGCCAGGCTGTTGGCCCGGTTTAAGCTGATTGTGGTCTTTGAAGACGTGGTGTGGATGAAGGTGGATTTGGTGTATACATTTTTGGGTAGAGTTACAAGTACAAGCAGTGAGCTTTGGTTGACAATTTTACAGCCCAATTCTCCCCTCCATATTTTAATGACATCTTTTCCTTTGCCTTAGTCTTTGCTGGCTACAGATTGCTTCCAGCTTGGGTACAATGAGGAAGGACACTGCAAGGGCCAGGCAGATCCCACGTTGCCTTTACCACAGAGGATGCAGTGGGAAATCTCTAATGAGGTAACCCTTTCAAACTATTGTCTTACATTTTTTTTTTCTGTTTGCTTCTATTACTTGAGATATGTGTATGGTTTGCCTGTATTTTTTATTTTATACAGTATCTGAAAATTTCCATATGCCAGCTCCATAGGAGCCTCCTGCTCTTGATACTAACCTCCATAGATTGAGCAGCTTTGTTAATAGTGACCTAGGGAGTGATTTAGAGGTTGTCACCAGACATGACCCACTAAAGAACTGGGGGAATGTTGATGGGCTTAGGTTAGTACAGCTGCTAAAGCATGAACAAAGTCTATAATGCTTCTTGAGCCAGTTACAGTGGCAAGCGTTTCATAAGGACAGGAGATGGCTTGTTTGTAATGTTTTCGGTGCTTTCTCAATATATGGGTGATACATGTGGGATTTTTTTCCAATTTTGTAGCAGTTTTTTCAAAAGAAAATGCATGTTTTTTTATTCCTTGTAAAAGCTCCATTCCTCCAGATTCTAACGGTACCACATATGTATCGGTAGACATCTGTTTCTTCCCAGAAGACACTACAAACTGAAAAGAGCGCTTTATGAGATTTTCATAGAAATTACTATGCACACCTCATAGTTAAAGTGGACCAAAACTCACCTCGATCGGCCCGGGAAAGATTTCCGGAGTGATCGATCCCCCCCCTCGGGCATCCAAAATCGGGATGCCCCACTGTGTGAAACCCCCCAGGTTGCCCCATTCACTTACCTTGTTTCCCGGGCCCACGGCAGCAGCTGCATCCCACTGTCCCTCTAGCAGGCCGCGTGCCTGCGGCAGGAATTTGTGCATGGCTGGCGTGGGCACGCTCCCTGTTAGAGGGAGGCGGAGGATGTGGCTGTCAGGGCACTCAGGGAAGAGGTGAGCTGGTCTCAGTGTCCTGGGGGGTTTCACACAGCGGGGCACCCCCAATTGGGGGATAGTCAAAATCCTGGGTTTTGGTCCACTTTAACTTGCGGCCATAGCAGCAGTGTTCTGTGTGTAGAGGGCTACTGTCTCTTTTTTTTTTTGTAGATTTTAGTGTACAGTTGCCATGAGCCAAATATTTCAGGTAGTGAAAAATGCTTCCATAAAACACAAATTTGCTAACATAAGAAAATATAAAAAACAATAGTTCATCAGCTCAGCACCTTAAGGCCAATTGCCTTAGGAATTTGGTTTTCCTGACATTTATCTATGGATCTCGTTTAAAACCCTCCCCAGTGGATATTCTGGTTCCCACAATAGACATGCACTTACTGTAACTTACCATTGGTTAAGGCCATTGCAGGTTACAGTTCTGTAAGAGATGCATAATGAGCTACAAGCACCACCTTAGTTGGACACTTGTTGACTGCTCTTGTAGTGTGAACATTTCAAATCTGTGCAGCACAGTGTAGACTCGGCCTTCCTTTGCATGTCACAGCGATGTACCCTAATCCTTAATACAGGCTTGCTCATCTCATTTCTTTTTTCAGTGTCAGGACGTCATACAGAGCTCACTGGAAGTGGCCCAGGCTTTAGCAAATGATGTGGATTTCCACACTTTCCCCTTCAAAGAGTTTGGTAAAGGGTTAATAAAGAAATGCAGAACCAGCCCTGATGCTTTTATCCAGATTGCCTTGCAGCTTGCACACTATAGGGTGAGTACTGTTGTTACTGTCAAAGAGTTAAAAGTTCTATTGTGTTGGGCTGCAGTAATGTCTCTGGACACACAGTATTGTTGCCCATTACTGGTTTAAGGGGGTCTGTTAAAATAAAAAAAATAAAAAAATGACTTCCCTTTCGTCTTCCACAGCTGACCCATCTTATTCTGGGTCAAATAAAATCCACCAGATCCCGAGTTCATGTCCCATGGTGTGCAGCAGGACATTTTGAATTGCTACAAAAGCCAGAGAAGGTGGCCACAGATACTCACCTATTCCAGGATCCACATCCCTTATGACCCCGAGCTGCCAATCAGGCTCCCTGGTGGTCGTGCACATTATTGTCCAACTGCCTGACCGGATAAACCGGATAGGCTGCTCTACGACAGGAGTGCGTATCTGCGGCCCGAGTTGGGATCTGCATATTAAAGGGGAAGTACAGATAATTCTGAAAGTAGTGTTTTTAGACAGTCTAAAATGATTGGAAGCGAGTATACGAACTGTATATTCAAATTAAACCGGACCTTCAGCATAATTTCATGAAAAGCCCAAACCCTTTAGTCACTTTATTATTCTTTTCCCCACTTGGCTGCAACTCTGTTCAGGACTCTAGGATACGGGTGCCGCCATCTTGACTCAGAAGCATCACACATACTGAGGAGAGGAAAGCGGGATCAGGTGCAGGGGGTGGGGTTATAGCTGTGCTTTGCTCAGACAGAGCAGAGCTGGGGTCAAGGAAAGGACGGCTATCCCAGAATGCAGAGCGGCACAGTCAGAAGACACTTTCTGTTTTCAGGCTGCCTGATGCTCCATGAGCCGCCATCTTGGATGTTTAAAGGTTCATAACATGCAGTAGATACAGGTAGGATGATTTTAAATGTGAGCAATCTGTATGTACAGGGTGTGGGAACATATAAGATATGCTCTTATTCAGGGTGAAGGTCCCCTTTAATGGTTACAGTTTAAATGTAGTTTAAAGCAGAACAAAACCCTCTTGGCGCAGCCCTGGAATCTTAAAGCCTTCCCCCCAGGGCATTGGAAAACCCCACTGTGTGAAATCCATATCCGGGAAATAATCAACAAATCACAAATACTCACTGTAGTTTTGTGCAGCTGATTCTTCTGATGCGGTTTGAAATTTACCAGCATCGTGGATCTTGCCCCAGCCATCCCAGGAGCTCAGAGCCGAGCAGCCCTAGACACGCCCCCTCTAATAAAATAAAGGGAGCTGGTGTGGCCAGTTGCTGTTACTTGATGTGAGAAGGCAGCAAAGGGGGACATGGGTTCTGCTTGTGAGTGCAGATGGCTTTGTCTAGATCACTGGTAGAGGTAGGGTTAAGGTTCTCAAGGGGGATAAGGTTGGAGAAGGTTAGTGTTTGTCTGGATAGGGACTTTAAAGCAGAACTTCAGTTAAAATTGACATCCTACCCTGGCGCTAAGGCAGGAACGGGGGGTTACAAAGAAAACAAACCCTTACCTTAGCCAGACGCCCGGTCATCCTCTAGGTCTCCCACGGCCGGCGCAGAAAAAGAGGCAAAGCCGCATCCCCCGGCTCTGTGCGTGCTCCCGCCACCCATTCACTTGCATTGGCGGGTGGGAGCGTACACAGAGCCGGGGGATGTAGGTCTGCGTCTCACATGCAAGATGGCAGTGCCCAGGAACCGGAGTGCGAAAGGAGTGGCACGGGCTCCTGGATAAGGTAAGCGTTTGTTTTTGTACCCCCCCACCCCGACCTGCCTGAGCGCCAAGGTAGGATGCCAAATAAATCATGGTGCCTTCCATACAGCCAAGGCAGCGCCTATACAAGTCATTGCCTTGGTCAGCTCCATTGCACTATATTATATGCCTTCCCATTGTCATTGCCCAGCAACAGCCACGATGGCAGAAAACATTGGGCTGAAACTTCTGGTAAGTTTCTAAACAAAATACTTTGAGGGACAGAAACATGATATATATCTGGGGGGGGGGGGTGGAGAATGATGTTTGGGCTCAGTGGGTATAGAAACACAAATGTTTGAAATAATGCTGACACTTCGCCCCATACCCCATTATTTTCCATTTAATATGTCTTTATTTATGCAGACATCCAGCATACTAAAACTAGCAACAATGAACTGAATATTAACGGTATACCAGTATTAACAAGAATATTAGGTGGAAACCTTACAGTATTACTTTCTTATTGTGAGTGTACAGTGTCTTTGACTCTTACACACAAATCTGCAAGTTGTAAACTTTTGCCTTAAATATTTTCTAATGACTTTTTTTAGGACAAAGGAAAATTTTGTCTGACCTACGAAGCTTCCATGACCCGGCTCTTCCGAGAAGGAAGAACAGAGACTGTCCGCTCATGTACCGTAGAATCCTCAAATTTTGTAAAGGCGATGGTGGACGCAACAAAAACAGTAAGTGTATCTAATGCATGCCTAATCATCTTCCAGTACTGTTATGGAACTAAAAATTGTCTGTTTGTATAGATCGCTTGGCCAAAAACTGAAATTCCTGGCTGCTATTCATGAGCTAGCTCACATCTGCATGTTGGTGCAGCACTTTGTTGCTTTGCTTCAAAGTATCGTGGGTGTGCTGCAGCCACAACATTATTCTAAGTATACAGCACGTCCTGTTCCAGAAGATATTCCTTACTCTTGGGTAAGACATCCAGCAGATGACGCTGGACTGCAGACACAGAAAAGTGACTTTTCCCGGCCCCATCCATATATACCAGGGACCTCCCACAAATTCCCCAGTTCTTCTCTGCAGTCTGGGCTGCGATGACTAGAAGATGGCTCTTCCTACTCGCAGGTGAGCGGGGCTTATTAGCCTGCGGCCCTGTAGAACTATTCCCACCCGTTCCTTTTCACTGCCTCCCAGCTTAGGCTGCGCTGGTCGGGTGATGGTAGGCAGCACCGCTGCTAGGTGCTAAGGAGCGCTGCTCCTACCGCAGTCCCCCACCAAAGGGTAGGCGGTACAGGCCCGTGGTGAGCCTTATAGGATGCCCCTCCCGCGGCCTTTTGCCCTTCGCCCCCTGTCCCCTCAGGCTCCTCTTAGGTCGTCTGCTGTTTCCCCTTCGCTCCCCCTGGGTAGATCTCGGGGGGGGGGGGGGCGGGATTTATGTATTTACTATGTGTTTTGCCTTGGTTGCACTGGTTTCTGACTATTGCCGCCACCGCCGCGCGCTTGTACTCCGCTCCACGGATGGCGGCGACATCGCCTCAGGCGCTGCTGCGCCGTCATTGTCTGGCCTTGTCACGGGGGAGCGTTTTCGCGCTCTTCGGGGGGGGCGGGCCTTGCGGATGACTTTTTCTGCATCACTTTTCCGCGGCCCGCCCTTCGAGGTATATGCGGGCACCATTTTGGAGCTCCTTTGCTGCGTGTCTGGCGTCCCCCTATCGCGGTCCGTAAGTGCCCCTGCAAGCTGGCTTTTCTTTATTTCTCATTGTGTTATGCTTATGGGTTCTTTGCTTTATGTCTTACCGGCGGTTCAAACTTTTTTGTGGTTTCTCCCAGTCCTATCCCCTTTTAGCGTTACCTCCTTATTGGAGGGCTATTGTATTGTATATCTCCCACTTCCCTAGCGGGCTATTGGGGCATCCCGGGTAGCCTTATTGGCGTCAATCCCAATTGGCCTATTGTGCCACAATAATCACCATATGGAGGCTTCTCAGGATAATGTGCTTGGGGTTCCTTCGGGACAAGCCTGGCTGTGTGTGGCGTGTGGGGTATCCCCTATAAGTGACTATGTCAGAGTGTGTGTACCCTGCGCCCAGCAGACGCTTGCGCTGCAGTCCGGGTTACCGGTGGCTGGGCCTGCGCTCCCTCTGGCTTCGCCTACCCCCCCCACGCTTACATCTGACTCCTAGTGAGGTGCATACCAGTGGGGAGTCTCAACCTGATTTGGCTGCACGGGTGGCCAGCATTGAGAGACATATTGCTGGCTCTGGCCCGCGTAAGGCTTCTGCTAAGAAGCGGCATTTATCACCTGGTGTTTCCCTCTTTCCTATGGAAATTGGAGGAATTTTTTGACGTTACCAGTTATACCCCCCTGGAAGAGGGGGAATTATTTTCTGATTCAGGAACAATCTAGGGTGTACGGTGCCGATTCTGGGTCTGACCCATGGGCTTCAGATGATACTGACAGGCTTTTATCTCACATTTTTTAAGTACTCTGTATCTCTCCCCCTGCCGTGGCTCCGCGGCAGCAGGGGGAGTTGTTTCATACTGTTAAACCACGCTTGGAGTTTCCTGAACAAACTCATTTTAATAATCTGGTGCTCAAAGAGTGGGAACTGCCTAGCCCGGCTTCCCGGGGTGCCAAAGAGTTGGGATAAGCGTTATCCCTTTCCCACTGAGATGGTTAAACGTTGGTCATGTCCTCCCGAGGTGGATGCACCAGTTCTGGCGTTGTCCAACACATCCGTCATGCATTCCCCTGACTTTACTACACTGAGGGATGGAGAGGACAGGCGCATAGGCAGGCAGGTTGCTATTAAGAGCCTGCTCAGGGGTCTCTTACATGGGGCCCCTGATGATGCAGGTAGTGAGGAGTATCTCTTAAGAGCTCTTCTGCGTTGCGAAGAATTTGTTGCATATGTTCTCTCTGCCTTGGATGATACCATTAGAATGTGTGGCAGGGCATCTGCCTTGTTGGTGGCGATACGCCGCTCGGTCTGGCTGCGGCAGTGGGCAGTTGATAACGCTGCTAAGAAGGCTCTCACTGGTTTTCCCTTCAAGGGGCTGCGCCTCTTTGGTGAACGTCTGGACTTGTTTGCTAAGGGAGGCAAGTTACCTCAGCGTAGAAGGCAGCCCCGGTCCTTTCGGGGTTCAGGTGCCTTTCTTCCTTCCTTCCGTGGCTCCAGAATTGGAGGGGAGCTTCCTTTCCTGAAACCCGCAGAGATTTTTGGGGCAGGGGCAGAGGACGTGGCCGCCCTGGCCCCTCCTGGGGTCCCAAGCCTAAGTCCTCCCCCAAGCCCCCTCAGGCATGAAGGGGCGCCCCCACCCTTCCGGGTGGGGGGACTGCTTCGGCTCTTGGCTCATGTCTGGAGGCGTCATGTCTCAGACCGGTGGATTCAGGAGGTACTGTCCTCCGGTTACAAGATAGAGTTTGCAGCCTGGCCGCCCCCAAGATTCGTCAAATTCCGGTTAGCTCAAAACCCCCTGTCAGCTCAGGGTTTGTCCCTGGCTGTCCAAGGCCTTCTGGAACTGGGAGTCATCTGCCGGGTGCCCTTGAGGGAAAGGGGCAAAGGCTATTATTCCAATCTTTTCATTGTTCCCAAAAAGGATGGGCCATCAGACCCAACCTGGATTTAAAGCGCCTTGTCAGATTCAGACACTTTCGCATGGAGACTCTGCGCTCCGCTGTGAATTTCCTACGCCCAGGGGACTTCATGACCTCTGTAGACATCAAGGATGCTTACCTTCACATACCTATTTTTCCAGGTCATCAGAGATTCCTCAGGTTCGCTCTGGAGGATCAGCACTACCAATTTGTGGCCTTGCCCTTCGGTCTCACCTCGGCTCCCAGGGTATTCACCAAGGTGCTGGCAGGAGTGATGGCTCTGCTGAGATCTCGGGGCATTCGCATTCTTCCCTACTTGGACGACATGCTTATTGCTTCTCAGTCCTTCCATCAGGCAGAGCTGGATACTCAGCGGGTGGTGTCCACACTGGAGTCATTCGGCTAGGTGATCAACCACCCCAAATCTTCCCTGTCTCCTTCCATGGTGAAGTCTTTTCTGGGCATGATTCTGGATTCATCTCAGGTCAAGATCTTTCTTCCTCAGCAGAAGGTGGAGAGTCTTCAAGAGAAAGCTCAGCTCCTTCTGTCTTGTCCTCATCCATCCATCAAGCAGGGAATGCAGCTGTTTGTTCTGTCCCCTCTGGCCAGGCGGTCTCTATCGTGGTGGCTGGACTCAAGGAACCTGCTGGGAGACTGTCACCACGGATGCCAGTCTGACAGGTTGGGGGGGCTTTTGGAAGTCTCTGAAATTCCAGGGTCAGTGGGGCCCTCAGGAGGCCCATACCCCTATCAACATTCTGGAGTTGAGGGCGATCAGGTTGGTTCTTGCCCACTTAACCCCACACTTGCGGGGTCGGGCTGTTCAGGTCCGCTCGGACAACCAGACGGCGGTTGCCTTCATCAATCATCACGGAGGGACCCGGAGCAAGAGGGCCCTCAAGGAAGTGTCCCTGATACTGTCTTGGGAGGAGGTGAATGTTCCCTGCATCTCAGCTGTGTACATTCCGGGGGTGGAGAATCTGGAGGCAGACTCCCTGAGCAGGGGGACCGATGGGGTCAGCCGGATGTGGATCTGTTTGCGTCCCGTCACAATCACAAGCTTCCAGTCTTTGTCTCTCTGTTCCAGGATCCTCTGGCCTTGGCCATGGATGTCTTGGCAATGTCTTGGACGAGCTTTCAGCTCCTGTATGTGTTTCCCCCGTTTCCCCTCCTGGGCAGGGTGCTGCGCAAGATAGCTCAGGAATGGGTGCCAGCCATACTGGTGGCCCCCTGTTGGCCAAGAAGAATGTGGTTCGCAGACATCGTGCAGCTGGCAGTAGATCAGTACGCCCTGGCCCCGGGTTCCTGATCTGCTCACTCGGGGCACCTACGCCACCCCAATTTACAAACGCTGGCTTTGACGGCCTGGCTGCTGAAACCTCCATCTTGATGGAAAAGGGGCTGCCTGCCTCGGTTGTTAATACCATGATCAGGGCTAGGAAAAGGTCCTCTTCTTCCATCTACTATAGGGTTTGGCTTACTTACATTGATTTACATTAGACTGGAGTCTAAGTCGCTTCCCTGTCGTGTGTTTTCTTTTCCTAGGATTCTGGAGTTTCTGCAACATGGTTTGGATCTGGGTCTTCAGCTCAGTACTCTGAAAGGTCATGTTTCTGCCTTGGCCATTTTTTTTCCAAAGATCCTTTGCTCAGCATCCCCTGGTCAAGACCTTCTTCCAGGGGGTTACTCACGTGCGTCCCCCACGTAAGCCTATGTTACCAGTCTGGGACTTGAACTTGGTCTTATCTGCCCTGCAGGGGTCTCCATTCGAGCCCTTGCAGGGGGCCCCCTTGTCCATTCTTACGCTTAAGGTAGTCTTTTTGGTGGCTGTCACTTCTGTTAGGCGTGTTTCTGAGTTGGCGGTGCTTTCCATCAAACCTCCTTACTTTGAGAGACACCAGGACAAGGTGGTGTTTCGTTTTAAGCCAAATTTTCTGCCTAAGGTTGTTTCTGCCTTTCATCTCAATCAGGACATTGTCTTGCCTTCTCTGTGTCCTAATCCTAGCAACTCTAAGGAGAGGGTTTTACACTCTTTGGATGTGGTTAGGACTATCTGGTGGCTACTGAACCCTTCAGGAAGACTGATGCTCTTTTTGTGCTCCCGTCTAGACCTAAGAAGGGTCTGGCTCCAGCTAAGTCCACTATCAGCAAGTGGATACGTCAGGCTGTGATACAGGCCTACTCTGCTAAGGGGAAGGAGCCTCCCTTCCGCCTTACTGCTCATTCTACTCGTGCTATTGGTGCCTCTTGGGCTTTTCAGCGCCAAGCTTCTGTTGAACAAGTTTGCAAGGCCGCCACTTGGTCTTATGTTCATACTTTTTCTAAAAGGTTGATGTTAAGGCTTCAGCTGATGCTGCTTTTGGTCGCAAAGTTCTGCAGGCGGCAGTGGTTTAAACTGTCTGCTGTTACTTTTGGGGATCCCACCCTACCTTACGAACACTGCTATTGGATGTCTCAAGAGTAAGGAATATCTTCTGGAACAGGACGTGCTGTACACTTAGAATAATACAATTACAATTCTGTGATTACTCACCTGTAGAATTGGTATTATACGTATACAGCACGTCCTGTTCCACCTCACCCTTGTTATCATTATTTTTGGTTACCTCTTTATGGTGATTGTTCTCATGTTACATTTTTTATATAATGGTTATAGTTCTCCCGGTCTCATTTTAACTGCTTTTCAATACTGGGGAATTTGTGGGAGGTCCCTTGTATATATGGGACCGGGAGGAGCTACTTTTCTGTCTCTGCAGTCCAGCGCCATCTACTGGATGTATTACCCAAGAGTAAGGAATATCTTCTGGAACAGGACTTGCTGTATACGTATAATACCAATTCTACAGGTGAGTAATCACGGAATTGTATTTTTACAGGCTGTTCATGGATGTGTAACTTGTTTTAGATGCAGTGTGTAGCCAAATTACAGCCGCAGGTAAGCACTGCTGCTGGAGGTACCGCCATTTTAAAATAAGAAAGCTGCACATTCGACTGGGACTTTTAGTTGTACCTGTTTTTTAATTTGCTAAATCACTCCTTTTACCCCATGGAATAAAAGTCACCACTATTTTCCTACAATGGCTTACATGTGTTTTGTGTATCCTGACAGAATGAGGAAAAGCTGAAACTCTTTCGACTGGCAGCTGAGAAGCATCAGTTACTCTATAGAAATGCCATGACCGGAGCTGGAATCGATCGGCATCTCTTTTGCCTGTATGTTGTATCCAAATACCTAGGCGTAGACTCCCCCTTCCTGAAGGAGGTAATACTGACACACTGCTTATTGCTGAACAGATTGCAGTGCTGTCGGTGTAGTTGGTCATTTTCTTTCTTATTGGATTTTCTAGGTCCTGTCCGAACCATGGCGTCTCTCTACCAGCCAGACCCCAATCCAACAGGTGGAACTTTTTGATTTAATAAATCACCCAGAATATGTCTCATGTGGAGGTGGCTTTGGTCCAGTAAGTAAAAAATGAATATTTAGGAAAAACAAATAAGTAAAAAGTAACTGTAAGATTTGTAATATATTCTCTCATATTCCACTCCAGGGCGTCACTGAATCAGTAACAAATGGGTTAACTCTTGCCCAAAGGGCAGGACTGCAGGATAAAAGATGTGGTTCCTCCCAGCCTATATATATGTTTCCAGCTGCTCTCCACAATCCAGTTTCATATTCAAAGTATACAGCACGTCCTGCTCCAGATAATGATTCATAACATCTGGGATATACCTCCACAAGAGGGCGCTTTACTGCAGAGATGGCAAAAAGAGGCCCCTCCCGGTCCATATATACCCGGGACCTCCCACTAATTCCCCAGTTTCTTCTCTGTAGTGGGCTGCGAAGGACAAGATGATGGCTTCTCTTCTCGCAGGTGAGCCGGGCTTCACAGCCCCTGGCCATGTAGTACTATTCCCACCCGTTCCACCTTTTATTCTGCCTCCCAGCCTTGGCTGCGTGGTTGGGTGATGGTAGGCTGCACCTATTAGAGGTGCTTTATTAGGACATTCGGACAGTAACCTGTTAGATTTGAGGTAGTTTAGGCCCCTTTAAGGAGGATGTCCCTTAGTTTCCTCTTATATTGTAGAATTGATTATAGTGATCGTTGTTGTATTTATCAGTACAATTGACATATACTAGAATAAGTTAAAAATTCATTTATTCCTTTTAGAAGTCATATAGTGCATTCAGTATCTATAAAAGATTATATATGGCTAATTACACTGAAGAAGCTAAGAATTGCGAAACGCGTATGTAAAAGGCCACTAGCCACTTGAATTTCCACAATCTGTCACAATTTGTAAATATATGACTAAAGTCTACTACTAAGTACATGTTTGCAAAATCAATTATGTTATTAAAATAAGGCACTCTAAGCACTGAATGCACTATATGACTTCTAAAACTCTGTACTTTGAGAGACACCAGGACAAGGTGGTTTTCCGCTTTAAACCAGACTTCTTGCCTAAGGTTGTCTCTGCCTTCCATCTCAATCAGGACATTGTGCTTCCTTCTTTGTGCCCTAATCCTGGTAATTCCAAGGAGAGGGCCTTGCATTCTCTTGTTGATGTTGTCAGGAATTTGAAATACTACCTGGTGGCTACTGCGCCTTTCAGAAAGATGGACGCCTTGTTTGTGGTTCCCTCGGGTCCCAAGAAGGGGTTGGCTCCTGCTAAGTCCACTATTAGCAAATGGATTCGTCAGGCTATTGTTAGGGCCTATTCTACTAGGGGGAAGGATCCTCCTTTCCGTGTTACTTCTCATATTCTAAGTATGTCACACACCCCGCTTCAAGATATTCATTACCTGTGGGTAGTATGGTCCTGTAGAGGGCTTCTGCAGAGATGATTGGAGGAAAGAAAGCCCCTCCCAGTCCATAAGTACCTGGGACCTCCCACTCATTACCCAGTCTTCATCTCTGCAGACGGCGAGCAAGCAGCAGATGATATCTCCTCCTTGCACAGGGGGACTTTAAGGTAGCCAGGTCTACTCCCGGCCTATATATATTTTTATTTCCGTTCGGACTCTTTATTCCCTTTATTAATATATAGCTATTTAAATGCCTCCCAGTCTTGACTGCTGTCCGAGCGAGGGTATAACAGCACCTCAGGTGCTCAGGAGCTATGCTCCACCGTGAGACCCTATAAAGAGGGTAGGCGGTTATACCGGGTTGGTGACTCCGGTTTGGGATGCCCTGTCCAAGAGTTTAATTTTCCCCTTAAATGGCCTATTCCCCCTTTTTTAGTTGTGTGGAGGCCTCTTATTCAGCTTCTGGTGTTTTTCTATGGGGGCGCCTGGAAAATAGATTTATTTGAAATGTTTGTTTAAAATGTTTACTTTTCTGGTATGAATAGTTATAATGTAAACTTGTTGCAATCTTTTTTGCTGACAGACACCGGCTATTGCCGCCGCGGTGCTGGATTTTTACCTCAGAGCTGAGGGGAGGATTTCTCCCCTCACGCTCTTCAGTGAGGGGGCGGGGCGGGGCCGGGCCTTCGGTATGAGGCCGCAGCCCGTGCCCTTTAGGAGTTTGGAGCTGGTAGCGTGACCGAGCGGGGAGCAGCTCCGCTTGTTATGCGGGCTGCTACCGGCTCTATTATGCGCCCGGTGCCGCGGCTGCCTGCAGCACCGGTGCGCGAGTGTTAATGGAGGGGAGCTTCCCCTCACGTCTGACAGACACTGTGCTGGATTTTTACCTCAGAGCTGAGACAGGTGCTGGATTTTTACCTCAGAGCTGAGGGGAGGATTTCTCCCCTCACGCTCTTCAGTGAGGGGGCGGGGCCGGGCCTTCGGTATGAGGCTGCAGCCCGCGCCCTTTAGGAGTTTGGAGCTGCTGGGTGGAGCCTTGCAGCGCGCGATCCACGCTGGCCACGCCCCCCTGCTGCGTCTCCCGCTCTGATCTGTGTTACCTCAGGCAGAGGACACAGTGTATTGGCGCCCAAAGACTCAGTGAGTGGCCCTGCGGCCGTTGCTTATCTGTACATATTTGCATATATATATGTATATATATATGTATAATAGATATAGGTTTATATAGGGAGAACCTCTTACTGTCTTTTTCTATGTTTTTCAGGCTGAACTGCCAGGAATTTTTTCAGGTTTCTCCTGGTCCTAGAGTACCTGGGTACTTTTGCTATTTATTACAAAACCTCCCACTTGGACAATATAAGGGCATCCCGGGTTGCTTAATAGCGTAATTCCCTCACTTATAGCGACTATTCAAGTTCACCTTATGGAGGCATCCCAAGATTCCGGGCTCCCCTCGGGACAATCCCGGAAGTGTATGGGTTGTGGGGTATCCCTAACAGGGGATGATTTTTTCCTATGTATATCATGTGCACAGCAGACTATTACACGGCAGTCCGGTCCCCAGGCATCTGGGTCAGCGCAGCCGGCTTCATCCTCTCCCCCTCCCACTTTGACCCGTGCCCGCCACGGGGGGGGGCAGTCGCAATCTGATGTGTGTGCCAGGTTGGCCAGTATTGAAAAATTCATTTCCTCCACGGTTGCCAAGAAGGCACCGGCTAAGAGGAAGCATTTATCACCGGTTAATCATTTTGAATATGATGATGACGAGGACGGCCTGGATTGGTCAGATTATTCCCCTCTAGAAGAAGGGGAATTATTTGAGGATTCAGATATTTCTGATGATCAGCAATTTGTTGGTGCTGATTCCGATCGGAGCTCAGGGACTTCCTTGGATACTCCTAATGTTCTGACTCTGTTCTGATTCTGAGATGTTTGAGGTGCTTGCTATCTCGCCTCCGGCGGAGGTTCCTTAACAGCAAGGGGAGTTTTATGACGAATCCAAGCCGCGGTTGGAATTCCCTAATCAAAAGCATTTTGATAATATTATTTCTAAGGAATGGGAAAGGCCTGCCCGGCTCCCAGGCATTCCCCAAAGTTGGGATAAGAGGTATCCTTTTCCAGTGGATACGGTTAAGCGCTGGGCGTCTCCCCCCGAGGTGGACGCCCCTATTTTGGGGTTATCCAACTCAGCCGTATTGAACAACCCTGATTGTTCCTCTCTTAAGGATGGTGAGGATAAACGCATTGACCAGATGGCTTGTCATGGTTTTGCCAGTATTGGGGCAGCAATAAGGCCTGTTTGTGCCTCATCGCTGTTGGCGGTGGCTACGAGAAAGGTGGTCAGGCACTTGTTATCCTCCTCCGGTTTGAATCCGGACAGTGAGGAATTTCGTGAACTAAAACAATGTGAGGGGTTTTTGTCCTTCATGGTGGCCGCTTTGGATGATTCCTTGATGAGGAGTATTAGAGCCTCTGCTCTAATGGTTACTATCGGGCGTTCAATTTGGTTACGCCAGTGGGCGGCTGACTTTGGGTCAAAAAAGTCACTAACAGCTCTTCCCTTCGTTGGGTTACGGCTCTTTGGAGACAAGCTGGATGCCGTGGCCAAGGGGGGCAAACTACCTCAACGCAAGAAGCAACGTCGCCCCTTTCGAGGAGCGTCTTCCTTCACTCCTTCCTTTCGGGGATCTAGAGCAGGAAGAGGTTTCGCCTTCCCTTCTACAAGGGGAAATTCCTGGAATAGGGGCAGAGGACGTGCCCGTTCAGGATACAGTTGGGGCTCAAAACCCAAACCCGTGGCCAAGCCCGCTCAACAATGAGGGGGCGCCCTCACCCGTGCGGGTGGGGGGACGGCTACAGCACTTCTCCCAGGTCTGGAACCGAGAGGTCTCGGACAGGTGGATCAGGGAAGTGGTGTCTTCCGGCTACAAGCTGGAGTTCGAGTTCTACCCTCCCCCGCGTTTCCTCAGGTCTCGGGTGTCCCCGGAGGCACTGGCTGCGCAGCAGCTCCGGGCGGCAGTATCGAGTCTTCTGGAAATGGCGGTCATTTGCCCAGTTCCCTCATTAGACCGGGGTCGGGGTTTTTACTCAAATCTGTTCACGGTCCCCAAAAAGGATGGCTCCGTCTGGCCCATACTGGACCTAAAGATTCTCAACAAGTTCGTCAGACTGCGAAGGTTTCGCATGGAAACGTTCCGCTCGGCTATTCATTCTCTTCGTCAGGGGGACTTCATGACGTCCATAGACATTCAGGACGCTTACCTCCATGTTCCCATTTTTCCCGCACACCAGAGGTTTCTGAGGTTCGGGGTGGAGGATCGGCACTTTCAGTTTGTAGCTCTTCCCTTCGGTCTCACCACAGCTCCAAGAGTTTTCACCAAGGTGCTTGCTGGGGTGATGGCTCTCCTCAGAGCGCAGGGGATTCGCATTGTGCCATATCTGGACGATCTCCTCATCATGGCACCGTCATTCAGCCAGGCAGAATTGGACACCAGGACGGTAATATCCACTGTGGAGAGGTTCGGCTGGGTGATCAACTACCCCAAGTCCTCCCTACACCCGTCCAGGACAGTATCCTTTCTGGGAATGTCTCTGGATACAGATCTGGCCAGAGTTTTCCTTCCTCAGTCCAAGGTTCTTCTGATTCAGGAGTTGGTTCATGTCCATGCCTCGACCGTCCATCCGTCTAGGGATGAGACTGGTGGGTTTGATGGTGGCCTCATTCGAGGCGGTTCCCTTTGCTCAGTTTCACACAAGGACACTTCAGCTCCATCTGTTAACAGTCTGGAACAGGTCTCCTCAGTCGCTGGATCATCTTTTTCAGATGTCTCCCCGGGTTCGCCGCTCGCTTCGGTGGTGGCTGAACTCAACCAACCTACTGAGGGGCAGATCCTTTCGGACTCCTCAGTGGGAGATAGTCACTACGGATGCCAGCCTCTCAGGATGGGGGGGCTTTTGGAAGGATCTGCAAGTTCAGGGTTTGTGGAGTCCCCTGGAAGCTCACGAGTCTATCAATGTTCTGGAATTGAGGGCCATCAGGTTGGTTCTTTGTCATTTGACTCATCAACTGCGAGACTTGCCGGTCCAGGTCAGGTCGGACAATCGGACGGCGGTGGCCTACATCAATCACCAGGGAGGAACCCGCAGCAGGAATGCCCTCAAGGAAGTGTCTCTGATCCTGGACTGGGCAGAGAGACATGTCCCGTGTATCTCAGCAGTTTACATCCCAGGTGTGGAGAACACGGAGGCGGACTCTCTGAGCAGGATGTCAGCCCGCAAGGGGGAATGGTCTCTCAATCCCAGGGTCTTTCACTCAATTTGTCTCAGGTGGGGGTCACCGGCGGTGGACCTATTTGCCTCCCGTCACAATCACAAACTTCCGGCTTTTGTGTCTCTGGCGAAGGACCCACTGGCTCTCGCGACGGACGCCATGTCCCTGAACTGGAGGGATCTGGGGTTTCTGTACCTGTTCCCTCCGTTTCCCATGGTGGCCAGAGTAGTGCGCAAGCTTGCTCTGGAGAGAGCAACAGCAATTCTGGTAGCTCCAAGGTGGCCAAGACAGGTCTGGTTCGCAGACGTGGTAAGGTTGGCAGAAGATCAGTTCGTTCTGCCCCTGCTGCCAGATCTGTTCACACAGGGTCGTCTTCGTTACCCCAATTTACCAACGCTGGCTTTGACGGCATGGCTGCTGAAACCTCCATCTTGAAGGAGGAAGGTCTTTCTGACGCTGTTATTCAGACTCTCATTCGTGCTAGAAAGAAGTCTTCTTCATCCGTGTACTATAGGACTTGGAGGTCTTATATTGATTGGTGTGAGGCTAGGGCCTTCCCTTGTAGGGCATTCTCTGTTTCTAGAATTTTGGAGTTCTTGCAACATGGTCTGGACTTAGGGCTCCAACTCAGTACTCTGAAGGGGCAGGTGTCTGCCCTGGCGGTATTTTTCCAAAAGTCTTTTGCACTACATCCTTTGGTTAAGACCTTTTTCCAGGGGGTTACGCATGTGCGGCCTCCTAGGAAGCCTTTGATTCCGGTTTGGGATTTGAATTTGGTTCTTTCTGCGCTTCAGGGTCCCCCCTTTGAGCCCTTGCATGATAGTCCTTTGTCTTCTCTTACGCAGAAGGTGGCATTTTTGGTAGCTATCACTTCAGTTAGACGTGTTTCTGAGTTGGCGGCTCTGTCTATTCAAGCTCCATATTTTGAAAGACATCAGGACAAAGTGGTTTTCCGTTTTAAGACGGACTTCCTTCCTAAGGTGGTTTCGTCCTTTCATTTAAATCAGGATATTGTTCTGCCCTCTCTCTGTCCTAACCCCAGCAATGACAAGGAGAGGGTCCTGCATTCTTTGGATGTGGTTCGTGTTGTGAAGTATTATTTGGTGGTAACGTCTGCCTTTCGCAAGACTGATGCATTCTCCGTGGTGCCTTTTGGGCCCAAGAAGGGTCTAGCACCCACAAAGTCTACCATCAGCAGATGGATCCATCAGGCCATTGTAGGGGCCTATTCTGCTAAGGGGAGAGATCCTCCCTTTCGTGTTACTGCTCATTCTACTCGTGCGGTTGGGGCCTCCTGGGCTTTTCAGCACCAGGCCTCTGTTGAGCAAGTTTGCAAGGCCGCTACCTGGTCTTCTGTTCACACTTTTTCAAAGTTTTACAAGGTTGATGTGCGGGCCTCAGCGGATGCTGTTTTTGGCCTGCAGGCTGCAGTAGTTTGAGTTGTGCTTTATACCTTGTTTTTGGATCCCCACCCTTTATGGACACTGCTATTGGATGTCCCACAGGTAATGAATATCTTGAAGCGGGGTGTGTGACATACTTAGAATAATACCATTTTGTGAATACTCACCTTGTAAAATGGGTATTATAAGTATGTCACACACCCCGCTTCAACCCTCCCTTTGGATTCTGCATCCTTCATATGGTGAACTTTGCGTTGTTATGACTGATATTTGGCTCTTCCTGGTCCTTTACCTTACTGCTTTCTTTATACTGGGTAATGAGTGGGAGGTCCCAGGTACTTATGGACTGGGAGGGGCTTTCTTTCCTCCAATCATCTCTGCAGAAGCCCTCTACAGGACCATACTACCCACAGGTAATGAATATCTTGAAGCGGGGTGTGTGACATACTTATAATACCCATTTTACAAGGTGAGTATTCACAAAATGGTATTTTTACCCGTGCTGTTGGGGCTTCCTGGGCCTCCCAGAACCAGGCTTCTGTTGAACAAGTTTGTAAGGCTGCTACGTGGTCTTCTGTTCATACCTTTTCCAAGTTTTACAAGGTTAACATTCGGACCTCAGCGGATGCTGTTTTTGGCCGCAAGGTTCTGCAGGCGGCAGTGGTTTGAACTGCTCGTTGTTGCCTTTTTGGGATCCCCACCCGTTTATGGACACTGCTATTGGATGTCCCAGATGTTATGAATCATTATCTGGAGCAGGGCGTGCTGCATATTTAGAATAATACAATTCTGTGATTAGTCACCTTGTAGAATTGGAATTGTGGAAAGTATGCAGCACGTCCTGCTCCATCCCACCCTGATTGCTTTATTCTTGGATCCTCTATGTGGTGATTGTTTTCCTTGTTAACGTTGTTAAATTTGTTATTGGCTTCTCCTGGTTCCCTTACTGCTTTTCTATACTGGGGAATTCGTGGGAGGTCCCGGGTATATATGGACCGGGAGGGGCCTCTCTTTGCCATCTCTGCAGTAAAGCGCCCTCTTGTGGAGGTATATCTCAGATGTTATGAATCATTATCTGGAGCAGGACGTGCTGCATACTTATACCAATTCTACAAGGTGAGTAATCACAGAATTGTATTTTTTTGCAGTTGGACTGGACTGCGAAGGTTGTGGCTGGATTTTATTTCCTCTTTTTTATTTATTTATTTCCTTATTGAGAATTGTTATTCTGGAAGCAGTGGATTTAACCCTGTCGGTCAGGCCGATAGTGTCGGATCACGGTGAACCTGCAGGGGGGACCATGGGGAAGTTTCCCCTTTGCTTATTGCCCTCCACTTCTACTTTTATTATTTTTATTTCAACAGCAGGAGGTAGAGCTGTTATGCTGGAGATGGTGCTTTTAAATTGCAGGCCAATGAGGCGGGTGTGCCATTGGTCGAGGGGCAGGATGAGGACGTGGCTTCGCCTCTAGTGGGAAGTAGAGTGCAAGCACTTCCGGGTTGCAACTCTCTTCTGGTGGCAACGAAGCCCATCAGTAGGCCTGTCCGCGCTGGCTTCTGCGACGTTCGTGCCTGCACCTCCCCAGGCGCTGGCTGCTTAACGTGGACCAAAACCCATTTTGACTATCCTAGGTTTTGGTCCTTTCCCTCCAGGGCACCCCGATCAGTGGTACCCCGCTGCATGAAACCCCCCCAGATCGCCGAGGCCAACTCGCCTTTACCTGGTCCTACGGCGCATGTGTGGCTGCTCGTCCAATCTGTGCGCTTGGAGCCGCAGAAGTCACATCGTCTAAGCCTTCATCTAAGGCCAGCGACTCCGATCTATAAACTTATAGATTCCCAGGCTGATTGCCATGGGTTTTGGTCCACTTTAAATTCAGCTGCTTCCTTGTGGGCCACTGCCTGCCACCCATTCCTCTGTCTGGCCTGCCCGCCTGCCACCTCAGCCAACCTTTTATTATTTCTTTTTATTATATTCTATTGTGTGTACTTTTCTTTTTTCTGAAATTTTTGAAATCCGTAGATAGGGGATATTAGGTTGTAGTCCACCACCTCTATAAAAGCCTCAGGGTCCTCTCCCTCGGAGCTTACTGCTCCTCCGGCAGCTACACTGGAATCTTGAAGGTCTACCACAGCGGCACTACAGCCGGGGGATTTTATGACCACAGTGGATATAAGGGTTGCCTACCTACATATCTTTCCAGGCCATCAGAAATATTTGCGTTTTACGGTTGGTGGCCTACAATTTTAGTTCGTGGCTCTGCCTTTTGGCCTTTCTTTAGGTCCAAGGGTTTTTACCAAGGTTCTGTCAGGCCTCATGGCTCTTCTAAGGCATCATGGGATATGAACCCCATATTTAGACTATCTTATGATCAGAGCCCCATCTTTTCAGGAGGCTTTGAGGGATACAAAGACTGTTGACTTTGTCAACCATAGTCAACTATGCAAAATCTCCTTTTTAGGAATGACATTTGGACACAGCTCAAGTCAAGGTCTTTCCCCACGGAACAAAAGGGACTCTCGCTTCAGGCCAGGGTACAGGCTCTATTGACCTGCCCTCACCTGACGATCCGTTAAGGAATGCGTCTGTTAGGCTTGCTTGGAGGCAGTGCCATTTGCACAGTTCCGCACATGACCCCTGCAGCGATCCACATACCAGGAATGGACAACGTGCCAGCCAATCATCTGAGCAGGGCAACCTTAGACCAGGGAGAATGATCCCTCAGTGAGGGGATCTTTTGAGCCTTATGCAACCTCTGGGGGCCGTGGTGGACCTCTTTGCTTCCCGCCACAATTGGAAGGTTCTGAGGTTTGTCTCCCGATCCGAAGACCCTCTGGCCATAGCAATAGATGCTTTGACCCTTCCTTGGTCAGCATTTAGGCTTCTGTATACATTCCCTCCGTTACCACTCCTGGGTCGAGTACTACACGAGGTAGCTCGCAAGGGGATTCCAACTATCCTGGTAGCTCCCCATTGGCCAAGGCAAGTTTGGTTTTCAGATGTATTAAGGATGTCATAAGATGAGTCCTGGTGGCTGCCCAATTATCTGTGGCCTCTGCGACACCCCAATTTACGAGTTCTGGCTTTGATAGTCTGGCTATTGAAACCACCATCCTGGCATAAAGAAGCTTATCCACTGGGGTCATCAGGACTATGAATCAGGCTCGAAAGCAGACTTCTTTAAGAATTTACCATAGAGTCTGGCGGGTCTTTATTGCTGCGTGTGAGCCTAGGGGACTTTTTCTGTCTCCAGAGTCTTAGATTTCTTGCAGAAGGGTCTCAACTAGTTAGGTACCCTCAAGGGACAAATCTCCGCTTTATCCATCTTCTTTCAGAAGCCAATTGCGGAGAAAAGATCAGGATGTTCATGCAAGCGGTCACCTACGTTCAACCACCTCGAAAGCCTCTTTTGCCTGCTTGGGACCTAAATCTAGTTTTATCGGCTCTTCAGGGTCCTCCATTTGAACCCCTGGAAGGAGCATCACCGTTTTTGATGACAGTTAAACTCATATTTTTGGTGGTGAATAACTTCAGGCGGGTCTCTGAACTAGCAGCCTTATCTATTAAGCCTCCTTATTTGGTCCTAAACAGGGACAAAGTGGTTTTCCTCTTAAAACAGGACTTTCTTCCTAAGGTTGTCTCCTCCAATGAAGATGTGGTTTTACCCCCCTTGTGTCCCGCTCCTACTAGCCATAAAGAAAGAGTTCTCCACACTTTGGACATAGTGAAAACTCTTTAATATTATATCTCCGCTACTCAGATCGCAGGACTGTTGTTCATCATTGTTGAAGGGCCTAGCACCAGCTAAGTGTACCATCAGCTGATGGATTAGACAGGCTGTGATAAGAGCCTACGTCTCAAAGGCGAAGAATACTCCCTTTCGGTCACTGTCTATTTTACCCGGGCTATTGAAGCGTCCTGGGCTTTTCAGCACCAGGCTTCAGTGGAACAGTTGTGCAAAGCTGCTACCTGGTCTCCTGTTCCTACATTTACCAAATGCTATAAGGTAGACAAAAGAGCCTCATTGGACGCCGCTAGGTTGAAAGGTATTACGTGCGTTGGTGAGCTCCTCTGCTTAATCTTTTTTCAGCAAGGCTTGCTACTCAGGATACTGGAATAAGGTTAACACTTGGATTCCTACACTGGAGGAAGGGCACTGCTTTGGGATGTCCCATTCATATCTTATTTGGTGATGCCCTGGAGTGGAATATGAGAGAAAATACAATTCTGTAATTCTCAACTGTAGAATTGATTTATATCTTCTTCCACTCCAGGGCATCACACGCACCCTATCTGCTTTACTACTATATTCATCTCTGAGATGTCTTAGTCATAGTGGAGCCATGTATACATGTAGATAGTGTGGTGTATTAGCATTAAACAAAAAGAAAGGAAAGAAACAAAATAGGAAAGAGAGGGGATTTTACATGTCTCCTTATCTTCCAGTTAAGCATGGGGTCTCTTAAGGATTCCTTCCTCCTCCTGTGTGGCTCTTCCTACTGCTTTTCAGTTACTGTATTGCGGAGGGCAGCCAGAAGTATATATAGGCCAGGAGGAACCACACGTTTTTATCTTGCAGTTCCGCACTTCAGTCGAGAATTAACCCATTCATATCTGATTTGGTGATGCCCTGGAGTGGAAGAAGAGAGAAATCAATTCTACAGTTGAGAATCACACATTTGTATTTTTTTTTGCTGCCTGTTTACATTGCAATTATTAAAAAATAGAAAATAGTGGGAATCCGCTCCTGGTCCCTGCAGATATAGGGAATGGTGTGTCTCACATGGCCTGACCACCTCTCAGTTCAAGAAAGGTGGTCGTGCTGAAAAACAAAAGCTTGGGGTTTGTTTATAAAAAAGGGATTTAAGCTTCTGCTTTGACAGCTTTATGCATCTCCACACCAGGTAAATACACCGCATGGGATTGCTTGCTTTGATTTTACACTTACCCATATAGAAATTTAACGGTGTCACCTTCCATCCCCTGTAAAACAGCCTGTGTTTCTTTTTTTTGTCTCTTTCTAAACTAAATCCTTTGCCCAATTTTCGTAAAACACAAATTGCAGCAAAATACCAGTTAATTCAGATACAACTAAACGGTTACATGATGATGATCTGTTGATGTAGGAGCCAGAGAATATAATGCCAAGACCAGGGTTTACAGTATATCGGGGTTAGTTCAAATGTATTTCTCTCCTCCCTGGGAGAGGAATGTCTGTGGGAAGATAGAATATTTTTTGTTTTTTTATCACTGGTACCCTTTTAACTAAACCGGACCAACAGCCTGGCACAGTTGGAAAAGAAAGGTAGTGGCTATTTTGGGTCTTCCTCTCCCAACATCTCAGCCATGCTGCTGCCTTGATTCAACTGACATAACTGACAATGCAACAGTGAGTAACAGGAAGGCCAGCAGCACTTCCTGTTTGCAGGTGGCCTGCAATTGCATGAGCCGCCATCTTGTTTTTAAAGTTTACCACAGCAAGAGTTAGAAAAAGGTAAATGAATTTTTATGTGCAGCAATCTAAATTGCCCTGGGGAGGGATGCATATGAGCACTGTTGTTTGTGTTGGTCTGATTTAAAGGGGAACATCAGACCTATTCTATGTTTGGCACGTTTTTAAATTGAAGAAGAAATGGCCGAGCTATATCAGGGTTTACATGTTATCTATATAACTCTTGTATAAAAGTGGGTGTGACCCTGGTCTTTGTGATGCATAACAATCAGCTCTCTGCACTGACAGCAATGTGATGAATCTGAAGGAGGAAGAGTAAGCGGCGGGAGGAGCGGAAGGAGGGAGGAACCTGCAATCCTGTCCCGCTCTGCTAAGCTCATTGGGGACGGGATGAAAAAGAGAAAGTAATTGGCGGAACCTGCAAACCCTGATATCTCGGCCATTTCTGCTTCAATTTAAAAACAGAAAAAGAAAAAACAGACAGTGCCAAATGTAGCTTAAACGCAATGGGGTAGCAATTGCCTTAATCACTTAAAGTCATTCTTGACTGTTGGTCCACTTTAAATAATTTTTTTTTATTATAATGGACCATTACCTGTTGCAGTAAATGGGAGTGTGGCACACTCGAGTCGCTGTGACTGAGGCAGGGCTAGGCCTTCTCTACTAGTACAAGTACGCAAGTACCCAGGGAATTCCCAGGCATGTGCACACCACTGGACCACATGAGTGCCCAAGAATGAGACAGCTGGACCTCGAGGAACTAGGTGCAAGGAAAGCAATGAGAATTTATGGTTTCTTTGTCCAGACAGTCCCTTTAAAACCAAGCCACTGTGCATTTTATCAGCAGTGAGCCTGGAGAGATCAGCTGTCTTGGAACTATGGCAAGTCTGTGACCATTTACAATATGTTTGTGGTCTACCAAGCAAGATGTCATGACTGTAACAGGCTTGCAGGTTAAGACGGACCCCTGGGTGGGCGTGGCCTGTCTCCTACCAGCCTCACGCTGGTAGGAGGCACAGGCCACGCCCACCCCGGCCCCATATCAGCTCACTGTGCTCGCTGTGAACTTGCGGCTAATTGCCGCTCCCACCGCCTCTTACACTCTTACAGAGGCGGTGAGGAGCGGCGTCGGGAAGGGGCAGCCAGCTGCAAGTTCACAGCGGGCCGGCTCCAGATGTAGTGATTGCATGTGGGTAATCCTCCGCCTGAGGCGCTGTTCACTGCAGACATGTAGAAAACAGGCTCCTCCCGGCCCTACATATACCGAGGGACCTCCCACAAATCCCCAGCATTGAAAAGCAGTGAAAGGAGAAGCCAGGAGAAACCAACCACCCAAAAACTGGCAATAATGGTAATGATAACAATCACCAAACAGGGGATCCAGAACAAAGTGAAACCAGGGTGGGTTGGAGCAGGACGTGCTGTATGCATATAATACCAATTCTACAGGTGAGTACTTCACAGAATTGTATTATTCTAAGCATACAGCACGTCCTGCTCCAGATGTAGTAATTACATGTGGGACATCCAATAGCAGTGTCCGTAAAGTAGGGTGGGATCCCCAACAGAAAAGGCAACAGCAAGCAGTTTAAACGACTGCCGCCTGCAAAACCTTGCGGCCAAACACAGCATCAGCTGAGGCCCTAACATCAACCTTGTAAAACTTAGTAAAGGTATGAACAGAAGACCAAGTGGCGGCCTTGCAAACTTGTTCCACAGAGGCCTGGTGCTGAAAAGCCCAAGAAGCCCCAACAGCTCGAGTGGAATGAGCAGTAAGACGGAAGGGGGGAGACTTCACCTTAGTAGTATAGGCTTGAACCACAGCCTGACGAATCCATTTACTGATGGTAGACTTGGCGGGAGCCAAACCTTTCCTAGGCCCATGAGGCACAACGAAGAGAGCATCAGTCTTCCTGAAGGCCTTAGTGATAACTAGGTAATACTTGACGCACCTAACCACGTCCAAGGAATGCAAAACCTTTTCCTTAGGGTTACTAGGATTAGGGCACAAAGAAGGAAGCACAATATCTTGATTCAAATGAAAAGCAGACACCACTTTAGGTAGAAAGTCTGGCTTGAAGCGGAACACCACCTTATCTCTCATAGTAGGGAGGCTGAATAGATAAGGCAGCCAACTCAGACACACGCCTAACAGAGGTGATAGCTACTAAGAAGACAACCTTGAGCGTGAGAACAGCGAGAGCAGCCTCCTGAATAGGCTCAAAGGGAGCACCCTGCAGGGCCGATAAAACCAAGTTTATATCCCAAACAGGTACCATAGGCTTGCGAGGGGGACGCTCATGAGTGACCCCCTGAAAGAAGGTCTTGATAAGAGGATGCTGGGCAAAGGTCTTCTGAAAGAAGATAGACAGGGCCGAAACCTGTCCCTTCAGAGTACTAAGCTTAAGGCCTAAGTCTAGACCATGTTGTAAAAACTCCAGCACCCTAGAGACTAAAAATTCCCGGCAGGGAAGAGACCTGGACTCACACCAGTCAATGTAAGAGCGCCAGACTCTATAATAGATAGCAGAGGAAGTCTTTTTCCTAGCTTGCACCATAGTAGCCACTACAGATGCAGACAAACCCTTTTCCATCAGGATGGAGGTTTCAACAGCCAAGCCGTCAAAGCCAGAGTTAGTAAATTGGGATGGCGTAGAGACCCCTGAGTTAGAAGATCTGGCAACCTTGGCAGATCGTACTGATCTACTGCCATTTGAACCACGTCTGTGAACCACACTCTTCTTGGCCACCTTGGGGCCACCAGAATCGCGGGTACCCCTTCCAGAGCAATCTTGCGCAGAACTCTGCCCAGAAGGGGAATTGGTGGAAACACATACAGGAGCTGAAACTCCCTCCAAGACATGGACAGGGCATCCGTGGCCAGAGCCAGAGGATCCTGAGACAGGGATACAAAGCTCGGGAGCTTGTGATTGTGACGGGACGCAAACAGATCCACATCTGGCACACCCCAACGGTGACACAGGGACTGAAATACCCTGTTGCAGAGGGACCATTCCCCCTGACGGGACGACCCCCTGCTCAGAGCATCTGCCAGCAGATTCTCCGCCCTCGGAATGTAGACAGCCGAGATGCATTGGACATTGGCCTCCACCCATGTCAGAATCAGAGAAACTTCCTGAAGAGCCCCCTTGCTCCGGGTCCCTCCCTGATGGTTGATGTAGGCAACCGCCGTTCTGTTGTCTGAGCGTGCCTGAACCGCCAGACCCCTCAGGTGGTGGGTCAATTGTTCCAGCACCAATCTGACCGCCCAAGACATTGATAGGTAGATGGGCCTCCTGAGGGCCCCACCTTCCCTGGAAGCGCAGAGACTTCCAGAATCCCCCCCAACCCGACAGACTGGTATCCGTTGTGACCGTCTCCCAGGAGGGAGCCAGGAAGGATCTGCCCCTTGTCAAGTTCCTGTGGTCCAACCACCACGCAAGGGATTGTCTGACCGAGGGGGGAACCACCCATGTCCCGTCCAAGGACGCTGGGTCCTTGTTCCAAACTGACAGAAGGTGAAGCTGTAGGATTCTCAAATGAAACTGGGCAAAGGGCACCGCCTCAAAGCTTGCCACCATCGAGCCCACCAACTGCATTCCCTGCCGGATGGAGGGATGAGGGCTCGAAAGCAGGGACATCGCCTGCGTTGTCAGAGCTTCCACCTTCTGCTGAGGAAGGAATATCCTTGACTGAACTGTATCCAGAATCATCCCCAGGAATGGGGTCACTGAGGAGGGGGACAGAGAGGACTTGGGGTAATTGATCACCCAGCCGAATGACTCCAGGGTGGACACTACTGAGTGTCCAGCTCTGCCTGCCACAGAGACCGAGAAGTGATGAGTATGTCGTCCAGGTAGGGCAACACGCGTATGCCCTTTAGCCTTAACAGGGACATCACCCCTGCCAGCACCTTGGTGAAAACCCTGGGAGCCGACGTGAGGCCGAATGGCAGGGCCACGAACTGGTAATGCTGATCCAGCAGCGCAAATCTGAGAAACCTTTGGTGTCCTGGAAACACCGGAACGTGCAGGTAAGCATCCTTGATGTCCACAGATGTCATGAAGTCCCCTGGGCGCAAAGTTTCCATACGAAAGTGCTTGTTTCTGACAAATCTGTTGAGGATTTTTAAATCCAGAATGGGTCTGACTGACCCGTCCTTTTTGGGTACCGTGAAAAGGTTGGAATAGAATCCCCTGCCCCTGTCTCTTAAGGGGACCTTGCAAATGACCCCTAGATCCAGAAGGTCCTGCACGGCCAGCATCAAGACCCGTGCTGATACAGGGTCTTGAGGGATCCGAAACCCAACGAGCCTTGTAGGGGCCGTACGGCAAATTCTATCTTGTAACCGGAGGACACTACCTTTTGAATCCACAGGTCTGAGACGTGTCGACTCCAGACATGTTTGAAGTGCTGTAGACGTACCCTCACCCTGACGGGCGAGGGCGCCCCTTCATGCTTGAGGGGTCTTGGGAGGGGCCTTGGGCTTGGGCCCCCAGGAGGCACCGGGACGGCGTCCCTTATTCTTGTTCCAGGGCTCTGCCCGAGACCCAGCGAAGGACACTCTTCTGCCTTGCTTAGCCCCCCGGTAGGGGGTGGATAGGGAGCTTGGGCCACGAAAGGGCCGAATCTGACGCTTGCGCTGGGGTAACTTGCCACCCTTGGCAAAGATATCTAGCCTTTCTCCAAACAGGCGCAATCCCTTAAATGGAAGCCCCGTAAGGGCCTTCTTGGCGGAGTTATCAGCGGCCCACTGGCGCAACCAGACCGCTCGGCGTATAGCTACCACTAGAGCCGAAGCCCTAGCACTCAACTTAATAGCATCGTCCGATGCAGATAGGATATAGTTCACAAAAGTTTCACAGGTGGCCAGAGCATTGGCAGCATCAGAGGGCAAGGCAAGTCATCCGCCCCTTCAAGAGCAGTCTTGACCACGGTCCTGAGCGCCACCGCCGTGATGGCTAAGGCGCACACTGGGCGGAGCGACGCTCCCCCAAATGCAAAGGCATGACATGCCAGTTGGTCAACACGCCGATCCTCCGAATCCCGCAGCGTAGTAGTGTCGGGGGAGTGCATAATAGAGGTGTTGGACAGGCTTAGGATTGGGGCATCAACCTCTGGTGGTGATGTCCAACACTTGACCAGGTCAGCAGGAAAGGGATATTTCTTATCCACACTTTTAGGGACCCCATGAAGTTTGCTGGGGTGTTCCCATTCTTTCAGCACAAGGCTTTTAAAATGGGTTTGTTCAGGAAACCCCAACCGCACTCTAGCAGTGTGGAACAGATCCCCCCCTTTGCCGGGGAGCCGCAACAGGGGGAGAGAGCGACAATACGTCGAAGATCTGGGTCAACAGTCTATCCATGTTGTCCGAGGACCAATGATCAGAACCAGAATCTTCCTGTCCCCTGGACTCGTCATCGTAGGACCCTGAGTCAGAGATCAGTTCCCCTTCGTCTGAGGAGGAATGAGTGTAGGAAAGAAGTAAATCATCAGATTCTAT
Source organism: Gastrophryne carolinensis (assembly GCA_027917425.1). NCBI lineage: Eukaryota > Metazoa > Chordata > Amphibia > Anura > Microhylidae > Gastrophryne > Gastrophryne carolinensis. Next base: position 136,489,274 of record CM051242.1, read on the forward strand.
AGGAAATATAGTAGATTCAGGATTCAAATGTCGCCTCTTGGCGGTGGCCTTGCGCGCCAAGGAGCCAGCAATTAAGTTTTCCACACTAGCCAGCCTAGTGGCCAAATCGGAATGAGAATCCCCACTGGTATTGGGGGTTAGGCTCAGACTTGGGGGAGTAGGTGAAACGAGGCGTGGTGCGGGCCCAGCCTCAGAAGAGGTGGGGAGACCGGCTAGCGCCTGCTGTGCACAAGGGACCCAGACCCATGCATTGTCACCGCTGCTAGGTAAGACCCCACAAGCTACACACAGACGGGCTTGTCCCAAAGGAACCCCGTTCACAATATCCTGAGATGCCTCCATATGGTGATTATTATGTGCAAAATGCCAGTAGGGATTGACGCTATAAAGCAACCCTGGATGCCCCAATGACCCGCTGGGAAGTGGGAGTGATGTTTTAGAAGTTAAGGCCGGGCGGTACGCCGGGCCGGGAGAAGCCATCGAAGCTCACGGTCTGAAAGACACAAGGGAAAGAGGGATGTCGGAGCCAAGCGAGGAGAAACGAAAGCTAAAGAAAGTTTGCCCGTGAGGGCACTTACAGAACAGCGAGGGAGGACAGTCTTCACCACGCGCACGTGAGAGGAATGGCGCCAGCAAACCTCGAAGGGCAGGCCAGAGCTTAACATGACGCGGAACGCGCCACATCAGACCACGCCCCCCCCCCGGAGCTCGTAACCAATAGAAAAACGAGCAGTTAGAAACTGAGCCCCTAGCGAGTGAAGCACCTCAGGGACTGACATGACAGGAAAGAAAAGAGAATAAACCAGTAGCGTCCGAGATCGGAGCCGCCGTATGCGCCGAGTAAACAACATTAAGGCGCTGCGGCTAAGGTTAAGATAAGTGTTGAAAAGCGGCCCCTGACACCCAGTAGTCGTCAAGGGCTTCAACTCACAGTGTAATGGGGCAATGTTAAGCCGTCTGCACACACAACCCCCCCCCCCCTCTTTTTCCCCCAATAGCGGGGGAAACTAGGAAGGAAGGTGACCCAATACTCGGGATTCACCGCTACACGGGGTATGGGGCGCTGATGCGGGAGGGGCATCCTCTGAAGGCTCACCATTAGCCTTAACCGCCTACCCTATGGTGGGGGATTGCGGTGGAGTCTAGCTCCGTAAGCACCTAAGGTGCTGCCTACCTTCACCCGACCGACGCAGCCCAGGCTGGGAGGCATATTGTTTCAACAAGAGGACGGGTGGGAATAGTCCCGCAGGGCCTCGGGCTGTAAAGCCCCCGCTCACCTGCGAGAGCGTGATACTTCATGTCTTCACAGTGAGCACTGCAGAGAAATCTGGGGATTTGTGGGAGGTCCCTCGGTATATGTAGGGCCGGGAGGAGCCTGTTTTCTACATGTCTGCAGTGAACAGCGCCTCAGGCAGAGGATAACCCACATGTAATTACTACATCTGGAGCAGGACGTGCTGTATGCTTAGAATATACGGTACTTACATTTCCTGCGATCCCGCTGAGCATGTATGTACGTGCCGAGGCGACATCCCTGGCATCCCTCCAACTAATGTGCTTTTCCATGCCAGGCCTATCTGGATGGCTGGCGGGGGCATGCACAGCCAGGGGGGTGGCCAAATGGATGGCAGTCGCTCTCCGGGCTCTATGTACAAATGGTGTTCTGTCTTGTTCCTTCGTATGCACAGCATAGAACGCTGTATTCCCAGTATGTCACACACCCCGCTTCCGAATATTCATGACACTTGGGTTACTGTCCTGTAGAGGGCGATCTTGCAGAGATGACATGAAAAAAGGAACCCCTCCCGGTCCATAAATACCTGGGACCTCCCACCATTCCCCAGTCTTTCGTCTCTGCAGTCGGCGAGCAAGTCAGAAGATGGCTGTCTCCTCCTTGCAGGTAGCCAGGGTAACCCCCCGGCCTTTTTGTTTCTATTGCTGCCTGAACCTTTACATTTTAAATTGAATTTAAGCTATAGCAGTATGCCTCCCAGCCTAGGCTGAAGGTCCAGGCAATGGTAGGCTACACCATGTGGTGTATATGGGAGCTAGCTCCCCCGTGAGACCCCATACAAAGGGTTAGGCGGTGTCCGGGTTGGTGATCCCGGCTTGGGATGCCCCGTCCCTCTTGCCCTTTCACCTATTGGTGTGGGTTCTCCCCCCTACCGTGTCCCTCTGTGCCCCTTGAGGGGGGGGGGGGGGGGAAACCTTTTTCTCCCGTGGGTTGTTTGGCTTTATTTAGGGGAAAAAGGTGTGTGTATGGTGTGTGTATTTGTGTGTGTTTTGGCGGCCGTTGTTAGCTGGGCCGGTTTCACTCAGGTGTCTTTACTTAGGTGCAGTTTTGGAGGGGTCGGCCCGCCCTGCTCATGCTGCTCTCGTCCTTCTCATTCCCTCGCTGCTGTGAGGGTTGACGGTTGCCGCTTTGCTGTGAGTAATTTCCATTTTATATGTGTGGGGATGTGCATGTTGACGCTTATGTCTCCCTGTTCTCATGTCTTCCAGGTGGGATCTCTTCCTTTGACTTTTAAAAAGGAGGGGGTTCTCCCGGTCCTAGGGTCCCTTAGATTTTTATTTAGGGTTCCTAAAAATAAAAAAAAAATCCTCCCACTTGGGACTTGAAGGGGCATCCCCGGTAGCTGAATAGCGTAAATCCCTCTGGACATTGCGACTACCTTAAAAATCACCATATGGAGGCTTCTCAGGATACTGGGCTTGGGCTCCCCTTGGGGCAACCCCGGCAGTGTGTGGGTTCTGGGGCATCCCTTGTGGGGCATAATGTACTTGTTTGCATACCTTGTGCTCAGCGGGCCATAACGCAGCAGTCGGGGGCCCAGGCGTCTGGGTCTGGGGTCCCGGCCTCATCTCCTTCCCCACCCTGTCTTATCCGTACCCCTAGTGATGTTGTCACAGGTGGGGAGTCGCAATCTGATGTGTGTGCCAGACTGGCTAATATTGAGAGATGTATTTCTGGCTCTGTTGCCAGAAAGGCCTCGGCTAAGACAAAGCATTTGTCTCCAGCCGGTCCGGCTTTTGAGTTTGATGATTATGATTTTCTTGACTGGTCTGATTATTCCCCGCTAGAAGAGGGGGAATTATTTGAGGATTCTGAGGGTTCTGACAATCAGCAGTTTGTTGGTGCTGATACTGAGCAAGGGCAGGGGGATGCTGTGGATACCCCGAAGGTCCTGGCTCACCTTTTTGAGGTTCTGGCAATTTCTCCTCCTGAGGAGGCCGCTCCGCAAAAAGGGGAATTCTTTGGGACTTCTAAGCCGCGCCTGGAATTCCCGAATCAAAAGCATTTTGATGGCATTATTCTTAAAGGAGCAGTATCGTGAATTTTTCTTGGTGACTTATATTTAAATGGTACTTTGAATGTAGGTAAGTGTTGGAGTAAGAATTACAAATGTAGAAAAAAATGTCTGTGTTGTGCGGCTGGAGACTAATAGCTCATGTTTATGTCTGCTGAGTGTTGGAGCCGACACTCTGGCCGTTCCACGCTGAGGAGAGGAATGTAACAAAGTATCAGCTGTTCAGTGCTGGCAGCCGTCCAGCATAAGATAACAACATTGCAACATTGCCTGGCCAGAACTCATATATCTAAAACAGAGAGAAAAGCTCTAGAAGTCATTTAGCTGATTTTGACAGTATTCTTAGTATACAGTACGTCCTGCTCCAGATATAATACTTACACTTGGGTTATGTTCCGCCAGATGGCGCTGCACTGCAGAGACATGGAAAAACAGGCTCCTCCCGGGCCTTCAAATACCCAGGGACCTCCCACAAATCCCCAGATTTCTCTGCAGTGCTGACTGCGAAGACATGATGTGTCACTCTCTCGCAGGTGAGCGGGGCTATTAAAGCCTGCGGCCCTGTTGGACTACTCCCACCCGTCCTCTTCGTGATGTGTCTCCCAGCCTGGTCTGCGCTGGTCGGGTGAAGGTAGGCAGCACTACGCGTGCTCATGGAGCCATGCTCCACCGCAGTCCCCCACCAAAGGGTAGGCGGTTTAGGCTGATGGTGAGCCTCTAGTGGATGCCCCGCCCGCATTATTGCCCCATACCCCGTGTAGCAGTGGACCCTGTTCAAAGGGTCGCCATCCTCCATCGTTCCCCCCCGTAGCTCGGGGAGAAAGAAAGGGGGGGGGTGTGGTGGTCTTCGTGTATTCAGTTACACGTTATGGCCTTAGTATTGTCCTTGACTCATACACCTGGTGTCAGAGCCGCGCTGTTTGTTTTTTATTGTCTATCGGCCGCCGCCGCGCGAGTCTCTTGCCCGCTGCGGCGTCTTCATTGGTAAACGTTGTCGGGCGCATCTGGAAGTAATCCCCGTTTCCTTCTAAAGTGTGTCGTACACTCGCTTGTTATTGTCTGCGTTGACTACTGCCTCAGAGCTTCGTGCTCTTCAGGGGGGCGGGGACCTGGCTTGGCACGCTCCGCGTCACAGCCCGCTCTGGCCCGCCCTTCGAGGTTCGCTTGGCGCCATTTAGATGCTCATCACGCGCGCACGTGGTAACGGTCCTCCTCCTCCCTCGATATGTAAGTGCCCTCGCGGGCGATTTTCATCCTTCTTGCTTACTGCGCATGGCTCTGATATCCCTATTCCCATTATGTCTTTCAGACGGTCGAATCCAGTGGCTTCTCCCGGCCCGGTGTAATTGCCAGTTGGACCTAGTATAATTACTCCCACTTCCCTGCGGGTCTTTTGGGCATCCAGGGTAGCTTATAGCGTCAATCCCTACTGGCCTATTGTGCCTATTAATCACCATATGGAGGCATCCCAGGATATTGTGAACGGGGTTCCCTCGGGACAAGCCCGGCTGTGTGTAGCTTGTGGGGTCTCATCTATCAACGGTGACAATGCACGGGTCTGCGTCCCTTGTGCACAGCAGGCGCTAATGGTACTTCCCGCCCCTCCAGTGGCTGGGCCTGCACCTCGTCTCACTTTACCTACCCCCCCAAGCCTGAGTCTAACCCCCAATACAAGCGGGGATTCTCATCCTGATGTGGCTCCTAGACTGGCCAGTGTTGAAAAATTGCTTGCTAGTACTCTAGCGCGCAAGGCCACCGCAAAACAGCAGCACATAATCCCTGACTCTGCTCCTTTCCCTACGGAGTCTGATGAGTTTACGCATCTATATGACCATGCCCTTTCATCAGAGTCATCTGATGAGAGGTCTAGGGGTCATGACGATTCTGGTTCTGATCACTGGACCCCGGATGATACTGATAAACTACTGCTTCAGATTTGAGGTTTTGTCCATCTCTCCCCCTGTTGCGGCTCCCAGGCAAAGGGGTGAGCTATTTCATACTGCTAAGGCTCGATTGGAATTTCCTGAGCAAACCCATTTCAATAACCTCGTGCTTAAGGAGTGGGAACATCCCAGTAGACTTCCCGGGATCCTTAAGAGTCTGGACAGGAAGTATCCATTTCCTGCTGATATGGTCAAGTGCTGGTCATCGCCCCCCGATGTCGATGCTCCTATTCTAGGGCTGTCTAACACCTCTACTATGCACTCCCCTGACACTACTACGCTGCGGGATTCTGAGGACCGGCGCATTGACCAATTGGCGTGCCATGCCTTTGCGTTTGGAGGGGCGGCGCTGCGCCCGGTCTGCGCTCCGGCCATTACTGCCGTGGCACTCGGGGCCATTGTCAGGAATGCACTTGACGGCCCAGACAAGTTGCCTACTGATACTATTAATGCACTGTCTAACTGTGATGTATTTGTGAACTTTATCCTGTCTGCATCGGATGATGCTATTAGGCTGTGTGCCAGATCTTCCGCCTTGGCGGTGGCTATACGCCCCGCGGTATGGCTGCGCCAGTGGGCGGCCGACAATGCTGCTAAGAAAGCCCTTACTGGGCTCCCATTTAAGGGACTACGCCTGTTTGGGGACCGCCTAGACCTCTTTGCTAAAGAGGCGGCAGCCTCGGCCCTTTCGCATCCAGGGTCCCCTTTCAGCCCCCTACACAAGCGTTAAGCAGGGAAAAGGGGTGTCCTTCGCGGGGGCTCGCGCAGACTCCTGGCATAGGAGCAAGGGGCGACATCCTGGCTCCTTCTGGGGGACCAAACCCAAAGCCCCTCCCAAGACCCCTCAGGTATGATGGGGCGCCCTCGCCCACCAGGGTGGGGGGATGGCTACAGCACTTTGCGCACGTCTGGAGGCGCCAAGTCTCAGACCGGTGGATTCAGGAGGTAGTTACCTACGGCTACAAGATAGTTTGCTGTGCGGCCCCCCTCAAGATTCATCAGGTCCCGGATCCCCCAGGACCCGGTATCAGCTCAGGTCCTGATGCAGGCAGTACAAGGGCTTCTGGATCTGGGAGTTATTTGCAAGGTTCCCTTGAGAGAATTGGGAGAAGGGTTCTACTCCAACCTTTTCACAGTACCCAAAAGAGATGGGTCAGTCAGGCCCATTCTGGATTTAAAGATCCTCAACAAATTTGTCAAGAACAAACGCTTTCGCATGGAAATCCTGCGCTTGACCATTGGCTCTCTGTGCCCAGGGGATTTTATGACGTCTGTGGACATCAAAGATGCTTACCTTCACATCCCTGTGTTCCCGGGACATCAAAGGTTTCTCAGATTCGATTGAAAGATCAACATTACCAATTTGTGGCTCTACCCTTTGGCCTCACTTCAGCTCCCAGAGTGTTTACCAAGGTATTGGCGGGGGTGATGTCCTTGATAAGGTCAGGGGGCATTCGAGTGCTGCCCTACCTGGACGACATCCTCATCGCCTCATGGCCTCTACAGCAGGCGGAGCTGGCCACTCAGCTGGTGGTGTCCACCTTCGGCTGGGTGATCAATCATCCCAAGTCCTCTCTGTCCCCTTCGCCGATGACCCCATTCCTGGGGATGATTCTGGATACGGTTCAGTCACGAATATTCCTTCCCCAACAGAAGGTGGAAGCTCTGACTGCGCAGGTGCGGTCCCTGCTCTCGTGCCCCCAGCTCTCAGGGGGGTGGGAGCAGCTCAGGACTGGTGTGAGTCTAAGTCTCTTCCCTGCAGGGAATTCTTAATCCCTAGAATTCTGGAGTTTTTACAACATGGATTGGAGTTGGGTTTAAAACTCAGTACTCTGAAGGGTCAGGTTTCTGCCCTGTCTGTCGTCTTTCAGAAAGTCTTTTGCTCAGCATCCCTTGGTTAAGACCTTCTTTCAGGCGTCCCCCACGTAAGCCTACGTTCCCTGTTTGGGACTTGAACCTGGTTTTGTCTGTCTGCCTTACAGGGTGCTCCCTTTGAGCCTATTCAGGATGCTGCTCTGGCTGTACTTAGCCTCAAAGTTGTTTTTCTGGTCGCTATTACTTCAGTCAGGCGTGTGTCTGAGCTGGCGGCTCTGTCTGTTCAGCCCCCATACTACGAGAGACACCAAGACAAGGTGGTGTTCCGCTTTATGCCAGATTTTCTGCCAAAGGTGGTGTCTGCTTTTCATTTGAATCAGGATATTGTTCTTCCTTCATTGTGTCCTAACCCTAGCAACGCTAAGGAAAGGGTTTTGCATTCATTGGATGTGGTCAGGAAGTATTACCTGGTAGTCACTGCGGCTTTCAGGAAGACTGATGCTCTTTTTGTGGTCCCTTCTGGTCCTAGGAAGGGTTTGGCTTCTGCCAAGTCTACTATTAGCAAATGGATTCCTCAGGCTGTGATTCAGGCCTATTCTGCTAAGGGGAAGAATCCTCCCTTCCGCCTTACTGCTCATTCTACTCGTGCTATTGGTGCCTCTTGGGCCTTCCAGCACCAGGCTTCTGTTGAACAAGTTTGCAAGGCCGCTACTTGGTCTTCTGTTCATACCTTTTCAAAGTTTTACAAGGTTGATGTTAGGGCCTCAGCTGATGCTGTTTTTGGCCGCAAGGTTTTGCAGGCGGCATTGGTTTAAACTGCCTGATGTCACCTTTTGTTGGGGGATCCCACCCTACTTTGCACACTGCTATTGGATGTCCCAAGTGTAAGTATTATATCTGGAGCAGGACGTACTGTATACTAAGAATAATACAATTCTGTGAAATACTCACCTGTAGAATTGATATTATTTGTATACAGTACGTCCTGCTCCACCCCACCCTGGTTTTTGCATTATTCTGGATCCCCTGTATGGTGATTGTTATATTTGTTATCATTACCAGTTGTTCTGGGTGGTTTCATTGTCCCGGCTTCTTGTTCACTGCTTTTCAATGCTGGGGATTTTTGGGAGGTCCCTGGGTATTTGAAGGGCCGGGAGGAGCCTGTTTTTCCATGTCTCTGCAGTGCAGCGCCATCTGGCGGAGGATAACCCAAGTGTAAGTATTATATCTGGAGCAGGATGTACTGTATACAAATAATATCAATTCTACAGGTGAGTATTTCACAGAATTGTATTTTTCCCTTCATGTTGGCTCTGCTGCAGAATCTTTCAGTTTACCATTTTCTCTTTCATATTCTTATTTTTCATTTTTCCATATGATCTTTCTTACAGCTTTGTGTGTTTTGAGCAAAGCCCAACCCAGGATTTTCACTATCTGGAGTTTTGTTTTGTGCCCCTAGGGGCATCCCGACTTGTTATTACAAGTATGTCACACACCCCGCTTCATCCCGCCCTTTTTTGGTTTTCTGGGATCCTTTATATGGTGAACTGTTTTTCTTTGCTGTTTACATTTGGCTCTTCCTTGTCTCTTTACTGCTGTCTTATACTGGGGAATGGTGGGAGGTCCCAGGTATTTATGGACCGGGAGGGGTTTCTTTTTTCATGTCATCTCTGCAAGATCGCCCTCTACAGGACAGTTACCGAAGTGTCATGAATATTCGGAAGCGGGGTGTGTGACATACTTGTAATAACCATTTTACAGGTGAGTAATCACAAAATGGTATTTTTATCATCTGAGGCTGGTGAGTTGAGAATACCCGTGTTCTTTGGGGGTTTCACACAGCACGGCATCCCAAATCAGAAAAAAACAAGTTGGTCCATCTTAAAGAGTAACAAACTGGGATTTTGACTATCCAAGAGATCTATTGAGTGCTGAATAAATGGGAGCGACAAGCATCCCATCGTCTGCTCCTATTCAGCTGTGTTAATTGCGCCGACTATTCGGATCTGCCTGACATGGGGGCACATGAGACCGGTGGTTAATTCTTTTTGATACTGGTGACTTCTGACCATGGCTTTTTTTATTAAGGTTATCTAGAGTGTCACGAGCCTCCCTGTGTGTCCCTAATAAATGAGTTACAGGAAATGGTGCTTACAGCTTTCAATGTTTTTGCTTCGGTTTCCTGTTTTTCCAGGTGGCTGATGATGGATACGGGGTCTCCTACATTATAGTTGGTGAAGATCTTATCAACTTCCATGTGTCCTGCAAATTCTCCAGCCACGAGACGGTGAGTGCATACCTCTAGATAGTGCCTCCTATGCTTATATTTACTAGATACTCTCCTGGTGTATGTATGTATGTATATATAATATAATTATCTCTCTCTCTTATATATATATATATATATATATATATATATATATATATATATTTATTTATTTTTTTACCATGATGCAGGAAGAGAATGCTAGTTCTAGAGTTCTTTCTCGTCCACCTTTCTTTATATTTTTGTTCTTGCAGTTTTGGATATAAAAAAATTTGGAGGGGATTTTTCATGCAGGGTAGATAAGTAAACCATCCTTTTGTCACCTACTTGTTTTTGTTTTGTTAATAATTAGACAATACTCTCCTTAGTGCTGTATAGGCTATGACCATACAAAATACTTGCGTTAAAGGGACTGTGCACCCAACAGCAATAATACACCAATGCCTTTCTCATGTGCCTCTCCTCTATTTCCTGCAGCGCTGGGTAGAAGCCATAGCAGGACTCCAAAGCCTTGCTTTCAGTTTTATATTCTTAGTATACAGTACGTCCTGCTCCAGATAAGATTCATAACACTTGGGAATTACTCCGCCAGATGGCACTGGACTGCAGAGACAGCGAAATTGGCTTCTCCCGGCCCCTCAAATACCCGGGACCTCCCACAAATCCCCAGATTTTCTCTGCAGTCTGGACTGCGAAGGACAAGAAGATGGCTCTCTCTTCTCGCAGGTGAGCGGGGCTATTAGCCTGCGGCCCTGTAGGTCTATTCCCACCCGTTCCATTATTAATTTGCCTCCCAGCCTTGGCTGCGCTGATCCGGGTGATGGTAGGCAGCACCGCTGGTAGGTGCTTAGGAGCGCTGCTCCACCGCAATCCCCCACCAAAGGGTAGGCGGTATAGGCATATGGTGAGCCTCTATGGGATGCCCCTCCCGCCCTATTGCCCCTTGCCCCTGTCTATCGGTGGGCCCTTTGTTAAGTGGCCGCTGTTCTCCCTCGCTCTCCCTTGTAGCTCTCGGGGGGGGGGGGGGGGTGTATGTGAATTTGCCTTGGTGCTTCACTGTATTTTGTTTTTGTCTGGTTGGTGTCAGTCGGCGCTCTGACTTGGTTGCACTGGTTGCTTTTTTAAATTTGCAGCCGCGCGCGCTTCCACTGTGCTCCGCGCTTGGCGACGACCTACCTCAGGCACTGGTGTGCCGTTATTGGCTGCTTGTCACGTGTGCGGCTTTGCGCTTTTCGGGGGGGCGGGGCCCGTGGTTGGCGCGTTCCGCGTCACTGTCTCACTGGTTTTCCCTTCAAAGGACTACGCCTGTTTGGGGACCGCCTGGACCTTTTTGCTAAGGGAGGCAGGTTACCCCAGCGCAGGCGGAAGTCTCGGCCCTTTTGGGGTCAGGGCTCCTTTTCTTCCCCCTACTGTGGTGCCAGACAGGGGAGGGGGGTCTCCCTTACAGGGGCCCGAGGAGATTTCTGGGGTAGGGGCAGAGGACGTGGTCACCCTGGCTCCTCCTGGGGCTCCAAGCTTAAGTCTTCTCCCAAGCCCCCTCAGGCATGAAGGGGCGCCCTCACCCATCCGGGTGGGGGGACGGCTTCAGCACTTTGCTCACGTCTGGAGGCTTCATGTCTCAGACCGGTGGATTCAGGAGGTAGTGTCCTCCGGTTACAAGATAGAGTTTGCTGCCCCCCCCCCCCCCCCCCCCCCAAGATTCATCAGATCCCAGATTTCTCAGGACCCTGTGTCAGCTCAGGCTCTGGCGGTGCAAAGCTTTCTGGAGCTGGGGGTCATCTGTCAGGTCCCCTTACGAGAAAGGGGCAAGGGGTTCTAGTCAATGGGTCAGTCAGGCCCATCCTGGACTTGAAGATCCTCAACAAATTTGTCAGGTGCAGGTGCTTTGGCATGGAAGCTCTGCGCTCTGCCATCAGTTCCCTGCATCCATGGGACTTCATGACGTCTGTGGACATCAAAGATGCTTATCTTCATATTCCTGTGTTTCCAGGTCATCAAAGGTTCCTCAGGTTCGCTCTGGAGGATCAGCACTACCAATTTGTGGCATTGCCCTCCGGTCTCACTTCAGCTCCCAGAGTGTTCACCAAGGTGCTGGCAGGAGTGATGTCTCTGCTCAGGTCTCAGGGCATCCGCGTGCTACCCTACCTGGACGACATTCTCATAACTCCCCACAACAGGCAGAGTTGGATACTCAGCTGGTAGTGTCCACTCTGGAGTCATTTGGCTGGGTGATCAACCATCCCTGTCTTCCCTGTCTGCCTCCTTGGTGACTCCCTTTCTGGGAATGAATCTGGATACAGTTCAGGCAAGGATTTTTCTTCCTCAGCAGAAGGTGGACAGTCTGATTGCGCAGGTTCAGTTCCTGCTATCTTGCCGTCATCCCTCCATCAGGCAGGGAATGTAGATGGTGGGCCTGATGGTGGCGTGCTTCAAGGCGGTCCCTTATGCTCAGTTCCACATGAGGCCTCTGCAACTCCACCTCTTGTCAGTATGGGACAAGGATCCTGCATCCCTGGACCAGGTCCTTGTGCTTTCCCCCCTAGTCAGACGGTCTCTCTCGTGGTGGCTGGACTCCAGGAACCTGTTGGGGGGCAGATCCTTTCTGGCCCCCTCCTGGGAGACCGTCACCATGGATGCCAGTCTGACAGGTTGGTGGGGTTTCTGGAAGTCCCTGCAGTTCCAAGGGAGGTGGGGCCCACACGCCTATCAACATTCTGGAACTGCGGGCGATCAGGTTGGTTCTGACTCAGTTGACTCATCACCTTCGGGGCCTGCCTGTTCAGGTACGCTCGGACAACCAGACGGCGGTTGCCTACATCAATCATCAGGGAGGGACCCGGAGCAAGAGGGCCCTCCAGGAAGTGTCTCTGATCCTGGCCTGGGAGGAGGACAATGTTCCCTGCATATCAGCTGTGTACATCCCGGGGGTGGAGAATCTGCAGGCAGACTCTCTGAGCAGGGGGACCTCTCGCCTGGGAGAATGGTCCCTCTGCAACAGGGTGTTTCAATCTCTGTGTCACCGTTGGGGCCAACCAGATGTGGATCTGTTTGCGTCCCGTCACAATCACAAGCTCCCAGCCTTTGTCTTCCTGTCCCAGGATCCTCTGGCCTTGGCCACGGATGCTCTAGCAATGTCATTGCAGGACTTTCAGCTCCTGTATGTCTTTCCTCCATTCCCCCTGTTGGGCAGGGTTCTGCGCAAGATAGCTCAGGAGGGGATGCCAGCAATACTGGTGGCCCCCAGGTGGTCAAGAAGAGTGTGGTTCGCAGACGTGGTGCAGCTGGCAGTAGATCAGTACGCTCTGCCCAGGGTGCCAGACCTGCTCACTCAGGGTCACTTACGCCATCCCAATTTACAAACTCTGGCTTTAACGGCCTGGCTGCTGAAACCTCCATCTTGATGGAGAAGGGGCTGTCTACCTCGGTTGTTGATACCATGATAAAGGCTAGGAAGAAGTCTTCTTCTTCCATTTACTATAGGGTTTGGCGTGCCTACATTGACTGGTGTGTTCTCTATTCCCAGGATCCTGGAGTTCCTACAGCATGGGTTGGAGCTGGGGCTCCAACTCAGTACTCTGAAGGGTCATGTCTCTGCCCTGCCTGTTTTCTTCCAGAGGTCCTTTGCCCAGCATTCTCTGATCAGGACTTTTTTCCAGGGGGTTACTCATGTGCGTCTCCCACGTAAGCCTATGTTGCCTGTTTGGGATTTGAACTTGGTCTTGTCTGCCTTGCAGGGTGCTCCCTTTGAACCTGTGCAGGAGGCTGCCCTGGCCATTCTTATTCTCAAGGTTGTCTTCTTGGTGGCTATCACCTCTGTTAGGCGTGTGTTGGCGCTTTCCATCCAGCCCCCCTACTTTGAGAGACACCAGGACAAGGTGGTGTTTCACTTCAAGCCAGATTTTCTGCCTAAGGTTGTGTCTGCCTTTCATTTGAATCAGGACATTGTTCTTCCTTCCTTGTGCCCTAATCCTAGTAACTGTTAGGAGAGGGTATTGCATTCTTTGGATGTGGTTAGGTGTCTGAAGTACTATCTGGTGGCTACTGCACCTTTCATAAAAACTGATGCTATTTTTGTGGTCCCTTCTGGTCCTAGGAAGGGTTTGGCACCTGCCAAATCTACTATCAGCAATGGATCCGTCAGGCTGTGATTCAGGCCTATTCTGCTAAGGGGAAGAATCCTCCCTTCCGCCTTACTGCTCATTCCACTCGTGCTATTGGTGCCTCTTGGGCTTTTCAGCACCAGGCTTCTGTTGAACAAGTTTGCAAGGCCGCTACTTGGTCTTCTGTTCATACCTTTTCAAAGTTTTACAAGGTTGATGTTAGGGAAGCAGCCTACTTTATGGGCCCTGCTATTGGATGTCCCAAGTGTTATGAATCTTATCTGTGATTACTCACCTGTAGAATTAATATTATGAGTATACAGTACGTCCTGCTCCACCCCACCCTTGGTTTTGCATTATCTTGGATCCCCTGTATGGTGATTGTTATCACTGTTGTAGTTACCAGTTTGGTTCTGTTTAATTCTCCCGGCTTCTCGTTAACTGCTTTTCAATGCTGGGGATTTGTGGGAGGTCCCGGGTATTTGAGGGGCCGAGAGGAGCCAATTTCGCTGTCTCTGCAGTCCAGCGCCATCTGGCGGAGTAATTCCCAAGTGTTATGAATCTTATCTACAGGTGAGTAATCACAGAATTATATTTTTTGCAGGACCACGCAAAAAGTGGTCTAACAGCCACCCTGTCATTGATGATCTCCGCACAAATACCGCAAATACCACAGCAGAGCATTCTTCCCAAGGGTGATAATGGGTGAGAAAGTTATTGTGTGCCTGGGCAGGGACTTTGATATGAAGTTTATTTTTTGCCTGGCCTGTCCCATTAGTCATGTCATGTCCAGACACACTCAAAGGTATTCCCATTGCATAGGGCTACACATGGAAATGTTTTTCCCTTTTTGGCAAGCTATATTGCCAGAGTAATTATAAAATAAAGTTTCACCTCATGTTGTGCTGTCCTCATTGCGGTGGAGTTAACTGAGATCGACTGACAGTGTGGAAAACTCCTTTCTACCCTATCAATAACAGATGGGGGTAAAATTGAAATGAGCCTCAGGATTAAATTTGTAGTCTGGATTAGGGGGAAGGAGCTGGAGGCAGCAAAGAGGAAAAAGAAATTCCTCTTCTTTTTACTAAGTGGAACAAAGAGACAGCATGGTACTGACACTGCATCAGGTAGGTTGCAGGCAAATGATTTAAAGATTGACTGGTCAATCCCTTTTTAACTTTTGAAGCTGCAGGCTCAGTAAGATCAGCTGGAGTACGGAGAGTATCCTTTTAGTATTTTTTTTTTTTTTTTTTTTTATATAATGGCCTGCAAATACTTTTTAAATTGTGGAAGGTCTTAAGGAAAAAATCCACTGTAGACTTTTCCTAAGACTTCAGGGTCAGTCAGAAACAGGCATCTAGAGGATCGTCTTACCTTGCTGCTGATTGGTCTGGCGTGGTCTCTGTAAAGCTCTGTGGAGGTGTCCGTACTTCAGTTACTTTTAATAGGAGCTATTTGTACATAGGCCAGACCCAGCTGGAACTGGGAAGCGCACCTTTCGGTTCCTAATCTGAGGCTGCGTGAGACTGATCGGCAGCTCAGTTGCAGTGGAAAACCTATGGTCCCCTCTTAGAGTGTCTGGCACTAGAATTTCGGGAAAAGTTCACAGAAGTTGATTTTTCCTTTAAAGAAGATTAAAAGTCGAGTAACCACTTCATTCAGTTTTATGGTAGCAAATCATGTGGCCTCCAACCACCATTTGGTCCACTCTACAAATTCAGCTGGTCATCGGTAGTCACATGTTTGTCATACAATAAAGAAGGAAGTGATAAGGCGATTTCGCCTCATGTTTGGTTTGCTATATTTAAGTGCTTGAACATGTTTCGCTGCTCTTCCCACCTCTTGGCTGGTGTGGTTGCTTTTCTGTCTGCCTCTGTCCTGACACTCATCTATTCTTGGTCTCTGCAGGATTCGCACCGCTTTGGCAAACACATTCACAACTCTCTACTTGACATCCTGGGTCTGTTCAAGCTGGAAAAAAAGTAGAGTGTTCCAGCCTTTCAAGTATCTGTGTGTCACCCCCCCAACCCCCCCCCCCCCCCAACGGAGCAAGAAAAATGCAATTTAACTGCTGCTGAATACAGGGACCATTGTTGTATTGCTTAGCCGCAAGGACCTACAAAATCCAGGACTACATGATGAGTGCTGTTGCTCACTATTACATGTCAGATCAGACGTGTATCCCAATAGCTGTACAATCAAAGCAAGAGAACAATCTGTCACATATTCTCTATATGTCAAGGAGAAACATTGAGCGTAACTCAAATCCTGAGTTCAATTCTACAGAAAAGTGTACCGTGATAGATGTGACTAAGCATCTTGCAGGGTGCTGGATTTCCAATGAGTTCTGTTTGTGCGCTGGTGCCTTATATGTTCTTTATGGAAGTTGTTAATTGCTTATTCTAGTGACATGAACCGCAATGCAATGCAAAGATTTTCTTCGTGTTTTTAAATGTTGCTAATTTGTACAAAGCATTCCTAAAGCAACCCTGTGCTGATGCCAGTAGGCACCAATCTGATGGCCATAGATACCCTTGATGGCCAGCTGTGGGCCAAATATAAATACATATATATTTATTCTCCTTACCTTCCAGAAAACTAATATTAGTGCAGTCCAAGCTTAGTCTGAGTGCCTCCTCATGTCTGGAGACAGGCACATGCCCTGAAACCCAAATGAAGAGGGCAGAGGACAGACAAAAGCTGGGGCTGAGCTGGGTCAATAGTCCTGGGGGTAAGGGGAGCACATGTATTTCTTTGCCCACAGATGTTTTTTTATGTGATTTGCTGGGTGGAACATTATTGGTCTTGGTTGCCTATGAAATTCAAGGTATACTGAAGCCCCATTTATTTCTTATAAAGGTGTTGATAAATATTAACTGCTTAGAAACCCATATAAAACAAAAAACCTCTTTGCCTGTGGGGTTGAGCTTTAAACCCGACTTTCACAACGTTTTATTGAAATGTCCAAACCCTTAAAAAATGATTCCCCAGCATCTAAAGTTAATATATTTTAAGTTTTTAGTCACCTATTATTCTTTCCCCCACCGGGCTGTAACTCTGTTCAGGACTTTAGGATACGGGCGCCGCCATCTTGACTCAGAAGCATCACACTTACTGAGGAGAGGAAAGTGAGATAAAGTACAGGGGGCAGGTTATAGCTGTGCTTTGCACAGACAGAGCAGAGCTGGGGTCAGGAAAAGGACAGCAATCCCAGAATGCAGAGCGGCACTGTCATAACATGCAGTAGATGCAGGTAGGATGATTTTTAATGTGGGCAATCTGTATGTACAGGGTGTGGGAAACATATAAGATAGACTCTTATTCAGAGTGAAGGACCGCTTTAAGCTGGGATATGGAAGGTAGAATTGTGGTTATTTAAATTCAGCAAAAAGTTAGGCTGTAAATTACACAAAACCAACATGTTACTTTTTATTTTAGTTGACAGGTTCTGTTAAGATTTTTTTGCTGTTGTTTTGGTATATATATTTTGCCTGCTTTATTACTGCTATGACAGTAATGTTTGATACCTTCTCTAACAAGAAACACTGCATGGCCACTGTGTTTTCCTTCTCCTAGATATTTAGCCATGTGCAGAAGCTATATGATCACGGTCTGCTTAGACTGATGAGAATAATGATATACTCACAAGAAATCTAGTATTAGATTAATCTAGTATTAAATCTAGTAGTAGAAGTACCGGGGAACACCATTTCTTATACTGTATATAAAGATGAGATAGCAAAATAAACACAGTGGCTGCCATGTAGAGGCTTTGCTGTGTTTGAATTCCTTATGAAGAAGTCTATGTTAAGTGCCACGTCCTGCTTCGGGTTTACAAAGCCAGTTAGGGCTGGCTAAATAATGTCCAAGTGGATTTATCTATTTTACCGAGAAGAGATGGGTAAAACATGGTGGGATGTAGAATCCAAGAACATTATCATTTTTTCTAAGCAGACCTATACTCCAAATACAAATTTGCCAAGAAGCCTTATCAGGGCCACCCTGATTTTGTGTAGCCCTGGACTGGACTGGTGAGCCCAGCTTGAAGAGAAGATAAATCATACTCTGGAATGTATGAAGGCAGGAACCAGGGATGCTACTGGGACCCCATATGTTGTGCTGTTCATAATGTTTACATTTCTCTAACACCCTTTAATTTTGCTATTAATTGAGCAGCCTAATGTGAACAAAGTGATCCTGTTCCTCTGCATATGTTTCAAAGTCTTTTACATTGGGTATAACCCTTTTTTTTCTAGCCTACCAGGTTTTAATGCTCTTAAAGGAAGATGGGCGTTATTAAAAACATTTGAGACCTTGGCCTTCAAAATGTAAAGAAAAAAGTAAACTGGAGAAATAAGGGTATTTCAATAGGTTGTCCAATCACCATCATTAATGAGGGTGCTGCCTATCCAGCTAGTCCTTTTGCAAGTGGTTTTGCAAAACTTTTCATGGCCCATATATGAGCCAACTGCAACGTGGGTACAAAGTGGCAGCTTTATTTTTAGGATCCCTCCTGCGCTCAGATTTTCCATAAACCTTTACCTGTAAATTGTTGAGCTTATTCAACGCAGCAGAGCAATGATGTCATCAAGTAGTACCTAGAACCAATAATATATTCTAAGTGTGCCATACACTCCACTTCGATCTTCATGACATCTGGGTAATCTCCAGTAGAGGGCGAACTTCTGCAGAGATGAATATGCAAAAAAAGAAAGCCCCTCCTGGTCCATATATACCTGGGACCTCCCACCAATTCCCCAGTTCCTTCTCTGCAGGGAAGGCGACAAGACAGAAGATGAAGACTTCTTTACTTACAGGTAAGCCAGGCTCGCGCCCGGCCGTCTGTTCTCCCTATTACTGCCAGGACCCTTTCTAAATTGCCCCTATATTGAGCCTCCCAGCTTAGGCTGTGGGTCCTGGTGAAGGTAGGAGCACCCTATGGGTGCAGAAGGAGCACTGCTCCACCGTGAGACCTCACTATAGGGTAGGCGGTTATCCAGGTTTCTTGGTGATCCTGGTGTGGGATGCCCCGTCCCTCTATGCTTATGGCCGGCTTCTGGCAGGGTTCCCCCCTTCCGGGTCCCTTATTCCCCTCCAGGAGGGGGGGGGGGGCTTGCCTGGCCTGGCCGTTATTTTGTTTTTCCCAGCTTATGTCCCTGTGTGTGTTTTACACTGTGTGAGTGTGACATACAGGGTGTGTTTTTTACTGGCATGTCAGGGCTGTGGCAGCCTGGGGGAGCTTCTCGGCCACGGTAGCCCCGCCCCCTTCGTTGGCGCGATTTCTGTGCTCGTTTCTAGGGATCCGCGTTGCTGGGAGGGGGGCGTGGCCTCGGCAAGCGTGCGTTCTGCGCTGGCCCGCCCTCCCCCTGCTCTCCCTCTTCCTGCATGAGGCTTCATGGGGGCCATCTTCTATCAGGATCTGTGTGGTAAGGGCCGGTGGGCCACTTCCTTAGCTTGTGTGTGGGGGCTCCTCTCTAGCGAGGGCCCCCACTGGTCGCGAGCATGTGTGTGTGTTTTTTTGCATGTCTGGCTGGGATACAGTTAATATATATATATATCTATATATATATAGTGACTGCAAGATCATATGCTGTGGTCTTATATACTGTAAGGTTATTGCCATATTTACTCTGCACTGCACTTATGTTGCCTGTTTTGTGCGTTACAGATTGCCCTGTATATGTGCATATTAAGGGGTCCCTCCTAGTCCTGGGGTCCCTAGTGTAAAATTGTCCACCCAAAAATCCTCCCACCGGGACTTTTAAGGGGCATCCCGTGTTGCTTATGCGTAAACTCCCTGCGGTCTTGCGACTGACCACAAAAAATCACCATATGGAGGCTCCGCAGGATACTGGGCTCGGGATCCCTCTGGGACAATCCGGGCCGTGTGTGGGGTATCCCTTACGGGGGAGAATGTGCTGATCTGTATACCATGCGCACAAAAGGTCATAACGCGGCAGTCTGGTACCCAGCCTTCTGGGTCGGTTCCTCCCACTTCATCGGCTTCCCCTCCCCACTTTATCCGTACCTCAAGTGACATTGGTACCAGTGGGGAGTCGCTTTCTGATGCTTGGGCTAGGTTGGCCAGCATCGAGAAATTTATTGCTAGCACTGTGGGCAAGAAAGCCCAGGCTAAAAAGAGATATTTGTCATCGGCCCAGTCCGTGTGGGATGTTGACGACGATTCAGCTGATTTGTCAGATTATTCCCCTGTTAGAGGAGGGGGAATTGTATCAGGAAACAGAGGCTGACTATGGTCAGTCTGGGAATGCCAATGTCGGGCAGGCGCTGGGGGATGCCGTAGATACGTCCACTGTTTTGTCACATTTATTGGAGGTGTTGGATATTGAACCGCCTGAGGCGCCCCCTCTCAAGAAGGGGGAATTTTTTGGGGCCTGCAAGCCCCGTCTGGAATTCCCTACCCAGGGTCATTTTGATGCGCTGATCCTTAGAGAATGGGAGAGGCCCAGTCGGCTTCCTGGTGTGCCTCAGGGATGGGATAAGAAGTATCCCTTTCCGGTGGAGGCGGTTAAGCGCTGGTCTTCTCCCGAGGTTGACACGCCAGTTTTAGGTTTGACCATTTCTTCTGTGCTGAACACCCCTGACGCCACTTCCCTTAAGGATGGCGAGGATAAGCGCCTTGATCAGATGGCGTACCACGCATTTGCCAACGTGGGATCGGCCCTGCGGCCTGTTAGTGCATCTGCCCTGGTGTCGCTTGCTACCAGGTCTCTTATCAGGGACTGGCTGAATAACGCTCAGTTTGATCCAGCTGGCGCTGAGTTCGCTATCCTTAAGAAATGCGAATTGTTCATGGGTTTTGTCATGGCAGCCTTACTGGTGGCTATGCGCAGATTGGTCTGGCTCCGCCAGTGGACAGCGGACGTTGGGGCCAAGAAGTCGCTCACAGCTCTTCCCTTCTTGGGTTCGCGGCTGTTTGGAGATTGGATGCTGTTGCTAAAGGAGGTAAGTTGCCTCAGCGGAGGAAACAGCGCCGCCCCTTTCAGGGGGCGGGCTTGTTCATGCCTTCCTTTCGAGGGGCCAGAGCGGTTAGGGGTTTGGCCTTCTCGGGTGTCAGGGGCTCGTCCTGGAACAGAGGCAGAGGTCGGGCTCGTACCGCGCCTGCCTGGGGTTCCAAGCCCAGGCCGTTAAACCGGCTCAGCAATGAAGGGGCGCCCTCACCCGCAAGGGTGGGGGGATGGCTGCGGCTCTTCTTCCAGGTCTGGGCCCGGGAGGTCACAGACAATTGGATTTTGGAAGTGGTCTCCTCCGGGTACCAACTGGAATTCGAGTACTGGCCGCCCCCAAGATTCTTAAGGTCTCGGGTGCCCTCGGACCCTCAGGCTGCACAGGGGCTCCTGTTAGCAGTAAGAAACCTTCTGGACATGGGGGTTATATGCCCGGTGCCTCTGTCGGAGAGAGGCGGGGGTTATTTCTCCACCCTTTTCACGGTTCCAAAAAAGGAGGGTTCGGTGAGACCCATTCTAGATCTCAAGGTTCTCAACAGGTTTATCAGAGCCAAAAAGTTCCACATGGAGACTTGGCGCTCGGCTATCAATTCCCTTCGCCAAGGGGATTTTATGACATCCATAGACATCAAGGATGCGTATCTGCATGTTCCGATTTTTCAGGCACATCAGAGATTCCTCCGGTTTGCGGTGGAGGATCAACATTATCAGTTTGTAGCTCTTCCCTTCTGTCTGACCTCGGCGCCGAGGGTCTTCACCAAGGTCTTGGCGGGCATAATGGCTCTGCTCAGATCTCAGGGCATTCGCATTGTGCCTTATCTGGACGATCTGTTGATATCAGCTTCTTCCCTCCATCAGGCGGAGCTGGACACCCACCAGGTGGTGTCAACCCTGGAAAGGTTCGGGTGGGTAATCAACCGCACCAAGTCTTCTCTCTCCCGTCTCGTGTGATTTCATTTCTGGGCATGAATCTGGATACCATTCGGGCCAGAGTGTTTCTGCCCCAGACCAAGGTGCAGGGGATTCAGGGCCTGATCCGCCTTCTTCTGGCCAGTCCTTGTCCCTCTATCCGACAGGGGATGAAACTGGTGGGTTTGATGGTATCCTCCTTCGAGGCGGTGCCGTTTGCAGTTTCACATGAGATCTCTTCAACTTCACCTATTGACGTATTGGGACAGGTGCCCTCAGTCATTGGATCAACCTTTCAAGATGTCTCCCAGGGTTCGGCAGTCCTTTCGGTGGTGGCTGGACTCGAGCAATCTGGTGAAGGGCAGATCCTTTCTGGTCCCTTGTTGGGGGATGGTTACCACGGATGCCAGCCTGTCGGGCTGGGGAGGTTATTGGAAGAGTCATCAGTTCAGCGGGATGTGGGGTCCCCAGGAGGCTCACACCCCCATCAATGTCTTAGAGCTCAGAGCCATTCGACTGGTTCTGGCTCGGCTGACCCCACATTTACGGGGTCTTCCGGTTCAGGTTCGTTCGGACAACCGAACGGCAGTAGCTTACATAAATCACCAAGGAGGGACTGGCAGCAGGAGTGCCCTCAGGGAAGTCTCTCTGATCCTGCACTGGGCGGAGAGCAATGTTCCTTGACTTTCTACAGTCTACATTCCGGGAGTGGAGAACACGGAGGCGGATTCCCTGAGCAGGGGATCCTCTCGCCACGGAGAGTGGAATCTCAAGCCCGAGGTTTTTCTGGATCTTTGCCGCAAGTGGGGGACTCCGGAGGTGGATCTCTTTGCCTCGAGGCACAATCACAAACTTCCGGCCTTTGTGTCTCTTTCTCAGGATCCTCTGTCTCTGGCAGTGGATGCCTTGTCACTGGCTTGGAAGGAATTGGGTTTTCTGTACCTGTTTCCACCCATCTCCATGCTGGGCAAGGTAGTTCGCAAACTGGTTCTAGAAGGGGCACCAGCGATTCTGGTGGCTCCAAGATGGCCAAGAAGGGTTTGGTACGCAGACGTCGTAAGGATGGCCGTAGACCAGTACCGGCTTCCCTTGTTGCCGGACCTGCTATCTCAGGGTCATCTACTTTACCCCAATTTACAAACGCTGGCTTTGAAGGCTTGGCTACTGAAACCTTCATCTTGAAAGAGGAAGGTTTGTCTGAGGCTGTTGTTCAGACCCTGATTATGGCTAGGAAGCGGTCCTCTTCTGGCATTTACTATAGACTTGGAGGTCCTATATTGATTGGTGTGAGGCTAAGGCCTTGCCTTGCAGGGTTTTTTCTATACCCAGGATTTTGGAGTTTATTCAGCATAATCTGGATCTTGGGTTCCAGCTTAGTACTTTGAAAGGACAGGTTTCTGCTCCGTCGGTTTTCTTCCAGAGGTCTTTTGCTTTACACCCGCTGGTTAAGACCTTTTTCCAAGGGGTAGCGCATGTGCGGCCCCCTTTGAAGGCTGTAGTTCCTGTTTGGGATTTGAATTTGGTTCTTTCGGCTCTGCAGGGTCCTCCTTTTGAGCCGCTACAGGATATTGCTCTTTCGGTTCTCACTCAGAAGGTTGCCTTCTTGGTGGCTATTACCTCTGTTCGGCGGGTCTCTGAGTTGGCGGCCCTGTCGATCCAGGCCCCTTACTTTGAGAGACACCAGGATAAGGTGGTTTTTCGTTTTAAGCCGGATTTCCTTCCTAAGGTGGTGTCTGCTTTCCACCTCAATCAGGTTATTGTTCTCCCTTCCTTGTGTCCTAAGCCTAACAATGACAAGGAGAGGGTTCTGCACAATTTGGATGTTGTTCGCTGTGTGAAGTACTATTTGGTGACTACTTCTTCCTTCCGCAAGACGGACGCTTTTTTCGTGGTGCCCTGTGGGGCCAGGAAAGGTTTGGCGCCTGCTAAGTCTACGATTAGCAAATGGATTCGTCAGGCCATTGTTGGGGCCTATTCTGCTAAGGGGAGGACTCCCCCCTTTTAGGGTCACTGCGCACTCTACTCGTGCTGTTGGTGCATCCTGGGCTTTTCAGCACCAGGCTTCTGTTGAACAAGTTTGTAAGGCTGCTACTTGGTCTTCCGTTCATACTTTTTCCAAGTTTTACAAGGTTGATGTGCGGGCTTCAGCGGATGCTGTTTTTGGCCGCAAGGTTCTGCAAGCTGCAGTGGTTTGAGTTGGTACATTCTTTACTGTTTCTGGTTCCCACCCATGACGGACACTGCTATTGGATGTCCCATATGTCATGAAGATCGAAGTGGAGTGTATGGCACACTTAGAATAATATTGTTTTGTGAGTACTCACCTTTAAAACGGGTATTATGAGTGTGCCATACACTCCACTTCGCCCCACCCCTTTTTTTTCAGGTATTCTGGGGCTTTTATATGGTGAACCATTGGTGTTGATTGTTAAGGTTATAATTGTTTCTTCCTGGTCCCTTTACTGATTTTGTACACTGGGGAATTGGTGGGAGGTCCCAGGTATATATGGACCGGGAGGGGCTTTCTTTTTTTGCATATTCATCTCTGCAGAAGTTCGCCCTCTAGTGGAGATTACCCATATGTCATGAAGATTGAAGTGGAGTGTATGGCTCATAATACCCGTTTTAAAGGCGAGTACTCACAAAACGGTATTTTACTGCTGGGGAGCAATTTTCCATTTTCCTTCATTTTGGTTTTTGTCCTCCGAGTGTGAGGATATTTATTACAATGCTGATGAAGGGAACTCGAGCACAATCTACGGAAGGGCTTCTTGCGTGAAACAACACAATGTTCCTTTATACTTTTATAAGAGGAGTTACTTTTTATCATATTCAACTTGCTTTTTGTTGTTACTTGCATTTGTGTATTGTTATAAATTGTTTTTGTTTTTGCCATCATCAATGCAATTTAAAATTGAGAAGGACTTGAGGGCAATAAAAAGCCAATATTTAAACAATTTTCGTCCCCTTTTAGTATTTGTCAATAATTATCAGCTAATCACAGAAACCATGACAACTTTACTGCAATCCACATCATTCATACAAAGATAGGTGTCTGTTTAAATGCTGTAATAGAAATCTTGGCTTCCCTAATGTAACAATTGGTGGGGATATTAATATCGATGATGATTACAAAGTCCTAGCTATTATAGCAGACATTCTCCATCTGATGTGGCTCCCAACATGCCGCCTAAGTAAAGGTGGGAAGCAATGTCGATAGAATTATATGGGGAAGGATGTAAGCACTTTGCTGTGAGGAACGTGGGAGTGATAGATAGAACTGGTGCGTAAATTGAGAGGACAGAAGGTTACGATAATAGTGATATGGGGAGTACACTGGCGGATCACAGTGATATTAATTGGTGGTGGTAGCCTGCCAGAAAGCAACAAAGGGGGAAATTCCTAGCACTATACCACCGAAGCTCCTGGGAGGAAAAAGTACATGTCGGGATGTGTGTGGGGTTTGTTTTAAGAGGGCGAGCGGGCGTCTGGTGCAGGGGGCATGTATGGTTTGAATGCATTTGTATTGGTGTATATGGGGGGGGGGACTGAGAGGGCAATATCGGTGGTGTTTTTATGATTTACTGTGGGCATTCATTATGCTAATCATAATAGTAAGTTTTTGTACCATGTTAGTCATTGATGTAAGCAGGACAGCCAAAGTTAAAATAATACTATTTATTGGCTAACTCAATAAATTGAGAAGATGCGTTTTTGAAACTCCTTAAACCGGACCAACAGCCTGGCACAGTTTGAAAAGAAAGGTAGCAGCTATTTTGGAGCTTCCTTTCTCAGCTTCTCAGCCATGCTGCTGCCTGGATTCAACTGACATAAGTGACAATGCACAGTAACAGGAAGAACTTCCTGTTTGCAGGTGGCCTGCAAATGCATGGCCCGCCATTTTGTTTTATATTGTTTAATACAGCAGGAGTTAGAAAAAGGTAAATGAATATTCTTAGTATACAGTACGTCCTGCTCCAGATAGATTACTTACACTTGGGTATTACTCCGCCAGATGGCACTGGACTGCAGAGACATCGAAAATAGGCTACTCCTGGCCCCTCAAATATCCAGGGACCTCCCACAATCCCCAGATCTTCTCTGCAGTCTGGACTGCGAAGGACAAGAAGATGGCTCTCTCTTCTCGCAGGTGAGCGGGGCTATTAGCCTGCGGCCCTGTAGGACTATTCCCACCCGTTCCATTAGCAATTTGCCTCCCAGCCTTGGCTGCGCTGGTTGAGTGATGGTAGGCAGCACCGCTGTCAGGTGCTTAGGAACGCTGCTCCACCGCAATCCCCCACCAAAGGGTATGCGGTATAGGCATATGGTGAGCCTCTATGGGATGCCCCTTCCGCCCTATTGCCCCTGTCTCGGTGGGCCCTATATTAAGTGGCCACTGTCCTCCCTCGCTCTCCTTGTAGCCCTCGGGGGAGGGGGGGTATGTGTATTGGCCTTGTGCTTCACTACATTATTTTATTATGCTTAGCGTCAGTCACACGCTGACTTGTTTGCACCTATTGTGTTTTAAAATTGGCGCTGCCGCCGCGCGCGCTTCCGCTGTGTTCCGCGCTTGGCGGCGGTGTTATCTCAGGCGCTTGTGCGCCGTCATTGGCTGCTTGTCACGTGTATGGCTTCGCGCTCTTCGGGGGGGGTGCTTTTGGCGCATTCCGCGTCACTGTCCCTGCAGCCCGGCCCTCAAGGTATACCCGACGCCATTTTTTTCTTGGTTCCAGCTGCTGCGTGACGGGCTTCTACCTACCGCGGTCCGTGAGTGCCCTCGCGGGCGGCTTTTATTACCGCTGTTATTTATTTGTATCCCCTTTGCTTATGTCTTTCAGACGGGCCGAACCCTCTTGGCTTCTCCCGGCCCTACTCCCTCTATTTAGTTGATTAACTTGTGAGGCCTAGTGTTAATTACTCCCACTTCCCTAGCGGGTTATTGGGGCATCCTGGGTTGCTTCATAGCGTCAATCCCTATCGGCCTATTGTGCCGCTATAATCACCATATGGAGGCGTCTCAGGATAATGTGCTCGGGGTTCCTTCGGGACAAGCCCGGCTGTGTGTAACTTGTGGGGTGTCCCCTACTAGTGCTGACAATGCGCGGGTCTGTGTACCTTGTGCCGAGCAGGTGCTTGCGCTGCAATCTGGCCTTCCAGTGGCTGGGCCTGCGCCTCGTTTCACTTCACCTACTCCCCCAAGCTTAAATCTCACTCCCACTGAGTTGCATACAAGTGGGGATACTCAGCCTGATGTGTCTTCCAGACTGTCTAGTGTTGAGAAGTTAATTGCTAATACCTTGGCGCGTAAGGCCTCTGCAAAAAAGCGGCACTTAACGCCTGATGTCACTCTTTTCCCTATGGAAGCTGATGAGTTTTTGGAACTGTCTGGCTATACCCCTTTGGAGGAAGGGGAGCTATTCTCTGATTCAGGGTCATCTGATGAGAGGCCCAGGGGTCATGACGATTCTGGCTCTGACCCCTGGGCCCCAGATGATACTGATAGACTGTTGGCTCAGATTTTTGAGGTTCTGTCTATTTCTCCCCCTGTTGCAGCCCCCAGGCAACAGGGGGAACTTTTTCATACTGCTAAGTCGCGTTTGGAATTTCCTGAGCATGCCCATTTTAATAACCTTGTGCTCAAGGAATGGGAACGCCCCAGCAGGCTTCCCGGTGTACCTAAGAGTTGGGATAGGAAGTACCCCTTTCCTGCTGATGTGGTGACGTGTTGGTCATCCCCTCCTGAGGTGGATGCCCCGTTCCTAGGGTTATCTAACACCTCTGTCATGCACTCCCCTGACTCTACTACTCTGCGGGATGCTGAGGACCGGTGCATTGATCAGCTGGCGTCCCATGCCTTTGCGTGTGTGGGGACGGCGCTGCGCCCGGTCTGTGCCTCTGCCATTGCCAGCTGTGGCTATTAGGACCCTGCCCAGAAGTATCCTTGATGGTGCCCCTGATGATGTGTCTAGGGAGGAGTTTAATGCACTATCTAGTTGTGATGTTTTTGTGACCTATGTCCTCTCTGCCTTGGATGACACCATTAGAATGTGTGGCAGAACCTCTGCCCTTGTGGTGGCAATACGCCGCTCGGTTTGGCTGCGCCAGTGGGCTGATGACAACGCTGCCAAGAAAGCCCTCACTGGGTTTCCCTTCAAAGGACTACGCCTGTTTGGGGACCGCCTGGACCTGTTTGCTAAGGGAAGTAGGTTACCCCAGCGCAGGCGGCAGTCTCGGCCCTTTTGGGGTCAGGGCTCCTTTTCCTCCCCTTACCGTGGTGCTAGACAAGGGAGGGGGGTTTCCTTAACTGGGGCCCGAGGAGACTTCTGGGGTAGGGGCAGAGGACGTGGACATCCTGGCTCCGCCTGGGGCTCCAAGCTTAAGTGCTCTCCCAAGCCCCCTCAGGCATGATGTGGCGCCCTCACCCATCCGGGTGGGGGGACGGCTTCAGCAATTTGCTCACGTCTGGAGGCTTCATGTCTCAGACCGGTGGATTCAGGAGGTAGTGTCCTCCGGTTACAAGATAGTTTGCTGTCTGCCCCCCCCCCCCCCCCCCAAGGTTCATCAGATCCCGAATTCCTCAGGACCCTGTGTCAGCTCAGGATCTAGTGCAGGCAGTGCAAAGCCTTCTGGAGCTGGGGGTCATCTGCAAGGTCCCTTTAAGAAAAAAGGGCAAGGGCGTCTATTCCAACCTCACAGTACCCAAAAAAGATGGGTCAGTCAGGCCCATCCTGGACTTGAAGATCCTCAACAAATTTGTCAGGTGCATGCGCTTTCGCATGCAAACTCTCCGCTCTGCCATCAGTTCCCTGCGCCCAGGGGATTTCATGACGTCTGTGGACATCAAAGATGCTTACCTTCATATTCCTGTATTTCCAGGTCATCAAAGGTTCCTCAGGTTGGCTCTGGAGGATCAACACTACCAATTTGTGGCATTGCCTTTTGGTCTCATTTCAGCTCCCAGGGTGTTCACCAAGGTGCTGGCAGGAGTGATGTCTCTGCTCAGGTTTCAGGGCATCCGCGTGCTGCCCTACCTGGACGACATTCTCATCACTTCCCAGTCTCTACATCAGGCAGAGTTGGATACTCAGCTGGTGGTGTCCACCCTGGAGTCATTTGGCTGGGTGATCAACCACCCCAAGTCTTCTCTGTCTCCCTCCTTGGTGACTTCATTCCTGGAAACCAATCTGGATACAGTTCAGGCAAGGATTTTTCTTCCTCAGCAAAAGGTGGACAGTCTGATTGCGCAGGTCCAGTTCCTGCTATCTTGTCATCATCCCTCCATCAGGCAGGGAATGCAGCCGGTGGGCCTGATGGTGGCGTGCTTCAAGGCGGTCCCTTATGCTCAGTTCCCCTTGAGGCCTCTGCAACTCCACCTCTTGTCAATATAGGACAAGGACCCTGCGTCCCTGGACCGGTCTTTGCGCTTTCCCCCCTGGTCAGGCGGTCCCTCTCGTGGTGGCTGGACTCCAGGAACCTGTTGGGGGGCAGATCCTTTCTGACCCCCTCCTGGGAGACGGTCACCACGGATGCCAGTCTGTCAGGTTGGGGGGGGTTTCTGGAAGTCCCTGCAGTTCCAGAGGAAGTGGGGCCCTCAGGAGGCCCACACACTTATCAACGTCTTGGAGCTGCGGGCGATCAGGTTGGTTCTGGCTCAGTTGACTCATCACCTTCGGGGCCTGCCTGTTCAGGTGCGCTCGGACAACCAGACGGCAGTTGCCTACATCAATCAACAGGGAGGGACCTGGAGCAAGAGGCCCCTCCATGAAGTGTCTCTGATCCTGACCTGGGCGGAGGCCAATGTTCCCTGCATATCAGCGGTGTACATCCCGGGAGTGGAAAATCTCCTGGCAGACTCTGAGCAGGGGAACCTCTCGCCAGGGAGAATGGTCCCTCTGCAACAGGGTGTTCCAATCTCTGTGTCACCGTTGGGGCCAACCAGATGTGGATCTGTTTGTGTCCCGTCACAAGCTCCCGGCCTTTGTCTCCCTGTCCCAGGATACTCTGGCCTTGGCCACGGATGCCCTAGCAATGTCATGGCGGGACTTTCAGCTCCTGTATGTCTTTCCTCCATTCCCCCTGCTGGGCAGGGTTCTGCGCAAGATTGCTCTGGAGGGGGTGCCAGCAATTCTGGTGGCCCCCAGGTGGCCAAGAAGAGTGTGGTTCGCAGACGTGGTGCAGCTGGCAGCAGATCAGTACGTTTTGCCCAGGGTGCCAGACCTGCTCAATCAGGGTCCCTTACGCCATCCCTATTTACAAACTCTGGCTTTGACGACCTGGCTGCTGAAACCTCCATCTTGATGGAGAAGGGGCTGTCTACCTCGGTTGTTGATACCATTTATTACAGGGTTTGGCGTGCCTACATTGACTGGTGTGAGTCTAAGTCTCTTCCCTGTCGTGTGTTCTCTATTCCCAGGTTCCTGGAGTTCCTGCAGCATGGGTTGGAGATGGGGCTCCAACTCAGTACTCTGAAGGGTCAGGTTTCTGCCCTGGCTGTTTTCTTCCAAGTCCTTTGCTCAGCATTCTTTGATCAGGACTTTTTTTCAGGGGGTTACTCATGTTCGTCCCCCACGTAAGCCTATGATGCCTGTTTAGGATTTGAACTTGGTTTTGTCAGCCTTGCAGGGTGCTCCCTTTGAACCTGTGCAGGATGCTGCCCTGGCCTTTCTTACTCTCAAAGTTGTCTTTTTGGTGGCTATCACCTCTGTTAGACGTGTGTCTGAGTTGGCGCCGCTCTCCATCCAGCCCCCCTACTATGAGAGACACCAGGACAAGGTGGTGTTCTGCTTCAAGCCAGACTTTCTGCCTAAGGTTGTGTCTGCCTTTCATTTGAATCAGGACATTGTTCTTCCGTCATTGTGCCCTAATCCTAGTAATGCTAAGGAGAGGGTCTTGCATTCTTTGGATGTGGTTATGTGTCTGAAGTACTATCTGGTGGCTACTGCACCTTTCAGAAAAACTGATGCTCTTTTTGTGATCCCTTCTGGTCCTAGGAAGGGTTTGGCTCCTGCCAAGTCTACTATCAGCAAATGGATCCGTCAGGCTGTGATTCAGGCCTACTCTGCTAAGGGGAAGAATCCTCCCTTCCGCCTTACTGCTCATTCTACTCGTGTTATTGGTGCCTCTTGGGCTTTTCAGCACCAGGCTTCTGTTGAACAAGTTTGCAAGGCCGCTACTTGGTCTTCTGTTCATACCTTTTCAAAGTTTTACAAGGTTGATGTTAGGGCCTCAGCTGATGCTGCTTTTGGCCGTAAGGTTCTGCAGGCGGCAGTGGTATGACCTGTCTGCTGTTACCTCTGGGGATCCCACCCTACTTTAAGGACACTGCTATTGGATGTCCCAAGTGTAAGTAATCTATCTGGAGCAGGACGTACTGTATACTAAGAATAATACAATTCTGTGATTACTCACCTGTAGAATTGGTATTATGAGTATACAGTACGTCCTGCTCCACCCCACCCTTGGTTTTGCATTATCTTGGATCCCCTGTATGGTGATTGCTATCATTGTTATAGTTACCAGTTTGGGTTTGTTTTCATTCTCCCGGCTTCTCGTTAACTGCTTTTCAATGCTGGGGATTGTGGGAGGTCCCTGGGTATTTGAGGGGCTGGAAGGAGCCTATTTTCGATGTCTCTGCAGTCCAGCGCCATCTTCTGGCATAATAAAAATCTGTAACTCACATAAATTTATACAAAAGAAACTACAAACCAGTCACCATTGTTTTTCTAGTGACACATACATAATGACATCATGTTGTGAACAAAAATGGGAACTGTGCGATAACAATTAGGGGGATTATGAAAATTAATGGTTGGTTGATAAGAATGGGATGGGCAGCATATCACATTTAACCACTTAAGCTGGGTTCTAGTGTTACTAAAGAGCCAAGGGTGGTTCAAAAGGTTTGTGAGACTTGCCCCATTAAGCGTAAAAGCAAAATATATATCAGCAGGACTCAAGATTTAGTACAGGAGGCTGTGCCCAAAACACAGTTTGGTCTATCTACACTGGTAGAAGTCTATCTTTAAAGAGCAGGGACTTTTAAATGAAAAGAAATGTGAAGTGTAATTTGTGTGGGCAATTGGGGTACATTTCTAAGTTTTGCTGCTCATTGAGACGGATATGTGTTTTACATATAATACACATGTAATACATTACCAAATTTTAGAACACACAGAAGAGAAAATGTGGTGTACTCTGCTAGGTGGAATATTGACAGCCCCCAGTAGAGAAAATTGCCAAGGGTTCATCAGCATGAAGGTAAATCTGCAAAGTTTGTTCAATTTAGTGTCCTTATAAATGAATGCTTAAAATCTGAAAATAGGCAGCTTAGGCATGATTTAGAAAAACTTTGACAGCAAATGTCACTGTCCCTAGGACCCAAGTCACAAGTTAGTAATGTTTTAGACTTTTGTTTTAGGAAGAAAGAAACCAGGACCTGGCAAAAGGACTATCTCTCTTTCTGTCTCTTAAATTGTCTATAACTGAATGTTTGTTCTTTGAGGACATTAAAGCTCCTGTTTTCTCCTCCATCCATTCCAGGCCGTCCAGAAGTACTTACAGATTGGTGATCGCCCCTAGGGGGAGCTGACTGCAAGATCAAAAGATGTAGCTCCTCCCGGCCCCCTATAAAGGCAGCTGCTCGGCTATCAATTCCCAGTTATTCATCTTGCAGTTGGCTGCATGAGATCGCTACTCACTCTCTCAGAACTTGGCAGCAGAGCGGGGCCACCTAGCCTGTTGGCCGCTGCAGGACCCTTTTTCCGTGGATCTCTCCTGACCCATCCTTGCCTCCCAGCCTTGGGCTGCTACAGGGATCCGTGACGGTAGGGTGAACATGCTCTGGGCCACAGACTTTCATGTTAAAAAGTAGTCGGCCACATGCTTTATGGTGAGCCTGATGGGGAACCAGATATATTTTTGTATATATGCCCTCACTGCCCACTTGCTTTATTATTATGTGTGTGCTGCTGTGTTTGGTGCGACTGGGAGCATTGAGAGCTCCTCACTGTCTCCTGCAGCGAGGAGCGGTCTCCGCTCCTCTCATTTCTTACCTCCCTTCGTTCCCCCGCCGGGTCGGCCTGGGGCGCGTGCCGCGCTCTGCGGGCTCTCCTGTCTGCACTGCGAGTGCGGCTCTCGTGCTGTGGTGGGGGGACGAGGTGGGGCGCCGCCTTGACGCCCCGGGGGGGGATGCGGAGTCTGGCGTCTGCGCGTAGCAGACGTCGTGCCGGTGACGCCCCACCAGGGATCCTTCTGGAAGCACTGCGGTGCTCGGCTGCTGCGAGTGTGCTGCTGAGGCCTTCTCAGCAGAAGGCCTCTGTCACCCCTCAGAGACTAAACCTTTAACCCCAGGATTTTATTCCTACCAGGGGAAGAAAACCACAAGCTTGGCAGGAGTTTTATTCAGTTCGGGTGTATAAGTACCCCTTCCCTCATTAGCTAAATATTATATGGATTTTCAATATTACACAATTTCGCGATAGTGCTCCTTTAACCTTTCTTCTGTTGGCGACAGGGAGAAAGAGTGTCTCCCGGTGTTGATGAGAGCGCTTGGAAGTAATCCTTCTCTGAACTGGTGGTGTCGTGAGTCCCTCCTGTATGATTCTTATCATTAAGGGGCTGTATTTTCTTGTTTAATTGCATGTATTTCTATGACTTTATATATTTATGCATGACATGGGGTCATTTCGTAATTGCTGTCTTCTCTCTTTTTTTTTTTTAGACCGCAGGCTAAGGTTGAGGGTTGTGGTTCCTCCCGGTCCCCATTATTAATTAGAGGGATCGGCTATTAGGCTTAGGCCGTTAGTGTCTAGTAGCCTTGTTGAATATTGCTATTCAGAATCACCATAATGGAGGGGATAGTGAGCCGGGCACCCCACTTGGGCAAGACAGGTTCTGCCCGTTGTGCAGATGGAATCCCCTGGGCGTATTCAGCACTATTTGTTCCACTTGCACCAGAGGCATTGCTTTGGACCATGAGCGGGCGGTCGCTCCTGACCCTAGCCCTGCGTTATCAGCCTCTCCGGATCCTCCAATGCTGCAGTTAGCTCCTAGTGATGGGGGAGCCAGCAAGGGGTCACATGCTGATTTTGCGCACAGGCTGGCTAGTCTCGAGAAACAGATCTCGTTGACAGCCCCTAAGAGGGCCTCGAGTAAAAAGCGGCATCAGGAGCCGATTTACTTGGATGATGATTTCTATGATTTCTTGGGATCTGCGGAGGAAGGCGAGTTGCCAGATGACTTGCTCTCAGCGGCTGAGCTGCTTTCCGCTGGAGACGACAGCATCTCTGGTTCCTCCTCCTATGAGGATTCTTGCCTCCTGGATGATACGGAAAGTTTGCTCTCTTCTGTGTTCGATACCTTGCACATTGTTCCTCCCAGAGTGCCTAAGAGGAAGCAGGGTGATTTATTTCGGCCTGAGAGGCAACGGCGGGTCTTTCCTGAGCTGCCTTATTTTTCGAACATGATTCTTAAGGAGTGGGAAAGGCCCAACAAATTATCATCGGTCCCTAAGGGCCTGGATAGGTGGTACTCTTTTCCTGCTGAAATACTTCGGTTATGGTCTCACCCTCCCGAGGTGGACCCTCCGGTGTCAGGATTGTCCAACGCTACTGTTATGCCATCGCCTGAAAATGCTTCCCTACGTGATCCTGCAGACAAACGCATGGATCAGTTGGTCTGCCATGCTTTCACCTTTACTGGTGCTCTTTTTCAGCCTGCGTGTGACTCGGCAATTCTTTCGCTAGCCAACAGGAGAAAGGTTAAAGGAGCACTATCGCGAAATTGTGTAATATTAAAAATCCATATATAAACACTTTAGCTAATGAGGGAAGGGGTCACTTATACACCCGAGCTGAATAAAACTCCCGCCAAGCTTGTGGTTTTCTTCCCCTGGTAGGAATAAAATCCTGGGGTTAAAGTTTAGTCTATGAGGGGTGACAGAGTCTGTCACCCGAGATGTTCTCTTCCTTTCATTAAAATATAAAAAACAAGTCTGGCTGGATATTTCCTGATGCTGGGTGTATAAGTGACCCCTCCTCCCTCCATCCAGCATATTTATATGCATTTTTATCCTTGGGCCATTTTCTCGCGATAGTGCTCCTTTAAACACCTTGTGGCTAAGGCTAAATCTTGCAAACGGGCGGAGGAGTATAAGGAACTCAAGGCCTGCTTGGACTTCATCGGCTTTGTGGTTACTGCCATGGATGATGTGGTCAGGCTTGGCGCTAGAATTTCGGCCTTGCTTGTTGCTTTATGCCGCTCGCTCTGGTTGAAACAGTGGTCGGCTGATGCGGCTGCCAAGAAGTCCCTCACAAGTCTACCTTTTGTGGGAAGCCGGCTGTTTGGGGAGCGACTGGACCTTTTGGTTAAGGATGGTAGACTCCCTCAGAGAAAAAAAGCCTGCTCGGTCCTTTCGGAACCCCTCTTCTTTTCGGTCCTTTCGGGGAGGAAGAGGATCTTCATTTCCAGGTGGACGCAGAGATACCTGGGGCAGAGGTAGGTCCCGCAGCCGGCCCAACCCCTCCTGGAGAGCTAAGCCCAAAACCCCAGCCAAGTCTATTCAGGCATGAGGGGGTGCCCTCACCCATACGGGTGGGGGGACGACTTCTGCTGTTTGCTCAGATCTGGAGACGTCACGTCTCGGATCGGTGGATTCAGGAGGTGGTGTCCTCCGGTTACAATATAGAGCTGGCAGCCAGGCCATCCACGAATTTCCTATGTTAAAGGATATCCCGAAACCCTCTAAAACCTCAGACTTTGAGAATGGCTGTTCAACGCCTCCTGCGGATAGGTGTGATTTGCCCTGTGCCTCGGCAGGAACAGGGTCAGGGGTTTTACTCCAACCTGTTCATGGTTCCCAAGAAGGACGGAATGCTGCGGCCGATCTTGGACCTGAAGGGTTTCAACAAGTTTGTAAAGGTCAGACATTTCCGCATAGAGACGTTGTGGTTGGCGGTGAGATTGCTTCGGCCCGGCGACTTCATGACCACGGTGGACTTCAGTGACGCTTATCTGCACATCCCGATTTTCCAAGGACATCAGAAGTTCTTGAGGTTTGCACTGGAGGACCAACATTACCAGTTTGTAGCACTTCCATTCGGCATATCCTCAGCTCCCCGAGTGTTCACCAAGGTGCTGGCAGGCATCATGGCTATCCTGAGGAGTCAGGGCATTTGGGTACTACCCTATCTAAATGACCTTCTGATTTCTTCCCGGTCCCTTCAGGAGGCCGAGAGCGATACCCGGACCGTAATGTCAACCCTGGAAGCCTTCGTTTAGGTAATCAATTACCCCAAGTCGTTTATCACACCTTCAACAGTGAGATCCTTCCTGGAAATGATGATATTCATCGCTCAGGTCAAGGTCTTTCTGCCACAGCAGAAGGTTTTGGGTCTCCAGACACAAGTGCAGTCCCTGCTGGCTTGTTAACAGCCGTCTGTACATCTGGGGATAAGATTGGTGTGCCTAATGGTGTTGTGCTTCGAGGCAGTGCCCTTCGCCCAATTTCACATGAGACCTTTACAGTTGAACCTGCTGACCGGTTGGAATCGGTCGCAGGAATCTCTGGAACAAGAATTTTCGCTGTCCCCCCTGGCCAGGCAGTCCCTCTTGTGGTGGTTGGACTCTCGGAACCTGCTGGTAGGCAAGTCCTTCCTGACTCCCAATTGGGAGATAGTTACCACGGATGCCAGCCAGGCTAGGGAGGCGTTTGGCAGACCCAGAAGATCCAGGGTCAGTGGGGTCCGAAGGAGAACCGGTTGCCCATGAATCTCTTGGAGCTGAAAGCAATCCGGTTGCTTCTGCTATGCTTGAGTCCCAATTTAAAAGGCCATGCGATCCAGGTCCGCTCAGACAAACAGACAGCTGTGGCCTACATCAACCACCAGGGCGGGACTCGGAGCAAGCGATCCCTCAAGGAGGTAAGCCGGATTCTGACTTGGGCAGAGGAGAATGTTCCCTGCATCTCGACGGTTTACATCCCCAGGGTGGAAAACCAGGAGGCAGACTCCCTGAGCAGGAGTTCCTTGAACCTGGGGGAATGGTCTCTCAGCAGTGAGACTTTTCAGGCTTTGTGCCTCCGCTGGGGTCAACCAGACGTGGATCTGTTTGCGTCCAGACACAATCACAAGCTTCCAAGGTTTGTCTCTCTCTCTCAAGAGACCCTCTGGCCATAGCAACAGACGCTCTGGCGATCCTTTGGACGGAGTTCAAATTTCTGTATTCATTCCCTCCGTTTCCGCTCCTGGGCAGTGCTGCGCAAGATAGCCCAGGAGGGAGTGCCAGCCATCCTGGTGGCTCCTCACTGGCCGAGAAGGAGTTGGTTTGCAGACATAGTTCAGATGTCAATAGATCACTACATCATGCCCGATGACCCAGGTCTTCTCACACAGGGGTCCCTGCGGCACCTGAATTTACAGACGCTGGTTTTGACGGCCTGGCTATTGAAACCTCAATCCTGACGGAGAAGGGGTTATTGGCCACGGTTATTCACACAATGATTCAGGCACGGAAGAAGTCTTCTTCCATGATCTACATCCTATATCGCTTGGTGCAAAGCCCGGAGCCTTCCATGACGGAAATTTTCTATTTCTAGAATTCTGGAGTTTCTACAACACGGTTTAGACTTGGGCCTCCAACTGAGCATCCTCAAGGGTCAGGTCTCGGCCTTAGCCATTTTTTCCAGAGGTCCATTGCCAATCATAGACTGATCAAGACTTTTTTCCAGGGAGTCACCCATGTCCAGCCACCGCGTAAATCAGTCTTACCGGTGTGGGACTTGAATCTAGTGCTGTCTGCTCTCCAGGGTCCTCCCTTCGAGCCATTGAATGATGCTACATTGTCTATTCTGACTCTCAAAGTGGTCTTTCTGGTGGCAATCACCTCGGTGCATCGCGTTTCAGAGCTGGCCAGGATTTGTATGAAACCTCCCTACTTTGAGTTGCACAGAGATAAGGTGGTTTTTCGTTTTAAACCTGATTTTTTTGCCTAAGGTCGTTTCTTCTTTTCACCTTAATGAAGAAGTTGTCTTACCTTCCTTGTGTCCAGCACCGGCTAATTCTAAAGAACGGACCCTCCATGCTTTCGATGTGGTCAGAGCCATAAGGTATTACCTGGCTGCGACTGAATCCTTCAGGAAATCGGATTTGCTTTTTGTCCTAACAGAGGGTTCTAGGAAGGGATTGCCACCAGCCAAGTCCACTCTCAGTAAGTGGATTAGACAGGCGGTGGTACAAGCCTATTCTGCCAGGGGGAAGGAGCCCCCCTTTCGGATCACAGCTGATTCTACTAGGGCTATTGGTGCCTCTTGGGCTTTTCAGCATCAGGCATCGGTGGAACAAGTTTGTAAGGCCGCCACTTGGTCTTCTGTTCATACTTTTACAAAGTTTTACAGGGTGGATGTCAGGGCCTCAGCTGAAGCTGTTTTTGGCCGTAAGGTGCTTCAGGTAGGGAAATAAACTACATGCTGTTCCGCACTGGGGATCCCACCCATATGGACACTGCTTTTGGATGTCCCATCTGTAAGTACTTCTGTACGGCCTGGAATGGATGGAGGAGAAAAATACAATTCTGTGAAACTCACCTGTAGAATTGTTTTTGTATCCATCCATTCCAGGATGTCCACCCTGCCCTTGTGTTCATTATGTCCTGCATGCCTGTTATGGTGATGAACCATTTTTGCTCAGAGGACACTAGTTATTTAAGTTTTCTAGTTTATTGGATTCGAGAGAGTACAAGCTGAGGCTATGTGAGGTAACATGGTCTCCTATTTTTTTTTGGGCCTCCCAGCCTGCCCGTTTTTGTTGAGTACTGCTTTTAAAGCACTGGGGAATGATAGACGGGCAGCTGCCTTTATAGGGGTCCGGGAGGAGCTACATCTTTTGATCTTGCAGTCAGCGCCCCCTAGGGGCAAACACCCATCTGTAAGTACTTCTGGACGGCCTGGAATGGATGGATACAAAAACAATTCTACAGGTGAGTTTCACGAAATTGTATTTTTTGTTTTTGCTAAAATGTTAAGTCAAAGCCTCAAAGGATATGATTTGATTTTTGCCGTCAGGTTTTCTAAAGTTCCAAATCAAATTTTGTTGTTTTTAGTTACAAAATGTCTGTACTGCTAAGCTGTGTAAATGGGATTGTCTCAAATAGGGCTAGATGCTCCCTGCACTCCACACATAAACAATCACTCGTTTTGTTTTTTGTTAGTGATTGTACAGATTAGATAATACAAATCTGCCGTCTAAGGTCAGCCAGCATTGTTGTATTTTTCTGTGATGTCATTGAGACAGCACTGATTTTGTAGAGCCCAGCATTACTGTTGTTTGATTTTTTGTTTGCTTTTCTCTCTCTTTTTGACCCTGAAACAGTAGTAGATAGAAAACTATAGTTACTGTATAAGATTTTTCCCCAAAAATGGGGGGGAAATGTCAGTGTAAAGACGCCGCGTCAGGGTAAATAAATGTTGTCCCCGCTCTGGCTTCCGGCGCTGACACCGCCTCTTGGGCTGGTCATCCTGTCAGGGTTCAGACAACCTGACGACGGTGGCATATCAACCACCAGGGGGGCACCAGGAGCAAAAGAGCTCTCTAGGAGGAGAGATGCAGGCCGATTGTCTAAGCAGAGTCGTCCTGAATCAAGGAGAATGGTCCCTCAATCAGACGTTTTTTCAGTCCCCTTGCATCCGCTGGGGGGTTCCAGACGTAGATCTCTTTGCGTCTTGCCACAATCGGAAGGTTGCAAAGTTTGTATTCCAGTCCAGGGATCCTCTAGTAATAGCGACAGATGCCCTGACCCTTCCTTGGTCAGCATTCAAGCTTCTCTATGCATTCCCTCCAATTCCACTCCTGGCTCGAGTACTAAAAAAGATAGCTTGCAAGGGTATTCCAACCATTCTGGTGGCTCCTCGGCGGCCAAGGAGAACTAGTTCTCAGACATAGTAAGGATGTCGGAAGGTGACCCTTGGAGGTTGCTGAATAATCCAGATTTTCTCACACAGGGCCCTCTACGGCACCCCAAAGTTCTACCTTTGACGGCCTGGCTATTGAAACCTCCATCTTGACAAAGTTATCCAGGCCATGATTCAGGCCTGAAAACAGTCTGGTGAGTATCTATCGCTAGGTATGAATCTAGAGATTTGCCTGTAGAAAGTTTTCTATCTCCAGAATTTTTGCAGAGGGGCCTTGATGAGGGTCTTCAGCTGAGCACTCTAAAAGGACAGATATCTGCTTTCTCTTTTTTTTCAAAAACCCATTGCTGAGAATATACTTATTAGGACGCTTTTGCAGGGGGTCACCCATGTGCGTCCTCCCCGTAGGCCTTTTCTGCCTGTTTGGGACCTAAACTTTTGTCAGCCCTTCAGGGTCCTCCTTTTGAACCATTGGCAGAAGCGTCACTAAGATTAATGACACTTAAGGTCATCTTCCTTGTGGCAATTACCTCAGTGCGGCGGGTTTCTGAGTTAGCAGCCTTATGGGTTAAGCCTTCTTAGTTCTGCACAAGGACAAGGCTGTCTTGAATGTTAAACAGGACTTTCTTCTCTTTTATAACTGAGGGGCCATGGAAGGGTCTTCTGCCAGCTAAATCTACCATCAGTCGATGGATTAGGCAAGCAGTAATAAGGGCCTATGTCTCCAAGTGGAAGAATACACCCCTTTGGGTTACAGCTTACTCTACACAAGCTATTTGGAGCTTCCTGGGTTTCCCAGAAACAGGTTTTGATGGAACAAGTATGCAAAGCTGCTACTTGGTCCTCAGATCATACCGATCAAATTTTTAAAGGTAGATGCAGTTTTTGGTGGGAAGTTATTACAGACAGTAGTAAGCTAGTGGTTGTTTTGGAATAGCTTACTCTTTATTAGAGAAATAAGATTTATTATTTGGGATCCCAACCTAAAGTAAGGGCACTGTTTTTGGAGGTCCCATTAGTTAATGAATGTTGATGACCTGGAGTGGAATAGGAGAGAAAAATACAATTCTGTGATTCTCACCTGTGAAATTGCTTTCTCTTCTATTACCACTCCAGGCCGTCAGACCCTCATCTGCTAGGTTACTATATCTATTCTTCAGATGCCTAGTCCTAGTGGAGCTTGTAAATATGTAAATAGTTGTTCAGCATCAGAAAAAAATAGAGGTAGAGAGGAATCCTACATAGTAACATAGTATGTAAGGCTAAATAAAGACTTTAGTCCATCCAGTTTAGCCTGTTTATCTCCTTCCAGTGGTCTAGTAGCCATAGCTGGAAATGTTATTACATGCCAGGAAGGTATCCAGGCCACTTTTGATTTTTTGTTTTTACTGTATCTTTCATTATTACCTCCTCTGGCAGCGAGTTCCATAGTC
Source organism: Gastrophryne carolinensis (assembly GCA_027917425.1). NCBI lineage: Eukaryota > Metazoa > Chordata > Amphibia > Anura > Microhylidae > Gastrophryne > Gastrophryne carolinensis. The sequence continues at coordinate 136,529,918 of CM051242.1, forward strand.
TCACTGCTCTTACAGAGAAGAATCCTCTCCTATGTCGGTGGAAAAAGCCCCTTTCCTCTAACTTTAGTGGATGCCCTCGTGTTATGGTTATGCTCCGGGGTTAAAAAAAGATTGTGAGAGAGATCTTTGTATTGACCCTGAATATATTTATATAGTTATTAGATCACCCCCTCAGGTGTCTTTTTTTCTAAACTAAATAAACCTAACTTTGACAATCTTTCAGGGTACTCTAGTCCCCGCATTCCTGTTATTAGCTTAGTTGCCCTTCTTCGCATTCCAGTTCTGATATGTCCTTTTTAAGCACAGGTGCCCAAAATTGTACACAGTACTTCATATGGGGTCTGACCAGTGACTTGTACAGGGTTAAATGATGCTCTGGTCATGGGCACCTGTGCCCCTTTTGATGCACCCCATGATCCTGTTTGCTTTGGCAGCTGCTGTCTGGCATTGATTACTACAGTTGAGCTTATTGTTAACTGAAACCCCTAGGTCCTTTCCATTGTTGTTTTACCAAGTGTTTCTTTATTTAATGTGTAATCATGACACAGATTTCTCCTTCCCATGTGCATAACCTTACATTTATCTATGTTATACTGCCCATGTTCTCCAATTGATCTAAATCTGTTTGTAGCTGCCTGCTGTCCTATTTTGTTTTAATTACTTAACACAGCTTAGTATCATCTGCAAAGATTGAGATTACTGTTTAATCCTTACCTAATGTCATTAATATATATATATTGAAGAGAATTGGTCCAAGAACTGACCCTTGTGTAACGGTGACCCAATCTGAGTGTGTACCATTGATAACTCACCCATCTGCACACGTATTCCCCCACTCCAAGCATTCTCAAATTTTGTACCAGCTTTTTATGTGGCACAGTATCAGATGCTTTAGAAAAGTCAAGATATATTATATCCAATGACTCCCCCTGATCCAATCTTGAACTTACCTCCTCATAAAAGCTGATTAGGTTTGTCTGGCAGGAGTGATTCCTCATAAATCCATGCTGATATGGAGTAATAAGGTAATTTTCCCCAAGATGCTCCATAATATCCCTTAAGAAATCGTCAAACAGCTTGCCCACCACAGATGTTAGACGTACCGGTCTGTAGTTCCCAGGTTCCCCCCAGATCCCTTTCTGAATATTGGCACCACATTTTCCAAGCGCCAATCCCTCAGAACAGCCCCTGTATTTATTGAATCCACAAATATTAGAAATAACAGCTTGTCTATTACTGTACATAACTCCCTTAAAACGCGAGGATGTATGCATCTGGTGCCAGTGATGTATCGATTTTTATCTGCTTGAGACAGCGCTGGACTTCTTACTTGGTTGGACCAGTGACATTTAATGGAGGGTTTCGTTTATTTCCCTGAATTTTACTCGGCATTTCACATTCTTTTGTGAATATAGAGGCAGAGAAGTTGTTTGGTAAATTTGCTTTCCCCTCTATGGGTGTCCCCTCCTTGCTTTTCAAGGGGCCCACACCTTTAGGTTTGTATCTTAGTTGCCCTTATCTATTGTTTATTTTCCTCTTTATGATTTTATAACGCTTCCGCTGTCTCGTCCTGCTTTAAACATTTAAATGCCTTTTTTGTTGTTTATTGCCCCCTGAACCTTTTTGTTTAGCCACATCGGTTTACACGTGTTTCTAACTGTTTTAGGCAGGCAGGGCCGTATTTACCTTAAACCGGACCTTCAGCGTGATTTATGAAAAGCCCAAACTCTTAAAAAATGGTTCCCCAGCATATAAAATTAATATATTTTACGTTTTTAGTCACTAACTTATTATTCCTTCCCCCACTGGGCTGCAACTATGTTCAGGACTTTAGGATATGGGCGCCGCCATCTTGACTGCGGGCGCTAAGTAAAATCATTACGGGAGCTACATGATCCCGGCACTATGACCCCACTCCCTCGCAACCCTGGCCGGCCACTGCTAATTTCACAGCAGCATGAAGAAGCCTGGAGTTTTCTTTTGCTACCGCAGGGGCCGTTTATAGATTCTGCAAGCCTGGCTGTGTATGTTACAGGTAACAACAACTAGATTTGTGGGTGGGACTGAGCCACTGGGGGGAGATGTTGATTCCTTCAATGTATTTACATACATGGGGGGACCTGTATGTCACAAATGCCGGCTCCATGAGAAGGTTTTTTTTTTCAGGCTGAAGCAGTCACACATGGCACAGGCAAGAACAGCAGTGATTTTGGAGGTGCCACTCGCAGTAACTGCTGTTGCACACTGTATGTTCAAGTGGTGCCTTGCACCTGCCTTTACAGTCCATTTGCCTGCTGCCACTGACAGCATTTGTTAACTCATGCCCCCCCACGGACACAGCTTAGTGAGCCGGAACAAGCTGTTTAGTGTTCCCCAACGGTAAAAACAAGCAACAGTGACAGTGAGACATGGGGCAGCATGCAGTGGCTCCTTTCATCTGAGAAATGCTAACAGTGCAAGCTTTACTGGTAAAGACTGCCTGTGCTTCCTCCTTCTCTCGTTCTGATTCCCTCACTGCATTCCTGAGTTTCAGGGCTCTGTCCCCCGAGACTTAGAAAGAGAAAAAAATTCAGAAGCACAGGGGATGGAGTCAGCGCTGCTTTGTATAGATGGAACCTGCTGCTGCCTAAGCTCACCATGGATTAAAAAGTTGGTGTCGGGGGGCGTGGCTTCGGCATGCAGGGGTGAGGAAGCAAGGAGAATAGCTCCCGTCTGGCCCGAGACTTTATAGCTGATTTTTGCACCCCTTTATCTCCCCTAACAAGCTCCATGGGGGGCAGTAGAAAGAAGAAGGCGGGGGGCATCATTAAGGCGCCCCCTAATACCGATATGGGGGCCTTTTTCCACCCCAGAGCCCAGTCCGGGCCGAAGGATCCACGGGGCAGGATTGCGCCTGCGGGGAGTGATCGGTGGGAGCAGAGTGGCGGACGCTCTGGGGTGGGCGCGCACGACGGAGGAGCGCAGCCTGAGTAGCCGGGACCCACCTTATATACAGTCGAGGTGCGGGGAGCCGAGGCAGAGATGTCGGCTGACGGCGCCCCGAGAGCGGAGTCTGAGGGTCGGGAGAGGAGGAGAGGCTGGGGGCGGGAGCTGCCAGCCGCCGCCGTGACCAGAAGCGGTGAGGAGGCGGAGGACGCGCCAGCCTCTGAAGACGGCCCGGAGGTGAGCGGGGGGAGCACTGAACGGGGGCAGAGAGGAGGCGGCGGTGAAGGAGCGATGACAGCCGCCTCAGCTGGAGGGACGGGCGGCGCAGTGCTCCCCTCCGACACAGTGCAGCAACTTAAAACCCCTGACAGGGGCGGACTGGCCACCCTAACGGTCCCGGCGGAGGAACACCCGGTGGGGCTCAATTATGGACAATGCAGCAATGGGGCCAATGACCCCTATACCCTACCTAATTGGCCCAGCACAGCTGCTATAGGGGAGGTCTCTCCCCCATCACCCCTAAGCCCCCCTAAGTGCACGACGGATGCATGTAGAGTGGTGTGGGCTGATGTCCACCCTGAACCGGCGGGCCCTGAGATGTGCAGCTCAGCCCAGCCGAGGTTCCCGCGGGGCACCCCCGGATTAGAGGCATTGGTATGGTCTTCGGGGTCCAGTGTAGACTCCCTCAGCGATGTTACGCCCAGGCAGGGATGCCCCAGCCCCTTGAGATCCGCCCTCTCGGGCTCCCCCCGGCGGCCCGGCACCTGTCCTGCTGGCTCTCCCCCCTGGTCGCCACCGCGGTCTCCCCCAAGCGATCGACCACCTTCAACTCCAACCATCAATCCTAACCTCCAGGCTATCCTGCAATATTTACCCACAAAAGCTGAGCTTAAAGCGGATCTGGACGTGGTGGCGACCCGTATTGAAAGAGCGCTACGTAGGGAAATTGAGGACATACAACAGAAATCCTCTGCCCTGGAGACTAAAGTCGCTACTCTCGAGGACTCCTGAGCGGACCATGAGACCCGGCTAGCAAATCTGGAAAGAATGCAAGCGCAACACCACCAACAGATGACCGAGCTCAGGCTTCAGGTGAATGATCAGGAGAATAGGAATAGGTGAAACAACTTGAAGATCCGCGGCATCCCTGAATTGGTCCGGACGGACGCATTGCGCTCCGCAGCCACGGAATTATTCAACTCTCTACTGGGAAGACGCCCTCTACTCGACAGGCTTCGGGAGATCGGGGCCTCATATAAATGGGGTCACCCGTTAAACCTTATAATCCGTAAGGACAATTCTGTTTTTGCGCTCCACAACAAGGCGGACTTGTCTAACATGTTTGATTTTTTGGGCCTGGCCCCTTTTTCGATCCCGGATTGGCTGGACTTTGGCCCACCTCCCCCGCTCCCACAGGGCTCCCCGGCGCCCCCGGTGGGTTGGGGGGCAGGGGGGTAGGGTTCCCAGAAGAAATCCGGAACAGTAGGCGTGTCATCGGATCTCTACCCATCCTCTTGGACATCCCTTTTTCTTTCTTTTTTTCTTCCTGCCGATGACCATTGCTGAGCCGCTACACTTGGGACCCCCCTGTCCTTGGACTCGTGAGACCTTGTCTGACCGGGCCCCCCCCACCCGGGTGTACCCAAGCTATCTGACATATGGTGCTCTGCGCCCCTCCCCCTTTATGCCCGTGCCTGGCCGGAGACTGGTTATTTTTTATATCTGTTCTGTGATATATTAGTTTGGGGTAACCTCTACACCCCCTGCCAAAAAACCCAACAGAGACTCACTATTGCACTCAAGCAATCAATTTATAAATCCATTTTATTGTAGCATATGGGTATGCGCCTGAGGGGGGCCTTCCTGTCACCATACTAACAGTAAGCACTTGTTTGTTGTGTGTTGTCTGTGTGCCCTTGCTCTCTGTGAATGGGCTTAAATATTTTGCACAAGGGACTATTTGTGATGGAAGCACTGGCACTTTATTAGGGTGAGGATATTAATTGTGAATTGTATATTAAGTTTTAGAATAGTTGTATATATATGAATTTATTGATAGATTAGCACAGAATCACTTTGAAATTACTTATATGTATATGAGATTGTATTGTTAATGAGGGAGTGCGCCCCCTGGTGGCTTACCATGCATATGGTTCAGTAAAATTGTTTTTAAATTGGTTTTAAACAATATGCTACAATAAAATGGATTTATAAATTGATTGCTTGAGTGCAATAGTGAGTCTCTGTTGGGTTTTTTGGCAGGGGGTGTAGAGGTTACCCCAAACTAATACATTTGGTTTTTGGGTATTAACCCACAGAGCAGTGCACCTATAGAAATATTTACTGGTGCTGCCCACATTTCTTATCCGTAGCCAAAACGGATGTTTATTACTGTTCTGTGATATACACTGTATGAATACATGCTCCTAGGGTTGGTCGGGTGGGGGCTTGGGGGGCCTGGAGCGCCTCAGGGACATGTCACCGGAGGTGGTGTCTGGGTCGTGGCTGGCCGGGGTGGTCCTGCTTGGCTTCACCCCGTTGGGCCGGCCTGGGGGGAGTCGGGGGGTTACATTCTCTCCTTGGAGCTCAGTGCTTTGACGGCCAGAGGTGGGAGCCGGATTGGTCTATCTGGATGATGGGGGGAGCTTATTGGGTGAGATTCTACTCAAAGGTTATACTAAGTTTGCTTGTGATACACTTTAATTACTGTATAAGATTTTTTGTTGTATATGAGGGTTGCCGGGGCGGATGGGCCGGGACCCCTCCTGTTTTCCCCCCTATGGCTCAGCCGGGGGGCGGGTGTGCCCCTTGGGGGTCGGGGGTTGGGCCTTTCCCCTCTGTCTCGGGCTGATTGCACATGAGGTATGGGTTGAATATGACGTTAAGTGATGGGGGAAGGATCGGGTGCGCTAGCACGTGACACGGGAAGGGGCTATTGTCTCTCTATTGTCTCTCTTTATCTCTTGGCTTCTCTCTCCTCTGTTTCCCACTCACCCTTTTCTCGGGGTGGTGATCAGTCCCGATCCCCTGGGCCTGGGCTGTGACGTGACTTGGACCCTACGTTCCTTCCTGCCCAGGGGGACATTCTTGTCCTTCCCCTTAGATTGAGCCACAATGACGAGCCTTAAGCTCTGTACGTTTAACGCCAAGGGGCTTAATATCCCTGAGAAAAGGGCGAAAATCCTATATGGGTTTCATAAAGAAAAGGTGGACATAGTCCTTCTGCAGGAGACGCATTTCTGTCAAGGGAAAATCCCCGAAATCAAAAATAGGTACTACGACAAATGGTTTCACAGCCCTAACCCCAAGAGTAAGTCTAAGGGAGTGTCCATCGCCGTGCACAAAAGTGTTCCATTGGAGAACATACATGTCAAGATGGACCCTGGGGGCAGATACTTATTTCTAAAGTTTACTCTATGCGGGACGAGGTATACCCTGGCTAATTTGTACCTACCTAACCAGGGGCAGGTGGAGGCAGGAGTGGAGATGTTATGTATACTAGAAGACTTTGGAGAGGGAATGTTAATTATAGGTGGGGATCTTAACTTAACCCTAGACCCAAGGATCGACTCCTGTCAGGGGAAATCTGCAATTCCCCATTCTAAAGTTAATAGGTTTCGTAAAGCTCTACAGTCCTTACAGGTGGTGGATGTCTGGAGGGTCTTACATGGGGGGGAGAGGGACTACACGTATTTCTCCCACACCCATAGTGTATATAGCAGACTGGATTATTTTCTCTTGAGCCACCATGCCCTTACAACGGACCCTGAGTCCTCGATTGGGCAGTTGCTTTGGTCAGACCATGCTCCTGTATTCCTGTCCCTCCCGTTGCTGGACACGACCCCCAGGCAGTGCACTTGGCGTCTTAATGATAACTTGCTGAAAGATACTCCATGCATGGCTGAGATTAGGACCGTCGTAACTAACTTCCATCTCGACCATAGCAATGATAACACGTCACTGCCGATACAGTGGGAGACGCTTAAGTGTATGCTACGGGGAGTCTTCATTAAACATGGGGCGAGGCTCAAGAAGGAGAGGGTGCGACAGATTGTGGAAACATTGGCACTTATACAGGAGTTAGAAAAAGCGCATAAGACCCGCTCAGCTCCTGGGGGATTGCAGGAGTTGATCGAGGCCAGGCAGAGACTAAGGGGGCTGTATGACCAATGCTACCTTCGATACAGGGACAGGTTTAGGGCACGCCTCTATGAACATTCGGACAAGTGTGGTAGGATGTTGGCTCGGTCGCTCCACCCAAGGCAGGGCTGTACATTCATCCCCAGTTTTAAAACAGCTGACGGTATAGTGGTCCATACGACCCCCCAAATAGCGGACGAATTTCAATCTTTCTATTCCGGCCTATATAATATTGACGGTGCATTGACGGTGCATTTAGGCGGGGGGGGCGCGGGGGACTGGAGGATGATCTGGATAGCTATATAACAGAGACTGCCCTGCCGGTTATCCCTCCGGAAGAAAATGAGGCTCTAGAGGACCCGGTAAGGCAGGAGGAGGTGATGAGGGCTATAGGAGGAATCCTGCAGGGAAGAGCCCAGGGCCAGACGGGTTTACCCCCAGGTTCTATAAAACCATGGGACCTTTGATCGCCCCCTTCCTGACAAAAGTATTTGACTCTGTGTTGGGCCGATGTCCCTTCCTGAGACAGACCTTGGAGGCACATATTACGGTTCTTCCGAAACCTGGGAAGGATTCTACCTTGCCGGGTAATTACAGACCGAACTCGTTGATCAATGTAGATGTCAAACTGTTCATGGTGAGCAGGATCCAGCCCTTACTTCCTTCGCTGGTGCACAATGATCAAGTTGGGTTTGTCTCGGGAAGGGAAGCCAGGGACAATGTGATCAAAACTGTTTCACTGATGCACTTTGCCCAAACAAGGGGAGTCCCATCATGCCTTCTTGCGGTGGACGCAGAAAAGGCATTTGATAGGGTGCATTGGGGGTTCCTGAGGGCCGCATTGACCCAGGTGGGGGTAGGTCCGGTTATGCTAGATACAATTATGGCCCTTTACCATGAGCCCACTGCCAAAGTTAGGATTAACGGCACTCTCTCTAGATCTTTTAGAAATAGAAATAGTACGCGACAGGGGTGCCCTCTGTCCCCCTTGCTCTATGTCCTGGTGATGGAGCATTTGGCGAGCGCCCTGAGAGCCAACCCCTCCATTAGGGGTGTGCCGTGTGGGAGGAGGGAATACAAGCTCTCCCTTTTTGCTGATGATCTACTTTTGTACATAACCTCCCCGCATACTTCCCTACCCTCTATTATTAAAGAGTTTGAAAGATTTAGCAGGTTGAGCAACTTTAAGGTCAATATGACCAAAACGGAGATCTTGAATGTCTCCCTGCACGAATAGGCTCAGAAGCTAATACAGGCGAACTTCCCCTTTAAGTGGCAATGGGAATCAATCAGGTACCTCGGGGTGCAATTGTCTACAGACCTGGGGAAACTTTATAAATTGAACTATCTCCCAAAAATCAAAAATACTCACCTGACCCCTCGTTGGATCCGGCTGGGTCTTCTCTTTAATTTGGTGCCATCCGATCCCCCGTGGGGGGTCGGATAGCTCCAGGAGAGCCCCCGGAATAGGGCCCCCCCCCCCCCGTTTGGCAGCAGCAGCTGCTAACTGTAAAAAAAATAAAAATAAAAATGACATTTACTTACCTGCAGTCGCGCTGCCTCCCTCCGGATCTCCTCTTCACTGGGGGGGCCTCCGATCGCCCCCCCCCAGCCTCTTCAGCTTCAGGGGAGAGCCTGAAAGGGCTCTCCCCCTCCTCTCCCGACGGGCGCCGCCATCTTGTTGTTAAGCCCCGCCCCTTTGGGCTTATGATGTCACTCCCGGGCCTCTTGCTGCCTCTCCTCGGCTCAGCTGTCAGATGCCCTGGTGATCGCTGGGCAGAGCAGTGGAGGGGCAGGGGATGCTCTGATCCCCTGCCCCCCCCCCTCCTCTGGCCAGCGATCACCAGGGCATTTGACAGCTGATCGACACAGGAGCTGACAATCGGGTGAGGTGAGTAAAGTAAAAAAAAAACTTTTTTTTTTTTTAATAAATGAATTTTTGTGTGTGTGTGGTTTTTTTTTAATGTTAACCCTTTGTGAACTCGTAAGGGGTCCATGAGACCCCTTATACCAGTTCACAAGGCTGGGGTCTGGCAAGCCACCTGCAACTAGCGGGTGGCTTGCCATTAACCCCCGCACCCCCAATTTCCTGCCTCCCCAAAGCCCAGGGGGGGGCAGAAGAGCCCGGGCCCACACAGGGTATGTGGGCTCGTAGGCTGCAGGGTGGGGGGCCCCCCCACTCTGTTCCTACAAGCCCCCATAGCTGGTCCCGGGCTGGTTATGACGGGTAAGGGGGACCCTACATCATTTTTTTTTTTAATTTTAACCCTTAAAATTAAAAAAAAAATGGGTTCCCCCCCCGGAGGGGGGACCTTACGTCATTTTTATTTAATTTTTAGGGTTAGGGTTAGCTTAACTCTAACCCTTAAAATTAAAAAAAAAAAATGGGTTCCCCTCTACGTAATTTTTTTTATTTTTACGGGTTAGGGTTAGCCTAACCCTAACCCTTAAAATTCAATAAAAAATGAAAACATTTTTTTTAAGGGTGAGGGTTAGGGTTAGGCTAACCCTAACCCTTAAAAAAAAAAAAAAAAAAGACATGGGGGGGTCCCCATTTTTTGGGGGGAATTTTTATTTTTGTATATTTTTTTATTTTTAAGGGTTAGGGTTAGCCTAACCATAACCCTTAAAATTCAAAAAAAAATGTAAACATTTTTTTTTAAGGGTGAGGGTTAGGGTTAGGCTAACCCTAACAAAAAAAAAAAAAAATGACATGGGGGGGGGTCCCCATTTTTGGGGGGGAATTTTTATTTTTGTATATTTTTTTATTTTTAAGGGTTAGGGTTAGCCTAACCCTAACCCTTAAAATTAAAAAAAAATTAAAATTTTTTTTTTTAAGGGTGAGGGTTAGGGTTAGGCTAACCCTAACGGCTAACCCTAACCCTTAAAAAAAAAAAAAAAAAAAAAAATTACATGGGGGGGTCCCCATTTTTTGGGGGGAATTTTTATTTTTGTATATTTTTTTGTTTTTAAGGGTTAGGGTTAGCCTAACCCTAACCCTTAAAATTCCCCAAAAAAGGGGGGACCCTATGTCATTTTTTGGGGGATTTTTGAGGGTTAGGGTTAGCCTAACCCTAAACCCTTAAAATTACCCCAAAAAATGCCCCCCCCCCCCTGGAAGGGGGGACCCTATGTCATTTTTTTTTTAATTAGCCCCTTATGTTTATAGTGTGGATAGTAGTTGTATTTTATTTGTAAATGTAATAAAGTGCTCTTTTCAGTTTGGGGGGTCTCCAGGGCAAGAATGGGGGGGCTACCGATACATATGTGGTACCGTTGTAATCGGGAGAAATGGGGCTATCACATGCAATATGGTTTTTATTAAAAAAAATGGTTTTATTTAAAATAAAGGAGACAATTGTTTAAAAAATATATATTTTTTGTTTTTTTAAGCAGAAATATTCAAAAAACAGTAGAAAAATTACAAACAAGACATTTCATGTTAAAGCCTAAACTCTGCTGCAAAAAATGTATATGTAATGTATATAATTTTTCTGGAAATTCCAGCAAAAATCACGGTTAATAATGCCGCAAAATGGGGAAAAATGACCTGTCAACAGAGGGTGACAAAACTTCAAGTAGGCTGGCAATTAAAAGGGTTAATAGTACCTATGCATGTTGGGTATTGTTCTGCTCGGGGGACCTTGCGCTTTCAGATTTAGCTTGTTTTTTCTTGTTTGCATATTGATATTTTAGGAAAACATGGTTTTTATTCTGCTTTTTTATAATTGTTTTTAGGGAAACCCTATGCAACCTAAGAATTCTTCAATGGATTACTTCCAGAAAGATGAGCCCACTACAACAAGCTCAGTACTCTTAGAAAGCTTAACATGTGTACTTTCAGGGAATATATGGTTTGTGGGATATTCTAAATTTAAAGGGTTCTTTTGGTTGAAAAATCGCAAGGTGCGCACTTTGTCTGCAGAGCTGAAATTTTTAAGTAAAACTACCGTTATGCGCACGCTTTACTTTGGGGTGTTTGGCAACTCTTCCCTTGACAGTACCTATGCATGTTGGGTATTGTTCTGTTCGGGGGTTGTTGCTTTTTCAGATTTTATATGTTTTTTTCTGTTTGCATATAGCTTTTTTTTAGGAAAATGTGGCTTTGATTCTTCTTTTTTATTCTTTTTTAGGGAAACTCTGTGCAACCAAAGAATTGATTGAGGGATTACTTCCAGAAAATTGCGCCCATGTCAACAAACCTGGTACGCCTAGAAAGCCTGAGGTGTATACTTCCAAAGAATATATAGTTTTTGGGGGGTATTTCAAATTTAAAGGGTTCTTTTCTGGTAAGCTTAGCGCGGTGCATAGTTGTATTTTATCTGAAAAGCGCTGTTTCAGTTTGGGGGAGTCTCCTGGGCAGAAAAGGGTGTCTACCTATACATATGTGGTAACGCTGTGACCGGGATTAATTGGGGTTTCACATGCAATAAGATTTTATTGACAAACTTACATTTTTTATTACAAAAAAACACTACAAATTGCAAAAAATAGATTTTTTTTTATTTTTTTGCACATATTTTACCCAAAAATATTGAGAATACACCTAAAAAATTACAAACAAGACATTTCATGTTAAAGTGGACCAACACCCAGGATTTTGACTATCCTGGGTGTTGGTCCACTTAGGTGAGTTTTTGCGGCGATCGGGGGGGTTTCACACAGCAGGGCACCCCCGATCGCCGCAAAAACTCACCTCTCCCCGCTCCCACATGACCTCGTCCGGCCAATGACAGCGCTCAGAGCCGCTCTGGTATGCGTGTCCAAAGCCGCTTGGACGCGCATACCAGAGCGCTGTCATTGGCTGCGTCTCTCGCTTCCCTCTAACAGGGAGCGCGCCTGCGCCGGCCATTCACAAAACGGCCGGCGCGGGAGCGCGCCCTGCTAGAGGGAAGCGAGAGACGGGGACGCGTCTCGCGCATGCGCCGTTGGATCGCCGGTAAGGTAAGGATTGTGGGCCTCCTGGGGGGTTCCTCCCCGCGGGACATCCCAATTTCGGATGCCCCGCGGGGAGGGATCTTATCGGTCTGGGAATCTTATAGATTCCCGGGCCGATCCCCCCTGGGTGTTGGTCCACTTTAAAGCCCAGACTCTGCTGAAAAAAACAATATATCATTTTCCTGGGAAATCCCTGGAAATCCCTTCAAAAATCACATTTGAACATGGGGAGCGCAAAATAGTGCAAAATGGTCTGGCACCAAGGGTGACAAAAACTCCAGGTAGGCTGGCAGCGAAAGGGTTAATAGCACAACAGAAAGTTTGAGATCTTATGCTAAAAAACAATACTCATGGTTAGGCAGAACCAATATCTTAAAAATGGACGTGCTTCCCCGATTCTTATACATGTTTCAAACACTACCATTATTACCGGAGCGGGGGTTCTTTAAGCAGTTGCAGGCGGCCTTTTTCAACTTTATATGGGACAGTACGAAACCCAGAGTGAGTAGGAGAACGCTGTGTAGAGCCAAGAACGCCGGGGGACTGGGGGTCCCCGACATGAAGTCCTACCATGCGGCTGTGGTTTTAGTGAGGCTTGTTGACTGGTTCCACCACAGGAGGAGCAAACAGTGGGTTGCGCTGGAAAATGATATCTCTCCGATTAGCCTGACTGCCTTGCCTTGGGTGGACCCAGGGAGCCGCCCAAGGAGGCGGGAACTCCCATACCTGGTGAATCCCCTGTTGACCCTCTGGGATAGGTCCCTTAAACAGAGGGGCATATCGCACAGACCTGGTCCCCTCACTCCACTTTTTGATAACCCTGCATTCCCCCCCGGACTAGGGGCCAAGACGTTCCTGGCTTGGAATACAACCCAAGATACGAGGCTGGGGGACGTGACCTCGGGTCCTGGTCTACCATCATTATCTGATCTGAGAGAGAGGGGAGGGGAGGGAAAATTGTCCTGGTTTTTATACGCCCAGTTGAGTGCCTTCATTGGGACCTTTGCCCCACGGGATGCCCTGTCCTAGCCCTTAACGGCATTAGAAATGATCCTTAAAGCTCAGAACCCCCCGACTCGAGCAATCTCAACCCTGTACAGGATCTACCAGAATGGGGGTATGGAGGACGAGCTCCCCCAATTCTGCAGAAGATGGGAGGCGGACTTGGGTCAGACGTTTGAAAGGGAAGAGTGGGAGAAATCCTTTGCCTTGACACACAAATTTTCAATGGCGTGTAGAGCCCAGGAGAGAAACTACAAAAGTTTGACAAGGTGGTACAGATGCCCAGTGGACCTGGTGAGGTTTGGAGGGTCTGAGACTGGAGACTGCTGGAGGTGCAACAAAGCCCGTGGGACTCTGACCCACATTTGGTGGGAATGCCCTGCTATTAGGACTTTCTGGGAGGGGGTGCTGAAGGTCTTTGAACGTACGACGCTTGAGAGTGTTCCCAACTCCCCACAGATGGCCCTTTTATCAATGACTCCAGGCTCAGTGGTGTCGGGGAGGGGGGGGGGCCTGCTAAGGCATATGCTTACAGCAGCCAGGTCAGTGATACCCCGATACTGGCGCTCCAATACCGTGCCCTCCTTGATGGAATGGTTTGGTGAATTGGAAAACATTAAGGATGGAAGAATTAGCATTGGATGGTGTGGAGGGGGGAGCTGAGAAACATTACAGGACCTGGACAATATGGGAGATCTCTTTTTCCCCCTATTTCTTGTTATTCTTTCTTTTCTTCTTATGCCTCCCCTGGGCCCTGTCCCGGGGGTGGACAGAGCTGGTGGCGGGGGGGGGCCTGGGAGAGCGGTGGTTTGGGGATGGCGCTGGTTGGGGGGGCCGGGCCCACCGGGCCAGGGAAACGTCCTTCAGGCTTGGGCCGCGGGGGTCCCTCTGTCCCTCATCTCCTTTAGTTGGACCTATGATATGACCTCTACAGTATTTTGGCGCTTCCATCGGGCCTCTCCAGGGTATAACACAGTAGTATGGCTTTGTAATTTTCTTACACTGTTTTTTTGTTGTCTTTGCTGTATTAATGTCTATGTAAAATGTAAAAACTCAATAAAGACATATTGCACAAAAAAAGCTGGTGTCTTGGGGGGCGTGGCTTGACCGCGGGGCGAGATGGTGGCGTGATTTGTGAGCTCCCGGCGAGGTCTCCACAGAAGCTCGACTTACAGTGCTCCAGCCAGAGTATGGGCCGCATTAACAAGCCTGGGGCTTCGACAAAAACCCCCAAAACGCTGCAGACCCCGAGACCAGGGAGCAGGAGGCTACCAGAGATGTTTCATGGCCAGAGGCAGGACGACCCTCGCGCAGCTAAGATGGTGGACGCTCCCTCACCAGGCGGCTCACCGGAGCGGAGAGATGAGGCAGCGTCAGATGGAGAGGAGTGTGATCTATCAGCACAGCTTAGTCAACTCCCTACACGCTGCGAGCTGGCCAAATTTGCAGGAGAGATCAAAACATCTATCACCGAGGTCAAAGAGGACATGCGGCGGCTCTCTCAGCGGGTGGAGAAGGTTGAGAGAGAAGAAGCCAACACGAACACCAGGCTAACGGAGGTGAAGGAGGTGGTTCTGGCGCACAACAAACACCTATTGGATTTTCATAGACATTTGGAAGATCTGGAGAACCGCAACAGAAGGTGCAATATTAGAGTGCGGGGGGTTCCTGAAGCGATTACGCCAGACCAGACCCAAGAGGCCCTGTCCTCCATCTTTAACTCCCTGCTTGAGAGGCCGCCAGGCACTCTGATTGAGTTTGTCCGGGCCCACAGAGCCCTCCGCCCTCGGGGTGTGGGAGACGCCTCTCCCAGGGACATTATTTGCGGTTTGCAGAATTTCCCTCTGAAGGAGGAGATCCTTTCCAAAGCCAGAAACCGGGATGCTATTATGTTCAATAACAGCGAGGTGCAGTTGTACCAGGACCTATCGGGAATTACTTTGCAGCAACGGAGGGCCCTGAAGCCCTTGACGGCGATCCTTAGAGAGAGGGGCATCCCGTATAGATGGCGCTTCCCTTTCGCGCTATCAGCCTCGTGCAACGGTAAAACCGGCATCCTCCGGATGCCAGAAGATCTGCCTGATTTTTGTGACCTGCTAAAGATTTCGCAGATTCCCCTGCCAGACTGGCTTAGTGACTTCTCCATCCCGCATCTGGTGCAGAGAGCGGGACGTGGGGGGTCTCGCGGAGGCTCGCAGCGGATCGGCCCGGAAGCCTCCCCCCCTACCAGCAGCAGAGAAAGGAGCCGTTCGAAATCCCGGAGATGAACTCAGAAGATGGCGCCTGGGCCAGAAGCAGTTGCTGTGCCCGAAGATAAGCATTTCCATTATCTCCCCTTTTACCTGTTTCGGCTTTGCCCCTTGTTTCTCTTTGTTTACAAGACTGATTGGTTTAATGTTTATTGAGTTTTGTGCTCCCATCGCTCGTTCTCCTCTGTGGTGTATCCCTATCCCATATGACTGGCATGGGCACCGCAGGGAGGGGTGCAGGGATGGTGTATAGAGGTCATGAAGAGGCATGCGGTGGTGGCGACTGGGATACCGGGGTGGCTGATGCGGCTGCATTGGGCAAGGTGCTCCTCATTCACTTCCGGTGTTCTTTGACCTGCATATTTAGGCCCTCTGGCATATTGTTCACGGCAGCAAGGGTATAGTTAGTTTCTAAGGGTATGTTGTCATCGGGGTATATGCTGCTATATGTTTTTTTTCATTATGTCTAGTTCACTAGTCTTATGGGTGGGAGGGGGTGGCCCCATGACTAATTTTGCCTAGAGACGTCTGTTCACCATAGAATCCTGCCCCGCTCGGACGCTTTGGGACGGGGAGGTGGATCCCATGCTAAAGGAGGTGGGCTGCTCGATTTACTGATACTGCTCTTATGAATATTTCTGTTACTGCTCACAATGCATTTTGGCCTTAAGTTCAGTTCTGTATCGCATGTTGGGTTTTGCGGGCTCGGGTCCACCCCCCTCTCCCCTTACGGACAAAGTTCTGACCTTGTTTCGCAATGTTGGCGGAGGTGCGGTGAGCGGGTTAGGAAGGGGGATGGACTCCTGTCAGTTCTGCTCGTGCTCGCTAGTTAGGATCGGGAATAGGAGGACTCTTTGCACAGGTCGCACTGGGTTGGTAAGGGAGGGGGATTGACGCTGCCCAGGTTTTTACGCAAGCTTCCTGGATACTCTGGCGCTGCATACTTCAATAAGTTCCTCCCTGGGGACGTGGGCGCACGGGGGCAGAAAGGGAATAAGAGGTGGAGTGGGACGTTAGGGCTTTATGCCCATACATTACTTATTTGTTAAGAGAGGCGCGAGGTTAATACTTAAGATGGGGACCTCGCCGGGTCTTTTACTGTTCCTCACTTGGTGATCGGTGGCTTTCGGTTGCTGGCAGCCGCTCTTTCGGTCCTCCGCGTTCTTCCCCCAAAAGGGCGTGATACCGATGTGGAATAAGGGAGAACCTGGTGTTAAGGTCCTCTCACTTTGACCTTGGGGGCTTGTCCCCGGGTCGCGGGGGATAACTGAGGGGAAGAGACTCTTCTCGCGGGTGTTATCCCATTAGTTTACACGGCCAGTACAGGGGAACTTGTTTTCCCCTGGCCCTCTTTCTGTGTTTGTGCCTGACTTGTCTATTGTGTGTCTTTGTGTCCTATTTGTATTCCTAGTGTGATTTCCCTTGTGTGGATCCTGATCCTGTTCTCTCCTTTTCCCTTTCTCCCTACCCTGCCCGCCTGGGAAGGAGAGGTGCCTAACAGGAGGGGGGGTTGGGGATTCCTGTACGACGGTTGGAGGACTGGGGTATAGCGCTCTGTAAGTATGGGTCCTTTGAGCTTAAATAAATTATCTATCAATGCCAAGGGGCTGAATTCCCCCCATAAGCGGCACACCTTATTTCGGGAACTTAAGAAATATAAATCTCACATTGCACTGATCCAGGAGACCCATTTCCAAAAGAACAGGGCCCCATATTTGGGAAATAGGAATTATACGGTGTGCTACTCTGCCCCATCTCCAAACAATAAAGCGAAAGGGGTGGCGATTTTGGTAGAAAGGGAGGTTGACATGCGGGTGCTTGCTGTGGAAAAAGACAAAGAGGGAAGATTTATCTTCCTGAAAGGGAAGCTCCCGAATGGGTCAGTCATTACTATAGCAAACATTTATGCCCCGAACAAGGATCAACACAGGCTCTGCTCTGCTGTATTGGGCAAATTAGGTATTTTTCAGGAAGGGATATTGATCCTGGGAGGGGATTTAAACTGTGCTCTGAACCCTTTAGTAGATACCTCGGATGCTAAAACTGCTATTTCCTACAGGGCAATGAAGCAGATTAAGAGAGCTTTGCAAGATCTCACGCTGGTTGACACATGGCGCTTGAAGCATCCGACGGAGAGAGATTACACATATTACTCACCCATCCATGCTAAATATTCTAGAATTGATTATATCTTCCTCTCACAGAGGGACTTGGGGAGAGCGGGTTCGGAGCGGATCGGCAACATCTCTTTCTCCGATCATGCGCCGGTCACGCTTTCCTTAACTCTTCCATATGTAGAACAGAAGGATTGGCATTGGAGACTGAACGAGAGTATACTGAAGGATTCCAGTATAGTGGAGAGGTTGAGAAAGGAATTATCTTTGTACATTAAGGAGAATGTCACAGAAGGGTTGGACCCGGTTACAATATGGGAAGCACACAAGTGTACGCTGAGGGGTCTTCTGATAAAGGAGGGGACGAGACTCAAAAAGGAGAGGGGGCTGAGACTGGACGGGTTGATGCAGCAAGTGGCAGATCTAAACAGTCCCTTCAGGAGAGACACTGGAAGGAGCTGGTAGTGAAGCGACAGGAATTAAGGGACTTAATGCTGAGGGAGACTGGTAGATGGTTCACTAGACGGCATGGGTTGTACTACGAACAGGGTAATAAAACAGGACGCATGTTGGCTAGGGCGCTGCGCCCAAGGTCCCGCGTTCCAGGGTAGAGGGTATCAGGGGATCAGATGGGACCCTATATCAGAAGAAAGGGGACATAGCGGAAGCATTTTGTAAATTCTATTTTTCCTTATATAACTTACCTAGTCAGCAGAACACTGGGAGTCGGGATGGCCTTATGGATGCTTACCTGAAAGATTCAAAGATGCCCTCTTTGTCCCGGGAGGAGGTGGCTCAGCTGGAGGCTCCTGTAACGGCGCTGGAGCTACAGAAAGCAATTAGAGCGGCTAGGCCGGGGAGGGCCCCGGGCCCGGATGGTTTCCCTACCCAGTATTACAAGACCTTCTCAGACCTACTGCTCCCAATGATGGCTCGTGCATTTGAATCCTCTTCCACCTCAGGACTTCTGCCTTGCTCTGCTTTAGAGGCACAAATTGTTGTGATCCCGAAGGGAGGGAAAGACGCTACAGATTGCTGGAGTTACAGGCCAATTTCCCTGTTGAATGTAGACGTCAAAATCTTTGCTAAGGCCTTGGCTGGAAGAGTGGCAACCTTTTTACCGGATCTTATTGATCAAGGTGGGGTTTGTCCCAGGAAGGGAAGCCCGTGATAATGTGATTAAAGCTCTGAACGTACAGTGGTGGGCAAGATCTAGAAAGGTTCAGTCTATTATGCTTTCTACTGATGCTGAGAAAGCATTTGACCGGGTGAACTGGAGGTGGATAGAGAAGATTTTGGAACACATTGAGCTGAGAAGGGCGATGAGGAACAGGATTATGGCTTTGTATTCGGATCCAGTTGCCAGGGTTAGAGTTAACAATTGCACCTCTCCCATTTTCCGCATACGGAATGGAACGCGGCAGGGATGTCCGCTGTCCCCTTTGATCTTTGCCCTCTCGCTGGAACCGTTCTTATGGAAGATTGGCTTGAGTGGGGATATTAAGGGGGTCGTGATAGGGAATAAGGAGAGAAAAGTGGCCGCATATGCGGACGATATGCTTTTCTTTTTGAGTTCCCCAAGGGTTTCGGTACCGAACTTGTTGAAGGAGTTTGAGATCTTCAGGTGCCTGTCGAACCTGAAGATTAACTTTAACAAGTCCTGTGCTATGAATGTTTCCATGTCAGTATTGGAGGTGACAGCGTTGCAAAGCATTTTTCCCTTTAGTTGGGAAACAAAAAGCCTTGGTTACCTGGGTATACAAATACCTATCTCACCTAGCAATCTGTTTCAGCTTAACTTTGCTCCCATAGGGTCTAGGATCAAAAAGGATTTGGAGGGGTGGAACAGACTGAGGATTCCGTGGTTTGGCCGTTTGGCGGTGCTAAAGATGAATGTTTTACCAAAAATGTTATATCTGCTACAATGCATCCCCATCAAAATTCTGATCTCCTTCTTTAGAGACCTATTGAATGCCTTTAGGAGGTTTGTTTGGGCGGGTAGACCTCCAAGGATTAGACGGAGCATTTTATTGCTCTCGAAAGATCAAGGTGGAACTGGGATGCCCTGCATTTGGTCGTATTATAGGGCGGTGCACATAGGTAGGGTGGTTGACTGGCAGGTCAATGGCTCACAGAAAGATTAGGTGCGAATAGAAGGGGAGGTTGCCGCGGGAGGCGGTCTGGATATCATCTGTAATCTTAGGAGATCCCAACGGCGGCTAGGAGTCATCCGTTTGTGGGGGCCTCCCTGGATATCCTGGGTGCTCTCTGCAAAGGCGCACATGCCCTGACCTCCTTCCCGGGCTATCTTACGCCGATTAGGGGTAACCCAGCGTTTCCACCGGGGGGAGATTCTGCTTTTTTGAAAGACTGTGGGGGTCCTAGGCCCCTACGGGTGTATCACCTACAGGACAGAGGAGTGTTTAGAGACAAACAAAACCTGCAGAGGATATTGGAAGGGGAGATCTCCATCCTCACCTACCTTCAGCTGAGGCACTTTTTCCTCTCTAAGGAGGTTAAGGAAGGAACGAAAAACGAACTGACGGAGTTTGAAAAGGCCTGTTTGGGAGAGGGTCCTAAATCACATCTGTTGTCATGGGCTTATGGACTGTTACGCCAAAGAGAAAAAAAGGAGAGTAAACCTTGGGAGGGGAGGTGGGAAGCAGATATAGGCAGGCCACTGTCAGCGATAGAATGGGGAGATATATATAGAAATGCCCACAAAGGTGTGTTAAGTAGTTCAATGCAGGAGGCGAATTACAAATTAGTTACGCGTTGGTACCGGACTCCAGAGATGCTGCATTCCTTTTTCCCTACGGTCCCAGATGTCTGGAGGTGTGGGCGGAGCGGTGCCTCAATGCTACACATCTGGTGGTTTTTGGGAGAAAGGGAGAGGTTTCAGTGATCATATAATATGTGAACCTCTGGAGTGGAGTGTTGAGAGTGTGTTATTGGGTTGGTCACCGGATGGCAAAGGGATTGCGGGGGGAGCCCCCCTTGGTAGACACCTCTTGAATGCCGTTAGAGTGCTGATACCAAGGAACTGGAGATCTCAGAGATGTTAGAGATTGGTTTAGTCAACTTAACCACGTAGAGAAGATGGAGGAAATTTGCTACGCTAAACAGGATAGGCTAGACGCATACCGGAAGATATGGACAGTCTGGATAATGTTCAAGGAGACAGATGCTTACAAAAGGGTGTGGGAAGCTTAGGGCCCTATGTGAAGGGGGTTGGGTGTCCAATGGTCGCCCCGGTGGTGCCCATCTTGTACTCTTCCTAACCAATTTTTCTTCTCACTCCCTAACATCTGACTATGCCTTATTCCCCATGCCCAATATCCTCTCCCCCTGCTGCCAGAAACCCTCTGTTCTGAAGCCCAATGCCCCCCACCATCCATTCCTCCTGCTGGCCAATAATTTATTTTCCTCTTCCCCCCTATCCTCTCCTCTTGTTGCTCACCATTTCTCCTCCTGCTGCCCACAGTCCACTCCTCCTGCTGTCCATGGTTCTCTCATCTGCTGCTCTTTTTCTCTCCATCCTCTCCTGCTGCCCACCATCCTCTGTTCTGCTGCCCACTGTCCCACTGAAGCCCACTTTCATCTCTTCCTGCTAGCCACTGTTTCCTCTTTCAACTGCTGTTCCACCATCCACTCCTTCTGCTGCCCACTATTCCCTATTTCTGCTGCTCAATTTCTTTTCATCCTCCCCTTCTGCTGCCCATATGCTTCTTTTCTGCTGTTCACTGTCCCCTCTTCCTGCTGCCCATTGTGCACTTCCTGAGGCCCACTATCCTTTCCACCTACTTCCACTGTTCTTGCCTCCTGCTGTCCACCATCATCTCTTCCTGCTGCCCAATGTACACTCTTCTTGCCACACATTATCTTCTCTTCCCGGCTGCCCACTATCCCACTGTATATTCTTTCCACTACTCACTGTGCCACCAATTTTTCCTCCTGCTTCCCACCATCTCCTTGCAGCTCACTCTCCTCTTTTCCTGCTGCATTTCTTCATGCTACCCTCCATAGTCTCTTTCTACTGCTAACAGTCCTCTCTTCTTGCTACCCACCCTGCTTTCTTCCTGCTTCTTCCCGCACACTTGCTTTCCATTCAGCCCCATTGTTCTCCTAAGTGTAACCCCTTTCTGCTGTCCCCTTGCCCTCCCTGGCAGTTCAAGACCCAGCAGCTGCAACACCACCTCCACATTCCCTTCTACAGCTGTCAATCATATAACAGCCAGCAGCCAATAAGTTTCCAAGATCACTGGGTATAAGCAATACACTGCCAGACCTCAGGCTTTGGGAAGCTGTGCAGCAGCGCATCCCAAAATGTGATGCTTCTGTACTTAAAAGGTGAGTACAGTGAAGGGAGGGGCATGTGATCAAAAAGTACCTAGGGCAGCATGAATCCTAAATACAGCCCTTCTGTAAGGTATATATCTATCATAATGAAAAAAAGGATTTATTTGAAAGTATCTCATTTACTGGACATGCTTTTGTTTTTAAGGACATTTTCCCAGTCAATGCAGTTTAGGGCATCTCTAAGCTGGTCAAACTATGCCTTTTTGAAGTTCCGTGTTTTTGTTGCTCCTTGATAAGGCACCCTAGTGACTGCTAAATGGAAATTAATAGTATTCTGATCAAATAAATAATATTATGATCAAATTAATAATATTATGATCTTGTCACGCCTTTTGTCTCCAACAAAAAAATAGGGCTTCTTAGAATGCCTTATCCTCCCACGGGCGGTTGTGTCTACTGCTTTTGAATTACTGGATTGCGGAGGTGCAGCTGGAAGTATATATAGGCCAGGAGGAACCACACCTTTGTCTTGCAGTCCACGGCCAGACGAGAGTTAACCCATTAGTTACTGAATGCTGACGCCCTGGAGTGATAATAGAAAGCAATTTTACACTTGAGAATCACAGAATTGTATTTTTTGCCTTACCACCCTAACCATTGGAGAATCATATAGTTGCCATATAGAATCTTTCTCCCTTCATCCTTCAGGATGACCCACAGAGAAAAGGAGGCTCCACCCCTGGGAGGCAACACAAACTGAACAGAGGTTAAAACCGCACCCCTTCCTCTCCACCCCAGTTTTCTCCCTAGGAACCACTGGACAGAAGACTGCAACCAATGTTTTATTTTAATTTTTTGTTTTCGGCTTCTGCTTTGTTCTCGGCGTAGTTCACCCGAGGTTCTCAGACGGCCAGGCCAATCCTCTATAGTCTCACAGCACACTAGCGGTGTGCTGATAGCTTTAAAAAGACAAAATCTGGTTTTAAGCCAAAATCTACCTGGAGATACTCCCCTGAGCTTCCGGTCGTGCCTATCCCAGGTCTTCAGCCTGGATTCCTCCAGTTTCAGATTCCCTCGAAGGAGGAGGGGGCGGAGACTTGTCGTCACTGACCTGGCGGCATGCTGACTTCACTGAGGCAGCAGCAATGGAGGCCTGAGCCGAGGCAGCAGTAGCAGCGGTACTGACAGCACAAGCAGTGGCAGCAGCCCAGAAGCACACTACAGGTCTTCCTCTTTTCTTCTACCCCTACAGCAGTATTGCAGTTTCTGAGAAGAAGATATAAACACGCAGGAAGTTTATTTTCTGATCCTCGCGCCTCAGGAGAAGCCGGTGCCGTATATACGGTAATAAATACTGAAATATATTAAATAAATATATTTGGCATCCTATGCTTCACAGGGGTATGTATACATAACGTTGTTATTGTAATTGTCCCTTAGCCTAATTCACCAAAGGCAAAGGAGAAGCTTGAAGACAAGGAACCCGTTAAAGAGAAGCTTAAGGATCCTAAACCCAATAGACGCTGTGAATCCTGCAGCGTTACACTTCCGGATACCTGGCAGAAGTCTGTTTGCCACACATGTTTTCAGTTAAGAGTGGGAGAGGAAACTTTAGCTATGTACAGGGAGATTGTGGCTATAAGGAACGAGATTTAAAACTCACAATCCTCCTGGATCACAATCCAGGGCATTTACTGTTGATGCACTCACTCCCCAGTTGGGACACCCTACCCTGTGTGCCTCTGGTTTCCCTTGCCACCTGTTCTGCCACTATTCCAGGTTCGGAACCTGTTCAGATTGAAACAGGATCCAAATAGTGGAAGAGAGTGAGGGTGGACTCTCTTAATGAGGATATACAGTGTAATAGAAGCAAGGGGGCTTCTGGCTCCCCTGGAACCTTACCTGAAGACTGCAGGTTTATTAAATTATGTTTATGAAACATGAGGAATTAAGTGCAAGGATAAGCCCTTATCCGTCCAGTATATCATGTACAATACATTTTTGGAGAAAAAATCCAAAGCGTTTCCTGTCCATTCAGCTCCTAAAAATATCATTAAATCTGAATGCAATCACCCTGAAAAGAAATTTTTCATGCCAGACTCACTTAAAAGAAAGTTCCCAACTACAGGACATGGAACCTTGGAGCAAATGTCCAGGGTTAGATGCTCCACTGGGTCAAATGTCCAGAGTAGCTGATCTAAGATTTGAGGATATGGGAGCACTGTGTGTCCTAAAAGGGCTTGGGATGCGTCATCATTTACCTTTAGACCCACTCTGGCAGCAGATTGTGTTGTCAGAAGCATGGGGACATGCCTCAGTAACCTTAAGGGTTTTTTGAAAAGTGACAACCCTAAGGAGTGCATTCTAGATACCCTGCCTACCCTGTTTAGATGTCCTTCCTAGCTAATGCTTCAGAGGAAGCCATCAGAGCAACAGCCAATTAGGATTTGTGGGCTTGTAGCCTGCAGGGCCAGGGGCCACCAAGGCTGGCCAGTTTGGGGGGTCTCCTGGGCAGGAAGGAGGGGCTACTGATACTGATGTGGTATGGTTGAAATCGGGAGAAATAGGGCTTTCACATGCAATATAGTTTTCTTTAATAAAATCAATGTTTTTACAAACAAGACATTTCATGTTAAAGCCTAAACTCTGCCGCAAAAAAAATAAATAATAATTACTAATAACATTAATCATGTTGCTGCTGGGAAGTAATATCCTCCATTGAGCTAGCTCACTTGCAAACAGCCGTTACAGCAGTGAAGAGACAGGGAGGAGTGTGGATGGTAGTGTGGCCTGTATGGTTGCATGGGGGGCCCCCGTATACTTTAATTCACATTTTTGTGTTTTTTATCATTAGTGACATGGAATGTATTTAATATATGTGTGTGCCATAGTCTATGCAATATTTGATTAAAAATTGTCTTGTTCTTTGGCAATTTGAGTGGATGCCGTTTGTGCCAGTCCCACATTTAGTCTAGTCTTGTGTGTGGGTTTATGAGCTAACAATTTGGCTAGTGGGACGCCATTGACATTTGGCAGTGCACCGGCCCATAATAGGGGATCTCCCGGTCTTTTAAATATTTTGTAACATGTCTACCAATACATATGTGGTACAACTGGGAGAAATTGGGCTTTTAAACACAATATGATTTTATTGAAAAACTTTTTTCATTCCAAAACAACACTACAAATTGTAAAAAAAAGCGGATTATTTTGTATTTATTTTGTACATATTTCACCCAAAAATATTGAGAATACACTTAAAAACTTGTCACACAAGACATTCAAAGCCCAGGCTGAAAATGAACAATATATAATTTCCCTGGGAAATCCCTAGAAATCCCTTCAAAATCACAGTTGAACATGTGAAGCGCAAAATAGTGAAAAATGGTCTGGCAAAAAAGGGTGACAAAACCTCTATGTAGACTGGCACTGAAAGGGTAAAGGGGTTCAAAAGCAATTGGACAAATTAAATAATTGTAAATAAAATGTAAATTAAAGTCTTGAATTCACTGAATCACCACTTTTTAATGCTCTGCCATGCGTCTACTGCAGCTGCTTTCAGTTGCTGTTTTTGGGCCTTTTTGTCTGAAGTTTAGTCTTTAACAAGTGAAATGTGTGCTCAATTGGGTTTAGATCAGGTGACTGAACTGGTCAATTGAGAATGTTCCACTTCTTTACTTTAATAAACTCCTGGGTAGCTTTGGCTTTATGTTTTGGGTCATTGTCCATCTGTATTTTTAAACGCCAAGCAGTTTGACTAGATATGAGCACACGGTATGTCTCTGAATAGCTCAGAATTCATCTGGCTACTTCTGTCCTGTGTCGCATCATCAATAAACACTAGTGACCCAGTGCCATTGGCAGCCATGCATGCCCAAGCAATCACACTGCTTCCGCCATGTTAAACAGATGAGGTGGTATGTTTTGGATCATGAGATGGACCACGCCTTCGCAATACTTTTTTTCCTTTCATCATTCTGGTAGAGGTTGTTCTTGGTTTCATCTGTTCAAAGAATGTCCAGAAGTGTGCTGGCTTTTTCTTTTTTTTTTTTTTTATTCTTGAGGCTAACGAGTGGCTTGCACCATCTGTATTTACTTTCATGCAGTCCTCTCTTTATGGTAGATTTGGATGTTGATATGCCCTTATCCTGGAGGGTGTTGTTCACTTTCTCTTCACCATGGAAATTTCTCTTCACCATGGAAATTATTCTGCCATCATCCACCACTGATGTCTTCCGTGGGTGTCCAGGCATGGGTTTCACCTGCATGGAGAGCATGTACCGCATGTTTTTTTCCATCATTCTTCCAAATGCAAGCACCACACCTCAAATCAAAACTAGGTCTTTTATCTGCTTAATTGAAAATTACATAATGAAGGAATAGCCCACACCTACCCAGGAAACAGCCAACTGTCCAATTACTTTTGGTACCTTTATAAACAGAGTGGCACATGTTAAGGAGCTAAAGCTCCTATCCCTTCATCCAATTTTATTGCGGATACCCTCAAATGAAAGCTAAAAGTCTGGACTTTATGCCCATGTCCATTATATTACTATAACTTGAATATGTTTCAGTAAACCGGTAAAAAAAACTGTGTCATTGTCCAAATATGTGAGTGGCACAGGCTGGTACAGTGGTGATAATGGGATATTTTAACTGTCCAGGTATTGATTGGCGCAATGGTTTTGCTTCAATGGCAAGGGGAAAAGTGAGTAGAACTAAATCTCTCCTGGATGACACCGGCAGTTAAACAGGCAATTAAACACGAGCAAAGGGCATTTAAAAATTATAAATCTGTGCTCTCAGCAGTAGCCTTTGAAAAGTATAAAGCAGTTAATAAAGCCTGCAAAATGAAAGATACATTACAGTAACATAGTATGCAAAGCTTAATAAAGATTTTAGTCCATCCAATTTAGCCTGTTTATCTCCTTCCAGTGGTCTAGTAGCCATAGCTGGAAAAGTTATTACATGCCAGGAAGGCATTCAGGCCACTTCTGAACTCTTTTAGTGTATCCTTCATAACTACCTCCTCTGGCAGAGAGTTCTATTGTCTCACTGCTCTTAAAGAGAAGAATCCCCTCCTATGTTGGTGGAGGAAGCATGTTTCCTCTAACCTTAGGGGCTGCCCTCAGGTTATGGTTCACTCCGGGGTATATATAGATCAGGGAGCAAATCTTTGTATTGACCGCGGATATATTTATACATAGTTATAAGGTCACCCCTTGGAGCATCTCTTTTCCAAACGAAATAAAACTAACTTTGACATTCTTTTAGGTTACTCTAATCCCCACCTTCCATTTATTTATTTAGTTGCCCTCCTTTGAACATGTTCCAGTTTTGATATGTCCTTCTTAGGCACTGGTATCCAGAACTGTACACAATTTTCCATATGGAGTCTGAACAGTGACTTATAGAGGGGTAAAATGATGCTCTGGTCATGGGCCCCTGTGCCCCTCTTGATGCACCCCATGATCTTGTTTGCCTTGGCAGCTGCTGTCTGGCATTGGACACTACAGTTACGTTTATTGTTAACTAAAACCCCTAGGTGCTTTTCCATTGTAGTTTTACCAAGCATTTCCTTATTTTGTGTGTATTCATGGTACAAATTTCTCCTGCCCATGTGCATAACCTTACATTTATCTGTGGTAAACTTCATTTGCCATTTTACTGGCCATGCTTCCAATTTATCTAAATATTTTTGTAGCTGCCTGCTGTCCTCTTTTATGTTAATTTTATGTTTAATTTACACAGTTTAGTATCATCTGCAAAAATTTAAACTTTACTGTTTAATCCATTCCCTGCGGTACTCCACTAGTAACGGTGATCCAGTCTGAATATGTACCATTTATACCACAAGTCCAAGCGTTCTCATCTTTTGTACTAGTCTTTTATGTGGCACAATATCAAATGCACTTAAGTCAAAAGTCAAGATATATGATATCAAATGACGTTCTCTCATCCAGTCTTGAACTTGCCTCCTCATAAAAGCTGAAGGTCCATTTCACCAAGATACTCCAGGATAACATCCCTTAGAAAATCATTATTGTATCTACAAATATTAAAACTAATGGTTTGTCTATTACTGTATATAACTCCCTTAAAATACAGGGATGAATTCCATCTGGTCCTGGCGATTTGCTGATTTTATTCACAAGTGACAATTAATGGAGAATTTGGGTTATTTCTCTGCATTTCACCTGGCACATCACATTCCTCTGTGAATATGGAAGCAAAAAGATGTTTAGTAAATTCGCTTTCTCCCCATTCCCTTCTTTAGTTGATTGAGAAAACAATTTAAAAGGTAAAATGTCAAACCTCAATATTTCGCCCATTTTTCATCCTTTTTAAAACGAAAACAGTTTAGGACATTAGGGCTGATTCAAAGCCTCTTTCACATGCACTTTCACATGAAAAAGCATGTGTATGTGTATTCTTTCCGTTGGGTTTGGGCCATTTGTGAGTTTCTCGTTGGCTTTTTCCATCGTATTAGTGTTTTTGCGTGTGTGTGAAAGTCTTTTCCGTTGTGTGTAATTGCGTTGTATTTTTCTCGCATTCATGTGTAAAACTTGTGATGAGTGAGACTTCCACATGATTCAGAGCCCAGATTTAGCATGTGAGAGAGGACTTTACAACGTGAAATTTCTGACAGCACTTCCGGGCACTATTTGTTGGTGAGATTGTTCTTTCGTGGTGTGTGAGAAAACAGACTTGAGTTCTTAAGGCACTGGGAGGCTGTCACCTTCTTTTAAACACCCCCCAAAATGAACATTTTTAAATATTTTTGAATAAAATGTGACCTATTTTTTTGATATGGTATAATTTTTTTTACTTTATTTTCTAAAATTACATTTTCAAAAACATTAACCATCCCTCCAAAAAATTAGAAATATTAAAAATAAAAATACATTAAGAATAATAATTTCATATTTTATATATATTTATGTTTTTATACAACTCATAAGGTCTGCTTGAATGTTATGAAATTATCCCCATTATTTGTTTTTATTTAAATTATTGGTCACACTGCTCAAGTGACTTGCCTGGAAGTAGGAATGTTTTTTTTTCTGTGGAGCAGGGGGACACTTGGGCCTGGTGCAACAGGTCAGGGAGTTAGATTTTTTTTTTTTACCTAGGTGCAAGAAAAAATACCTAATCCTGTGTTACAAAAGTGTTTGTGTGCAGCGAGTAGAGTTTGAGCAAAAAAAAAATTGTATTTTAATTACCCAACACTAAACACTAACAAATGAAACCCCATTGAAATGTATGGCAGAGCGACACTGAGCGAAAGGTAATATGTGGGGCTCCTGAACCTAGAGCGCCGGCACTATATGCTGAACTGCCTGTAATAATACATGTGACGCTACATGGTGCTCACCAGATTCGCTTTATTAAATGTGGTTTTACGTACAGCGCCCAGCGTTCACCAGATGCTACATGCCACTAGGTAGCATTACCTCTTTTTTATACATTATATCCATGTGGGCATCCTAAATATTCAACTAGAAAGAAGTAGAGAAGAATGCATGGCAAGCATTAAAGTGGTTAAGGTATGCATTATGAATTAAAAAGAAGAATGCATTAAAGTGGTTAAGGTATGCTTTATGAATTAAAAAGAAGCATGCATTAAAGTGGTTAAGGTATGCTTTATGAATTCAAAAGAATGCATTAAAGTGGTTAAGGTATGCTTTATGAATTAAAAAGAAGAATGCATTAAAGTGGTTAAGGTATGCTTTATGAATTAAAAAGAATGCATTAACGTGGTTAAGGTATGCTTTATGAATTAAAAAAAGAATGCATTAAAGTGGTTAAGGGATCTTTATGAATTAAAAAGAAGAATGCATTCAAGTGGTTAAGGTATGCTTTAGGAGAAGAAGAATGCATGGCATGCATGGTATACTAAGTAGTTTGAACAGAAGAGAGTTGGGACAGCAATAAGTAAATAATGGGCTTGCAGGAACAGGGTATGTGAAACAGTTAAAAAAATACAGTAGTTTTCCCAAAACAAGTCTTGCAGCGCCAAAATGGTATGTTGCAGGACAATGGTTTGTGTGTAGGTGCGCTTTAAGGTATGTTAGATTAGCAAAATTATGTATAGTTATAAAAGAAATAGATTATAAACAAACTTGTTTTTAATATGTGTCAATAGTAATTGAATTGAGGGCCAGTTTCTTTATATATAAATGGTCCAGTTAAAACATTTTTGTAAGTTCGCTGGAGGTTAATTAATCTTCCAGTTTACTTTATTGTCTATTTAACATGGATGTTTCAATTCAATGTCTAACTCTTTGTAATAACACAAATGGCACCATTTATAATGGATTAAATCAGTATGTAAATAAATAGATTGGTTTCAGTAAATAGTGTTGATGGAAATTAATAATAGATAATAAAAATAATTATGAATAATAAGATAAAAATAATAATAATAACAATAATGAAAAATATAGACATAAAACTAAAAATAAAACTAGTAGAGGTCAAACAGGTAATTGAGCTAGTAGAAATATTTGAACAGTAAGAAACTCTGAAGGTGACTTACCGCCGAGGCCCGGAGGTACACAACCTGCCCAGGGCCTTTGAGGGTACGTTGTGCGAATTATGAATGATGGGTTGCAGCTGGGTTCTTCTTTAGGGTCCTTCCAGATTGTTTCTTATTGATCACCCAAACTTTTCTTGGTAATTAGATATTTATTAGTATAAATATAGGATAAAAAGTCTCTGTTGTGGCTGGGGGGGGGCGGGAGAGAGGGCGGGGTACGGAGACCCGGGACCGGTGGGTCCTTCTTCGTGGCTTGGATGTTTTACAAAGCCGCAGATCTGGGTTGCGGTGCGGCGTGTTTGTAAGCCGGTGTTTGCTTCTGCTGGCAACGCCTAAACATCAGATGTCCTCAATGTTCGGCGGCCGGCAGGGAGAAGGCGGGGAGTGGGGGAGATGGGGAGAGAGGCGCTAAAATCCAAAGGGGTTAGTGTCCTTGGTCTTCTGCGGGAGCGCGTTATCTAATTACCAAGAAAAGTTTGGGTGATCAATAAGAAACAATCTGGAAGGACCCTAAAGAAGAACCCAGCTGCAACCCATCATTCATAATTTGCACGACGTACCCTCAAAGGCCCTGGGCAGGTTGTGTACCTCCGGGCCTCGGCGGTGAGTCACCTTCAGAGTTTCTTACCGTTCAAATATTTCTACTAGCTCAATTACCTGTTTGACCTCTACTAGTTTTATTTTTAGTTTTATGTCTATATTTTTCATTATTATTATTATTATTATTATTATTTTTATCTTATAATTATTCATAATTATTTGTATTATCTATTATTAATTTCCATTAACACTATTTACTGAAACTAATCTATTTATTTACATACTGATTTAATCCATTATAAATGGTGCCATTTGTGTTATTACAAAGAGTTAGACATTGAATTGAAACATCCATGTCAAATAGACAATAAAGTAAACTGGAAGATTAATTAACCTCCAGCGAACTTACAAAAATGTTTTAACTGGACCATTTATATATAAAGAAACTGGCCCTCAATTCAATTACTATTGACACATATTAAAAACAATTGTGACCATCTAACCGCACCTTAAAGCGCACCTAAATACAATCATTGTTCCTCAGTACATCAATTTGGTGTTTGTGAGACTTTGTTTGGAAAACCCATTGTTTACTATCAGTAAGGAGAAGTCTCTTACTTACCTAGGTGCAGCTCACAACCAATTCCCATCTCTTCAATGCCCTTAAATAATTTGTTCTACCTTTAATCAGTTGTTGGATAGCACACTACCTCCTCATCTGTTTGATCACTTTGATATAATTCTACAAGTTTGTTTATAATCTATTTCTTTTATAACTATACATAATTTTGCTAATCTAACATACCTTAAAGCGCACCTACACACAAACCATTGTCCTGCAACATACCATTTTGGTGCTGCAAGACTTGTTTTGGGAAAACTACTGTCTACTTCTAAGTAAGGAGAGGTCTCTTACTCAATAGGTGCAGCTTACCTTTAATTTCTATCTCTAGCGCTCTATACCCTACTCTTTTTTCTATAGTTAAAAAAATAGGCTTGCATATGTGTAGAATCCACCAAAAAAGCCAGTGTCTGTGTATAAATCTCACAAAAAACGAAAAGTTCACGGAATTTAGGGGCTAAATAAAGGTAAAAACTGGAAATTTCCGATGGAAACTAGAAGAATCTCACCTGTCATTCACACAAAATACGTTAAAAAACGCTCTAAAAACAATACGAGTGAGAATTTCACACCAACATACACAAGAGCCTCGTCTGTGAAATTGGTTTTGAGAGAGATTCTCACAGCGTTCTCAATGGCTCTCACATCATCAGGAACAATGCTGCTACAGCCGGGTACTGGACTAGTAGCTCTGATAAATACTTTTTAAACATTAAAACTTAAAGCCCACTGTCTATGGAGGGGAGTTAGGCTCAGAGTCAGAGCTGGCTAGCAGTGTCATATTTGCTTCCAACAGCCAGGGTCCCCCTTCATGTCCAGGCCAATGGAACCCAATACTGGAGTCTTGGCTGTCCTGCCTTTATGGAGGCCCTGAGGTGAGGCTTATAGCACAGAGCAGAATTCCGCTGTTATTCTGCCCCCATATATATGAATCTCTTCGAAGAAAAGGTATGTCCTAAATTTAGGGTCAAGTTTAGTGGTTAGATGTGGAGTTACCAGGGAGGGTTTAGTTCCGCCTAAAGCGGCGCGGGGGAGATGAATTGTGAATTTTGTTATGACTTTCATGTAGATTAATATATGAGTATTGTATTTGACTTATTTTAGCTGTACATACATACTGAATGGGCTTTACTGTTGTCTACACTGTGGAGATACCTGGTGGGGGGCATAAGTAGGAAGGTGAAAACCAGATGTTTGCTAACAAGTTTGATTTATGGTTGTAAGGCATAACAAATATTTCAAATAGATCAATATCATGCAGACAAGCAAAAATGCAATACTAAATGCGCATTGAGGTGGAGGAAGGGAGATGTAATTCAAACTGCAACTACAAAACAAGAATCGCTGCATAAAGGGTGTTTTGTAACGTATTACTCCTTTTCCTGATGTCTGCTTACTGCTGAGCAAGCTAAATGTAGCCAGCGGCACAGAATGCATGAAGCAGGAAGAGCTGCAGGAAACACCATGTGTCTTTGTAACAGATGAAGATCGAGATGTCACGTAACCAGCCAAGAAAAGCTGAGCAGATGGATGTAATTGCAGCTTTCCATCTACAACCTTTCTAAAAAGCACATTGCAGTCAAGGGTACCCAACTCGCCGAATGAAGAATAGCACAGCTAATCAAAAATTAAACAGGATTTGTTAAAATAACCGTATCCCCAACAATTGGGCTATGTGTGAATTGATCGGCCGGCCGTGACATATATGTTGGGTTAACCATAATTGTTATTTAAACCTTATTATTTGGATTACACCATATGCCCTGCTCTCTGTGCTGCCCTGCATTCCCATTCAATTTAAATATTAAAAAAAAACTCTTCCTAACCTCTTTCTACACTCCCCCCCCCCCAGTAGCCCACAGTCTCAGAATGAAACTTACCAGAAGTTTGAGAAAGGCTCTCTTGTTGTACTACCTCCACCATGTGGCCTCCTACAGAGGGAGTGCGCTGAGGCAGTGGAAAGCTCCCAAAAAATCCCTGGGTTCAGGCATGCCAGGGAACCTGATTTCTAAGTAGGAACATTTTGAGCTTAAGAAAGACGGCACAGGCTTCTGTTGGGGATAAGAGGTGGGTATGGTGTTTTTTCTCTGTTGCTCAGAGAGTCACATTATACCCTGCCCCCTATTTTGTTTTTTAATTAAAACGGTTATGCTATAAAATAAAAAACAGGAACGCAATATTACCACTGCTTTGTTCTTCTCATTTTATCCATGTCTCTGTAACACAAGGGGACTGGAAGCCTCAGCACATACTGCAGCAGCCAGTGCTTCCTACTAAGCTTTAGCAGTGTGTTTTGCAATTTAGAGAGACATTCCTGGGCCCGGACAAGGTGAGTAATGCTACACTCTCCCTTAGACAACCTCTAGGGAGGGTGAAGGGTCCTCTTCAGATTAGCACCATTTCCCTTAAAGTGGACCAACACCCACGGGTGATCGGCCCGGGAATCTATAAGATTCCCGGGCCGATCACCTCCCTCCCCGCGGGACATCCGAGATCGGGATGTCCCGCGGGGTGAAACCCCCCCAAACTCCTTACCTTATCTTCGGCGGCGGCCGGCCGCCGCCTCCCTCGCGCCCCTCTAGACGTGCACTCGCGCCCGCGCCGGCCGTCTGTGAATAGCCGGCGCGGGCACGCGCGCGTCAAGAGTGACGCGCAGGAGGCGGTGGCGGAGGAGCCGCTTGTCCGCGGCTTGTCCGTCAGCGCGGGGAGAGGTGAGTTTTTCGGGGGGTTCGGGGGGGTTTCACACAGCGGGGCACCCCGATCGGGGGTGCCCCACCGAAGTGGACCAAGACCCAGGATAGTCAAAATCCTGGGTGTTGGTCCACTTTAAAGCATCTTCAGTACAGTACAACCTCTAATATGGATTGCAGATTTATTCTTTTTCTAACTACATTGTACTGCTGCGTTAAAAAAAAATAAAAAAATAAAACTGTCAAATGTGTAAACAGGAATGAGCCATATAAAACATTTCTCAATAAATACTTCCCAACAGCTCATAGCTTTCCTCTGAATCAGCAAGATACCTCATTCCGTATGGGGACATCTGGTAGCTTTGGGTTTGGAGGGGGCGTATGAGCTGAGCTAGTTTATGCTGCGAAGATTAGAAAACATACACTGTAACAGACAGAGGAGAATCTGCCCCCCTTAGTCATAGGAGTCTTTTTTGATGGTTGCTGACAACTGTCGCCAACACAGTTTAAATTAAAGGCATATAAACACAAAGCATTTGATCAAGTTAAAGTACATCTTCTTATCTGTTTGCTGCCAGGAAAAGTCCAAACCGCTGCGTCAGTAATGACTGAGTGTCTCAAATACATACAGCTTGTATAACTAGCCCTGTCTACATGGAGATGGAGTTCAGCTGCAGATAACTGACAAATCATAGTCCTTTTTTTTCTTTGTACTACCACTATCCAACCCACCACCCAGTGCAGAAAGGACCATGAGAGCCAAGATAAAACTAGTTTTAACAGTGGTCCCAAATTGGCTGATAGGTGGACAGTCTCATACATCCCTCCTGCTTGCAATAAATTAGGGGGTCTACTCTCTAGTGACTGGAAGCATGGGCCTTGCACCAAAGCTGTCCAGGGATACACTATCTAGTCCAAAGAAGACAATGCAATAATTGTTCATTGCCCTGGCTCCATTACGGCATGTGAGTGCTTATATTCTGTATCAGCGGCTCAGCTTACCAACAAATGATGGTGCAATGGCCTGCAGTGTGATAAATCCAAAAGGTCAAAAGAGCCAGCACTCCAGATGCAAATAATGCAGCATGGGTGAAAAAGATGATGTATCACACTTGTATACAACCTTGCTGCTTTATTTGCATCTGGAGTTGCAGGCTCTTTTGTCGTTTTGGGTATTTGAGCACATAAGTTCCACCTTGCTGCTGATTCTTAAAAACTGGCATCCCATTTTTATTGTTGAAAAGTGTGAAGGATAAACATACCTTGAGATTTCTGAGGCATGTAGGAACAACTAGACGTCAATCAATTCACTGTCCAGAAGATATCTATAAGTGAAGACAATATCAAACCACTTCCAAATTGCAAGGGCCAGGCTATCCAAGTGTACGAAGTCTCCATAGATCCACAGAAATGTATGACATGGGGGTCAATTCAGAGCCTGGTGAGAATTCTCACTACTTTTTTAGAAGAGAAAACTGCCATTGACTTTCATTGTCTACCGGGTGTACATTTTCACCTGGCTATGAATCAGCCTCAAAGTAGGCAATGGGCAGTTTTCTCTCCTACTAAAGTAGTGAGAATTCTCACGCGGCTCTGGCGGTCTACCAGCAAACAGACTGCCACGCTTGAAGTCTATTCCGAAATCTGCTTCTCACATCATCCCCTTAAAGAGGAACTTTGGAGCCCCTGGAGTCTAAAAGACTGGTATCTTTAGGATTCCCCGCTGTTTGAAACCTCCAGTGTCACCCATTTTATTCACTTGCTCTTGGAGCCCTCGGCACATTTGGCTCTGCTTGGCTTCATTCACCTCCTTAGCCACTAATCGAAGCCAAGTGCGCTGATTGGTTGAGCTGCGCCATAAGAACGTGGAAAGGTGAGTTTCCTGCATGATCTGTGGGGATGCACAGTTGTGTTGTTGTGGGAAAGCGAAACTCCAGGGTGGTGTTCCTTTTCAAAGTGGACTAATGCCAGCTGCTAGCCTACTTCCGGGGCATCCTATAGCACCATGCCCCACTGTGTAAAACCCCCGGTAAACATATCTTTCCAGTGGCTGCCACGATGCTGCTGTCGCTGGCTACAGCATCCCGCTTTCATGTAAGATTGGGTTTTGATCCGCTTTAAAGAGGAGCAATACATAAGATTTTCACTCTTTTAGAAGGGCAAAGGGCTTTTTTTGCCTGCCTGTAGCTGCTCCACCTATTGCTTCCCTCATGGACCAGTGTTTCTATTACCAACACATTGGATCCCAGATCTCCTGCTTCTGTCTCACTGGATGTGTATAGTGGAGTATGCGACCAGGCTGAGACACCCAAAGACCTCAAGCCCCAAGTACGACAGACACTGCAGCAGAGGTTACACATAAGCAAGGGCGTCTAGTGTCCTAACTGTAAACTGCATTAAAGCAGACTAACAGTCAAAAATGACTTAAACCAGGTCAACACAAGAAACAGTGCTCATATGCATCCCTCCCTAGGGCAATTTAGATTGCTGCACATAAAAATTAATTTACCTTTATCTAACACCCGCTGTGGTACATTTAAAAAAAAATGGTGCTGGCCACCAGGAAGTGCTTCTGGGCTTCCTGTTACTGTGCACAGTCAGTTAAGTTAGTTGAAACCAGGCAGCAGCATGGCTGAGACGCTGGTAGAGGAGAGAGGAAGCTCCAAAATGGCCACTACCTTTCTATTCTTAGTATACAGTACGTCCTGCTCCAAATCTAATACTTACAGTTGGATATGCTCCGCCAGATGGCGCTGGACTGCAGAGACACCAAAAATAGGCTCCTCCCGGCCCCTCAAACACCCGGGGACCTCCCACAAATCCCCAGAATTTCTCTGCAGTCTGGCTGCGGAGGACGAGAAATGGCTCTCTACTCGCAGGTGAGCGGGGCTATTAGCCCGCGGCCCTGTAGGACTATTCCCACCCGTTCCACTAGTAATATGCCTCCCAGCCTTGGCTGCGCTGGTCGAGTGAAGGTAGGCAGCACCGCTGTTAGGTGCTTAGGAGCGCTGCTCCACCGCAATCCCCCACCAAAGGGTAGGCGGTTCAGGCTTATGGTGAGCCTCTATGGGATGCCCCTCCTGCACTAGTGCCCCCTTGCCCCTGCCCATCGGTGGGCCCTGTTTAAGTGGCCGCTGTCCTCCCTCATCCTCCTTGTAGTCTTCGGGGGAAAAGAGGGGGGGGGGTGTAAATATGTATGCTATGCATTCTGTGTTTTACACCTTTTTTGCCATTCTGTTAGTCTTGTGTCAGCCGCCGCGCTGGCTTGTCTTTACTGTCTTTTAAAATTGCCGCCGCCGCACGCTGACTTGGTTCCGCGCTTGGCGGCGGCATTACCTCAGGCGCTGGTGCGCCATCATTGGCTGCTTGCACATTCTTGGCTTCGCGCTCTTCGGGGGGGGGTGGGGCCCGTCTATGGCCCGCCCCTCGAGGTATACCGATGCCATCTTTATCCTGCTTGTTGGCCCATGCACCTGCCAGTGGCTGCACCTCGTTTCACTTCACCTACTCCCCCAAGCTTAAACCTCACTCCTACTGAGTTGCATACTAGTGGGGATTCTCAGCCTGATGTGTCTTCTAGACTGGCTACTGTTAAGCAGTTGATTGCTAAGTCCTTAGCGCGTAAGGCCCCTGCTAAGAAGCGGCACTTGACGCCTAATGTCACTGCTTTCCCTATGGGAACTGAGGAGTTTTTGAATCTTTGTGGCTATACCCAGTCTGATGAAGGGGAGCTGTTTTCTGACTCAGGCTCATCTGATGAGAGACCAAGGGGTCATGACGATTCTGGCTCTGACCCCTGGGCCCAGGATGACACTGGCAGATTATTGACCGCAATTTTTGAGGTTCTGTCCATCTCTCTCCCTGTTGCGGCTCCCAGGCAAAGAGGGGAGCTTTTCCATACAGCAAAATCACGTTTGGAATTTCCTGAGCAGGCACATTTCCATAACCTTGTGCTCAAGGAATGGGAGCGCCCCAGTAAACTTCCCGGGGTTCCAAAAAGTTGGGATAGGAAGTATCCCTTTCCGGCTGAGGTGGTTAAATGTTGGTCATCCCCCCCGAGATGGATGCCCCGATCCTAGGGCTATCTAACACCTCTGTCATGCATTCCCCTGACTCTACTACCCTGCGGGATGCTAAGGACCGGCACATTGACCAGCTGGCATTCCACGCCTTTGCATGTGCAGGGACGGCGCTGCGCCCAGTCTGTGCCTCTGCCATTACTGCTGTGGCTACTAGAACCCTTATCAGAAATATGCTTGATAGTGCCCCTGATGATTTGCCTTGTGAGGTGTTTAATGCACTCTCCAGTTGTGATGTTTTGTGTAAATTTTGTCCTATCAGCATTGGATGACACCATCAGAATGTGTGCCAGAACTTCTGCCCTTGTGGTGGCTATACGCCGCTCGGTTTGGCTGCGCCAGTGGGCTGCTGACAACGCTGCCAAGAAGGCTCTCACTGGGTTTCCCTTTAAAGGACTGCGCCTGTTTGGGGACCGCCTGGACCTTGTTGCTAAGGGAGGCAGGTTACTCCAGCGCAGGCGGCAATCTCGGCCCTTTCGGGGTCAGGGTTCCTTCTCCTCCCCTTACCGTGGTGCAAGACAGGGAAGGGGGGTTTCCTCTCCTGGGGCCCGGGGAGATTTCTGGGGTAGAATCAGAGGACGTGGATGTCCTGGCTCCTCCTGGGGTCCCAAAGCAAAATCCTCTCCCAAGCCCCCTCAGGCATGATGGGGCGCCCTCACCCATCCGGGTGGGGGGACGCCTGCAGCACTTCGCTCACGTCTGGAGGCTTCATGTCTCAGACCGGTGGATTCAGGTAGTGTCCTCCAGTTACAAGTTGGAGTTTGCTGCTGATCCCCCTCCAAGATTTATCAGATCCCGGATTCCTCAGGACCCTGTGTCAGCTCAGGAGCTAGTGCAAGCAGTGCAAGGCCTCCTGGAGCTGGGGGTCATCTGCCAGGTCCCCTTAAGAGAAAAAGGCAAGGGCTTTTATTCCAACCTATTCACATTACCCAAAATAAGATGGTTCAGTCAGGCCCATCCTGGACTTGAAGATCCTCAACTGGTTTGTCAGGGGCAGGCGCTTTCTGCTCAGATGTCAGGGCGTTCGCGTGCTTCCCTATCTGGACGACATTCTCATCACTTCCCAGTCTCTACATCAGGCAGAGTTGGATACTCAGCTGGTGGTGTCCACTCTGGAGTCATTTGGATGGGTGATCAACCACCCCAAGTCCTCACTGTCCCCTTCCTTGGTAACTCCATTCCTAGGAATGAATCTGGATACAGTTCAGGCAAGGATCTTCCTTCCTCAACAGAAGGTGGACAGTCTGATTGCACAGGCTCAGTCCCTCCTAGCTTGTCCCCATCCCTCCATCAGGCAGGGGATGCAGCTGGTGGGCCTGATGGTGGCATGCTTCGAAGCGGTCCCTTATGCTCAGTTCTACTTGAGGCCCCTGCAACTTCACCTATTGTCAGTATGGGACAAGGATCCAGCGTCCCTGGACAGGGTCTGTGTGCTCCCCCCCCTGGGTCAGGAGGTCCCTCTCATGGTGGATGGACTCAAGGAACCTGTTTTGGGGGGGGCAGATCCTTTCTTGCCGCTTCCTGGGAGACGGTCACCACGGTTGCCAGTCTGTCAGGTTGGGGGGGCTTTCTGGAAGTCCCTGCGGTTCCAGGGGAGGTGGGGCCCTCAGGAGGCCCACACACCTATCAATGTCTTGGAACTGCGGGCGATCAGGCTAGTTCTGGCTCACTTGACTACTCACCTTCGGGACCTGCCTGTTCAGGTGCGCTCGGACAACCAGACGGCAGTTGCCTACATCAATCATCAGGGAGGGACCCGGAGCAAGGAGGCCCTCCAGGAAGCGTCTCTGATCCTGACTTGGGCGGAGGCCAATGTCCCCTGCATATCAGCTGTGTACATCCCGGGGGTGGAAAATCACCTGGCGGACTCTCTGAGCAGGAGGACCTCTCGCCAGGGAGAATGGTCCCTATGCAGCAGGGTGTTTCAATCTCTGTGTCTCCGTTGGGGCCTACCAGATGTGGATCTGTTTGTGTCCCGCCACAATCACAAGCTCCCAACCTTTGTCTCTCTGTCCCAGGATCCTTTGGCCTTGACCTTGGATGCGCTAGCAATGCCATGGCAGGACTTTCAGTTCCTGTATGTCTTCCCTCCAATCCCCCTGCTGGGCAGGATTCTGCGCAAGATTGCTCTGGAAAGGGTGCCAACAATTCTGGTGGCCCCCAGGTGGCCAAGAAGAGTGTGGTTCGCAGACATGGTACAGCTGGCGGTAGATCAGTGCGCACTGCCCTTGGTGCCAGATCTGTTCACTTAGGGCTCACTACGCCATCCCAATTTACAAACTCTGGCTTTGACGGCTTGGCTGCTGAAACCTCCATTTTGATGGAGAAGGGGCTGTCTTCCTCGATTGTGGATACTTTGATTAAAGCTAGGAAGAAGTCTTCCTCTTCCATTTATTACAGGGTTTGGCATGCCTACATTGACTGGTGTGAGTCTAAGTCTCTATCTGTCGTGTGTTCTCTATTCCAAGGATTCTGGAGTTCCTGCAGCATGGGTTGGAGATGGGGCTCCAACTCAGTACTCTGAAGGGTCAGGTTTCTGCCCTGGCTATTTTCTTCCAGAAGTCCTTTGCTCAGCACCCTCTGATCAGGACTTTTTTCCAGGGGGTCACCCATGTGTGCCCCCCACGTAAGCCTATGGTGCCTGTTTGGGATCTGAACTTGGTTCTGTCAGCCTTTCAGGGTGCTCCCTTTGAACCTGTGCAGGGTGCTGCTTTGGCCATTCTTATGCTCAAGGTTGTATTTCTGCTGGCTATCACTTCTGTCAGGCGTGTGTGTGTGAGTTTGCGGCGCTTTCCATTCAGTCCCCTTACTATGAGAGACACCAGGACAAGGTGGTGTTTTGTTTCAAACCTGACGTTCTGCCTAAGGTAGTGTCTGCCTTTCATTTGAATCAGGATATTGTTCTTCCTTCTTTGTGCCCTAATCCTAGCAATGCTAAGGAGAGGGTTTTGCACTATTTGGATGTGGTTAGGTGTCTGAAGTACTATCTGGTGGCTACTGCACCTTTCAGGAAAACTGATGCTCATTTTGTGGTCCCTTCTGGTCCCAGGAAGGGTTTGGCTCCTGCCAAGTCTACTATCAGCAAGTGGATTCGTCAGGCTATGATTCAGGCCTACTCTGCTAAGGGGAAGAATCCTCCCTTCCGCCTTACTGCTCATTCCACTTGTGCTATTGGTGCCTCTTAGGCTTTTCAGCACCAGGCTTCTGTTGAACAAGTTTGCAAGGCCGCTACTTGGTCTTCTGTTCATACCTTTTCAAAGTTTTACAAGGTTGATGTTAGGGCCTCAGCTGATGCTGCTTTTGGCCGAAAGGTTCTGCAGGCGGCAGTGGTTTAAACTGTCTGCTGCTGTTTTTTATTGGGGATCCCCCCTACTTTATGGACACTGCTATTGGATGTCCCAACTGTAAGTACTAGATTTGGAGCAGGACGTACTGTATACTAAGAATAATACAATTCTGTGATTACTCACCTGTAGAATTGGTATTATGAGTATACAGTACGTCCTGCTCCAACCCACCCTTGGTTGAATTATCTTGGATCCCCTGTATGGTGATTGTTATCCTTGTTATAGTTGATAGTTTGGATTGTTTAATTCTCCCGGCTTCTCATTAACTGCTTTTCAATGCTGGGGATTTGTGGGAGGTCCCTGGGTGTTTGAGGGGCTGGGAGGAGCCTATTTTTCGGTGTCTCTGCAGTCCAGCACCATCTGGAGGAATATATCCAACTGTAAGTATTAGATTTGGAGCAGGACGTACTGTATACTCATAATACCAATTCTACAGGTGAGTAATCACAGAATTGTATTTTTCCAACTGTGCCAGGCTGTTTGTCGAGTTTAAGTCTAGCAAAAGTCACTACAGCAGTAGACTAAGCTAGAAGTTGTTGTATCTCCAACACGAGGGCAGGTATGGGGAAACCACCCTCCAAGCCCTGATGCCTCATCTGAACACATCTGCCAAGCCCAGTTGCAGACCCTACCTCGTCTGACCATATCTTGTTCCAAGCCCTGTTGCTGACCCTGCCTTGTCTGCTGCCATGCCCTGTTGCTGACCCTGCCACGTCTTGTGTCAAGCCCTGTTGCCAGCCCTACCATGTCTGCCCATGTCATGTGTCAAGCCCTCTTGACGACCCTGCCATGTCTGACATCTTGTGCCAAGCCTTGTTGCTGACCCTGCCTACACCAGCTTCTGATATTGGAATATGTGTGCCATCAGCCTTGGCTCTCCACAGCTTGGGGCCCCTAGTTTTAGATGTGGCCATTGTGTGGCCTATAAAGTCTGCTCCAGTGCCAGCCTCAGGCCCCAACTACTGTCTACTCCACATCCTAACAACTGGTATGTGACCAACTGCATGTATTACTGGTGATTGGTTACTGTTTATACGTTGTTAGAGACTATAAGTATAAACAGAGAAGAGTAGGGGTCCAAAGAAGGAACCTTGTGATACACATACAGAGGGTGGGGAGAAGGGACCATGTTGGAGTGGGATGTACTAAATGTGCGATCTGTGATGTAAGAAAATAGTCATGAAAGGGCAAGATCTTCAATTCCAGGGGAACTGGGTATTTGGAATAGAGGTGACTAATCCACAGAAGACAGGATAGGTGAAGAAGAAAGAAAATGGAGTAGTTTTGGCAGTTAACAGCTCATAAATATAGCATATAGGTATAGGCATGATTAGGACGAAATCCAGATTAGAAGCAACCTAGTAAGTAGATAGAAGAGATAAAGCATGACAGTTCAAAGTTAACCTGCTTCTCCAGGCATTTGGATGACAAGGCGAGCAGTAAGATGGGCTGAAAACTGGCGAGGATTGACAGTTCCAGGCAATGGAGGCTGGTCCACCAGAGGATTCTCTGGTGGGCCCTAGGTCTACCATCAGAGCGGTGTTCCTTGGTTAATAAACCTTTTATATAGCGCAACAATCTAATTGCATTTTAGCTGAATGGTGGGCCCCAAGCTTAATTTCCTCTGGTGGACCACAAATATGATTTCTTCTGGTGCCCCCAAGAATTATTTTCTTTGGTGTATGGCAAACGTGATTTATTCTGGTGGAGCCACAGAATCAATTTTTTTCTCACATTCCTTCTGACATTCTTACTTCCGTTTTCTATCAATCCTTCTTCCTTTCCATCTCTTCTTTTATTTTCCCATTACTTTTTGGTCCCCTGTTTCTTTGTCATTCATTCAATCTTTGTTTCTGTCATTCCTTCTACGCTTTTTTCCATTTTTT
The DNA here is from genome assembly GCA_027917425.1 of Gastrophryne carolinensis. Lineage (NCBI taxonomy): Eukaryota > Metazoa > Chordata > Amphibia > Anura > Microhylidae > Gastrophryne > Gastrophryne carolinensis. The sequence continues at coordinate 136,573,288 of CM051242.1, forward strand.
TTATTTCTTTCCATCAAATCATTCTTTCATCTGTTTGTGCTGCCATTCCATTTCTTTCTTTCCTTCTATTATATGTTTCTTTTTTTCTGCCAGTCCCTCTTATTCTTTCCATCTCTTCTTTTTTTCTTCCATTCATTCTCTTTCCTGCTTTTTGTCATTCCTTCTTACCTTTTTCTGTCAATCCTTCTTTCTTTCCATGTTTTCCTTTATACTCCTATTCCTTCTCTCTTTCCTGCTTTTTGATATCATTCAATTATTCGTTGCTTTTGTTATTCCTTCTATGCTTTTTATTTTGTTATTTCTCATCTCTTCCATTCTGGGGCACCACTAGCAGCAACACATGGGTTAATCTCAGCTGTAGGAGGGGACTGCAAGATAGAAAAAAACTAGCTCCTCCCGGCCTATATAGGGCAGGATGTGGCAGGGTAGCCTCAGTTCTCTTCTTGCAGTCGCAAGGGACTGTGAAGATGTCTGGAATATATTTTTTTTTGTTTTGAGCACAGTGCTTATCGGGAGCGGGGACTTCAACTCTGTCTGTCCCCCAGCCCCTCACCAGCTGCAGCATTCCTGGGGACCCCAGTTAGATGCCTGAAGTCGGTTCACAAGCTGATAGTGTGGGATTGTGCAGAGTGGCTACAGCTAAGCACGCCGGGTCTTGTCCGACTGTTGGGTCTGAGCCCCGAGGATCAGGACCCCGCTACAGCAGGGTACCTGATCTCTGGGCCTTGCATGGTGGTCCTGGTGTGTGCCTCCCACTGAGCCCTGTTCCCTCTATTCCCTACCCCCTGGGTCATCTACCCCCATGGCTCCATGACATCCTGTGAGAGACATGCTTCCCCAGGGCTGCAGGGTGGGGCCTGAGCTAAACGCCAAGCCTTTTTTTTTGGTGTCAGTGCATCTGGTGCTTACTACTGGGCAGCCATGCTGGTCAGAGCTCGTCTGTCAGCATTTGGAGGGGAACCCAAATGCACCCTCGTTGCAAGTGGCCATGGCCACCGGTCATGCGGCCTGCCAATAGCTAATTTAGAAAGGGTGCGTCTGTGACACCAGCAGGGAGGCGTGGCTTTGGCCTGCTCGGTCCTTACAGTGAAGGACAGGAGAAAGGGGTGGGGCTACCGCATTTGCAAGGTCCGTGGCCCTGCCCCTTTCTCCTTACTAACAGCATGAGGCACCCCAATCATTGGTGGTGTCTAAGGTCCCTGCTACGTTCTGAGATCTTTGATTGTCAGCTCCTGCACTGCCTCCCTTTTCCTGAGTATTGGTTCCAGCGCAGCTTTCGGTTTCCCTGGTCAGGTAGGACCCCCCCTGGGGGGGCAAAGCTTTTTTTACTTGTACTGATTCCTATGGAATCTGACATTTGTTCATGTTGTTGTAGGTTGGGGGTCTGGAAACTGCCGCATCCGGGACCGGTGGGTTGATCTCCAGTAGTGCAGGCAGGTCTGACCGGTAGTCGACAGGCAGGAGGGTGTGGGGACCGGCGCTCAGCAGTTAGAGCAGCCATTTTACCATGTCAGAGGCATCGGGGTTTCGTATTTAGCGGAGGGATCCCTGGGCGCTGGGGTGCACTACTGTCCTGCGCCTTAGAGGAACTTATAGAGTTCTGCGCTTCAATCGGATTTCCAGTTTCCCATGCGGTTTCAGGCTTGGACTTGTTGGAGTGGGTACCCCCTCGGGAGGGCTGCCAGTTCTATTTTTGTCCCAGGGTCAGCACACGGATGGGGTTCCTCCTTCGAAGATGGAGGACGGTTGGAGAGCATGGTCAGTGGCTTTCATCAGCAGGGACATCCTGAATCTGTCTCTGTCCACCCAGGAGATGTATGGTGTATGGTGATTGTTATCCTTGTTATAGTTGATAGTTTGGATTGTTTAATTCTCCCGGCTTCTCATTAACTGCTTTTCAATGCTGGGGATTTGTGGGAGGTCCCTGGGTGTTTGAGGGGCTGGGAGGAGCCTATTTTTCGGTGTCTCTGCAGTCCAGCACCATCTGGAGGAGTATATCCAACTGTAAGTATTAGATTTGGAGCAGGACGTACTGTATACTCATAATACCAATTCTACAGGTGAGTAATCACAGAATTGTATTTTTCCAACTGTGCCAGGCTGTTTGTCGAGTTTAAGTCTAGCAAAAGTCACTACAGCAGTAGACTAAGCTAGAAGTTGTTGTATCTCCAACACGAGGGCAGGTATGGGGAAACCACCCTCCAAGCCCCGATGCCTCATCTGAACACATCTGCCAAGCCCAGTTGCAGACCCTACCTCGTCTGACCATATCTTGTTCCAAGCCCTGTTGCTGACCCTGCCTTGTCTGCTGCCATGCCCTGTTGCTGACCCTGCCACATCTTGTGTCAAGCCCTGTTGCCAGCCCTACCATGTCTGCCCATGTCATGTGTCAAGCCCTCTTGACGACCCTGCCATGTCTGACATCTTGTGCCAAGCCTTGTTGCTGACCCTGCCTACACCAGCTTCTGATATTGGAATATGTGTGCCATCAGCCTTGGCTCTCCACAGCTTGGGGCCCCTAGTTTTAGATGTGGCCATTGTGTGGCCTATAAAGTCTGCTCCAGTGCCAGCCTCAGGCCCCAACTACTGTCTACTCCACATCCTAACAACTGGTATGTGACCAACTGCATGTATTACTGGTGATTGGTTACTGTTTATACGTTGTTAGAGACTATAAGTATAAACAGAGAAGAGTAGGGGTCCAAAGAAGGAACCTTGTGATACACATACAGAGGGTGGGGAGAAGGGACCATGTTGGAGTGGGATGTACTAAATGTGCGATCTGTGATGTAAGAAAATAGTCATGAAAGGGCAAGATCTTCAATTCCAGGGGAACTGGGTATTTGGAATAGAGGTGACTAGTCCACAGAAGACAGGATAGGTGAAGAAGAAAGAAAATGGAGTAGTTTTGGCAGTTAACAGCTCATAAATATAGCATATAGGTATAGGCATGATTAGGACGAAATCCAGATTAGAAGCAACCTAGTAAGTAGATAGAAGAGATAAAGCATGACAGTTCAAAGTTAACCTGCTTCTCCAGGCATTTGGATGACGAGGCGAGCAGTAAGATGGGCTGAAAACTGGCGAGGATTGACAGGTCCAGGCAATGGAGGCTGGTCCACCAGAGGATTCTCTGGTGGGCCCTAGGTCTACCATCAGAGCGGTGTTCCTTGGTTAATAAACCTTTTATATAGCGCAACAATCTAATTGCATTTTAGCTGAATGGTGGGCCCCAAGCTTAATTTCCTCTGGTGGACCACAAATATGATTTCTTCTGGTGCCCCCAAGAATTATTTTCTTTGGTGTATGGCAAACGTGATTTATTCTGGTGGAGCCACAGAATCAATTTTTTTCTCACATTCCTTCTGACATTCTTACTTCCGTTTTCTATCAATCCTTCTTCCTTTCCATCTCTTCTTTTATTTTCCCATTACTTTTTGGTCCCCTGTTTCTTTGTCATTCATTCAATCTTTGTTTCTGTCATTCCTTCTACGCTTTTTTCCATTTTTTTTATTTCTTTCCATCAAATCATTCTTTCATCTGTTTGTGCTGCCATTCCATTTCTTTCTTTCCTTCTATTATATGTTTCTTTTTTTCTGCCAGTCCCTCTTATTCTTTCCATCTCTTCTTTTTTTCTTCCATTCATTCTCTTTCCTGCTTTTTGTCATTCCTTCTTACCTTTTTCTGTCAATCCTTCTTTCTTTCCATGTTTTCCTTTATACTCCTATTCCTTCTCTCTTTCCTGCTTTTTGATATCATTCAATTATTCGTTGCTTTTGTTATTCCTTCTATGATTTTTATTTTGTTATTTCTCATCTCTTCCATTCTGGGGCACCACTAGCAGCAACACATGGGTTAATCTCAGCTGTAGGAGGGGACTGCAAGATAGAAAAAAACTAGCTCCTCCCGGCCTATATAGGGCAGGATGTGGCAGGGTAGCCTCAGTTCTCTTCTTGCAGTCGCAAGGGACTGTGAAGATGTCTGGAATATATTTTTTTTTGTTTTGAGCACAGTGCTTATCGGGAGCGGGGACTTCAACTCTGTCTGTCCCCCAGCCCCTCACCAGCTGCAGCATTCCTGGGGACCCCAGTTAGATGCCTGAAGTCGGTTCACAAGCTGATAGTGTGGGATTGTGCAGAGTGGCTACAGCTAAGCACGCCGGGTCTTGTCCGACTGTTGGGTCTGAGCCCCGAGGATCAGGACCCCGCTACAGCAGGGTACCTGATCTCTGGGCCTTGCATGGTGGTCCTGGTGTGTGCCTCCCACTGAGCCCTGTTCCCTCTATTCCCTACCCCCTGGGTCATCTACCCCCATGGCTCCATGACATCCTGTGAGAGACATGCTTCCCCAGGGCTGCAGGGTGGGGCCTGAGCTAAACGCCAAGCCTTTTTTTTTGGTGTCAGTGCATCTGGTGCTTACTACTGGGCAGCCATGCTGGTCAGAGCTCGGCTGTCAGCATTTGGAGGGGAACCCAAATGCACCCTCGTTGCAAGTGGCCATGGCCACCGGTCATGCGGCCTGCCAATAGCTAATTTAGAAAGGGTGCGCCTGTGACACCAGTAGGGGGGCGTGGCTTTGGCCTGCTCGGTCCTTACAGTGAAGGACAGGAGAAAGGGGTGGGGCTACCGCATTTGCGAGGTCCGTGGCCCTGCCCCTTTCTCCTTACTAACTGCATGAGGCACCCCAATCATTGGTGGTGTCTAAGGTCCCTGCTACGTTCTGAGATCTTTGATTGTCAGCTCCTGCACTGCCTCTCTTTTCCTGAGTATTGGTTCCAGTGCAGCTTTCGGTTTCCCTGGTCAGGTAGGACTCCCCCTGGGGGGGGGGGGGGGGGCAAAGCTTTTTTTACTTGTACTGATTCCTATGGAATCTGACATTTGTTCATGTTGTTGTAGGTTGGGGGTCTGGAAACTGCCGCATCCGGGACCAGTGGGTTGATCTCCAGTAGTACAGGCAGGTCTGACCGGTAGTCGACAGGCAGGAGGGTGTGGGGACCGGCGCTCAGCAGTTAGAACAGCCATTTTACCATGTCAGAGGCATCGGGGTTTTGTATTTAGCGGACGGATCCCTGGGCGCTGGGGTGCACTACTGTCCTGCGCCTTAGAGGAACTTATAGAGTTCTGCGCTTCAATCGGATTTCCAGTTTTCCATGCGGTTTCAGGCTTGGACTTGTTGGAGTGGGTACCCCCTCGGGAGGGCTGCCAGATCTATTTTTGTCCCAGGGTCAGCACACAGATGGGGTTCCTCCTTCGAAGATGGCGGACGGTTGGAGAGCATGGTCAGTGGCTTTCATCAGCAGGGACATCCTGAATCTGTCTCTGTCCACCCAGGAGGGAAGACTATGGCAAAGAGTAGGCATATTCAGACGGAGTCCTTGGAGGATTCTAGCTCCTACGCCGATTACCTATTTAGCGGTTAAGGATCGCGTTACGGGCAGTTGGAGAGGGAGGTGTCGTCCGGCAGCAGATAGGAACTGGAAGCTGCGGATGCGATCGTTTTGCAGGTTGTCAAATTTTCGCCCCTTTTGTAAATTCAGAGGTGCAACAGATGCCAGACTCTGCAAAAATGTTTCAGGTAAGCAGAAGCCACAGGGGAAACCTAGTTTGACAGGGCACCCTCACCTGGTTGAGTGGGGGCGGCTTCTGAATTACGTGCCAGAGTGGAAAGAACAGAAATCCGACGCCTGGGTCCAGGAGGTTGTTTCTTCCGGATGCAAGATAGAGTTCTGGACCAGGCCTCCACACAGGTTTGTGGCATCCAAGCCTTCCCACATCAGGGTAAGGGCGATGGCTTGTGACCGCATAATAGAGCTGTTGCTGGAATGGGGAGTTGTAGTATCGGTGCAAGGCTGTGGCTTCTACTCAATACTGTTCATTTTCCCCAAGAAGGACAGGTCCATTCGGCCAATCCTGAATCTCCGGGGTCAGAACAGTTACATCTGGGTGCAGAAATTCTGCATGGAATCTCTAAGGTCGGTTGTGACGTCGCTGCAACAGGTGGATTTTCTGGCCACGGTGGACATAAAGGATGCTTATCTGCCTGTCCCAATCTTCTCTGGTCACCAACAATACCTGTGCTTTGCGGTGGGCACCCGACGAATTGTCCACTGCCATGCGAGTGTTCACAAAAGTCTTGGTGGGGGTGATGGCACTCCTGCGGAATATCACCCCATACCTGGATGAATTGCTCATCGGAGCCCCATCTTTGGCAGAGGCACTGCGGGATGTTCGGACAGTCCTGTCCATGCTGGAACATTTCGGGTGGGTGATCAACTACCCAGGTGGTTCCCTCCATAGTGGCGACCTATGTAGGTATGACATTGTATACTCAACATGCACGGGTCCTTCTTCCACTGCAGGAGGGCATGGCTCTTCAGGAGGTGGCGAAGTCGCTGCTGACAGCCAAACATTCCATGATCAAGCTGGGCATGTGTCTCCTTGGGCTGATGGTGTCAACTATTGAGGCAGACCCATATGCCCATTTCCACTCCAGGTCTCTACAAAGACTGCTCCTACAGAAATGGCACAGGACTATGCAGATGTTGGATCATCGCTTCATATTTACAGACAATGCCTGTCGATCCCTGAATTGGTGGCTGGACCAGCACTCGCTGGCATTGGGTCAGTCCTTCCTGCCAGTCCGGTGGGTCATCCTGACCACAGACACCAGTCTGATGGGTTAAGGTGGGAAATGGTCCCTTCACCAGGACGTGTTTTAAGCCCTCTGCGACCGGTGGGGAGTGCCGAAGGTGGACCTCTTTGCGTCTCGGCACAATCGGAAGGCTTTCCAACACCAGGCATTGGCGGAACAGGTCTGCAAGGTGGCAACCTGGTTTTCTCTACACACCTTCAACAAGTTTTACAGACTTGATGTCAGGGCATCTACTGATGCTACTTTGGGGCGTAAGGTGTTGCAGATGGTGGTGAACCCCTCTCTGGGGGTCTAAGCTTGAGGTGGCCGGTGGTTGGGTGTTCTAGAACGGTCCCACCCTTAATGAGAATACTGCTTTGGGACATCTCACGCGTTCTAGTGGTACCCCCGAATGGAAGAGATGACAAAAAGGAAATTTGTGTACTCACCGGTAAATTTATTTTTTCTTCTGCTTCCTTTCCAGGGCACCACACCCACCCTACTGTTGTGTTATAACTGCGTAAGTGGCGGCTGATGCCTTCTACATGGTTTTCGTTTTGTTGCACTCGATTCTAGTTGTGCGCATTATGCGCAGGTTAGCATTCTCCCCTCTGGGGCTGTGGCTACCCTGCTTTTTAATGAATCCTGCCACAGCCTGCCCTATATAGGCCGGGAGGATCTAGTTTTTTTCTATCTTGCAGTCCCTGCCTACGGCTAAGATTAACCCACGCATTGCTGCTAGTGGTGCCCCACAATGGTAGCGGAAGAGAAAAGAGATTTACCGGTGACTATAACAATTTCCTTATTTCTAATTCTTTCTATCTGCATTTTTTGGCATTCCTTTTCTCTTTCTTTTTCTGTCATTCTTTCTGTTCTTTATTCTTCTTTTTCATTCCTTCTATACTTTGTCATTCCTTCTTTTTATTTACATTATTTGGCAGCATTCACAATACATGCGACGTTATCGCCATATATGCCTGTCATACCTCACAGCAAGAGCTCCATTAAAACAATGTCACTCAAAAGCCCACATAAACCTGGAGCCAGCCCTGACATTCATCATCTTAATCATCATTATTCATTCATTTTACTTTGGCTAAAGCAAAATAAAGCACTCTATAGAGCTTCCTAAATACCTCACATTCCCTTACAAATATCATTATAAACCGTTAGAAAATAATAGGTGAGGAACGCCTGCCTTCAACGTGTTGCTCTGGCCTATAGAGGTCTAGTCCTCCGCCCAGCCAATAAGAGGAAGCCCTGGAAGCAGGTTTTCACGAGCGTACACTGAGCTAGAAAGGCGACGTCATTTCCCACTTCACACCCAGATTCCCCTCCCTTCTGCCGCTGGACTTGACGGACTACTCGCGCACCCAATCCTAAACGGGACATCCTAGCTGCGGACCAATGAGAGAGCTGGAAGGGCTGGAGAGGCCCGTGCGGCGGATTTCCTGCTGTTCTCCGTCAGCCAGTTGCCCTGACTCGCTGGTCGGTTCCATTAATTAGCCGGGGGGGTTTGGTCGCCGGTGCGGAGAGTCCAGTGTCACCCGGAATAAGCTGCAGTCACCCGCCGCCACCCTCCGCTCAGCGTAGAGATTCCCCGCCCAGCTTCGCTCACACCCAGCGCTAACCATGCCGGCCGTGTCTAAGGGCGACGGGATGCGGGGACTGGCCGTCTTCATCTCCGACATCCGCAACTGTGAGTGTCGTCTGGGGTGGGAATGAATGGGGGACGGGTGTCACTGCAGCCCCGGCCTCATGGGGGAGCTCTATCACTCACCTGAGTGTCTCCTGCAGTACTGATGGCTGAAGAGGACCTGTCACTGGGCACCACCCATCACACCCCATCAATGTGACAGCTCACAGGATTCCCCTGTGCTATTACTGCTTTATGTCCTCCCATCACTGCCCAGCAAGTGACCCTATCCATTGATACAGGGTCGGGTAACCCCAGCTGATTGGTCCTCTCTGGAGGTGACAGCCTGTCTTCTGTGAATAGTTTGTATTTCTTATTACACCGGACCCAAACCCACTTGTGTAATACATTTGGCCAAAGCCCCCACTGATGCTCTCTTCTTGGGGTGTAGAACTGGAAATGGATACTTCAAGGAACCCTGATTTTATTTTTTTGTCATTGTCATTGCATAGGTTTGGCAATGAATGGAGGAGACGAAGTTTTATCTGGAATTAGAGTGGGAGCAATGAAAATGAGCAAAATATACTCCTTATGGGGAGAGCAATTCAAAGGATGCAAGTAAAAAATGTGGATTTTGGTCTGCTTTAAGTAGCAGAGACAGGTCCTCTTTATCCATACGGACATGGATAGGAATCTGCAGGGAGTGACCTGTTACTGATAACTGCACCTCTCCTGTCAAAGTAATGAAGGGGATCTCACCTCCTGCATATGAAAGCTTAGGTTGACAGCTGCAAGTGCAGACAGATTTGTGACTGGTCTTAAAGTGATCCTATATGCAGCAAGGAAGTTTGTTGTCGCCTTCTGTCCCCAGCCCGGTGCTCCAAAACAGCCTGTGTTTATTTTTAACTGAACAATATTCATAAAAACACAACAGGATGTAGTATGATGTTAGAATGGTGGACGCATGGCTGTGCAGCAGGCCTCCTCGTGTGCTACAGCGATTTTTAATTTACACACAGCTGTAATTGACCATGCAGGTAAGGGGAGGAAGGGGTCACACTTATTATTTTTAATAACTGCAGTCAATCTGAAAGAGCTATAAGCAAAACTGCCAGAGAGCTGGAGAGCACCAGGGGGTGCAGCTGCATGGCCAGAGAGACATATCTCTATTCGAACATCACACTGCTTCCAGTTAGTGTTTTTCTTAAAATTACTGTTTTGGGGCACTTGGCTGGGGGTAGAAGGGGACAACATAAACTTCTTTCTGAGTATAGGATCATTTTAAAGTAAATTAAAGTGGACCAACACCGAGAGGTGATCGGCCCGGAAATCTATAAGATTCCCGGGCCGATCACCTCCCACCCCGCGGGACATCCGAGATCGGTATGTCCCGCGGGGTGAAACCCCCCCAGACACCCCAAACCGCTTACCTGATCTTCGGCGGCGGCCGGCCGCCGCCGCCTCCCTCGCGCCCCTGTAGGCGTGCCCGCGCTGGCCGTCTGCGAATGGCCGGCGGGGGTGCGCGCACGCCGAAAGTGACGCAAGGGAGGCGGCGGCGGCAGCCGCTTGGACGTTCCTGATCCCCGCCTGGACGCTGGCGGGGATTGGACCGTCCATTCACGTGGGAGCGGGGACAGGTAAGATTTTGGGGCTTTCTGGGGGGTTTCACACAGCGGGGCACCCCCGATCGGGGTGCCCCGCCGAAGTGGACCAAAACCCAGGATAGTCAAAATCCTGGGTGTTGGTCCACTTTAAACAAAACCTCTCTAGGTCTCTCAACAATCTCCCCTGTGGTATCCTGGTTTCGCATTGCCCCTCTAGTTTCAGGCCCCTCTGAAGCCAAACTCTGTCATGAAGATCTTTATGATGGCTCACAGGAAATGGTGGCATAGTGTAGTGAAGCATGTCACCTGTTGGATAAGGTTTGACTGCCACACATGGGTGCAAATATTTTCTGTCCCCTATATAGTGGTGGCCCTAATATCAGGCATTTTCTAATGGCATGAGGTGTTAGGAGGGGGGTAAACTGATTACCAAAGGTGCCCCTATCAGACCCGGATAGTTGACACATAGTAAATGTAAAGAGGATTAAAAATGATGTCCCCGGGGCATCCCGAATGGGAATGTATGAAACCCCATAGCCTAAAAAACTCACCTTTCCCCTGGCTTACCTTGCTAATAGGCTAGGTGCAGGAGCGTGTGTCAGTCTAGCAGGAAGCTGGAGATGCGGCCAGCAGAAATGTGCACATCGGCCACAGCAGCAAAAAAAGCAGCTACCAACATCATCAATGCAGGTACTCGGGTGGTTAAAGGGTTTTGGTCAGCTTTAATGCAGGGCTCATCGATGGCTTGTGAAGGTTGGTTAGTTTAGTGATTTTCGTGAACCACAACCCTCTCTAACACTAAGTCTGCTTTAATTTGGCTGTCCGAAAAACATAATCCCCCCTCCACATCCGCAATGCCCAGTAAGGTGAGTAAAACATTATAGGACCATTTCAAGTAATACTGCAGGCAAATTAATAATAATAATAATAATAATTAATAATTGTTATACCATTGCATTGCGTCCGGCTCCATTTGGCACTGTCCTAAACTGTTTTCTGTTTTTAAATTGAAGCAAAAATGGCAGAGATTTACAGGTTCAGCCAATAACATTCTCTTTTTCACTCTGTCCCCCAATCAGCAGAGCGGGACAGGATTTCTGATCCCTCCCTCCACCTGCCCCTCCTCCAGATCCACATTGCACAGCCAGGGTGTCTTAGGCTACGTTCACACTATGCAGTTGTAGGTCGGGAACGTTTTGCCGTTGAACTGCGTTTTTCAACTGGTTTTTTTTTTTTTTGCGCAGTTCCATAGAATATACATTCTATTACCGCACTGTATCAAAACGGAGAAATGTCATACGGGCCATAGAGGATACATTACATGACTTTTTGTTGAACAGGTGTGAACATAGCCTTTTGCAAGTTCTGGGAATCTTGCAGACCCATTTTGCAGATTATTATGCAGCATCACATATCCAAGGGCCACGCCCACTTTCCAGAAGAGAAATCATCAGGTGAACCTGTAGACCTCTATCTCAGCCATTTCTTCAATTTAATAACCGAAAACAATTTAGGACCATGCCAAACTAGCCCGAGGTAGTGGTGTAACAATTACCTTTGTCTGCAGCATGATTTGAATGCCACTTCTCTGCCTCTCCGCTGATAAATATGTTACTTCTAGTGCAGAAGAAACTTGTTACATTTAGATACAGTTGCCTGTTTAGGTTCTGTTTTATATGTATTTGAATGTAACCAGCTTTCCCCTGCTCAAGGAGGGGTAATGGATTTATCAGCAGAAAGGCAAAGAAGTTTCATTTAAGTCATACTTCACTTAAACCAGACCTTCAACATCTTTTAATGAAAAGCCCACACCCTTAAAAACTATTCCCCAGCATCTAAAATGAATATATTCCAAGTTTATAGTCACTTAGTTTTTATTATTTTCCCCCACTGGGCTGCAATTCTCAGTGGGGCAACCCAATACGGGATGCCACAGGGTAAGGCCAGCTGTCAGCCCTGGAATCGGGCTGCAGGCAGGAGCTTGCCACAGATCACAGGTGTTGCAGCCACTCTGGCTGGATGCAAATCCAGATTTGGGATGCCCCGCTTTGTGAAACCCCCTAAGTCACCTGTAAAACTCACCTTCTCCCCATTCCAACGGCTCGAGGCATGGTTACGTTCTGCTATAGGTCTGCTATACCTTATCAGGGCGCGCACCCGTGCCAGGTATTTATGATTTGCCAGCGCGGGCACGCACCCTATTAGAGAGTAGCAGGGACGTGGCCGTCGGCGCAATGTAATCCTTTTGGCTAGACTCGGCCCTTAGCTGAGTCTTAGCTGATTTTGAGGAGCTAACTGAATGGACGAGAGCCTACGCATGACCGGGGAAAAGTACGTTTAGTGGGTGACCTGAGGGGTCTCACTCATGAATCGGGGTGCCCTGGTGGCAAGGACCAAAACCCGGGTTTTGGTCCACTATAAGCAGACATAAAAGTCAAAACATCCCTTTTAAACAGTTACCCTAGGGGTATCTCGATTTTGGATGCCTCCCCAGTTAAATATCCTTATGAAGGATCCATAGGATAAATATCCATCGGATTGCAAATGGCTGCATCCTGCAATGGCATTTTGTTAGGAATGCAGGGATCACGAATAGCATTGGAGGTGGGTTATGTTAGTGTTAGTGTCCTAGTGGGCTAGGATCCTCCCTGGTAGTGTTTCCAGGGAGGGTTTAGGGTCATTGGTTATGCTGGGCGGATAGCTGGTAAATGTACATTGCCTATTGGAGTGTCTTTTACACCCAGTACATAACGATCATGCATGTGACAGGTCCTCTTCAGTAAAGTAAAAAAAAAAAAATCAAGGCTTCTCTCATCATTGTAGAACCTGCATAGGCAACAATTGCAGGTCATCTTCGAGCTTCCATGCTACTCATTAAACTGATGGGAGAATCACTTAGCCCTGTCCTATCTGCTCCCAATCGATTTGACATTTGCTGCATTGACAGCTGTGACAGGTCCTCTTTAGCAGAATCCAATAAAGATCATTTACAAACCTGCTCAGCCTTCCTGCTGTTAATAATGAAGCTTTGCAGGCAATGGTGCCTATGTAAGTTTAGCAGAATGTAGAAGAGCAAACACATAAAGTGGACCTACACTGAAAGTGTAGTCTGTGCAGTACACTCATCTCCTATCCTGGCCCTGTTGACTCTCCTATAGAAATAGCAGCTGATCTTGTGAGCCAGCAGGTGCGCCAAGTCCTTGTTTGCCAGGGCTCCTACAATAGCTGGCGCGCTTGTTGACTTGGCTCACCGGAAGCACATAAGGTGAGCTGGCTGGGCAGAATGGTTCTAACACAGATGTAAATAATTCTGGCCACATCTCTGGGCTGAGGCGCACTTTCGCTTCCAGCCATTCAGATAGGCTTTGAGTGGTAGCGCCTATGTCTAAAGGGAAACTTGGTATGCGTCCGCTGCCTATTGCTGTACTGTGTGTCCAATATCATTAATATGCACAGCATTCGGTGCTGATTGGAACAAGAGCCTGCACATCATGGGATCGGGGGGGTTTCACATAATTGGGCTTCCCCCCGGGACAGCAAATACAGCCCAGGTTAGTGAAAATCCCACGTTTTGTTCCGCTTCAAGATTTCACACTGCTTTATTTTCCCCTCAGCTCTCTTGTCCCACCCTCAAGCAGAGCCGCTGCTGCAACTGTGATTGGCTGACATGGGTCAAAGTACGGTCATAAATCATAAAATCTATTGAGTTTCCATCCCTATTAATGGCCTAATTCTCACATAAGTCATGTTGCCAGAAAATAAATATATATTATTGTGGCAATCCATTGGAGAGAACCACCCCATGCATATCACAATGGCAAAGATGGCCACTTTCTCAGAAGAGAGTTTGACAGTAGCGTAAAGAAAATTTGCTGCAAACAGAGCCGTTTCCCGAACATCCGATATGCACAGCAAACTTCTCTGAATGAGAGGCCACGCATGTGCCTTAGGACCAGGGAAAGGTGAGTTTGTGAGGGTAATCTGGGGGTTTTCACACTTGCTCCTAGTCCGGCACTCTAAATCTTAAAGTGGACCAAACCCAGGATTTTGACTACACTTGGCTTTGGTCCTTGCCCCGGGGCACCCCGATCATGGGTTCCCCAGCTGTGTGAAACCCCCCAGGTCGCCTGAACAAACTCGCCTCTTCCCGGTCCTGCAGCTCATGTGCGGTCGCTTGGCCAATTAGCGCTCTCAGATCTGCTCAAGCCCATTCGTCCAGGAGCTTGTCTAATATGAGCTAATCTGAAAGCGCTGACGGCCGCTTCCCCCGCTACACTCTAACAGGGAGCGTTCTCTTGCCGGCTATTCACAAATGCCTGGCGCGGGAACGCATCCTGCTAGAGAGATAGCGGAAATGCAGGCGCTGCTCGCACATGTGCCATTGGATGGGGACAGAAGGTGAGTTTATGGGGGCGACCTGAGGGGGGTTTCACACAGCGGGGCATATTATAGATTCCTGGGTGTTGTTGGTCCACTTTAATGACCTAAGTGGCATGGAATAATCAGGTAAGATTTAGTGCGCTCGACTAGGGAAAACTGTGAGTAGGAACTTTAATTTCCGACCTGGACAAGGACTTAAAGCGGTCCTTCACCTTGAATAAGAGTCTATCTTATATGTTTCCCACACCCTGCACATACAGATTGCTCACATTAAAAATCATCCTACCTGCATCTACTGCATGTTATGAGCCTTTAAACATCCAAGATGGCGGCTTATGGAACATCAGGCAGCCTGCAAACAGGAAGTGCCTTCTGACTGTGCTGCTCTGCATTCTGGGAGTGCTGACCTTTTCCTGACCCCAGCTCTGCTCTGTCTGAGCAAAGCACAGCTATAACCTGCCCCCTGTACTTTATCCCACTCTCCTCAATAAGTGTGATGCTTCTGAGTCAAGATGGCAGCGCCCGTATCCTAAAGTCCTTAACAGAATGGGCAGCCCAGTGAGCTAAAGAATAATAAATAAGTGACTAAAAACTTAAAATATATTATTTTTAGATGCTATGGAATCGTTTAAGGTTTTGGGCTTTTCAATAAATCATGGTGAAGGTCCGGTTTAACCTGTTTGGGGCTGAGGGATCTAATGCCGTGAAGCAAATTTTATCATCAGGCAGGGGTCTGCATGCACACTATACTTATGAATTCAAGGATGGTTGTGAATCCACTGGCACTTTGCTTATTAAATGTTTAGGGACCGGTGGGATCCACAGTCTTACTAAATGACTGCATTCAGGTACTTCACTGCATTGTTATTTGGAACCTTTTCCAGCTGTTTTGTAAAGAGTTTTTGGCTTCTTCTATCTTTTGATGTCAAATGTGGCTCATGAAAATCTTAGTGGTAAATGTGTCTCATGTTAAGAAAGATTGGGCATGCCTGCATTAGCATAAGGGAAGGCTCCTGTCTACAACACCCTAAAATATTTCTAGCAGCAGGGCTCTCTTTAAGGGCCTGTGTCCCATCGGCCCCCACTGCAGTGTTGTGTCCCAGGGTGCTTGGCGGTGTGTATGGCACTTTAAGGAGTCTCGCGGTCGAACGTGGCAGTGGGGGTCCCGCATTCCCGAGCTTGTTGGACGCTGCAGGTGCGTTTTGCAAGGCTAAGGATGGGCCCCTATGCAGGGCACGGTGGTGTGAGGGAGCCGGGGACATGACGGCTGTACTGCTCTCATTGCTGGAGCTGCTGTTTTGTATGGGGATGGCGTAGGGAGGTATTTATTATGTATTTTGGTGGTGTTTTCATTTAAGGGTGTGGTTTAATGACAAAAAATGTCTGCGCATAGCACGCCGCCACACATGTCCCTCTTATCTGTTTTAAAAAGTTGGGAGGTATGTCTATAGTCCACCTTGGAGATAGAACCGGCTGAGCTATGCTACATCTTTCTTTATACATACTGACCCGATTATCTTTTCCATTATGTGATCTTTCGCTCTTTCAATCTCTCTCACTTTCACTGTGCTTATATCGAGTGCCCTGCTGGTGCTCAGTGAGGCCACCTCTTGGTCTTACTGGGGTCCTTTCTGTCTTGCTGCCCGCAGTGCTCAGGAAACAACTGGGTGCTGAACCGCACCTTAAGATGAAGCCACAGCACAATTCACCTTAGTGTGCTGCACTTTGCTTGTGCATTTATACCGCTTGTGTATAAGGGCTCTCAGTGTGCACCTGTCCATCTAGCTGGTTGTCACATGAACGGCATCCATGAGAGGCAACACAGACCTAGTATCAGGCTACATGGTGGGGGTGCTGAACGGGGATGCCCCCAGTCAGAACAAGGGGAACTAACTGGAAGTCCTTTTTAGGACTAGAAACTTTCTTGTGCTTTTGCTGTTCTTTTGAGCCTTGTGTGACCACCAAAGACCAATGGAGTTGGCTGAGCTGATGTTCACACAGCGTGCAGTGCACACACCTGTCAGGCTGACCCAGTTGGTTGCCATAAGAGCAGTGCACGAGACATAGAAGCTTTTTGCCAGTTTGGGGATTTAAAGCAGTCCTTCACTCTGAATAAGAGTCTATCCTATATGTTTCCCACACCCTGTACATACAGATTGTCCACATTAAAAATCATCCTACCTGCATCTACTGCATGTTATGAGCCTTTAAACATCCAAGATGGCGGCTTATGGAAGCTGCCATCTTATCAGGCAGCCTGCAAACAGGAAGTGCCTCCTGACTGTGCTGCTCTGCATTCTGGGACTGCTGACCGTTACCTGACCCCAGCTCTGCTCTGTCTGAGCAAAGCACAGCTATAACCCGCCCCCCTGTACATTATCCTACTCTCCTCTCCTCAGTAAGTGTGATGCTTCTGAGTCAAAATGGCGGCGCCCGTATCCTAAATTCCTGAACAGAGTTGCAGCCCAGTGGGGGAAAGAATAATAAGTAAGTGACTAAAAACTTAAAATATATTAATTTTAGATGCTGGGGAACCGTTTTTTAAGAGTTTGGGCTTTTCAATAAATCGCGCTGAACGTCCGGTTTAATTGTAGTCTTGGCACAGAGCATCCCAGGCAATATATGTATACAGAGGCTTCAGTCGTGTTTGTGTCCAGCTTTTGATTTAATGCTAATAGTCGTCAGTAGCCGCAGGCAGGGGAATGGCAGCAGCATGTGGTTTCCACATCAGTGATGAAGTAGTTTTGGCACCACTTTGGAAGAGCTGAAATATTAGTGAACTCTGATTCAATTATTGGGCAGACTTCATAAATAAAATGGAGAGCGGGCAGCACAGGTGCTAGCCATCTCCTGCTTCACTGTTGGCCTCATGTTCAGCTCCTGTTATTGACAGGACTGAAAAAATGTCTGGGGCCAGAAAGGCTGAAACACCAGTGGCAGATGCTCAGATGTACAGCGGTGTGCCAGGTCTGCTGTAACAGTTGGGGCAGAAAGGCTTCTTACAGCTTTAGGGTAGAGGATCACCTTAGTTATACCCACACTGAATGTAGACTTATTGTACCACCTTTTACAAATGAGCCAAATTAGCTTTTTTTTTTTTTTTTAAACCGGATCTTCACCCTGAATAAGAGTCTATCTATATACCCCTATATACCCCTGTATATACAGATTGGCCACATTAAAAATCATCCTACCTGCATCTACTGCATTTTATGAGCCTTTAAACATGCAAGATGGCAGCACATGAAGTCTGAGGCTGTTTGCAAACAGGAAGTGTCTTCTGACGGCGGCTGAGATTCTGGGATTGCTGTCCTTTTCCTGACCTCAGCTCAGCTACAACTTGCGCCCCCCTGTACTTTTCCCTCCCTCGTCCCCCTCTTCTCAGTATGTGATGCTTCTAAAGCAAGATGGTGGTGCCCGTCCTGAACAGAGTTGAAGCCCAGTGGTGGAAAGTATAAAAAGTTAATGACTAAAATCGTAAAATATATTCATATATTTTTTTAAAGGTTTGGGATTTTCATTAAATGATGCTAAAGGCCCAGCTTAATTGAGATAAATAAGTGTTCCCTCCTATACATAGTTCTGGAGCTCTTCGTCCAATGCTGGGCACTGCTCTGCTTGCACCAGGGGAATCCTTGGCCTTTGGTGACTCGCCTCTATGGGTTCAGAGACAGGTAAGAATTCTCACTCCTTTTTTAGGAGATAATGAACACCAATGGCAGTGTTGTCTACTGGATGTGAAGAATCCCACTTCACCACAAAACAGGAGCACCAAAATAATAAGCTAACAATCTACATCACAATATGCATCATTTTATTAAATTAATGACAAAACAACAGACAATCACATCACATACAAACACATTAAAACCCTGCATGTCCCAAATTTAAGACCAGAGCCCAAAAATTATAGGCATACAATCACTGGACACTCTCCTAGTAAACCTACTGAAGGGACTACTAATGAGTCAACTATATATTTTGAAAAATAGAAAAATGCTCAATAATTAACAAAGTGCAAAGTGCTAATCGAATACAGTTATATATATACAGATAGACACATGTGCATAGAATAAAGTGACTAGTGCAAATAATATATTTCAAAACTATACATTTTATCATCAATAGAAACTGAACACTGTACAACTGTATGAACAACTGATCAATACCACCAAGGTGTGTGAAATTATCAACAATCAAAATGATAAATAGGACAATACACAAAACACATAAGAGTCAAATACTTAGCACAGAATGACCGTTGCCGGACAGTAGGGAGGAGAGTGGGACTAGCAGGTGGGACACCTGCGCACGCGGCCGCCCGTGCCGCTTCGCTGGGTGAAACTGAACGTACTGGATGTACATTTTCACCTGCCTCTGAATCAGCTCCTAGGTAGACAATGAAAGTCAATGGCAGTGTTATCTCCTAAAAAAAGGAGTGGAAATTCTCACCTGGCTCTGAATCAACCCCGTGTGATTAATGTGGAAGAAACGGGCATGAAGGAGAAACTCTGGTGATTCCTATCTACACCCCTCCCATCCACAGTGACACAGTCACATGGAGGGGAGTCACCAGAGCCTCAGCAATAAAATAGCCTCCCTCCGATTAATTTGGTGGAAGCCAGGTATTATGGGGGGCATCGGTACAAATCAGTCCAAATGCTGGCAGAGCAATCATTCTGACCACTAGGAGCTGAGGGGTGCTTCCCTGGGAGACGCTGGACAGAAATAGGCCAGTGCCCGTTGTTGGAGGTGTGTATAGTGCATAGCTTATTAATTAAAAATGTAAAAAAAAAAAACAAAAAAAAATCCTGGGATTGAAAGGTCCAAATGGACAAGATCAAGGTGGAACCTAGCTTCACCCATCACCCAGCAATCTCTCTAACACAGCTACCTAATAATCGTTTGGAGAGATTTTTCTTTTCCTTGCACTTTGTGAAGGCTTGGTAAGACTTAATTGCAATTGTACAATCGGACTGTAAGGTATGTGCTCGGAATAGGACTTAAAAGGGGCAATTTTTACTATTTCTGCAGTCATACTTTCCTGGTCCCCAGCGTCACACGCACTGTTTGGGACCGTATGCCCCGCTGTTTGAAACCCCCCGGGGCACCGGTGATCTTACCTGATCCCGCCGACGGCCGCATCCCCGGCTTTTCTGCAGCTGCAGGAGTCCCCAACTCCCCTGTGGAGTGCGTGCTCTCGGCCTATCTGAATGGCTGGGTGCAGGGAGCACTTCACAGGGAAGCCAGGGATGCAGCCACCAGCCAGAAGTTTAAATCAGCGGCTTTATGTTGCGCATTTGTATGCGCCATTGGGCACGTGCCCGAGCATGCACCGTGGGAGCGGAGAAAGGTGGGCGATCTGGGAGGTTTCACATGGGGGGCACGGACCAATCACCAGGATAATCAACATCCTGGTGATTGATCCACTTTAAAGTGACCCTCTTGTTAAATAGGACAGGAGGGTCACTGAACAGAGCAGTGGATGGCATCAGATCCCCGTGCATGCCCACACCTGGTGCCTAAAACCTGCCTACTTCACAGCCCCAAAGCAGCATGCAAGCTCCAACGACCAGTCACGTGTGGCATCAGTCAGCTGTGATAACTGTTTTGTTTAGTATTGCTGCTGATTGGGGGCTCCTAGCACCATTTTACAAAGCAGGGCATCCCTTTATCAC
The DNA here is from genome assembly GCA_027917425.1 of Gastrophryne carolinensis. Classification (NCBI taxonomy): domain Eukaryota; kingdom Metazoa; phylum Chordata; class Amphibia; order Anura; family Microhylidae; genus Gastrophryne; species Gastrophryne carolinensis. The sequence goes on from CM051242.1 coordinate 136,593,216, forward strand.
ATATAAACCTTTCACTCTGCCATGTGGGTCTGCACAGAGCTCTATGTATCCAGACAGCTGGCAGTGATTGGCTGCGAGGAGCTGTGTCTAGGAATATAGAGATGTAGCAGAATGGAAGCTGACAGACACACCCTGTATCCATATTGCTGCACGGCAGAACAGCTACACAGGTTCACCTTTCTGCTGTGACAGTTAGGCAGTCCAGTGACGTTTTTCCATGTGTGCTTTAATTAGGTTTGGTTAATATGCTGCCCTATTTCCTATCTAATTGTGATAAAGCTCGCTTATTTGCAATCTAGTTTATCCATTTTGGTCTCTCGGGAGTCTGTGCAGCCTCAGATGAAGTTGTCAGAATTGCATTATTTTTAAGCCTTTTTTTTTTTTTTTTTTTTTTTTTTTTTTTTGCTGGAGCTATGGTTAAGGTGTATAATTTATTTTCTTCTTACAGGTAAGAGCAAAGAAGCAGAGATTAAAAGGATCAACAAGGAACTGGCAAATATTCGGTCTAAGTTTAAGGGTAAGAACGCCATTTATTTATTTATTCTGATACAAGAGCATCAAATGAGGGCTGCCGCATTCAGTAGCTAATGGAGGCTCACATTCCTCTTTGGACTGATGATCATCACCTTCATTCCTAAGGTGGCCACCCTCAGAGATAAATTATTTAATAGAATTACTCTTTTAAAGCGGACCAACACTGGTGCGGGTGTTGGTTCTGCCGCTATTAGACGGGGGAGGGCATGCAGAATGCTGATTAGCCCGCTTTAAAGTCATTGTCCAGGCACTGCTGTTAACCCTCTAACCAAGTTGCCCTACATATCCTCATTTTCCCAGTTTTGGTGTGTGTGTGTTTGATTAAAAAAAAAGTTTGCAATGTAGAGAAAACGTACTTTGTTTTGCATTGATTTCTGCATTGATTTCTAGACTTCCCATGCAGTGGGCTTGCCCCCTTTCCACGTGTACTCCCTGTATTAGCATAAGGCTTTCATTCATAGTGCAGCAGGAAGGAGGAAGAACTCAGAGGATCGACAAGAAGGGGGATTAGGGATTGGTTAGCAGCCAGGAGGGGGAGGAACAGAGGCATACATTCTGAATGGAGGGGCAGTCTGTTGTCAGGACTCCTATCACCCCAATTGATGGCAAATGCCCAGATGGTCATTCGACAAACCCAGAAATAAGTGATCCTCGACCATGATCAGCAGCTATTCAGGCATGGAACCTGCATGGTAAGATCAAACCTCTGCCTGGACAATGTACTTTAATGCTTGGCAATTGAGAGTGAAAGCAGCTGAATCCCCAGACGCTGGCACGCTTATCTGAATTGCTGTGCGTGGGAGCTTGCCACAGCCCAGAGATGCTGGCGATGCAGCAACTTTCGATCCCCATTGTTTGCATCGCAGAGGGAGCCGTCAGAAAAGGTATGGGGCGTTCACACAATCCAAATTGGGATGCCAGGGGAAGGCCAGTTGCCTGCTCTGGAATCTTTTAGATGCCTGGTTAGGTTTTGCTTGCTTTAGAGGGACTGGAAAACCAATGGCAATAATAAGGCAACAAGCAGTTTACCCAATGCTTGTCCCATGTGCAATCTCCTTCATTTCCTACAGTGCTAGGTAGAAGCTGTAGCTACAAAGTTTGCCCTGCTTTCAATTTCATTTCTCCAGGACCATGCAAAAAGTGGTCTAACAGCCGCTCTGTGTGCTGGTGCTCAATGCAAGCTAGCATGGTGAACCACAGTGGCCCCATAGCTGTCTATGACCACAACAGAGCACACATAAAGCTGTGCCATGACACACCCTCTCCAGCTCGGTTACAACTTATACATTGAAAAGCAAAGAAATTGGCTTAGGGTGCATGTGTGTAATATTATATATAATTTTGCGATGCTTTGAAATGGCTCATTTTACACTGTAACCAAGTGGAATAAGGTGGGAGGAAGTTGGCGTGTGCTTAAACAGAGACTTTAAGTAGGCTGTATACTTAAACTGACATTTACTGACCCCAGTAATGAGTAGTAAATAAATTTGGTCACCCAGTGGCTCAGCCTGTAAAACGTTCCACAGGATTTTATTTGCCTTTTAAACATTGCAAGCACAACAAGCTCCTATTTCCTCCACTTCCTGCTTTTGAGAAGTGTCCGCTTGCTGACAGTGCACAGACATGGCCTGTTTAAGCCTAGTGAACCATATTGTGTGAATGGAGAGCGCCAACCCAGTGAAAGTTATGCCTGGTCACGCCCTCCTTCCCCTTTCCTGCAATTGTAGGTCAGCTCTGATCATTACTACTAAGGAAGCAGAGGGGTATCTTGCTTGCTTCCGGCTCTAAAAGATTTGTTATCTTTCTAATTCAAGTTTGTATCCATATATTAAGCATTTCTATAACCAGAGAACAGGCTTCCCTTTTGTATTGCAAACACGGTCTGCACCTCCCCCCCCCCCCCCCCCCTCTCCCCACTAGCAGGTGCTGCAGCACCCTCGGCTCCAATGGCACATACATGGGCTCTCATTGGAGGAGGTCCAGCTCTGCTCCGGTAAGTCCCTTTTTATTTATGGGTACGCTATTGCAGTTTTTGAAGGGCTACTGTGAGTTATTTTCATGTTCTTCTTTTGTATTTTTTTTCTAGAGGGCAGGAGTCAGAGGTCTCTGATACCCCCCTTTCTGAGGGGGGTGAGGGCCCTTCCTCCTCCTCTTTCACCAGTGAAATTTCTTTTACCTCCAGAGGATTTGCCATATCTCTTTCATATGTTCATCCTTCTATGGGCATTGACGATTGACAAGTCTAAACATGGGTTCTATCCTGATTTTTTTTCCTGATTCCTCTATGACCTTCCCCATTCATGACTCAGTTGAAGAGGCTATTCTTATTGAGTGGAAGGATCCAGTTAAGAATGCTTATAGACCAGGCTCTCTTAAGAGGCATTATCCGTTCATTGTGGAAGACTCGCGTTTTTGGGATAAATGCCCCAAGCTGGTTCCCCTCTTTTCTAAGATCTCCAAGGGGGAGGATTTAGCTTTTGAGGACTTCATCCTCAGAGATGCTTTAGACAAGTCTCTAGGCATACTCTCTTGAAGGAAGCATGACAGGCTGAATCTTGTACTCTCAAACAGATTCTAGGCTCTACTTGCGTTGCCAGGAATCTTAATTATTTGCTTCAGCAGTTTAAATCATGTTGCTTAATGCAAACCAAAATTAATTATATTATGAGGGCTTTACCAATTCTCTTCTCAGCAGCCACTCTTCTGTCTGATGCCACGGAATCTGTGAGATTTTTGGCTCGGAATTCGGTGCATAGGATTTTGTGGCTGCGTACTTGGTCAGGGGGATACAGGTTCAAGTTTGCGCCTATGTGCCATGCCCTTTGACAGGGAATTCCTTTTTGGCCCAGAACTAGAGAACGTGGTAGACAGGTCTGCCAAGAGAAATAAGTCTTTTCCCACAAAGCGTAGGGATTTCAGGAATATAAACGGCCCTTTCTTATCAAGGACTTGTATAGATGGGCTAGAGAGGTCTCTTCTACTTCTAGGAGAGACAAGTTTAGAGGATCCACTCTGTACCCAATAGTCAATCCCTAAGAAGCAATGACGCGGGGTCCTTAATAGGTGTCTGGTTAAAACATTTCTGATACTGATAACTGATAATCCGAAATCAGCTGATTTTTTGAGTTGCTCTCCGCTGTCAGAGGCAGAATGGTCACTGAACCAGGAGGTGTTCAGATTTGTCTCCTGAAGGGAACTCTGGAGGTGGATCTTTTTGCCTCTGGTTGAATTAACACGCTGAAGAAGTTCTTCCTCAATCCCTCCTATCAAGCTCTATGAATAGACACGCTGGCTCACCAGTGGCATTTCCGTCTGGCTTACGCTTTTCATCCAGTTCGAAGCCTCCCTCAGGTTCTGTACAAAATACCCTGCCAGTCAGCCACGATTCTGTTGCTAGCCCCATGGTTGCCAAAGGGACCATGGTTTTCAACTCTAAATATGCTCTTCAGGGGTCCTGTGTCTTAGATCAGCTGACGTGAGCAGATCCAAGCGAGCTGATTAGATTAGAGGCCACATATGCGCCGTGGGGAAAGGAGAGTTAGACTGAGTGACCTGGGGGGTTTCATATAGCGGGGCATCTCTGATCAAGGACCAAAACCTAGGATAGTCAAAATCCTGGGTTTTGGTCCATTTTTAAATGACTGGAGGTCCTCTTCAAATCAACGCACAGAAGTCTGTTTCAACATACTGACACTCCTTTGGCAGTAAGAAACTTAGAGTGCCTGCAGCCTGGCTTTTTGCTTTTGATCTTTCCACATGCAGCTTTTTATTAGCAGCCAAAAACAAATATTCATGAGGCCATGAACGCACTCCTTGATCCTGTTCTACAAGCTGATTCCCCACTGGAGAACGCCACAGTTCGGAGATGCTTCCGCAGATTTCCATGCTGCTGTACTTTAGCCATCGTCTGCCCTAAAGGATATTTTTAATTTGCAACTGTTTCACTGAAGAAAAAAATGTGCGGACAAAATGGCAACAGTCAAGAGCCGTGTGTAATTAGAGAGCTCAACCTTTTACCCACATTTGTGATCCTACAGCTCTGCACAATGCAAGCACTACCCATATAGAGTATGTGGCTTATTAAATAACCTGTGCTGTGCAAAATGCATGCAAAGCTCTGTACAAATACTCTTCCTAGACGTTGCAGTGCAACATATACTGTGGGTGTGAACCAGACCTTTAGAGCCATCTCCCACTGTCACACAGTCACAGTCCTAGACGTCGCAGTGCAACATATACTGTGGGTGTGAACCAGACCTTTAGAGCCATCTCCCACTGTCACACAGTCACAGTCCTAGACGTCGCAGTGCAACATATACTGTGGGTGTGAACCAGACCTTAAGAGCAATCTCCCACAGTCGCACAGTCTTTTTATTATCAAACCTTGTAAATCTAAAACCTAAAATTTTAATTTTGGATTTTCTGTTCTTCCAGGTCTCTGACCTGATATCCTCCTTTCCCCTTCAGAGGTCAGAAAATTATTTGAAGGGTCTGTAAAGCCAAAAGTAAAAACAAGACAAACTACTCCCCTTTTCTCCCCTGCAGCAGAAAGTGCTCAGAAACCGTCCAGTTTCTGAATTCTGTTTGCCTGGTGTCCTTCGGCACTCCCACCACCCTTCACACTGGTCTCAGTGCCTGGGCACGCCCCTGCCATTTGCTACAATTCATGGGTGTGCCAGACACTGCCTTGCCACTCTTTTGCCATTGCAGTGAGTAAATATGGGCATGCACAGGCACTGCGACTAACAGAAAATCAATGGGCATCGAATATGTTTTTTTCCCCAATGAAGATGATTAAAATAGCCCAAAACGTGACCAAAATGAATAAGGAGATTAGAATGCCACACGTCCCGCCATAGGAATCATTTTGGTCACATGTTTTGGGCTATTTTAAAGTGATTGGCAATTCAAAAGTTAAAAAACAAATATCGGTAGCTTAGCTTAGCTTACCTTACATTGGCCTTGATTCACAAAGAGTTGAAAAAAAAACTCTCATGGTAGTAAAATATTCAATTCATGCGAAATAGCCTGAGAATTTCACTGTTAGTGAATCACTCGTTAGGAAGACAATGAAAGTCAATGACACTTTTTTACTCTTGAAAAAGGTATTGAACCTTTTACCTGTAGTAAAAAGTGCCATTGACTTTCATTGTCTTCCTATCTGGTGATTCACTAACAGTGAAATTCTCAGGCTTTTTTCTCATGAATTGAATATTTTACTACCATGAGAGTTTTTTTCAACTCTTGGTGAATCAAGGCCATTGAGTCACTCTAGCACTCACCTTCCTGCTATGTTGGTCTACATAGTGAGGAAATTGCTTTCTCATTCAGCTTTCAGTCTCCACCCTGCTGACCTGGTCATTCAATCAACCTTCAGTGGATCTAGATGTCCTGGCTGCCTTTCTCTGCAGCTATGAAACCCCGCCCTCTTCCCTCCTTTTTGGACACACTATGTGCTGGCAGGCTGGAGACACTGCAGCATCTCTCACCCCCTATTTCTGGACACACTATTTGCTGGCAGTAATAACTAGAGGCACAACAATGTGCTTATTTTTTTACTATGATATATGTAGAGCATGCAGGGTGCTTACGTCACATCGCTGTTGCCACACCCACTGTTTCTCCTCATTGTTTTCTCTACATCTCCAATGCACTAATACTTTTACAAATAACTTAGGAACTACTGGGTCTTTTTGAAAAGCGTATTGAAGTTTGGGACCATGCAATCTGTATCCCGAGACAATGGGGCAACAATCGGGATTGCCTTTAATATAACTTTAATCGCCCTCCATTAAAAGCTTTGTTTTATGGGAGGAGCTGGATACCCTTCTGCTATCAAATCAAAGGGGGATTGCCCAGGTCACCCAAAAACCCACCTTTGTTTCAGGTCCAACGGCGCGTGCAGTGGGTGCATCCCCGCTATCCCTTTAGCATGGTGCGTTCCCTCGCCAGGCATTTGTGGATGGTGGACATGGCCGCACTCTGTTAAAGTGGACCAACACCCAGGGGGGATCGGCCCGGGAATCTATAAGATTCCCGGACCGATCAGATCCCTCCCCGCGGGGCATCCGAAATCGGGATGTCCCGCGGGGAGGAACCCCCCAGGAGGCCCACAATCCTTACCTTACCGGCGATCCAACGGCGCATGCGCGAGACGCGGCCGCGTCTCTCGCTTCCCTCTAGCAGGGCGTGCTCCCGCGCTGGCCGTTTTGTGAATGGCCGGCGCAGGCGCGCTCCCTGTTAGAGGGAAGCGAGAGACGCAGCCAATGACAGCGCTCTGGTATGCGCGTCCAAGCGGCTTTGGACGCGCATACCAGAGCTGCTCTGAGCGCTGTCATTGGCCGGACAAGGTCACGTGGGAGCGGGGAGAGGTGAGTTTTTGCGGCAATCGGGGGGGTTTCACACAGCGGGGCACCCCCGATCGGGGTGCCCCACCTAAGTGGACCAACACCCAGGATAGTCAAAATCCTGGGTGTTGGTCCACTTTAAAGGGTAGCTGCTGATGCGGCTGCCAGCGCACTTGGATCTGGACGAGAGGCTGCGCATGTGCCGTAGGGCCGAGGAAGGGTGAGTTTGGACGACCTGGGGGTTTCACACAGGGGGTTTCATTCCTGATCGATGTGGGTTGGGGGGGCAAAGTTCCACTCCTGTGACCGGAGGGTAGTGTAGTGTTCAATTCTCAGTCGGACATGGCTGAAGTGCCCTTGGGCAAGGCTTCTAACCCTGCCCCCCCCCCCCCAGCTGCCTCTTTTACACAAGCGTGTTTGTCTCATTGCAAGGATGACTTTAATCAGAAGGAAGAATTCCTGTGTGCACAAGCATACATTGACCATATATGTCCCAAAAACCCATGTCCTAAATTGTTGATGACATAAGGACTTTATCTTAGGATAGATGTATTCTTAACCCAGGCATGTTTAAATTCAGTCAAAAAGACTGCAGGGCCAGCCATTTCCAACTTCTGGGTACATCCCAATTTGGGATACCCTGCTTTGTGAAACCCCCCCGTTCGAGCTATATATGCAGTGGTCCAGCAGCCCCACAGTGCATGAGTGGGCTGCAGCGTAAGCTTAAGCTGGAGAAAGTGCGGCACCTGGTACTCTATAATCGATTGTGGAGTGATGCACTTTATTCTGATTGGCTGTCAGTTCTAATTTGGGACTGGCTAAAATATTCTGCTTTCCCAAAGGTTTCACAAATGGGGATGCAAAATAGGGATACCCCAGTAAAGCAGACCAAAACCCAGGTCCTGGTTCGCAGGGACCTAAGCATTCCTAAGCCATCCCCATTGTTCATGAATGTCACAAAGCTCGGCTCCTGGGTAGAGCTGCAAATTCAGTGGCATGTCAGTCCCCCTATCTCTGTGCAGTGGCACCACTGCTGTATCAGTGGTAAGTAGCTGGCATGTCACACCGCAAGCTATGGCAGCCATGCAGTAGCACTGTGCTAATGATTATGTGAGTTTATTTCCTGTTCAGGTCGCTCCATTTCTGACCAGTGGGTATTCCGCCACAAGGTGCCGCAGTGACTGCAAGATGAAAATCGAAGCTCCTCCCGGCTCATATAAGGCAGCTGTCTCCCAAAATCCCCCAAAGTTCTTGCAGTCAGACTGCGAAGATGGATGCTTTCTCTGTATGGAAATCGCAGCCGAGCGGGGCATCCCAAGCCTGTCGGCCACTGCAAACCTATTTCCACCTGTTCCAGGACCCATCCTGCCTCCCAGCCTTGGCTGCGGTTCGGGTGACTGTAGGGGAACGTCTAGGGTCGGGCGTTCACAGAGCTAGGCTCTGGGCCGCAGACCCTATCCCAAAGGGTAGCCGGCCATAGGCAATGGTGAGCCTATAGGGAACCACCTAGGGACCCCTTATTGCCATGTATCCCACATGCTTTATTTTGCTTGTCTGTGTTGTGAACTTTTGTGCACTTTTTTGACCATTTTTTTTTCTACTCGCCTCCCTCGCTCCTGTTCCTCTTCGCCTCTCCTCATGTCGGCTGTGAGGGGGCCGCCTGCTGCGGGCTCCATCGCTCGGGCGCCAGGCCGTTGCTGTGCCGGCGCGGGTGCGCTCCGCGGCGGGGAGGAGGCCTCCCCGTGGGTCTCTTTCCCTCCGGGCGCCATTTTTTGCTTCCCTTCTGGCGCCCGGAGCTCGCGCGCTTGGGGGGGGGGGGGCGAGGCCACAAGATCGTCGCACGGACCGCCCCTCGAGGTGCTTACTCAGGCGCTTTGGCGCTTTTTCCCTGCGGTCTGCGGCGCATGTGGACGCTACTCCTGCTGCTGCTGTGGCCTCGAGCGCCTTCCGGATGCTGCCCTGCCTGGGGTCTTCACTGCGGTCTGCTCCGCTTCATGGTGGTCCGTGAGTCCAGCTTTTTTTCATGATTGTTAATTTTTCTGTGCATGCGCTGTGGGATGCTTATTTTGTCCCCTTATGTCTTCCAGACTGGTCCCATTCTGTTCATTGTTGTGGTTCCTCCCGGTCTCTTTATTGCTTTTATAGCCTCGGCCATGGACCATAGCGTCCGGCTTGGCGGCAGGGCTTCGGCCCTGCTGGTTGCGCTCCGTCGCTCTATCAGGCTGCGGCAATGGGCGGCCAACGGCGCTGCCAAGAAATCGCTCACTGGTATCCCCTTTTTGGGGCTTTGGTTATTCGGGGAGCCTCTGGATCTCCTCATTAAGGATGGGAGACTTCCTCAGCGATGGAAGCCTCTGCGGCCCTTTCAGGGCTCGTCTACCTTTCACTCCTTTCGAGGAGGAAGAGGCTCCTCCTTTTCAGGTGGCCGCAGAGACTCCTGGGGACGAAGTAGGTCCCGTGGCTGACCCAATCCCTCTTGGCTCTCCAAGTCCAAGCCCCCTGCCAAGACCCCTCAGGCATGAGGAGGCACCCTCACCCATTCAGGTGGGGGGACGGATTCTGCTATTTGCTCACGTCTGGAGACTGCACGTCTCTGATCGGTGAATTCAGGAGGTGTGTCCTCCAATTACAAAATAGAGCTGGCAGCTTGGCCGCCCCCAAGATTTCTTCAGCCGCGGATATCCCAGAACCCATTGACGGCACAGGGCCTAAGAATGGCTGTCCAACGTCTTCTATTGTCCGGGGTGATTTGTCCTGTGCCTCACCAGGAACGGGGTCGAGGGTTCTATTCTAGTCTGCTGTGAGTTCGCTTCGGCCGGGCGACTTCTTGACCACGATGGACATCAGGGATGCTTACCTGCACATCCCTATATTCCAGGGACATCAGAAGTTCCTGAGGTTTGCTCTGGAGGATCAGCATTACCAGTTTGTGGTGCTGCCATTTGGGACTTCCTCAGCCCCCTGGGTGTTCACCAAGGTTCTGGTGGGCGTTATGGCCCTTCTGAGGAGTCAGGGCATCCGGGTTCTTCCTTACCTAGACAACTTGCTGATTGCTGCTCATTCCCTTCAACAGGCCGAGAGCGACACCCGGACGGTGCTGTCCACTCTCGAGGAATTCGGCTGGGTGGTCATTTACCCCAAGTCTTCGATCACTCCCTCATTGGTGAGGTCCTTCCTGGGCATGACATTGGACACCTCTCAGGTCAAGGTTTTCCTCCCCTAGCAGAAGGTGGAGGGCCTTCAGACACAGATGCGGACCTTACTTTCGTGCCAGCAACCATCCATACGTCTGTGGATGAAGCTGGTGGGTCTCATGGTGTCATGTTTCGAGGCTGTGCCTTTCGCACAGTTCCACATGAGGCTTCTTCAATTGAATCTTTTGACCATTTGGGATCGTACACCGGGGCAGGTCTTTTCTGACTCCTTGTTGGGAGATTGTCACCACGGACGCCAGCCTGACCGGCTGGGGAGGTTTTTGGCAATCGCTGAAGTTCCAGGGTCAGTGGGACCCGCAGGAGGCCCATGTGCCTATCAATCTGCTGGAGCTGAGAGCCATCCTGTTGGTGCTTCTTCACTTGACCCCCCCATCTTCGGGGTTGTGCGGTCCAGGTCCGCTCGGACAATCAGACGGCGGTCACCTACATCAATCACCAGGGAGGGACTCGGAGCAAGCGAGCCTTCAAGGAGGTGACCCAGATTCTGACTTGGGCGAAGGAGAATGTTTCCCTGCATCTCGGCGGTTTACATCCCCAGGGTGGAGAACCAGGAGGCAGACTCCCTAAACAGGGGGGTCTCTAGTCTGGGAGAATGGTCCCTCAGCAACAAGATCTTTCACGCTCTGTCGCCACTGGGATCAGCCGGATGTGGATCTGTTTGTGTCCCGACACAATCACAAGCTTCGTCTCCCTGTCAAGGGATCCTCTGGCCTTCACCACGGACGCTCTGGCAATTCCTGGGACGGAGTTTCGACTCCTTTTCCTCCATTTCCACTCCTGGGTCGAGTGCTGCGCAAGATGGCCCAGGAGGGGGTGCCAACCATTCTGGTGGATCCTCGTTGGCCGAGGCGGTGTTGGTTCGCGGACATAGTTCAGATGTCAGTGGATCGCTATGTCATGCCCGACGATCCAGGGCTTCTCACTCAGGGGCTGTTACACCACCCCAATTTACAAATGCTGGCTTTGACGGCTTGGCTGCTGAAACGTCTGAAACATCTTGACGGGGCTGTCTGCCCCGGTCGTGCGTACCACGATTCAGGCTCGGAAGAAATCCTTTACTACAGAGTCTGGCACGCTTACATTGCCTGGTGTGAGTCTAGGGGTTTTCCCTGTCGCACGTTTTCCTTTTCTAGGATTTTGGAGTTCCTACAACATGGATTGGATTCAGGTCTCCAGCTGAGTACCCTCAAAGGTCAGGTTTCGGCCTTGGCTATTTTTTTCCAAAGATCCTTCGCCAATCATAGACGTATCAAGACTTTTTTCCGAAGAGTTACTCATGTACATCCACCGCGTAAGCCTATGTTACCGGTGTGGGATTTGAACTTGGTGCTTTCTGCTTTCCAGGGTCCTCCCTGCTTTCCAGGGTCCTCCCTTTGAGCCCTTGTGTGACGCTGCTTTATTCATTCTGACTCTAAAGGTGGTCTTTTTGGTAGCTATCACTTCGGTGCGTTGCGCTTCAGAGCTGGCGGCGCTTTGTATGAAGCCTCCTTACTTTGAGCGGCATCAGGATAAGGTGGTTTTTCGCTTTAAACCGGATTTCCTACGTAAGGTTGTCTCTTCCTTTCATCTCAATGAGGACATTGTCTTGCCTTCCTTGTGTCCTGCGCCTTCTAATTCTAAGGAGACGATCCTCCATGCCTTTTGGATGTGGTCAAAGCCCTTAAGTATTACCTGGTTGCTACGGAATCCTTCAGGAAATCTGATTCTCTTTTTGTCCTTCCTGACGGGCCTAGGAAGGGCTTGCCTCCAGCCAAATCTACTCTCAGCAGGTGGATCAGACAGGCGGTGGTGCAAGCGTATTCTGCCAAGGGGAAGGAACCCCCTTTTCGGATCACAGCTCACTCTACCAGAGCTATTGGAGCCTCTTGGGCTTTTCAGCACCAGGCTTCGGTTGAACAGGTTTGTAAGGCCACCACTTTGTCTTCAGTTCATACCTTTACTAAGTTTTACAAGGTTGATGTTAGGGCCTCAGCTGACGCTGTTTTTGGCCGTAAGGTGCTTCAGGCGGTAGGGTCATGAACTACGTGCTGTTGCTTACTGGGGATCCCACCCTTCTTTTGGACACTGCTTTTGGATGTCCCACTGGTCAGAAATGGAGTGACCTGAACAGGACACTGGTAAAAATACAATTCTGTGAGTACTCGCCTGTAGAATTGTTATTGGTAGTGTTCTGTTCAGGTCGCTCCATCCCACCTTTTTTCTGTTATCTCCGTTGCCTGTTATGGTGATTATTTTGTAGTTGTTTTTTTGAGAGGGTACATGCTGAAGCTATGTGATCTAACATGGTTTCTGGCCTCCTGGCATGTCTCTGTTTTACTGCTTTTGAACCACTGGGGGATTTTGGGAGACAGCTGCCTTATATGAGCCGTGAGGAGCTTCGATTTTCATCTTGCAGTCACTGCGCCACCTTGTGGTGGAATACCCACTGGTCACAAATGGAGCTACCTGAACAGGACACTACCAAAAACAATTCTACAGGTGAGTACTCACAGAATTGTATTTTCAATACCCAAATCAGGCTTAGCAGTGAGGTGGTGAAGACTTCCAATGGTTAAAGTTCCTAGTTAATAGCATTTCATCCTGGGCAGAGAGATGTCTACTCCAGATCCACAGTTTAAGTAGAACAGATTTTTCTTTTATGGTCATTTGTATTGGAGCGGCAACATGTACATGCAGACTTTAATATTGCTTACAGCTGTCTTTTAAGTGTGTGTGTATATAATGTATATATATCATCCTGTCTGCTTTTTTTTTCTCAGGAGATAAAGCCCTAGATGGCTACAGTAAGAAGAAATATGTGTGTAAGCTGCTTTTTATTTTCCTGCTGGGTCATGACATTGATTTTGGACACATGGAAGCGGTCAACCTGCTTAGCTCAAACAAATACACAGAGAAGCAGATAGTAAGTTGGTTGTTTTGGTCATACCAGCCTCCTCATGGTTTACAAGTGAATAGTATAATTTAAACCGGACCGACATAACTCACAGTGCACAGTTCCAGGAAGCCCAGCAGCACTTCCTGTTTGCAGTTGGCCTGCAAGTCCACTTAGCGCCATTTTTGTTTTTAAAATTTACCACAGAAAGAATTAGAAAATGGTAAATTATTTTATGTGCAGCAGTCTAAATTACCGTGGGGAGGGATACATATGAGCATGGTTTGTTGTGTTGGTCTGGTTTAAGTCATTTTTGACTGTTGGTCCGCTTTAAGTCTATGCCAAAGTGCTCTTTAACAGTTCTCTTCATTACAAGATGAGCAGGGTCTGTCCCCTCTGATACCCTGAGAAACCTAGCACCCCTGGGTTTTATTTCTATCAGGAGAAGAAACCACAAGCTTGGCGGGAGTTTCATTCAGTTCGAGTGTATTCCTCGCATTAGCTGATGTTTTTATAAGGATTTTTAATGGTACACAATTTTGCAATACTTCTTTTAATAGCTTGGGATACAGTAAGTGAGCTCATAAGGAACTGGCTTTTTGCCTTTGTGACACCCACACTAATAGTAGGAAATTTGAGTGCTCTTCAGATTTAACATGACAAAGCAGAAAGTTTAACAGAAACTGCTTTAGTGTGTCATGTTTTGATCCTTATGACACCCATAGATTTTTAGTATTTTACTTGGTTTCTTTGTATTTTACTTCCTGGCAACCCCACTGGAAGATCAGACGTAATTCTTTGGTTATGTAGTAGAAAGTCCATGCGTCGCAGTGGTAACCAACATAAAATGTCTGGATCCTATGCCAATAAAACCCTGTAGCACAAGATCTATGCCTTGTGATATCTATGGACTTCATATTAAAATGGGATCAAAATCCTCTTTTTAAATATATTCCCCACAATCCTCACCCAATGGGCAGTTTCTTTTTTGGATGCATGCTATATTCTCTCTTTTCCAAGGAATAGATCCAGCAATTTTCCCAGATTTCCAGGAGATTAGCAATTGCCAAATTGCATTGTGCCCCCCCCCCCCCCCCCCGCCGGAGAGTTGAACAAGTTGTTCAAAACTCATTGTTTATGAAATGCCTGCCCTCGGGACCGCAATTTAATATATTTGCCGAGTTTGGTTTTGCACCACTTTTAGATATTGGTCTGCTTTTGAAGGAACTTTTTTAGGTGCCCTAGAAAGCCTAAAAGTATCCACCATATCTTATTTGGGAGATTTACATTTTTTTCTCTGTTTTATGGGTGCTGCTGAAGACCACTCTGTCACTAGGATGTTTTCCCATTGAGGTTACAAATGCTATTACATCATTTTAGGAAGTTCCAGTCCTCCAGTTTTCATTTTTACCTATTCTCTATAGCAGTAGTTTCCAACCCTACAAGGCCCACATACAGGCCGGGTTTTATGGATCTATGCTGCTGCACTAATTACCTCCCCTGTGCGGAAATCTGTGTGGAGATAAACCTGTCCTGTTGGTGGGCCTTGAGGAGGAGGGTTGGAGACCCCTGCTCTATAATATGGACAGCACCAGGTAAATACATTCAACTCTTAAATAGCATTGGCCTCTGATTCAGTGTGTTTTTGTTCTAGGGCTACCTTTTCATCTCTGTCCTGGTGAATTCCAACAGCGAACTTATTCGCCTTATTAACAATGCCATTAAGAATGACCTGGCCAGCCGTAACCCCACCTTCATGTGTCTGGCCCTGCATTGCATCGCTAATGTGGGCAGCAGAGAAATGGCAGAAGCTTTTGCATCAGAGATCCCTAGAATACTTGTTGCTGGGTAAGTGGCTCTTAAATTTTAGGTGTTCAGTTTAAAGAAAAGATCTTACTAGATGAGTGAACATGAGTAAATGTGGGGGTTTTACCAGTGTCCCAATGGTTTCTTGTGTGGAGAATTTCAGCATCGTAAAACTTGTATTCAACAGCACCTGTGAATGTTGTTAGTTAATTTGCCAAAACCTGATGCTCTTATCCACTAAAATTTGATTATGTATGTTTGTCTCTTCGGTCATAGTGACACAATGGACAGTGTAAAGCAGAGTGCTGCACTTTGCCTTTTACGATTATACAAGACCTCACCTGACCTTGTGCCAATGGGTGAATGGACATCACGGGTGGTGCATCTACTTAATGACCAGCACATGGTAAGTGGTACAAATTTATATGGATGCTGCTACAGAGATGGCATTGTCCAGTACTCTCATCCCAGCGCAATCCGCATTAAAGAATATTGTGGTGCACTGGGTAGGCACATTGAATTTATTGTGCACGCGCTATGTCAGGTCCATAGCTGAAACACTGTCACCTTCTACACTTCACTGGTTCATGTGGGGCAACTCAGTGGCATCACTTAGCAATGGGGTCTTCACTTTCAGAAATTAAATGTACGTTCTCAACACACAGTGCCAGCTGAAAGTTTGGACACAATATTTTGAAACTTCAGTATGAAGTCGTAAAAACTATGAAGGAACATTTTTGGAATTGAAGTGGACCAACACCCAGGATTTTGACTATCCTGGGTTTTGGTCCACTTCGGTGGGGCACCCCCAACGGGCAGCCCCAGAAAACTCACCTCACCCCGCTCCAACGTGACCGCTGTAGCCAATCCCCGCCGCCGGAGAAGCGAGAGGCAGCGCCGGACAAGCAGAGCGCGTCCGCCTCCCGCGCGTCCCTCTTACAGGGATCGCACCCGTTTGTGAATGGCCGGCGCGGGAGCGCGCCCTGCTAGAGGAACGCGCGGGAGGCGGCGGCCGTGCATGCGCCGCTGGAACATGGAAAAGGTAGGATTGTGGGCTTCCTGGGGGGTTTCACCCCGCGCGACATCCCGATTTCGGATGCCCCGCGGGGAGGGATCTGATCCCCCCTGGGTGTTCCACTTTAAGCAGTAAACAGAAGTCCCTTTTAGCTCAGACAGCTTTGCACACTTTTGGCAAGATTTGTCAATGGTCTTCACAAGGTGGTGACTTGGAATGGCCTTAAACGTGTTACCAGAGGTGTTGAGCGCTTCTTGGCTGCTTTTACTTCCTTCTGTGGTCCAACTCATCCCAAACCCTGTCCTCTGATGTAGAACTGCATTACTCTCCTTCTTGGAGCTGTGTTTTGGAGTTGTCCTGTTAAATGATAGTCCCACCAACCCAGATGGGATGGTAGGGTGCTGCAATATCGGGGTCATGCTAAATATCTGGTTAAGCATGTTTTACCTTTTGAGTGTACTGTCAGGTGTGAACTGAAAGTCCATGCCCAGACACACGCTAACTTCTTTCCATTTTCTCCCCTTTGGGCACATTGTGTAATAGGACCTTTCAAAGCATACCTTAAGTACAATTTTCTTCAATTTCTGAGTTGCTTTGAGTCATGAACATGCTCAAATGTGGCCAGAGACAACGGCAGGACAACTGTGACTTGGTCACTCACTATGATAGCACAAGGGGCAGAGTGGCTGCTATGAACACTTTATTCTTAGTATACAGTACGTCCTGCTCCAAATCTAATACTTACAGTTGAGACATCGAAAATAGGCTCCTCCCGGCCCCTCAAATACCCAGGGACCTCCCACAAATCCCCAGAATTTCTCTGCAGTCTGGCTGCGAAGGACGAGAAATTGGCTCTCTACTCGCAGGTGAGCGGGGTTATTAACCTGCGGCCCTGTAGGACTATTCCCACCCGTTCCTAGTAATATGCCTCCCAGCCTTGGCTGTGCTGGTCGGGTGAAGGTAGGCAGCACCACTGTTGGGTACTTAGGAGCGCTGCTCCACTGCAATCCCCCACCAAAGGGTAGGCGGTTCAGGCTTATGGTGAGCCTCTATGGGATGCCCCTCCCGCACTATTGCCCCTTGCCCCTACCTATCGGTGGGTCCTATTTAAGTGGCCGCCATCCTCCCTCATTCTCCTTGTAGTCTTCGGGGGAAAAGAGGGGGGGGTGTATGTGTATAGATATATATATATATATATATATATATATATATATATATATATATTGCATTTGTGCCAGTTACACTGTCTTTTCACATGCCTTTATTCTTGTGTCAGCTGCCGCGCTGACTTCTGTGGTGCAAGACAGGGAAGGGGGGTTTCTTTCCCTGGGGCCCGGCGAGATTTCTGGGGTAGAGGCAGAGGACGTGGACGTCCTGGCTCCTCCTGGGGTCCCAAAGCTAAATCCTCTCCCAAGCCCTCTCAGGCATGATGGGGCGCCCTCACCCATCCGGGTGGGGGGATGGCTGCAGCACTTTGCTCACGTCTGGAGGCTTCATGTCTCAGAACGGTGGATTCAGGAGGTAGTGTCCTCCGGTTACAAGTTGGAGTTTGCTGCCGATCCCCCTCCAAGGTTCATCAGATCCCGGATTCCTCAGGACCCTGTGTCAGCTCAGGAGCTAGTGCAAGCAGTGCAAGGCCTACTGGAGCTGGTGGTCATCTGCCAGGTCCTCTTAAGAGAAAAAGGCAAGGGCTTTTATTCCAACCTATTCACAGTACCCAAAAAGGATGGTTCTGTCAGGCCCATCCTGGACTTAAAGATTCTCAACAAGTTTGTCAGGGGCAGGCGCTTTCGCATGGAGACTCTGCCATCAGTTCCCTGCGCCAAGGGGATTTCATGACTTCTGTGGACATCAAAGATGCTTACCTTCATATTCTTGTGTTCCCAGGTCATCAAAGGTTCCTCAGGTTCGCTCTGATGGATCAACACTACCAATTTGTGGCCTTGCCCTTCGGCCTCACTTCAGCTCCCAGGGTGTTCACCAAGGTGCTGGCTGGTGTGATGTCTCTGCTCAGATGTCAGGGCGTCCGCGTGCTTCCCTATCTGGACAACATCCTCATTACTTCCCAGTCTCTACATCAGGCAGAGTTGGATACTCAGCTGGTGGTGTCCACTCTGGAGTCATTTGGATGGGTGATCAACCATCCCAAGTCCTCACTGTCCCCTAGGAATGATTCTGGATACAGTTCAGGCAAGGATCTTCCTTCCTCAGCAGAATGTGGATAGTCTGATTGCACAGGCTCAGTCCCTCCTAGCTTGTCCCCATCCCTCCATCTGGCAGGGGATGCAGCTGGTGGGCCTGATGGTGGCGTGCTTCGAAGCGGTCCCTTATGCTCAGTTCCACTTGAGACCTCTGCGACTTCACCTATTGTCTGTATGGGACAAGGACCCAGCGTCCCTGGACAGGGTCTGTGTGCTTTCCCCCCTGGTCAGGAGGTCCCTCTTGTGGTGGATGGACTCAAGGAACCTGTTGGGGGGCAGATGCTTTCTTGCCCCTTCCTGGGAGCTGGTCACCAGGGATGCCAGTCCCTGTGGGTCCAGGGTCTTGGAGCTGCGAGCGATCAGGTTAGTTCTGGCTTGCTTGAATACTCATCTTCAGGGCCTGCCTGTTCAGGTGCGCTCGGACAACCAGACGGCAGTTGCCTACATCAATCATCAGGGAGGGACCCAGAGCAAGGGGGCCCTCCAGGAAGCGTCTCTGATCCTGACTTGGGCGGAGGCCAGTGTCCCCTGCATTTCAGCTGTGTACATCCCGGGGGTGGAAAATCGCCTGGCAGACTCTCTGAGCAGGGGGACCTCTCGCCAGGGAGAATGGTCCCTATGCAGCAGGGTGTTTCAATCGGTGTCACCGTTGGGGCCAAGCAGATGTGGATCTGTTTGCGTCCCGCCACAATCACAAGCTTCCAGCCTTTCAGTTCCTGTATGTCTTCCCCCCCCAATTCCCCTGCTGGGCAGGGTTCTGCGCAAGATTGCTCTGGAAGGGGTGCCAGCAATTATGGTGGCCCCCAGGTGGCCAAGAAGAGTGTGGTTCGCAGACGTGGTACAGCTGGCAGTAGGTCAATACGCTCTGCCCTTGGTGCCAGATCTGATCACTCAGGGCTCCCTACGCCATCCCAATTTACAAACTCTGGCTTTGACGGCTTGGCTGCTGAAACCTCCATTTTGATGGAGAAGGGTCTGTCTTCCTCAGTTGTGGATACTTTGATTAAAGCTAGGAAGAAGTCTTCCTCTTCCATTTATTACAGGGTTTGGCATGCCTACATTGACTGGTGTGAGTCTAGGTCTCTTCCCTGTCATGTGTTCTCTATTCCCAGGATTCTGGAGTTCCTGCAGCATGGGTTGGAGATGGGGCTCCAACTCAGTACTCTGAAGGGTCAGGTTTCTGCCCTGGCTATTTTTTTCCAGAAGTCCTTTGCTCAGCACCCTCTGATCAGGACTTTTTTTCCAGTGTCACCCATGTGCTTCCCCCACGTAAACCTATGGTGCCTTGGTTCTGTCAGCCTTGCAGGGTGCTCCCTTTGAACCTGTGCAGGATGCTGCCTTGGCCATTCTTATGCTCAAGGTTGTGTTTCTGGTGGCTATCACTTCTGTCAGGCGTGTGTCTGAGTTGGCGGCGCTGTCCATCCAGCCCCGCTACGATGAGAGGCACCAGGACAAGATGGTGTTTCGTTTCAAACCTGATTTTCTGCCTAAGGTAGTGTCTGCCTTTCATTTGAATCAGGATATTGTTCTTCCTTCTTTGTGCCCTAATCCTAGCAATGCTAAGGAGAGAGTTTTGCACTCTTTGGATGTGGTTAGGTGTCTGAAGTACTATCTGGTGGCTACTGCACCTTTCAGGAAAACTGATGCTCTTTTTGTGTTCCCTTCTGGTCCTAGGAAGGGTTTGGCTCCTGCCAAGTCTACTATCAGCAAGTGGATTCGTCAGGCTGTGATTCAGGCCTACTCTGCTAAGGGGAAGAATCCTCCCTTCCGCCTTACTGCTCATTCCACTCGTGCTATTGGTGCCTCTTGGGCTTTTCAGCACCAGGCTTCTGTTGAACAAGTTTGCAAGGCCGCTACTTGGTCTTCTGTTCATACCTTTTCAAAGTTTTACAAGGTAGATGTTAGGGCCTTAGCTGATGCTGCTTTTGGCTGCAAGGTACTGCAGGCGGCAGTGGTTTAAACTGCCTGCTGCTGATTTTTCTTGGGGATCCCACCCTACTTTATGGACACTGCTATTGGATGTCCAACTGTAAGTATTATATTTGGATCAGGACATGCTGTATACTAAGAATAATAGATTACTTGTAGAATTGGTATTACGAGTATACAGTACGTCCTGCTCCAACCCACCCTTGGTTTGCATTTTCTTGGATCTCCTGTATGGTGATTGTTATCATTGTTATAGTTGATAGTTTGGATTGTTTAATTCTCCCGGCTTCTCCTTAACTGCTTTTCAATGCTGGGGATTTGTGGGAGGTCCCTGGGTATTTGAGGGGCCGGGAGGAGCCTATTTTCGATGTCTCTGCAGTCCAGCGCCATCTGGTGGAGTATATCCCAACTGTAAGTATTAGATTTGGAGCAGGACGTACTGTATACTCATAATACCAATTCTACAGGTGAGTAATCACAGACTTGTATTTTTGCATGGGCCTGGAGGAATAAAAATTAAAGGAGGGCAACGTTGGGAGTCCTGCTATGTATCTACCATGAAATGGTATGCACCTGATCTCACTTGGATGGGAGACCATCTTGGGCCACTACCTTTTGAGCTATCCTCTGCCCCCTGAATCTTCTGACCAGGGCGATGGGCTGTCTGAGGTGAAGAGGATTTTCAATCATGCCTTACCTAGATGACCTCCAGTCATTAGCCGGTACAGAGGTACAAAGGCATTCTTAAAAGGAACTTTGTTCCATCCAAAGAGTGCAGACCTCTGGGCTATACCTAGACAGCACACAACAGAAGATTATGCCATCACTGCATGGATCCTAATGGTCCAAGGCAATGGCGTAACTTGAGGTAAAGGGGCTTCAGTGCAAGCAAGAAATAAGGCAGAGAAACAATCTTGGGGCCCCATGTCCTTATGGGTCCAAGTGCGGAAGCAGCTTCTGCACCCCCTATAGTTTCATCCCTAGTCTTGGGTCTATGACCTACAACATCCCAGCAATTACCTGGCTGTAACATCACTACTGGCAGTTTCAAGCCTCTTTCCCTAGACATCACACCCATTGGGGAACACCACTGCTTTCCCAAATAGTCAGGGTAAGCCTGAAGTAGTGGTTGGATTCTCTAGTACTCCTAGGCAGTCATTGGAGACAAGAGGTCCCAGTTATCACAGTGGATTCCAGTGCTTGGGTGTGGGAGCACACAACTTCACAGCATCCAGGGGCATAGTTCGGCAGAACTATCCTCAAACTAAAAGAGTAGCAGTTGCTTGCCATTTTGATTACCTAGTCATTAAGTGGCATATCTGAATCACCAGGAAAGGTACCACATCAGTAGCCTTTCAGACTCCTTTTAGTAGCCTACGCTTGTCGATAACCAGGAAGACTTCTACAAATAGAATGTTTTATGTTGGCGTTCCTCGGATTCCTGCATAAGGGATTCGAGTTAGGTTCTAGCCATAAATCTTTTAAAGACTTAGACTTCAGACTTATCGGTCTGAATTTGTTCCCCATCAGATTTGTCGATCCCACAAGATCCTGGGGGTTTGTAGATGATCCTTCCTGGGATTTATTGTTTGTTCCAAAAGGGCTCTCAACTTCAGAAACCTCTTAAAGCGGAACTTCAGTCATTTAATGACCCTCCCCGCCCTGCCACCCTACTCTGACGATGAGGCAGGGGTTACAAATAAAAAAAAAACCAAAAAAACATGCCTTAGGCAGATGCATGCTTGGCTTCTCCCGAACCCTGGCGGCGGGCACAGGAAAAGAGACAAAGCTGCATCCCCCAGGTCTGGGTGCTCTCCCGCCACTCATTCACTTGAATGGCCGTCCGAAAGCACACACTGAGTTGAGGGATGCGGCTCTGTCTCTCTCGGCCAAGATGGCGGCGCCCAGGATCCAGGGGCAGGTATGGGCTTTTTTTTATTTGTAACCCCCCCCCCCGCCTCATCGCTAGGTTAGGGTGGCAGGGAAGGGAGGTCATTACATGAGTGCAGTTCCTCTTTAACACTTGAAGTTTCCAGTTTCGGGTCCCCTCATCATTAGGACATGAGGACGCTACAGTCCTTTTCAGAGATCTATACTGTTCGATTCTCCTGATTTACGTTTTTATACCAGACCCCCCTTTTCTGCCTAAAATAGCAGTCTCTTCTTTGCACACAAGAGCTAGTTATCCTGTCCTCTGTGTCCTTGGTTTTCGAAGAAAATTTTATTTTATTAGAACACACTCCAATTTTCGTCACATCACTTGTTTGTTTCCTATTCAGAAATGAATAGATGACTTATCTGCTTTTAAAGCCACTATAGCTAAGGAATATATAGGTCAGATCCTGGGCCTACACTTGTATGGATGTTTCCACTCCTTGTATTTTGGCTCATTACATAGCAGTCTCCACTTTCTAGGGTGAAAGATCAGAAGCTTTCATCGAAGAATTTTGTTGAGCTATTGCTAGGTCTACGCCCCACAGCTTACCACATGCACTACTGTTGAAACCTTTTATCAGACAAATAAATAAGCCCTGGTAGAAATTAACTACAGGTCGTATCCCACCTTTAGAATCTTAATTGCTTGTTTATCCTCTCTGTGGCTGATGGGGGAAAAAATACCCTCTAGACTTATTGGTAACCGTATTTCTATGAATCCTTCAGGGCGGCCCTTACAACTGCCCTCCCTTAAATGTTTTCTTTGTTCCTTTTGGATTATTCTTTTTTTTTTTTTTCTTGACCAATACTGAGGAGTGGGGGGAACGGGTGGGGCTTTTAAACCAGTCCCAGTTTGTGTTTCCTCTCTAGGGGGAGAAGCTTCTCTCTATGTGGCCATCCTGAAGAACTCATAAAAATACGGTTACTTGTAAGTCTAGTGGGGATTATTTTTACTTGGACATGCAAAAAAATTCTGTAAAACATTTCCCAAAAAGTCACTCATCCCTTTGAATGGGGATTAATATTGATTAAGTACAATATTTTTTCCAATGAGAGAGGCTTCTCCCCTCTAGAGAGGGGGTTCTCAGTATTGTTCAAGAAAAAAAAGGGATATTTTTCTTTTCAAAGTTTGGAAACCTCACCTCTATGGGCTATGCAGAACAATTTGGAAAAAAGAGCACCCTATAGGCCAGCGATACTGAACTGGCGGACCTCTGTTCTAGATTTCCGGACCCCTGCCCTGACTGTCCTGAATCAATTGCATCTGTATTTCTGAGCTGCCCCCTTGATAGGCAATGTAGTGCTTAGTCTCCCTGCCAATGTGATGACTCCCTGGCACCTAGCATTGCAATATAAAGTCTCTTTCAAGCAGTCTTCTTTAGTTTTGCCTGGAGAATCTATAGCCCCCTGATTTATACCTATCCACCCCCCCCCCCCCCCCGCAACAGCCTTTGGATCAACCCGGACTTTAACCTTTCACCGGATGCATGGACCTTTACAAGAAGTGGTTGAGTACCTCTGCTATAGGCTATGCTAAAGAATTTGCCAAACTTAAAAAAAAAAAAAAAAAAAAATGGAAACATCTGTAAGAACGCCCGATCACTGGTAGGTGATTTTGTTGGGGAAAAATGTGAACCCTTTTTTTTTTTTTTTTTTTTTTTACAGCATTCTTCAATGTGTTCCAAAAAAAAAAAAAAAAAAAAAAATAAGCTCACTCTGGTGCAGTTCACACTGGAAAGGACACTCAAATGTATTAGCGTCACCAGATATTTAGCATGACCCCAAAGGTCACGCTAGCTGTGCTGGTTGCTATGGACTGCTTTGAAGCAGAATTGCTAATGTGGGGTGTGTCTGGTAGTGCATTGCTGGAAAGGATTTAATGTGTTTTTGTTTTTTCCCTGCGTTTTCTGTGTATACGCAGACACACATAATTATATGTCACCAATTTGCAGAGATTGGGGTTTGACATTGAGACTGTACACACCTGACCTTCAGTTTAACACCTATATGTTGTGTACTGCATCCAATCCATCAGACAATCTGGTCAGTCATTGGGATATGCAGACAAAACACATAAACGCTAAATAAAAGATGAACAGATTTAATTTTGGCCAACCAGATTGCAAAGTATAGGCATAGTTAATCTACATATTAACCGACATAATCTTTACTGCTTGTTGCAAGTTCTGCTTTCTCTTCCTGTCTCAGGGGGTGGTGACTGCAGCCGTCAGCCTGATTACATGCCTTTGCAGAAAGAACCCAGATGACTTCAAAACGTGTGTCTCCCTCGCAGTTTCCAGACTCAGCCGAGTAAGATTTATTTTATTTTGTGGGGTATTCCTTTTTTTTTTTTTTTTTTTTTTTTGCCGGCAACTCTAGGTAAACATAGATTATTATGTTCTAGAAGTGCATGTTAGAGGGTATCCGGAGCTGAGGTAGCAGTGTTCTCAATGAAAGGCAAAAGCTGGAGAATTGGGCAGGTACCATACATGGTCCAGTTTTCATTTTATAGTTGTTCCCACTGAACCATAGCATTATGTGGAACACTAACCTAATGGATATAACTTGTGGCTATAGTTTAGAAAAATATCCTCATCCTGTTACCTATGCCCCTCAGTGAGTTACGGGGTTCCTGTTCAATGTGGTGCTCCTTTTTGATCAGTCCAGACAAGAAGTCAGCAGCTCTACATGAAGTTCATGAAGAACCATGCAGTGATTATAACTCCCCCCCCCCCCCCCCCTCCTTTTTTTTCTTTATTTATTTTTTTGTCTCTTTAAACTTAACATATTGGTTAGTCATGGTGGGATATATGCTTACAAGGTATACCCAGGAAGAACCTATATTGGCTTGAAATTGACCCATATTGTGTAGCTTAGCTATTCACTGGCCAGCTTTATCTGATATCGTAACAAAGGACTAATGTGAAGCTTAGTGCAGTCATCTAATATTTTCACTTTTTGACAGATCGTGTCCTCGGCCTCCACTGACCTGCAGGACTACACATATTATTTTGTCCCTGCGCCATGGCTCTCTGTAAAATTGTTACGTCTCCTCCAGTCCTACCCTCCTCCAGGTATGGTCACGTTCTAAACTTGTTGGTCATATATTTGTCGTTTGGCTTTTTGTATATTTCTCCTTCTGTGGTTTCAGAGGATGCAGCTGTAAAAGGAAGGTTAGTGGAGTGCCTGGAAACCATCCTGAACAAAGCACAGGAGCCTCCAAAGTCAAAGAAAGTGCAGCATTCCAATGCTAAGAATGCTATATTGTTTGAAGCCATCAGTCTTATTATCCATTATGACAGGTAGGTAATATGGCAATGAGCTTTGGCGCCTTCTGATTTTCATTATGTAGCTTTACCACCAGGTATTTTTTTTAGAAGGCAGTTGAGTGTTGCAAAATTTTTATTAAGGACCTGTTACCGGTTATCTTTAATTCCTTCTTTAAATGCTATTTGTCCTGAACCTATAAGGTGCAATGGTTTATTCTAAGTATGTCACACACCCCGTTTCAGTCATTAAACTTGGGTTATACCGACCTGTAGAGGGCGATCTTGCAGAGATGTCATGAAAAAATGGGAGCCCCTCCCAGTCCATAAATACCTGGTACCTCCCACTCATTCCCCAGTCTTTCATCTCTGCAGATGGCGAGCAAGTCAGAAGATGGATGTCTCCTCCTTGCAGGTAGCCGGGGTACCTCCCGGCCCGCTTGTTAGTCTATTTCTGCCTGGACCCCCTTTCTTAGTATTTCTCCTTGTCTCTCAGCCTAGGCTGCTGGTCCGGGCAAGGGTAGACGGCACCTAATGGTGCTTAGGAGCTACGCTCCACCGTGAGACCCCATACTAAGGGGTAGGCGGTTTTGCCGGGTTGGTGATCCCGGTTTGGGATGCCCCGTCCCTTGACCTTCCACCTTCCAGCGTGGTTTCCCCCTTTCCTGGATTGCCCTTGCTCCTTAGAGGGGGGGCGCCTTCTCCCTTAGTGTAATCGTCTTTATTATGTACTTTGTGTTGTGTGCATGTTTTGTGTGATTCACTCGGGTGCATTGTACTGGTAACTCAGCTGGCGCCGGCCGTTGTGGCAGCTTCGGCGGGGGAGCTTCTTCCCCTCAGGTGCGGTTGGTAGGGGGGCGGGGTCGGGCGCTCGGCGCGATCGCCTACGGCACGCCCCCTGTGCTCCTGGCGCTGCTGCGGAGCCCGGCCACTGGCCGGGAGCGGCGTCGTTGTCAGGGGCGCGTCGCGCCGGCCCGCCCTTCTCCCTCTGCTTCTCGGGTCTCCAGCCTCGGGCATGACGGACGCTATCTTCCTCCGTGAGTGGCCCGTGGGGCCTCATTACCTTCATGACATGCATATTTATATATTTATATTTCTTATGTTATCGCATATCAGTATGTCTGCATTTTGTGTGCTTGGGCATGATTGAGGTGCTGAATAGCCCTGTATTCTGTCTTCCAGGTGGACCAGTGTTGGATCCTAAAGGGGTCCTCCCGGTCCTAGGGTCCCTGGTCTAATTTAGGAACTCCCCATAAATCCTCCCCGGGACACAGAAGGGGCATCCCGGGTCGCTTATATCGCGTAAATCCCTTGGGTATTGCGGCTACCAATAAAATCACCATATGGAGGCTTCCCAGGATACCAGGCTCGGGCTCCACTCGGGCAACCCCGGCAGTGTTTGGGGTGTGGGGCATCCCTTACAGGGGATGATGTTTTCCTTTGCATACCATGTGCGCAGCAGACTATTACGCGGCAGTCCGGATCACATGCGTCTGGTTCTGCGCTGCCGGTCCTTTCTCCTACCCCTCCCCGCCTGACCCGTACCCCGTGTGATGTTGTCACGAGTGGGGAGTCGCAATCTGAGGTGTTTGTCCAATCTTGAAAAATTATTTTCCAGCGCTGTGGCCAGAAAAGCCCCGGCTAAGAGAAAGCACTTGTCCCCAGCCTCGTTGGCTTCTGATCTTGAGGAGTTTGATTCACTGGACTGGTCTGATTACCCCGCCGCTAGAGGAAGGGAAGCTTTTTGAGGAATCGGATGGTTCTGACGATCAGCAGTTTGTTGGCACTGATGCCGAGCGGGGTCAGGGGGATTCTTTGGATACCCCTAAGGTCCTGGCTCATATGTTTGAGGTTTTGGCAATCTCTCCTCCTGAAGTGACCCTTCCGCAGAAGGGGGAGTTCTTTGAAGAGGCTAAGCCGCACTTAGAATTCCCTAATCAAAGGCATTTCGACGGCATTATTCTTAAGGAATGGGAGAGGCCTACTCTGCTTCCAGGTGTCCCTCGGGTTGGGATAAGAAATATCCCTTTCCGGTGGATGCGGTGAAGCGCTGGTCGTCCCCTCCCGAGGTGGACACCCCTGTTTTGGGGTTGTCTAGCACCTCTGTCTTGCATTCTCCTGACTGTTCTACTCTCAAGGACGGTGAGGACAAACGCATTGACCAGATGGCTTGTCACGGTTTTGCCAGTGTCGGGTCGGCCTTGCGGCCTGTTTGTGCTTCTGCGCTTTTAATAGTGGCTTCTAGGTCAGTTGTCAGGGACTTGTTGTCTACCTCCATGCTTGACCCGGCTATAAGCGGTGCAAATTGTTTTTGTCATTTTTGCTAGCCGCCCTGGATGACACCATGGTAATATGTAGTAGAACTTCGGCCTTGCTGGTGGCTATTCGGCGGTCGGTTTGGTTGCGCTAGTGGGCGGCTGATTTTGTGTCCAAAAAGTCTCTTACGGCTCTTCCCTTTCTGGGCTTGCGGCTCTTTGGAGAAAAATTGGATTCGGTCGCAAAAGGAGGTAGGTTACCTCAGCAAAAAAAGCAACGTCGCCCCTTTTGAGGGGCGGCTTCATTTACCCCTTCCTTTCGTGGGGCCAGAGCTGGACGGGGATCGGCTGTCTTCCCCTCCAGAGGTGATTCCTGGAACAGGGGAAGAGGACGTGCCCATCCAGGTCACAGCTGGGGCTCTAAGCCCAAAGCTGCGGCTAAGCCGGCTCAGCAATGAGGGGGCGCCCTCACCCTCGCGGGTGGGGGGATGGCTGCGACACTTCTCCCAGGTCTGGGACCAGGAGGTCTCGGACAGATGGATTCGGGAAGTGGTGTCTTCCGATTACTAACTGGAGTTCGAGCTCCGGCCTCCTCCCAGATTCTTCAGGTCTCACGTGCCCTTGGATCCTCTGGCCGCGCAGGGGCTCCGGGCGGCAGTAAAAGATCTGGACATGGCTGTCATCTGCCCGGTGCCTCCTTTGGACCGGGGCCTGGGATACTATTCCAATCTGTTTACGGTGCCCAAGAAGGATGGCTCCGTTCGTCCCATCCTGGATCTGAAGTTTCTCAACAGGTTTATCCATCCCAGGAAGTTCCGCATGGAAACTCTGCACTCTGCCATAAATTCACTTCGGCAGGAGGACTTCATGACGTCCATAGACATCAAGGATGCTTATCTGCATGTTCCAATCTTCCCAACGCATCAGAGGTTTCTCAGGTTCGTGGTGGAAGATCAGCATTTTCAGTTTGTGGCCCTTCCGTTTGGCCTTACCTCGGCTCCAAGGGTTTTCACCAAGGTGCTAGCGGGGGTGATGGCCCTCCTCAGAGCCCAGGGAATCCGCATCGTGCCTTTTCTGGACGATCTTCTTATTATGGCATCCTCTCTCGGCCAGGCGGAGCTACAGTCAGGGCCAGAAATATTTGGACAGTGACACAAGTTTTGTTATTTTAGCTGTTTACAAAAACATGTTCAGAAATACAATTATATATATAATATGGGCTGAAAGTGCACACTCCCAGCTGCAATATGAGAGTTTCCACATCCAAATCGGAGAAAGGGTTTAGGAATCATAGCTCTGTAATGCATAGCCTCCTCTTTTTCAAGGGACCAAAAGTAATTGGACAATGGACTCTAAGGGCTGCAATTAACTCTGAAGGCGTCTCCCTCGTTAACCTGTAATCAATGGAGTAGTTAAAAGGTCTGGGGTTGATTCCAGGTGTGTGGTTTTGCATTTGGAAGCTGTTGCTGTGACCAGACAACATGCGGTCAAAGGAACTCTCAATTGAGGTGAAGCAGAACATCCTGAGGCTGAAAAAAAAGAAAAAATCCATCAGAGAGATGGCAGACATGCTTGGATTAGCAAAAATCAACAGTCGGGTACATTCTGAGAAAAAAGGAATTGACTGGTGAGCTTGGGAACTCAAAAAGGGCTGGGCGTCCACAGAAGACAACAGTGGTGGATGATCGCCGCATACTTTCTTTGGTGAAGAAGAACCCGTTCACAACATTAACTGAAGTCCAGAACACTCTCAGGGAAGTAGGTGTATCTGTCTCTAAGTCAACAGTAAAGAGAAGACTCCATGAAAGTAAATACAAAGGGTTCACATCTAGATGCAAACCATTCATCAATTCCAAAAATAGACAGGCAGAGTTAAATTTGCCCAAAAACACCTCAACAAGCCAGCTCAGTTCTGGAAAAGTATTCTATGGACAGATGAGACAAAGATCAACCTGTACCAGAATGATGGGAAGAAAAAAGTTTGGAGAAGAAAGGGAACGGCACATGATCCAAGGCACACCACATCCTCTGTAAAACATGGTGGAGGCAACGTGATGGCATGGGCATGCATGGCTTTCAATGGCACTGGGTCACTTGTGTTTGATGACATAACAGCAGACAAGAGTAGCTTGATTCAGCCAAATGCTGCAAAGTTGATCGGACGGCGCTTCATAGTACAGATGGACAATGACCCCAAGCATACAGCCAAAGCTACCCAGGAGTTCATGAGTGCAAAAAAGTGGAACATTCTGCAATGGCCAAGTCAATCACCAGATCTTAACCCAATTGAGCATGCATTTCACTTACTCAAATCCAGACTTAAGACGGAAAGACCCACAAACAAGCAAGACCTGAAGGCTGCGGCTGGAAAGGCCTGGCAAAGCATTAAGAAGGAGGAAACCCAGCGTTTGGTGATGTCCATGGGTTCCAGACTTAAGGCAGTGATTGCCTCCAAAGGATTTGCAACAAAATATTGAGAAAATAAATATTTTGTTTGGGTTATGTTTATTTGTCCAATTACTTTTGAGCTCCTAAAATGTGGAGTGTTTGTAAAGAAATGTGTACAATTCCTACATTTTCTATCAGGTATTTTTGTTCAACCCTTCAAATTAAACGTTACAATCTGCACTTGAATTCTGTTGTAGAGGTTTCATTTCAAATCCAATGCGGTGGCATGCAGAGCCCAACTTGCGAAAATTGTGTCACTGTCCAAATATTTCTGGCCCTGACTGTATATACCAGGACTGTGGTAGCCACCCTGGAGAGATTCGGCTGGGTGATCAACTATCCCAAGTCCTGCCTCTCTCCGTCCAGGGTGGTGGTGTTCCTGGGAATGTCTCAGGGTGTTCCTCCCCCGGCCCAAGGTTCTTATGATTCTGGAATTGACTCGGCTTCTCCTATCCATCCCTGGCCGTCCATCCGGCTGGGGATGCGACTGGTGGGACTGATAGTGGCTTTGTTCAAGGCAGTTCCCTTTGCCCAGTTTCACACAAGGGCGCTCCAGCTCCATCTCTTGGCGGTCTGGGACGGGTCCCCGCTGTCATTGGATCAGTCTTTTCTGATGTCCCCCCGGGTTCGGCATTCCCTTCGGTGGTGGCTGGAACCAAGCAATCTGATGAGGGGCAGATCCTTTCTGACCCCTCGTTGGGAGACGGTCACCACGGATGCCAGCCTGTCAGGTTGGGGGGGGTGGGTTTGGAAGGATCTTCAGTTTCAGGGACTGTAGGGGCCTCAGGAGGCTCACGATCACATCAATGTTCTGGAGCGGAGAGCCATCAGGTTGGTTCTGGCTCACTTGACTCATCAGTTGCAGGGCTTACCGGTTCAAGTTCGGTTGGACAATCGGACGGCAGTCGCCTACATCAATCACCAGGGAGGGACTCGCAGCAGGCGTGCCCTCAGGGAAGTGTCTTTGATTCTGGCTTGGGCAGAGAGCAATGTCCCATGCATCTCGGCAGTGTACATCCCGGGAGTAGAGAACACGGAGGCGGACTCCCTGAGCAGGTGCTCATCTCGCTGGGGGGAATGGTCGCTCAGCCCCAAGGTGTTTCGGTCGCTTTGCCACCGGTGGGGGACTCTGGAGGTGGACCCCTTTGCCTCTCGTCACAATCACAAGCTTCCGGCATTTGTGTCTCTCTTGCGGGATCCGCTGGCTCTGGCAGCGGATACCATGTCTCTGAACTGGAGGGATCTGGGGTTTCTGTACCTGTTCCCTCCGTTTCCCATGGTGGGCAAAGTGGTGCGCAAGCTGGCCCTAGAGGGTGCGTCAGCAATCCTGGTGGCTCCAAGATGGCCAAGACAGGTTTGGTTCGCAGACGTGGTAAGGTTGGCAGCGGATCAGTTAGATCTGCCCCTTCTGCCGGATCTGCTCACTCGGTCCACTGCTCTACCCCAATTTACCAACGCTGGCTTTGACGGTGTGGCTGCTGAAACCTCCATCTCGAAGGAGGAAGGTCTTTCTGATGCTGTCATTCAGACTCTGGTTGGGGCTAGAAAGAAGTCTTCCTCTGCCATCTACTATAGGATTTGGAAGTCTTATATTGATTGGTGTGAGGTCAGGGCCTTGCCTTGCAGGGTGTTTTCTATCCCTAGGGTTTTGGAATTTCTGCAACATGGTCTGGACCTGGGTTTGCAGCTCAGTTCGCTGAAAGGGCATGTTTCTGCCCTGGCGGTTTTCTTTCAAAGGTCTTTTGCTCTTCATCCTCTGGTTAAGACCTTTTTCCAGGGGGTTACGTATGTGTGGCCTCCTAGGAAGCCTTTGCTCCCAGTTTGGGATTTGAATTTGGTTCTTTCTGCTCTTCAGGGTCCTCCTTTTGAACCTTTGCAGGATATTGCTCTTTCCACGCTTACTCAGAAGGTTGCGTTTTTGGTTGCCATCACTTCCGTTCGGCGTGTATCGGAGTTGGCGGCTTAGTCCATTAAGGCTCCGTACTTTGAGAGGCATCAGGACAAGGTTGTTTTCCGTTTCAAGCCAGATTTCCTTCCTAAGGTGGTTTCTGCCTTTCATCTTAATCAGGACATTATTCTGCCCTCCTTGTGTCCTAAGCACAGCAATGACAAGGAGAGGGTTTTGCATCCTCTGGATGTGGTTCGCTGTGTGAAGTACTATTTGGTGGCTACTTCTTCTTTTCGTAGGACTGACGCCCTTTTTGTGGTGCCCTCTGGGCCTAGGAAAGGTTTGGCTCCCGCCAAGTCTTCCATTAGTAAATGGATCGCCAGGCCATTGTTGGGGCCTATTCTGCCAAGGGGAAGGTTCCCCCTTTTCGTGTTACTGCTCATTCCACTCGTGCTGTTGGGGCGTCCTGGGCTTTCCAGCGTCAGGCCTCTGTTGAGCAAGTTTGTAAGGCTGCTACTTGGTCTTCCGTTTTACAAGGTTGACGTGCAGGCCTGAGCGGATGCTGTTTTTGGCCGCAAAGTTCTGCAAGCTGCAGTGGTTTAAGTTTTTGTGCTCTGTTGCCTTGTTTTGGATCCCCGCCCTTTATGGACACTGCTATTGGATGTCCCAAGTGTAATGACTATCTGAAGCGGGGTGTTTGACATACTTAGAATAATACCATTTTGTGAATACTCACCTGACAAATATAAGTATGTCACTCACCCCGCCCTTTGCTATTCTGGATCCTTTCTATGGTGAACCTTTTTTACTGGTGTTGGTTATTTTGGCTCTTCCTGGTCCCTTTACTGCTGTCTTAATACTGGGGAATGAGTGGGAGGTACCAGGTATTTATGGACCGGGAGGGGCTCCCTTTTTTTCATGACATCTCTGCAAGATCGCCCTCTACAGGTTGGTATAACCCAAGTGTAATGACTATCTGAAGCGGGGTGTGTGACTTATAATACCCATTTTACAGGTGAGTATTCACAAAATGGTATTTTTCTGTGGCCAGATTTCTCGCACAACTTATTGGGTGTCTAAAAGGCTAAGACTCTTTAGTAACGCCCCTGTCTAACAGCATACTTTACAACAGACCTGAGGATAGAGGGGCTATGAGCAACAAGTCGTTAGTAATCTATATGATAAGCAGCAGCAACACAGATGTGGTGTGTGCATGCTGACCATGTACTAGTCTTGTAGCGGTTACTACGTAATTGGTGGATGTCCATGGAATGGAAAGTGCAGTGGGTATTTGTCAGATGACTTCAGACTATTTATATTTTATGGTATTTCGTCAAGCATTACATTTTAAATGTTGTATTTATCACTTTCTTGAAATGACCAAATGTTCTTATTTTTACCGCTCAAGTGAACCCAACCTTTTGGTGAGGGCCTGTAACCAGCTGGGCCAGTTTTTGCAGCATCGGGAGACCAATCTGCGCTATTTAGCCCTGGAAAGTATGTGTACATTGGCCAGCTCTGAATTCTCCCACGAGGCTGTGAAGACGCACATTGAGACAGTCATCAATGCGTTAAAGGTAACCAGATTTCTGGGGGGGGGGGGGTGACTAAAAGGTGTATTTTCAAAGCAGTCATGCCCCCTTCAAGTGAAACCTGGCCCTGTGGCACCTGCTGCCTCTCCCACTGCAATCACTTTAGCCCCGGATAAATGATCCTGTCTTGCACCAAGCTCTCTGTCCATGTTGTTCTTTGGCCTGGTTACAGCTGCTCTATACTGTCTTCTTCAAAGAGACTGCATGGCTTGTTTTCTGGCACCTTTCTCCTGTTAAAGTGGATGAAAACCCAGCTGGATGGGTCCGGGTATCTATAAGATTCCCAGGCAAATCAATTCCCTCCCCACGGGGCATCCAAAATCAGGATGCCCTGCTGTGTGAAACACCCCAGGTCGCCCGCTACACTTACTTTAATCCAGGTCCAACCACGCATGCGCGGGCCGCATCCCCGCTATCCCTTTAGCAGGGTGCGTGCCCGTGCCGGCCATTTGTGGATGGCCGGCGCGGGTGCGCTCCCTGTTAGCGCGAGATGCGGCTGCCAGCGCGATCGGAGCCGCTGAGCTAAGACGTCGCTCAGACGTGCATAGCTCGGCGGCTCCGAGAGCACTGATTGGCGCCATAAGACCATGGTGAGGTGAGTTGATGTGGGAGATCTGAGGGGTTTCACATAGCGGGGCACCCCCGATCAGGGTTCCCCGGAACAGTGGACCAAAACCCAGTATAGTCAAAATCCTGGGTTTTGGTCCACTTTAACTATGGAGTGGCTGGGTAAGGGGGGCACAGAAGAACAGTGCAGTTTAAAGGGCCAACTCAGCAGAACTGAATCGTCTTTTCTTAGGTTAAATTTAGCTTGAAATTGCCCTTTGCAAAAACAAAAAATCAGTACATGCTTAGTTGTTCTCCAGTAGGATATCCAAAGCTCAAGCAAACAGGTGCCCAAGGAGAAAAGGTTAATCAAGGCACTGCCTAGGTGTTGGTTAGAGTAAATGTCAGAACCCATTAAGTATATTTAACTTATATTTACATTTTGGAATTTCATTTACCAGAATATTGGTTGTCACATGAATGGGATTTTCACTACCACAAATCCTAAGGCAGAAGGCAGAATGGATTTTTGTGGCACCCAGCCCAAAGGTATTCAGTCTATTGTGTACCGATTGGTCTGAGATGCCTAGAGTCCAAAACATCCAAATGGGCTAGGATATCAAGGTCCAAAGTTAGGGAGTGGGCGAGGCACTTAACATGAGTTCCGGAGCCCACAGGATCAATGCAGCAGATAGCCAGAGACGCAATGGACTGTATTCAGGAGCAACTTGCTGTCTGCAAACTGGAGAATGTGTGTCATGTCTGGGTGCTGGATGTGTGCTGGATTACATAAACAGAGGTCAGATATGGGATCACATAATGACTGATGCAAGAACATCCTAAAAGCTACTGATGCTACCCCTGCTCATGTTTTGGGGGTCTCCATACAAATACACAGATTAAGTAATTAGCGAAGCAGCAGAGCTATGGAGCCGGCTTTATGTGGAGATCAACAAAACATGACCTGTTAGAGTGTCTTGAGGAGGAGGGTTGGGACCCCAGGTCTATGGTGCTTCTGAGGCTGTGTATGATGCTTCTGGAGTTGCTCTTTTGTTTTCTGCATATACCATATCAGTACCTTCTGGTACTGATGAGAATTATGAGTTTTCTGTGGAAAGTTAGATCTCCAGTATACAATGTCCAACACAAGCTTCCCCTTGGCATCCGAAAGCACCTCCATCTTATTAGGGTGTGCCACAACAACTGATGCCCCTCCCCCCACAATAATGCTTTACCAAACTAACACTTGAATTGTCCTTAGTGGTAATAGAGGGCTGCTGCTAAATACATTTAAAGTGAATCTCCAGATAAAACAACTGAATATGTGTAAAAATGACTGGAGTTTTGCTAAGACACTGGGCCATGCTTTTGGCTCCTAGGTAGAGCTGCAAGGCTTCGGTGACATTTAAGCTACCAAATTCATGTACAGCATCTGTTGAGTGACTGACCTGCTTCACCACTCCACCTTCAAGATGCATATCAATGGTGCTGCTTGGCTATGCTTTGGCTTGACCAGCAGGGGAATTGTAGGGACCCAGGTGAAATATGGGGAGGGGGTATCAAATTGTGTTGGAGTATGGTTATACCTTCGGTCAACTCCGACTACACCTTTTGAAGCTGCCGCCTGAAGGGGTGCTAAGGGTGGAATGAATTGTGTCCTAAATCTAATGTTCAGCCTGTCAGAATCCAAGTAAGCTTCGCTGTTCTTTATTTACCTGTAGACTGAAAGGGACGTAAGTGTACGGCAACGTGCTGCGGACCTCCTGTATGCAATGTGCGATCGAACAAATGCCAAGCAGATTGTATCAGAAATGCTAAGCTACCTGGAAACTGCAGACTACTCCATTCGTGAAGAAATTGTAAGTGGGTTTTGTTTTTCTCATGTTTCATTGGTACACTGGAGTTTTCTTCAAAACCCTTTTTTAGTTCTTTGTTGATCAGGCAATGTATTGTGCAATGCAACCCTTTTTTTCAAGATGTTGTATTGAAGCAATTAACCTCTTAAAGCGGACTTCCAGTCAAAAATTTTAAGTTTAGTAAATAGCTCCCATAAACCCCCTTGCTCACATTCTATGATGTAAGCTATTTGAGGGGGGTTAACTCTCTGAAGATGTTGTGGAATAACAGGCAGATCAGTCAGTACCCTCTAAATCTCTTTGAAATAATGCTTTAATTCTAGCCAGAAATAAAAAGCCACCAGCCGTAAGGGCTCAGCACTGATCAGAAAACTCATTGTATGGAAAAATTTTTTTGTGGTGTAAACTGCTTGCAAATTCCCAAGCTCCAGACAGCCTGCATTGTGTGGAGAAACAATATCACGCGGGTACACTGCATCCACGCTGCATGAATGCTACACCTATGCTTTATGGAAACAGATAAAATCTGTCTCTGGCTGGTTGGGCTGATCCTAAGGAAGCTCCTAGCTTAACTGCAGTTTCTGAGCGCTAGCAAAGGCTCTCCCCAACCCCCCATTCGTGATTATGTGCAAGCAGTTCTGTTAGGTGTAATACAAGATGGCTGCTCCCATATAATTCTAGGAGCAGAGTTATTCCACAACATCTGCATGGGTTTAAGCCCTCTCAAATCGCATACACCACTGATCATCAAAGGGGGGGCTTAGGGGGAGAAAATTATTAAACTGGAGGTCAAGAAGACAAAGACAAAAAAAAGACAGGAAAAACAGCTTGGTTGAACGATTTTTGTTTTCAATTTAAAGGTTTTGAAAGTAGCCATCTTGGCTGAAAAATATGCCGTGGATTACAGCTGGTACGTGGACACTATATTGAATCTGATTCGTATTGCTGGAGATTATGTCAGTGAAGAAGTATGGTACCGGGTTATCCAGATTGTTATTAACCGAGATGATGTACAAGGTTATGCTGCTAAAACTGTATTTGAGGTAAGAACACTTAACCCTCCCATCCCATCTTTGCATGTGGTGTAATGGGTGTAATGGATTATTATAACACCCTGGGCATTGCATATTTTTTACAGCTTTCTTGTACCCATGGCCAGTTGCAGCTAGATAACTGGTTACATTGTACAAAGGGAATCTAGTGTGGCCTGGCTTGACATACTCCCTTATCTAAGGGCAAAGAGGTGTGCTCTGCATCTAGCTTAAGCTGGCCATGGGCATCAGTTGCCTGGAAGAGCTGTTTGATATCAAGGAAAAGGACTGGTTAGAATATCCTTTCAGGGCAAAAGATGTCTGAGGAGTTTGACGTGTATATTTTAAAAAGATTCGCCCAGAGATGTCCTTTCAAGTGGTCACATAACCATGAAGGGTTTTCATGTTTTGTGTACTCCAACACTGATTAACTGGAAGGAGCAAATGGTTCCCAGCTACCCATAAGAACTATTACCTGCCCCCCCACCCTGTTGCAACAAATGTGTTCAGGATATTGTTTGTGGCTATTGATCTAATGCGCCCAAAAAAGCCTTTTCATTATTCCAAGTATACAGCACATCCTGTTCCAGAATATTCCTTACACATGGGTTATACATCCACAAGATGGCGCTGGACTGCAGAAAAAACTTGTGGCCACTCCCGGCCTCTTAAATGGCCAGGAACCTCCCACAAATTCCCAGTTCTTATCTGCAGTCTGGACTGCGAAGATAGAAGATGGCTCTCTGCGCGGGTAATCGGGGCTTATCAGCCTGCAGCCCTGAAGGACTATTCCCACCCGTTTCCGGACCCACTGCCTCCCAGCCTTGGCTGACTGGTTCGGGTGAAGGTAGGACAGCACCAGGGTCAGGTGCTGAGGAGCGCTGCTTCTACCGCAATCCCTGCACTGACATGGGTAGACGGTATAGGCTTATGGTGAGCCTTGTGGGATGCCCCTTCCTGCACTCTGGGTCCCCTGGCCTCCCCTCCCGCTTCACTTTATTTGTGTAGTGGGGTTTTTTTACTTCATACGCTCGCCGCCGCGCCGCTTGTACATCGCTCAGCGGACGGCGGTGACATTGCCTCAGCTGCTGCTGCGCCGTCATTGGACGGCGAGATCACGTGGGGCGCTCTTCGGGGGGGGGCGGGCTCTGCGGATGATGCTTTTAGCGTCACATCTCCGCAGCCCGCCCCTCAAGGTCGCCATTTTACTTCTCTTCCTCCTTCGCTCGTGCTGCGTGCACTGCTGCTCGTTACCGGTGCGGTCCATGAGTGTCCCTGCGGGGTGTTTTTTATTCTGTATCGCACTTGACTGTGGTTTCTCCCGACCCTCTTTCCGTTAGTAATCTCCCACTTCCCTAGCGGGTTCTTGGGGCATCCCGGGTGGCTATTACTTAACCCTATACTGGCCTGTTGTGCCGCTCAAATCGCCATATGGAAGCTTCTGGGAATAATGTGCCTGGGGTTCCTTCGGGACAGGCCTGGCTGTGTGTTGCGTGTGGGGTATGTGTAAACTGCGCCCAGCAGGCACTTGCGCTGCAGTCCGGCCGTCTATTGCGGGCTCCGGTGCTGTGCCCCCTTTGGCTTCGCCTACCCCCCCACACTTACATCTGACCCCCAGTGAGGGGCACACTAGTGGGGACTCTCAATCTGATTTGGCTGCACGGGTGGCCAGCATTGAAAAACATCTTGCTGGGTCAGCTGCGCATAAGGCTTCTGCAGCATTTATCTCCCGCTGCTTCCCTCTTTCCTGTAGAGGATGAGGGACCTTACTCACTTTCTGGCCCTTACCCCCTCGAGGAGGGGGAATTGTTTTCTGATTCAGAATCCTCTGAGGATCAACCTAAGATCTATGGTGGTACCGGGTCTCCCTTTGGGGAAGACCCATGGTCTTCAGATGATACTGACAGGTTGTTGAGTCACATATTCGAAGTGCTTTGTATTTCTTCTCCTGCAGTGGTTCCGCAGCGGCAGGTTGATCTTTTTGATACGGTTGGGCCACGCTTGGAGTTCCCTGAGCAGACTCACTTTAATAATCTAGTGCTTAAGGAATGGGAACGGCCTAGTAGCCTACCTGGGGTGCCCAAGAGTTGGGACAAAAGGTATCCCTTTCCTGCTGATGTGATTAAACGTTGGTCTTGCCCTCCCGAGGTGGACGCGCCTGTTCTAGGGTTGTCAAATACATCTGTCATGCATTCTCCTGACACTACTACCCTGCGCGATAACGAGGACCGGTGCATGAACCAGCTGTCCTGTCATGCTTTTGCCTGTGTGGGGTCTGCGCTGCGCCTGGCTTGTGCCTTGGCCATAACGGCTATTGCTATTAAAGGGCTGCTTAAGTCTCTCATAGATGGGGCATCTGATGACGCCGGGGGGGTGAAGACTATAGATCTCTCCTGCTGGAAGGACATCTGCCCTTTTGGTGGCTATACGCCGCTCTGTCTGGCTACGTCAGTGGGTAGCTGATAATGCTGCTAAGAGGGGCTCTGGGTTCCCCTTTAAGGGGTTGCGTCTCTTTGGTGAACGCTTGGATTTGTTTGCTAGGGGCGGTAGGTTACCTCAACGCAGGAGGCCTTCTCGGCCCTTTTGGACTTCCAGGGCTGGTCGAGGAGTTTCCTTTGCTGGAGCACGCGGAGAATATTTGGGCAGGGGACGTGGCCGCCCCGGCATCTCCTGGGGTCCCAAGCCCAAATCTTCCCCCAAGCCCCCTCAGGCATGAAGAGGCGCCCTCACCCATCCAGGTGGGGGGACGGCTTCCGCTCTTTGCTCACGTCTGGAGGCGACATGTAACAGACAGATGGATCCAGGAGGTGGTTTCCTCCGGTTACAAGTTTGCAGCCTGGCCTGGCCTGGCCTCATCAGATCCCGGATGGCTCAAAACCCTCTGTCAGCTCAGGGTTTGTGCCTTGCTGTCCAATACCTTCTGGAGTTGGGGTCCTCTGCCCGGTGCCTTTCTGGGAAAGGGGCAGAGGCTTCTACTCCAATCTCTTCACGGTCCCCAAGAAGGACGGGTCCCTCAGGCCCATCCTGGATTTAAAGTGCCTCAACAAGTTTGTCAGATTCAAGCATTCTCGCATGGAAACCCTGCGCTCAGCAGTCAATTTACTGCGCCCGGGCGATTTCATGACTTCTGTAGACATCAAGGACGCTTACCTTCACGTACCTATCTTTCCAGGTCACCAGAAATTCCTCGGGTTCGCTCTAGAGGATCAGCACTACCAATTTGTGGCCTTGCCTTTCGGTATCACGTCGGCTCCCAGGGTATTCACCAAGGTGCTGGCGGGCGTGATGGCTCTGCTGAGATCTCAGGGCATTCGCATCCTTCCTTATCTGGACGACATTCTCATCACGTCTCAGTCCTTCCATCAGACCAAGCTGGATACTCAGATGGTGGTGTCCACACTAGAATCATTCGGCTGGGTGATCAACCATCCCAAGTCTTCCCTGTCCCCGTCACTGGTGAGGTCCTTTCTAGGCATGACTCTGGATACATCTCAGGTCAAGGTTTTTCTCCCTCAGCAATAGGTGGAGAGTCTTCAAGCTCGGGCGCAGTTTCTGCTGTCTTGTCCTCATCCCTCCATCAGGCAAGGGATGCGGCTGGTGGGACTGATGGTGTCTTGCTTCAAGGCAGTACCGTATGCTCAGTTTCACATGAGACCTCTTCAGCTACACCTTTTGTCAGTATGGGATCGGAACCCTGGATCAGGTGTTTGTTCTGTCCCCTCTGGTCAGGCTGTCTCTCCCGTGCTGGCTGGACTCAAGGAACCTCTTGGTGGGCAGGACCTTTTTGTCCCCTTGCTGGGAGACTGTCAC
Source organism: Gastrophryne carolinensis (assembly GCA_027917425.1). Lineage (NCBI taxonomy): Eukaryota > Metazoa > Chordata > Amphibia > Anura > Microhylidae > Gastrophryne > Gastrophryne carolinensis. Next base: position 136,633,762 of record CM051242.1, read on the forward strand.
CACAGATGCCAGTCTGATGGGGTTGGGGGGGGGGTGCTTCTGGAAGTCCTTGAAATTCCAGGGTCAGTGGGGCCCTCAGGAGGCTCATACCCCTATCAACATTCTGGAACTGAGGGCGATGAGGTTGGTTCTGGCTCAGTTGAATCCACACCTTCGGGGTCGGGCTGTTCAGATCCGCTCGGACAATCAGACGGCGGTTGCCTACATCAATCATCAGGGAGGGACCCGGAGCAAGAGGGCCCTCAAGGAAGTGTCCCAGATACTGTCTTGGGCGGAGGAGAGTGTTCCCTGCATCTCTGCAGTGTAAATCCCGGGGTGGAGAATCTGGAGGCAGACTCTCTGAGCAGGGGGACTTCTCGTCTGGGAGAATGGTCCCTTAGCAGCAGGGTCTTTCGCTCCCTGTGCCACCGCTGCGGTCAGCCGGACGTGGATCTGTTTGCGTCCTGTCACAATCACAAGTTTCCAGTCTTTGTCTCTCTGTCACAGGACCCTCTGGTTGGCCATGGATGCATTAGTAATGTCTTGGAAGAGTTTAAGCTCCTCTATGTATTCCCTCCATTTCCTCTACTGGGCAGGGTGCTGCGCAAGATAGCCCAGGAAGGGGTGCCAACCATTCTGGTGGCCCCCTGTTGGCCAAGAAGTGTGTGTGGTTTGCAGACGTCATGCAGTTGGCAGTAGATCAGTTTGCCCTGCCCAAGGATCCAGATCTGCTCACTCGGGCAGCTACGCCATCCCAATTTACAAACGCTGGCTTTAACGGCCTGGCTGCTGAAACCTCCATCTTGATGGAGAAGGGGCTGCCTACTTCTGTGGTTGATACCATGATTAGGGCTAGGAAGAAGTCCTCATCCTTTATCTACTATGCCTGGTGTGAGTCTTTTCCCTGTAGGGTGTTTTCTGTTCCCAGGATCCTGGAATTCCTGCAACATGGTTTGGACTTGGGTCTTCAACTTAGTAGCCTCAAGGGTCCTGTTTCAGCCTTGGCTGTTTTCATCCAAAGATCCTTTGCCAACCATTGGTTGGTTAAGACCTTCTTCCTGGGGGTTACTCACGTGCACCCTCCACGTAAGCCTATGTTACCAGTCTGGGATTATAATTTGGTCTTATCTGCTATGCAGGGTCCTCCTTTTGAGCCTCTGCGTGAGGCCCCTTTGTCCATCTTGATGCTTAAGGTAGCATTTTTGATGGCTATCACTTTTAGGCGTGTTTCTGAGTTGGAAGCGCTTTCCATCAAACCTCCTTATTTTGAGAGACACCAGGACAAGGTGGTGTTTCGGTTTAAGCCAGATTTTCTGCCTAAGGTTGTGTCTGCTTTTTACCTTAATCAGGACATTGTCGTGCCTTCTCTGTGTCCTAATCCTAGTAACCCTAAGGAGAGGGTCTTACATTCTCTATATGTGGTTAGGACTTTGAAGTTTTATTTGGTAGCTACTGAATCCTTCAGGAAGACTGATGCTCTTTTTGTTCTTCCTTCTGGTCCTAGGAAGGGTTTGCCTCCGGCTAAGTCCACTATTAAGTGGATCGGTGGTGCAAGCCTACTCTGCTAAGGGGAAGGAGCATCCCTTCCACCTTACTGCTCATTCTACTCGTGCTATTGGTGCCTCTTGGGCTTTTCAGCACCAAGCTTCTGTTGAACAAGTTTGCAAGGCTGCTACTTGGTCTTCTGTTCATACCTTTTCTAAGTTTTACAAGGTTGATGTTAGGGCCTCAGCTGATGCTGCAGGCGGCAGTGGTTTAAACTGCCTGCTGTTACTTTTGGGGATCCCACCCTACCTTACGGACACTGCTGTTGGACGTCCCATGTGTAAGGAATATTCTGGAACAGGACGTGCTGCATACTTGGAATATTACAATTCTGTGAGTACTCTGTAGAATTGGTATTATAAGTATACAGCACGTCCTGTTCCATCCCGCCCTTGTTAGCATTATTTTTGGTTGCCTCTGTATGGTGATTGTTCATTTTGTGTTCATTATTCTCCCGGCTTCTTGTCTAACTGCCTTTCAATACTGGGAATTTGTGGGAGGTTCCTGGCTATTTAAGGGGCCGGGAGGAGCCACAAGCTGTTTTCTGCAGTCCAGCGCCATCTTGTGGATGTATAACCCATGTGTAAGGAATATTCTGGAACAGCATGTGCTGTATTCTTATAATACCAATTCTACAGGTGAGTACTCACAGAATTGTATTTTTTTTTCTGCTCCTACCGTCTGAGGTGGCCAATGCAGCCAGCTTGGTGGTGTCCTGGTTCAAAAACATTTTTTTTCCACTGCCAAGGCCAGTCCCACTTATCATTTTTTTTAAATCAGCAATTGGCTGAACTCTGCAAATGGCGGCTGATCCACTTTTCCAGCTTGACTGTAGACTGGGGAGTGATCCTGTCCCCCAGTCTATCTGAACTGCAGGATGCGGCCAATGGATGCGGTCACCGGCAAATACAGTGTTGTGGGAGTTGGCGGTATATGTGCATTTATCAGCGATCCCATAGGTTTTACTCAGCAGGGCATCCTGACTTTGGATGCCTTCCATGACACTCTTGCGTGGGGGAACTTTTTCCAGTGAATACAAAATCTGTTTCTGATTTATAGTTGGTTGTCCTCTTTGAAATAAAAGAAGACCCCACATTTATATCTGGTATCCCCTGAATAGCTCCCCCATTTGGTAATTCTTGCTGCCACCTTGCCACCTGCTTTTACTTTGAAGTTGTGATTTTTTTTTTTTTTTACGTATGTATTGTCTAGGCGCTTCAGGCTCCTGCCTGCCATGAGAACATGGTGAAAGTTGGCGGATATATCCTTGGGGAATTTGGTAATCTTATTGCCGGAGATCCCAGGTCCAGGTAAGGTGAAATGATTTCAATAAAGAAACGGTTTCCATAAAACCCACATGCTAACCTTAGAAAGCCCTCGTTCACACCTGTCTGGTACAGCATGCGCTTCTGCATATGCGGCAGTTGCAGCGGTACCGCAAAAAACCCCATCAATAGCACCTCTATGGCCCCTTCACACCTCTCCGGTATAGCAGAGATGAGGAAAACATGCCTGCAAAAAGTCCTGCCTTCTGCATCCTGGCCGCAAACAAATCCCATTAAAGTCTAAGTGCATTTTTTCATGTGGTACCGCATGCGTTTTGTGTTTGTGGCCCATAGATTTTAATGGGAACCAATAGACTCGAAAGGCAGGACATAGAACTCAGAAACAGGGATTTTTATTTTTAAATGCAGCTGCGAGCACAAGCAAGAACGCGAAACAGAATTCCTGCCGCAAAAAGCATCCCGCAAACGCAACTGGACAGGTGTGAATGGTGTGTACATATCAGACACTTCCCAATCATTTGATTAGCTGAGGCAGAGAAAAGAGTATTAACCCCTTCTGCTCGAATTCGACCTCTTCAGCTGGGAGGAAAACAATGTTGTGTTTCAGTAGCTAAAATGGTTACTGGCAGTATCAGCTGGAGAGATAATTGCTGCTCTGTGATTTAGCCAAAGCTTCTAATGAGTTCACCTGCTACAGTGGAAGGATTGTGGAAGTTGTAGTCAGAAAGGATACTGAGAGTTTTACTATAGGGAAAGAAAACCACTACTGTCATAGGAATATAAGAAACATGGAAACATCATGCTGATAATTAAAACACCGGTATGGGGGCACAATCCTTACACAAATGTTTATTTTGCATTCCAGAAGGGGAAAAGGATAAGACACCAAAAACCTGATCAAAGGGAGTTTTCCTTTTTAAGTCTAAAAAAAAAAAAAAGAAATGCAAAGCCAGGGGGGATTTATTTTGGCTATATATATTATATTATATTATATTATCCTGAGGAAGAGGTTATTCCTGGAAAATCTGGCATGTAATGAAATGATGGGGAAAGACTGTAAAAGATAAGTAGTCAAAATAAAGAGAAGAAAAAAGAGGGGCTATAAGGAGAGGTCACAGAGGGGAAGGGGTCAACTTCCCCATAAGGATAACATTTATTTTTGCACACTGTAAGGAAGGGTTCAGTGGTTCAGGTCCTCGGCTGCCACAGGATTCTTGGGATGTGGGACTTAAAGTGGACCAACACCCAGGATTTTCACTATCCTGGGTTTTGGTCCACTTCCTCGGGGCACCCCGATCAGTGCGTGAAACCCCCAGAACGCCTGACAAACTGAGCGGCAGCTCGTCCAGTCAGCTCGCTCGGAGTTGCTGTGGTATGCGCGTCCAAGCCACGTCCAACCACAGCGGCTCCGAGCACGCTGGCGGCCGCATCTCGTGCTTCCTTTTAACAGGGAGCGCGCCCTGCGAGAGAGAAGCGCGAGATGTGGCCCGTGCATGCGCCATTTAACTGGGCATAAGGTAAGGTTAGAGGGCGCCCTGGGGGGGGGTTTCACACAGCGGGCATCCCGATTTTGGATGCCCTGCAGGGAGGGATCGGATCGGCTCAGGAATCTTACAGATTCCTGGGCCGATCAAGGAGGGTGGTGTTCCACTTTAAAGAGAAGTGGCATTTGTATTCTGCAATGTAATTTGACATCTTGTGTCTTCTTTCCAGCCCTCTGGTACAGTTCAACCTTTTGCACTCAAAGTTCCACTTGTGCAGCGTATCCACACGAGCGCTCTTACTTTCTACCTACATTAAGTTCATCAACCTTTTTCCTGAAACTAAACCTACCATCCAAGATGTGCTGCGCTCAGATAGCCAGATCAGGAATGCGGATGTGGAGCTTCAGCAGCGAGCAGTGGAGTACCTGAAGCTGAGCTCTATCGCCAGCACAGATGTCCTTGTAAGAAATGTTGTTTTTTGGGGGGGGGGGGGTGGTATAGCATTAGGAAAAGATACACGCATTGTTCTGAAGAGGAGTAATAACTATGATTCTCACTAGCCTGGTGATTCTCATTTATCCCTCTGTGTCACCCTAAAAACTCACGTTGGCTGCCAGCAAATCAGCGTCTCATGTTCCAAAAAGCTTTAATAAGCTCTACTAAGTCGCTCTGACATAATGCTGAATGTAGCCAGAGCCACTGGCTGATCAGAAATGGGGAGCCATTTGTGAACTTTATATTTTGGCACTTGTCTCAGTCTCTTGCTCTTTGTGGTATATGATGCAGGTATACCTTAAAATACTTAAAGGAGCACTATCGCGAAAAATTGGGCCAATAATAAAAATCCATGTAAATATGCTGGATGGCGAGAGGAGGGGTCACTCATACACCTCACATCAAGAAATATCCAGCCAGGCTTGTTTTTTATCCTTATTAATGGAAGGAAGAGAAAGTCGGGTGGCAGGTTCTGTCACCCCTGATAAACTAAACCTGTCACCCCTGGATTTTATTCCTACCAGGAAAAAAAACCACACTCTTGGCGGGAGTTTTATTTATTTAAGTGTATAAGTGACACCTCCTCTCATTAGCCCACTTGTTTATATGGGTTTTTAATATTACACAATTTCGTGATAGTGCTCCTTTAAATTATGTTACTGCCCATAATAATTGCCCTGGGTAACCAATCGCTCACGTTTTCTTGGCGTTCAGCATTGAGTTTCACGTTTCAAGTCAATAATGCGCATGCTTGAAATGTATTTTAAAGGGCACATGTGTCCACACGGTACTTCTTTCTCAACCAAGCATGGTTTTACTTCACCCTTTCAGGTTTATTTCATAGTATAGTGCAACAGGCTTTCTCTCAGCCATCCCTGCAAATATGATGCTGCCTTAAACATCTTTGTCCTCTAAGCAGGAGACTGCTATCGTGCTACGGGAGTTAGAAACCACTTTTTAAAACGTCTGTCTGTAGGAGAACATGCACAACCTATATTCCTGACACCACTCTAGGCAGAAAAGTGCACACAGTCCTGTAACTGACAACTAGTCTCCACCTATTTCTGTCAGCTCAGGTGGTCATGGCTCCAATTAACTGACACAAGGAGGCTTGTGTCCCCCTGTAGCTGGCAGCTCCTCCAGACTCAATGCAAAGGTAGGTACACCGTGTGACCTGTATGGATGTGCTACCATGCACCCACTTTTTCATTGAGGAGACAAAGGGTTTCTCTCCTCTGGTGTCCGCTCTTGAAGTGCACCAATCAGCTGGTGTGGGGAAAGGATTTGATAATATTTTAAACATGGATAACGGAGTTGATCTTTACCTTTAATCTATTTCATAACTTGACTCATCAGTTACTCTAACTGAAATGCAGTCACAAAGCTATTTTTTTCTAATTGGTGGGAAGGGAAGGTTTCTATGTAATTAAAATACTAGTAGAAAATCTAAAATCGGACTACCAGTGTTAAATTGTATGACTTTGTTTCTAGGCTACAGTCTTGGAGGAGATGCCACCTTTCCCAGAAAGAGAATCTTCTATCCTGGCAAAGCTGAAGAAAAAGAAGGGACCAGGTGCAGTAAGCGAGTTAGAAGAAGGGAAGAAGGATCCTAACGCTGAGATTAATGGTGGGGTTGAACCCACTCCCAGCACTGCGGTAAGATTTTTCTTATCTGAGCAAGGCATGTTATTTAGAGGTCTGAGTTGTGTTAACTGAATACATTGATGCTGAATTCCTGTATGGACACTTTTGTCTAGTACTACCCCTGTTGAATCTCCACTAATGGGATGTAATGGTTATTCTCCCCAACCAATTACAGATTATTTATTCTTAGTATACAGTACGTCCTGCTCCAGATATAACATTTACACTTGGGCTATCCTCCGCCTGATGGCGCTGTACTGCAGAAGCATGCGAAAAACAGGCTCCTCCCGGCCCTTCATATACCCAGGGACCTCCCACAAATCCCCAGATTTCTCTGCAGTGCTGACTGCGAAGACATGATGTATCACTCTCTCGTAGGTGAGTGGGGCTATCAAAGCCTGCGGCCCTGTTGGACTACTCCCACCCATCCTCCTTGTGATGTGCCTCCCAGCTTGGGCTGCGTCGGTCGGGTGAAGGTAGGCAGCATCTTGTGTGCTTATGGAGCCATGCTCCACCCCAGTCCCCCACCAAAGGGTAGGCGGTTTAGGCTGATGGTGAGCCTCTAGAGGATGCCCCTCCCACGCTATTCCCCATGCCCTGTGTAGCGGTGGGCCCTATACAAAGGGTCGCCATCCTCCCTCGTTCCCCCCGGGGTGGTCAGTGTATGCTTACACGCTTATGGCCTTAGTACTGTCTTTTACTGGTATTCCTGGTGTCAGTGCCGCGCTGTTAAAAAATGTTGTTATGCATCTGTCGCCACCACGCGCACTCCTTCCCTGGTTGAATGTGCTGCGATGAGCGGCGGCGTTGCCTCAGACGCTGCTACGTCTTCATTGGGAAATGTTTTTTTTTTTTCTAAGTGTGCCATTCACTTCGATCTTCTGACAACTGAATCCATCTCAGAGCTTTGCGCTCGTTGGGGGGGGGGGGGGGGGCGGGGACCCGGTTTGGCCCGCCCTTCAAGATTCTTGGCGCCTTTTGTTGCTGATCACGCACACATGTGTAGCGGCCCTCCTCCTCCCTAGGTTGGTAAGTGCCCTCACGGGCGAGTTTTTCTTCCTTCTTGTATCACCGCGCATGGCTCTAACATCCCTATTCCCATTATGTCTTTCAGACGATCGAATCCAGTGGCTTCTCCCGGCCCGACTTAATTACCAGTGGACCTAGATAAATTACTCCCACTTCCCTGCGGGTCATTATGGCATCCAGGGTAGCTTATAGCGTCAATCCCTACTGGCCTATTGTGCCAATTAATCACCATATGGAGGCATCCCAGGATATTGTGAACGGGGTTCCCTCGGGACAAGCACGTCTGTGTGTAGCTTGTGGGGTCTCGTCTATCAGCGGTGACAATGCACGGGTCTGCGTCCCTTGTGCACAGCAGGCGCTAATGGTACTTCCCGCCCCTCCGGTGGTCGGGCCTGCACCTCGCCTCACTTCACCCACTCCCCCAAGCCTGAGTCTAACCCCCAATACAAGCGGGGATTCTCAACCTGATGTGGCTACTAGACTGGCCAGTGCTGAGAAATTGCTTGCTAGTTCTCTAGCGCGCAAGGCCACTGCTAAAAAGCGGCACATAATCCCTGATTCGGCTCCCTTCCCTATGGAGTCTGAGGAGTTTTCCCATTTTTATGGCCATACCCCTTCGGACGAAGGGGAGCTATTCTCAGACTCAGAATCTTCTGATGAGAAGACAAGGGGTCATGGCCATTCTGGTTCGGACCACTGGACCCCGGATGATACTGACAAACTACTGCTTCAGATTTTTGAAGTTCTGTCCATCCCTCCCCCTGTTGCGGCTCCCAGGCAAAGGGGTGAGCTATTTCATACTGCTAAGGCTCGATTGGAATTTCCTGAGCAAACCCATTTCAATAACCTTGTGTTGAAGGAATGGGAACATCCCAGTAGAATTCCCGGGATCCCTAAGAGTTTGGACAGGAAGTATCCATTTCCTGCTGATATGGTCAAGTGCTGGTCATCGCCCCCCGAGGTCGATGCTCCTGTTTTAGGGCTGTCTAACACCTTTATTATGCACTCCCCCGATACCACTACGCTACAGGATTCTGAGGACCGGCGCATTGACCAATTGGCATGTCATGCCTTTGCATTTGGTGGGGCGGCGCTGCGCCCGGTTTGCGCCTTGGCCATTACTGCTGTGGCGCTCAGGGCCATGATCAGGAATGCACTTGACGGCCAAGACGAGCTGCCTACTGAGGCTGTTAATGCACTGTCTAATTGTGATGCGTTTGTGAACTTTATCCTGTCTGCATCAGATGATGCTGTTAGGCTGTGTGCCAGATCTTCCGCCTTGGCGGTGGCTATACGCCGCGCGGTATGGCTGCGCCAGTGGGCGGCAGACAATGCCGCTAAGAGCCCTTACTGGGCTTCCTTTTAAGGGCCTGTGCCTGTTTGGTGACCGCCTAGACCTCTTTGCTAAAGAAGGTAAGTTACCACAGCGCAGGTGGCAGCCTCTGCCCTTTCGGATCCAGGGCCCCCTTTGAGCCCCCTACAGAGGTGTTAAGCAGGGGAAAGAGGTGTCCTTCGCGGGGGCTCATGCAGACTCCTGGCATAGGAGCAAGGGGCGACGCCCTGGCTCCTCCTGGGGGACCAAACCCAAAGCCCCTCCCAAGACCCCTCAGGCATGATGGGGCGCCCTCGCCCGCCAGGGTGGGGGGACGGCTACAGCACTTCGCGCATGTCTGGAGGCACCAAGTCTCGGACCGGTGGATTCAGGAGGTAGTTACCTCTGGCTACAAAATAGAGTTTGCTGTGCGGCCCCCCTCGAGATTCATCAGGTCCCAGATTCTCCAGGACCCGGTATTGGCTCAGGTCCTGATGCAAGCAGTGCAAGACCTTCTGGATCTGGGAGTTATTTGCCAGGTTCCCTTGAGAGAATTGGGAGAAGGGTTCTACTCCAACCTGTTCACAGTACCCAAAAGAGATGGGTCAGTCAGGCCCATTCCGGATTTAAAGATCCTCCACAAATTTGTCAAGCACAAGCGCTTTCGCATGGAAACTCTGTGCACGGCCGTTGGCTCCCTGTGCCCAGGGGATTTTATGACAACTGTGGACATCAAAGATGCTTACCTTCACATCCCTGTGTTTCCGGGACATCAAAGGTTTCTCAGATTCGCGTTGAAAGATCAACATTATCAGTTTGTGGCCCTACCATTTGGCCTCACTTCAGCTCCCAGAGTGTTCACCAAGGTACTGGCGGGAGTGATGTCCTTGTTAAGGTCAGGGGGCATTCGAGTGCTGCCCTACCTGGACGACATCCTCATCACCTCATGGCCCCTACAGCAGGCGGAGCTGGACACTCAGCGGGTGGTGTCCATCTTAGTGTCCTTCGGCTGGGTGATCAATCACCCCAAGTCTTCTCTGTCCCCTTCGTCGGTGACCCCATTCCTGGGGATGATTCTGGATACGGTTCAGTCACGAATATTCCTTCCCCAACAGAAGGTGGAAGCCCTGACTGCGCAGGTGCGGTCCCTGCTCTCGTGCCCCCAGCTCTCACTCAGACAGGGAATGCAGCTGGTGGGTCTGATGGTGGCGAGCTTTGAGGCGGTGCCCTTTGCTCAATTCCATTCGAGGCCTCTGCAGCTTCACCTCCTCTTGGTATGGGACAAGGATCCTGCGTCCCTGGACAGGGTTTGTGTGCTTCCCCCGTTGGTCATAAGGTCCCTCTCGTGGTGGCTGGACCACAAGAATTTGCTAAAGGGCAGGTCCTTTCTAGCCCCCTCCTGGGAGACGGTCACCACGGATGCCAGTCTGTCAGGTTGGGGGGGATTCTGGAAGTCCCTGAGGTTCCAGGGCAGGTGGGGCCCTCAGGAGGCCCATTTGCCCATCAACATTCTGGAACTACGGGCGGTCAGGTTGGTTCTGGAGCAGTTGACCGATCACCTGCAGGGACTGTCTGTTCAGGTGCGCTCAGACAACATGACGGCGGTTGCCTACATCAATCATCAGGGAGGGACCCGGAGCAAGGGTGCCCTCCAGGAAGTGTCGCGGATTCTGACATGGGCGGAGGCCAATGTTCAATGCATTTCTGCTGTTTATATCCCGGGGGTGGAGAATCTCCTAGCAGACTCTCTGAGCAGGGGTACTTCCCGGCAGGGGGAGTGGCCCCTCTGCAACAGGGTGTTCCAGTCCCTGTGTCACCGTTGGGAGTCTACCGGATGTGGATCTGTTTGCATCCCATCACAATCGCAAGCTTCCGGCCTTTGTCTCCCTGTCTCAGGTTCCTCTGGCCGTGCCAGGGACGCTCTGTCGTTGTCTTGGAAGAAGTTTCGCCTCCTGTATGTATTTCCCCCGTTTCCCCTGCTGGGCAGGGTTCTGCGCAAGATTGCCCTGGAAAAGGTGCCAGTGATTCTAGTGGCCCCAAGGTGGCCAAGAAGAGTGTGGTTCGCAGACGTGGTACAAATGGCAGTAGATCAGTACGTCCTGCCACAGGCGCCAGATCTACTCACTCAGGGCTCCTTACGCCATCCCAATTTACAAAGTCTGGTTTTGACGGCTTGGCTGCTGAAACCTCCATCTTGATGGAGAAAGGCTTGTCTGTCTCAGTGGTGGATACATTGGTTCAGGCTAGATAGAAAACTTCTTCTGCCATCTATTACAGGGTATGGCGTTCCTACATAGACTGGTGTGAGTCCAGGTCTCTTCCCTGCAGGGAGTTCTTCATCCCTAGGATTCTGGAATTTTTACAACACAGATTAGACTTGGGTTTAAAGCTCAGTACTCTGTAGGGTCAGGTTTCTGCCCTGTCTGTTTTCTTTCAGAAGTCCTTTGCTCGGCATCACTTGGTTAAGACCATTTTTCAGGGGGTCACTCACGTGCGTCCCCCACGTAAGCCTACGGTTACTGTTTGGGACTTGAACCTGGTTTTGTCTGCCTTGCAGGGTGCTCCCTTTGAGCCTATTCAGGATGCTGCCTTGGCTGTACTTACCCTCAAAATGTTTTTTCTGGTGGCTATCACTTCGGTCAGGCGTGTTTCAGAGCTGGCGGCGTTGTCTATTCAGCCCCATACTACGACAGACACCAGGACAAGGTGGTGTTTCGCTTTAAGCCAGACTTTCTGCCGAAGGTGGTGTCTGCTTTTCACTTGAATCAGAATATTGTGCTTCCTTCATTGTGTCCTAATCCTAGTAACGCTAAGGAAAGGGTTCTGCATTCCTTGGATGTGGTCAGGTGTCTGAAGTATTACCTGGTAGTCACTGCGGCTTTCAGGAAGACTGATGCTCTTTTTGTGGTCCCCTCTGGTCCTAGGAAGGGTTTGGCTCCTTCCAAGTCTACTATTAGCAAATGGATTCGTCAGGCTGTGATTCAAGCCTATTCTGCTAAGGGGAAGAGTCCTCCCTTCCGCCTTACTGCTCATTCTACTCGTGCTATCGGGGCCTCTTGGGCCTTCCAGCACCAGGCCTCGGTTGAACAAGTTTGCAAGGCCGCTGCTTGGTCTTCTGTTCATACCTTTTCGAAGTTTTACAAGGTTGATGTTAGGGCCTCAGCTGATGCTGCTTTTGGCCGTAAGGTTTTGCAAGCGGTGGTAGTTTAAACTGCCTGTTGTCACCTTTTTTTGTTGGGGGATCCCACCCTACTTTATGGACACTGCTATTGGATGTCCCAAGTGTAAGTGTTATATCTGGAGCAGGACGTATTGTATACTAAGAATAATACAATTCTGTGAAATACTCACCTGTAGAATTGGTATTATAAGTATACAGTACGTCCTGCTCCACCCCACCCTGTTGTTGCATTATTCTGGATCCCCTGTATGGCGATTGTTATCTTGTTATTGTTACCAGTTGTTCTGGGTGGTTTTTAATTCTCCTGGCTTCTTGTTCACTGCTTTTCAATGCTGGGGATTTGTGGGAGGTCCCTGGGTATATGAAGGGCCGGGAGGAGCCTGTTTTTCGCATGCTTCTGCAGTACAGCGCCATCTGGCGGAGGATAACCCAAGTGTAAGTGTTATATCTGGAGCAGGACGTACTGTATACTTATAATACCAATTCTACAGGTGAGTATTTCACAGAATTGTATTGTTTCAACTTTGTTGTGTTTTTAACTTTAGAGCAAATTTTATTTTTATTACATTTCCCTGTTCTGGTCTACACTAAAATTTGCTCTAAAGTTGAAACTCAACATCTCCTGTGGCCCTTCTGTTTGGTGATATATTATCTTCTGGGTTCTAATTCTGGCTTTACCACTCACTCTGTGGGTGGCTTTTTTTAAAAAAAATTGTCTGTCCTTTACACATGTGTATGGGCATTTGCTGTTTTTTTGGTTGGCTGCTGGTTGTTGGTAGGACTACTTCTCTCCCTATCTGAAATACCTGGTTCAGACCCCCAACTCCCCTTACTACCTACAAAATGTGGTAGCAGATCATTGTGCTGAGACTTGCAGATTTTTTTTTTCTCTGAGGCTCCTCAGCCACATACATGCCTGATGCTTTGGGAAACTGAATCTGAGACTGAATCGGGGCACTTAAAGTATACCAACACCCAGGATTTTCACTATCCTGGGTGTTTGTCCACTTCCGCGGGGCACCCCGATAGGGGTAAGATTTTAGGGGCTTTCTGGGGGGTTTCACCCTGCGGACATCCTGATCTTATAGATTTCACGGGCCGATCAGGGGTGGGTGTTGGTCCACTTTAACCTCGGTGATACTGATCTCTGGTTAGGGTACGCCTCCCTCTTACTTCATCGCAGCTGGTTTGGTTTTACCAGTTGGTCATACAGGTGTATGAATTTGGCACAGGAAACGGAGAAATGCTGCCTCGCCTTCCCCTTCCCTATGGCTTTACTCTCCCCACCGCAGGCATGCTATTAACAGGAGCAGCCATTACAAGAAGGATTGTGCGCCAATCAGTCTCCATCCCTAAGATGGCCACACCTCCTTCCTCGCCATTTCACCTGTAGATTCACAGTGGCCATATAGTGGTCCAATCGATAAATGGATGATTTTCCATTCAAGAATCCTGGTGCAGTAGTGTGCGTTTTGCACATGTGGCTCGCATACACGGTGCACAGGAGAATTAGAGCTAAAACACCACTGTCAACTTCTCAACCTACATGTTAGTCATTAACCAGCTTACCAGGAAGCTGAATATTACAGGGGCACTCCTTAAACCCTTACCTTGTATCTTGCAGGGGGATTGCAGGCACTCACTGCACTAACCATCACCAAGACCACCTACACTCATCCATCAGTGGCCGTTTGGGGTGGAGGGCATCTTAGAGTCTCCTGAGGGGGTCTGAATCATTGTGGCCAGCACCATGTCAGGATCAGAGGGCACAGCAAAAGTACCAAAATCAGGGGGATCCATTCTGTAGCAGGGTGGCAAATGACATGCCAAGGGGCGCAAGAGGGCTAGGATGAGAACCAAACCTGCTAGCTCTATATCTCCATTAGGGGTTAAACCACTTCTAATACACTTTTATTACACAGACGAATATGAAGGCAACAACCGTTAACAAAAGTCCAAAAAGGTTTCTCTTCCATGAGTAGTATGAAGAATGGAATACAGGCAGATGAGAACATCCAGAAAGAGGCCCACAATCCCCAGGCACGCGAAATATTTTTCGCCCCATTCTGGAAGAAGCCCTGGGCATAGGTGCTTGGTCTTGGTTGGCCATGGCTCGTTTCTGTAATTCAATAGTGTACTCCAAATGCGAGGATCAGGTTCTAACTCAAACATTTTGTTCCCAAAAATAGGGATCATTTGGGTGCGCAAGTTGGACCCTGGAGCATAGTGAGGATCAAGCCTATTTCTGTTGGTGTCCTCCTCTCTACACAAACTTTTGTATAGGCCAGAATGCTAGATTTTTTTGCAACCAGGACTAGATTCCAGACTTACCCTAAGCATTCTAAAGGGGCAAGTCTCGGCTTTGTCTAATTCCAGAAGCCTTCTGGCAGAACTTCCCCCTCATTAGGACCTTCATGAAGGGTGTGGCCCATGTTCTTTGCCTCTCAGATCCCACCATAGGTCCTGTCTCTAGTTCTTTCGCTCCTACAGGACCCCTTTTATCTGGTGTTGGCGGCTGCCTTATCCCTTCTGACCTAGAAGGTAGCCTTTTTGGTGGAGTCTTTGAGCTTGCTGCATTGTCCTCTAAATCACCTTGTAGCACCTCTTACAGGGGTAAGGTAGTGTTGCGTCTGCCACAGCATTTCTTTCCTAAAGTGCTTTCTACCTTTAACATTAATGAGGGCATAATCCAGTGCAACCCACAGAAAGGAAGCTTCATTCACTTGACGTAAGGCTTTGACAGATAGCACTTAATGCTTATTGCCCTTGGGGTCAGGTTTATGGCCTGCGCCTCTTGGACATTCCGTTAGGAGGCATCAGCAGAGGAGCAGCCAAAAATGGGATTCCTTAAGTTTGAGGCTCTTCCAGTCAGTTTAACCTTCCTACCAATAGGAGGATATAACTCAAATGTAAGGTCTTCACTGTGTGGATGAGTAAAGACAAAGAAAGGAATTATTAAAGTACATCTACTAAACTATTCGTCTGGAACATGTGGAAAGACACAGCTTTGATTGTATTAATCCCTTCTGGGTTGTAGGGGTATCCGCAGGAGATAGACACTCTTGGTAATAAAGTTGATTGCATGACTGTACCTAAGCAGAGTTAGTGCTGCATTTATTTTATTTTTTCCAAAATGTATTCATATATTTACGTTTATTTAGCTATTTTCACCACAGTCCCTGAGTGATGATTCAACTGACAGATTCCCCCCCCCCCCCACAAAAGGTTTGTAGGAGAATGTCTCACACCATGCAAGGCTCCTATTTGTGGGCAACGTATGGGTCAGTGAGTACACAATTAAAAATTGTGTTTCTAGGTATTTACACTTTAAAGAGGACCAAAAACAACGGCCCTGCAATCTATAAGATTCCAGGGCTGCTGGATTCCCTCCCCTGGGGCATCCAGAACTGGGATGCCCCACTGTGAAACCTCCCAGGTCGCCGGAAAGTCACCTTCTTTCCCCGTCCAACCGCGCATGCACAAGCCACGACCGCATGCTCGCTGCCGCTTTAGCAGGGTGCGTACCCGTGCCAGGCACTCTCTCTGTTAGAGGGTAGCGGGGGATGCATCTGCTTGCATTAGACGAGCTCACCAGACCGTGAGCAGACTTTATCATGTTTAGTGTATAATTTCTGGTTATTCCGAATTATTCCCCTTTGCAGTTTATTTAGTATATGCTGCAATTATAATAGGCGAAGGATATTTGTAAACATGTAGTTTTGAAGGGCTGATTACACTTCATATAGCGAGTTTCTGTTCTCAGCACCCACTCCTGTTTAAAGAGGAACATCGGAGGCCCTGGGGTCTTAAAGACTCAAGGCTGTCAAGTTACACTCCTTGGCTGTGTGAAACCCCTCTGATCGCCAGTTTCACCTTCTCCTGGAGCCTGTGTGCTCCAGCCGCATCCCCGCTCACCTCTAATATGGTACGAAATATCAGATATTTAGCATCATCTTTTTGAACCATTCCGTTCCACTTATCTACTTTTCTTAAAGTAACCTTTGTTGATTGCCGTATCATCCATAAGGAGAGTTTCTGATTAAGCGGCAATTTTGATTGACCTTCACTAAATGTTTTTCATATAGACACAGTGGTAATTAAATTACTTCTAGATATTTGACACCTTTCCACATTAATGAAGAGATTGTATTCATTCTTTGTTTAAAGTGGACCAACACCCACGGGTGATCGGCCCGGGAATCTATAAGATTCCCGGGCCGATCACCCCCCACCCCGCGGGACATCCGAGATCGGGATGTCCCGCGGGGTGAAACCCCCCCAAACACCCCAACTCACCTACCTTATCTACCTTATCCTGTAGGCGTGCGCGCGCCCGCGCCGGCCGTCTGCGAATGGCCGGCGGGGGCGCGCGCGCGCCGAAAGTGACGCGAGGGAGGCGGCGGCGGCGGCCGCCGCTTAGACGTTCCTTGTACGTTGGCGCTGGGAGCGGGGAGAGGTGAGTTATTCGGGGGGTTAGGGGGGGTTTCACACAGCGGGGCACCCCGATTGGGGGTGCCCCACCGAAGTGGACCAAGACCCAGGATAGTCAAAATCCTGGGTGTTGGTCCACTTTAAATCCTTCAAAGGCTTAGAAATTTTTGCTGCATCAACTATTTTATAATTCTATGTTTTTATAGAACAAGAGATATAAGAAAAACAGATTTTGTTAATTAGCCTAAATAGTCATAAAAAAGTTCTTCATTTGTAAACTGATCAGGATGACCTTTGTCAAATTTTACAAGACAAAGAGAAAAGAAACACCTGTTAAGATTATTCGGTAGCTGATTCAACTACATGGTTGCTTCATTCTGGGACCATCAACAGGCCTGAGTGGAACTGGTCTGTAAGGCAGCTGTTCTCCCACCAAGGCAGCAAGAGTTGCTGTTCTCCCACCCTTTTAATTACTACTTGGGACATCCCAGTGAGGAATATAATCAAAACCACATCCTCCACATGTTCCAGAAGAAAAATGAATTTTACTACATAAAGGCCTCTGGAACTGTGGAGGATGCGGCAGCCCCCTTTAAAAAATAAATAAATAAATTTGATTCTGCTGCTGTAGAACTCAGGTTTACAAGATCTATAAGTGCTGTCTCTCTCGCCCTTGTTTTGCTTATGACTTGTTTGGTAAACTTACTGGTTGCTGACCACTGACTGGAGATCCGTACAACAGTGACACGGAGCAAAAATTGTTAAATTGGTTCTAATCCTTTCTCAATGTAAGGTCATATTAAATGTGTTTTTTGTGTCTTTACAGTCCACTCCATCACCATCAGCCGATCTCCTTGGTTTGCGGAGTGCTCCTGTAACTGGATCAGCAGCTCCAAGCGCTGGAAACCTCCTAGTGGATGTGTTCTCCGATACCCCCTCGGCTGCTGCTTCCTTAGCTTCCGGTGCTGAGGATAACTTTCTCAGGTATTGCAGGAGTCCCCTATATATTGCCTTTACAGCGAAGAGTATAACCTTTTTGGAATGCCTTTTCAGGCAAAGAATTAAAAAAAAAAAAAAAAAAAAAAAACATTAATACCCTTTCTCCCCCGCAGCCTTTCTGTCTTATCCCGGGTTTACAGGTGCAGATAAATTAACCATTCGTTCAGCGAGTGAACAAGCATAAAAATCTTCTGCAATTGAACAGCTGCGTTCAAACGCCAAATATTTTTTGGTTAAACAGTCGTATAACATTCTTATAGCTAATACACGTTTTTTTCTGTGGGTGACTTCTGTTTTCGCATTCCTATAATTGAGCGATGAATGAGTCATTTTTTGGTAAGCCAAAATTATGACGAGTGACCGATGGACCAATTCTCGTTCATAGTTTGATCACAGTGGCCTTTTCCACGGAGTGATTATCGCTCAATTGCGGTCACTTTAGAGATTTCTCATTCGATAATCACTCCGTGTAAATTGGGCATTAGTCTGGTTGAATAAAACTTACTGGTTCCCCTTCTCGCCAGCAAGCATATTGATAATTGCCAGTCCCTGCCTCGTCAGTTTTTCTGCAATAGAGGGGACGTGCTGAGGCCTGACACCCCCATTGCAGTGAACAGAGTGGGCTTGTGGATATTGCAAGTAGGCTTGCTGATATTGACGCAGGGGGCAACTGTGTGACACAGTGGTCACCACTGAACGGCAGGACTCTGTGCCTGGTAAGTTTTACTTACCCTCATTAAGACTGAATGGCTGCCGGGGAGAAAAGGGAAGTATTAATGTGGGTTGTCCCTTTTTAAAGCTAATGTCCCTGCTGCAGTTAGAGTAATGCACATATTATTACATTACCATTTTGATACCAACATCAGAATGTTTAATAAATGCTGTATTATACTGTACAGCTCTGTTGCTAGCAAATAATGTAGGTATCTGCCCTTGTTTACTTGCCTTGATTTATTGGAGTATCTATAGCAGCTCAGCTGAGTGAGTTTTAATTGTTTAAACCTTTTACATCTGCATAAAAAAGGGGCAAAGCCTTTCTCACCCTTTTTTGGGGAATATGCTGCCCTCTGCTGGCATGGATGTAGCTGAGTGGAAGAGAGTTTGACAGCTGGCTGTGCCACCATGTAAGCCATTTCCTACCTGCCATGGAGTTGGTTTGGTAAGGGTGTTGTGAACATTTTCAAATCTTCCAACATTTTATGCAGCTTTCATTTACAGTAATGTGTTACTCTAAGCACAGTGTGATTTTAAAAAGCACAAGCGGACATTAAATTGGACCAAAACCCATGATTTGGAGAGCTTCACACTGTGTGAAACCTCCTGTTATGCCCTATACATGCCTAGATCCTGGATCTCACACTGCCACTGGCATCTTCAGTGTGTGCACTCACTGCGTCAGGCGGCAGACTTCAAAAGCTGCTGGTGGGTGACCGCAGACCATCGAGAATGGGAATGTCTGTTATGCAAGCGCTGGAGCGTGCTCCTCATTGCCACTTCACCTAGTGGCATGTCGGCTCCCTTCATCCTCGGTGCACCCACTGACGGCTAACAACTGCCCAAATTGGGATGCCCCCGGACAAGCTGTAACCTGACCCTAAACTCCATAGTCGGGGGTTTTGGTCCGCTTTATAAAATACATGTAAACTTGTCCTTTTTTAAATGAAACTTTAGCAAATTGGTATATTCTCACCATGGTGATGATGTAATATGGAAACCCCTTTCAGTCCATTCTGATAGGATAAGAAAATCCTCTGTTAATAAATGTCTTTACAAACCCAGAAGCTCTTGTACTGCTGTGTGTGCACCACAATTTCCTTTTCTGTTGATTGTCTAATTGCATGTGGGTTTTTCTGTCTTCCCTTTTGGTCTTTGTCTTCTTTTCTTGCTGTATTGCTGCTGGTGGGATTGTTTCTTGTCTTTGTCTTGCTGTGCCTGCCTGTGATTGGATGGTGTACAGTGACTTGGACCCGCCCTCTGAGAGTCCTGCGTCCTTGCTGGTCGATGCAGACCAGCCGTCAGAGTAAGGGCTCATTCAGTAACCCATAAGGCATGTTTGGTAGATACCATTATCAGCTAACCCTGCATTTTCCTGCCATTTCCTTACTGAATACATTATGGGGTGTCACCAGTCGTGGACATGAGCATGATGCTTTTTGAGGTTGTACTGCAGCACCTTTACTAATCAATACACTCCAGGAGTGTATGAGAGAGCTGATTGAGCACCATGATATTTTTTTTCCCTCATGTTTTTTGTGAGAAAAAAATCTGTAATGTTTTAAAATATTTTTTACATTGAAGAAGAAATATCAGGGTTTCCAGGTTCAGGTTTTTCTGAATCCCACTTACAAAAAGGGTAAGAAAAGAGGGGCTGAAGTGATGCACCCATCATGAGTGGCAGTTCTATGATCAGGTTTGCTGTAGTTGGTCAGGTCTAGGTTCAGCAATGTTATGTGCCCAAAGAATGAGGTCAGCTGACTACCTGAATCTACTGAACAATCAGGTTATTCCATCAGTGGATTTTTTTCATCCCTGATGGCACGAACATATTCCATTATGACAATGCCAGGCTTCATCGGGCTCAAATAGTGAATGGGTGGTTCAAGGAGCATACGACTCCATTTTTCACACATGGCTGGAGTCCACACCTGAACCCCACTGAGAAACCTAGGAATGTGCCGGAGCAGATTTTGCACAGAGGTCCAAATTTTCCATTGATACAAGAACTAGTGGACATATTAATTCAACTCTGGAAAGAAATAAAGCAGAAGCTTGTGGAAGCAATGCCCCAGTGAATGTGTGCCGTAACCAAAGCTAAAGATGATCCAATGAAACCTTAGAGTGTGTTTTTTTTTTTTTGGCCAGAAAGTGTTTTAGACAGATGGTAAGCAGATGCCTATCCGTATGCCATGCCAGCAAACCTATGACATTTTTCCCCCTGTGGCCTCATTGCCTTGGATGGGGGACATAAGTCAAAGCTGTACATCCATATACCCCCCCCCCCCCCCCAACGTTGTGTGCCACAGAATACAGGAAAGATGATGCCAAGGTTTCTAAAGAGATTCTGAACCAGATATTTACAAAGTTGCTGTAAAGGCTATCAAAAATATAGGGAGATTGATTGCATCTGATCACAATGTGGACCTGTTGGCATGATCTACTGTTCAGCTTTGGCTACATTATAAAAGAAGTTGTACATCTTAAGATGCTTGAAGTACAATCTCAAGGGCATTACTTTTCATCCATGTTTATTGGAATACACAATGGATGTACAGTTGACTCATTCTTCATATTACTGAAGTATATATAAGTATGTGTAAATATATATGTAACCTTTTAGCTATCCTTGCTGAAAATCTCTACCTCTTATTCTCGCCTGGGATTGGTGGCTTATGGGATCATGTTGGGACTAACGCTTTTAAGTGTGGCTAACACATTAATTTTGTTTTTCCCCTTTCGGTTGCTTCCTCTGCCTTTTTTTTTCCAATCGTTTCCTCTGCTCTCAGTTCTGGCTCTGCTGTTTCCGAGGATCCTGCTTTACCTATTGCTGAGGCTGATGACCTCCTGAACAAGTAAGACTAGCATGTGTATTGCTACACATCTGTGTTGTAGAGCCATAGTTCCCTTAATTTCTTCTAAATGTATTTGTTGCCACTTATACATGTGCTGCACTTTTTCTAAATGAGATTTCTGCTGGAACAGATACACATGTGCTTCATAAAATGACAAGAGCCCTTCTTTTTCAAGACCTCTTCTGCCTTCAGACACTAATGGCTCATTTCCACAAACTGACTTGCTAATGGAAAAAAACGAAATCGTCCACAGACAAGAATCAGTTCAAATGTCAGCTGCATCGAGCTATAGAGAATTCATTCATTGGTCAAGTGTTGTATCGTTTTGGCTGACATAAAATTTCTGGATTGTTGTACAACCATTGAAATGTGGGAACAGAATAGGACGTGGAGCGCACAGCACAAATTATCCTAGGAATGTTCAATCTTTAGAACAATTGGCAGACAAATCTGCATCCAAACACAAATCGTTTGCATGCTCAACAAACGGTTGATTTATCTGTTCAAGGAAATGGGCCATTAGACCGGTCTTGCTGCTTCCTCAGGAGGACTGTTGTTTGCCTTTTAATCTCTGCCCATAGCTCCCAGGGTTTCACCAGAAACCACATTCTATATCAGAACATTTTGTGGCCTTATGGTGAGAGAACCTTCTTTCGTAACTTATATAATTAAGTGGTTTTGTCACTTGACCTACAAAACATACACTTTTTAGAGGGTCTGTACTGGCAGCGGTAAAGATGGCCATTTAAACACTTCTGGGTTGGGCAGTCTGCTTGTATGTTATGGGGTGTGAGGAATCTGTACTTGCTCTGCTAAAAATAAAATTAAGCCCGTTTTTTTTATTCTTAGTATACAGTACGTCCTGCTCCAGATAGATTACTTACACTTGGGTTATCCTCCGCCAGGACCCGGGACCTCCCACAAATCCCCAGATTTATCTGCAGTGCTTACTGCGTAGACATGAAATTATCACTCTCTCGCAGGTGAGTGGGGCTATTAGCCTGCGGCCCTGTTGGACTATTCCCACCCGTTCCTCGTGTGATGTGCCTCCCAGCCTGGGCTGCGTTTTGTCATGTTTCCTTGTACTAGTATATGTGGTGTCAGCCGCCGCACTGACTTGTCTTTTTTACTATGGCAAATGCCGCCGCCGCCGCGCGTGTCTCTTCCTTCATTTAGATGTTCCGCGCCGGGCGGCGGCGTTACCACAGATGCTTATGCTTTCTCATTGGCTGCTTGTCTGTGGGCTTCGCGCTCTTTGGGGGGGCGGGGCCTGGCTGTGCGCGCTATGCGTCACGGCTCGCTCTGGCCCACCCTTCGAGGTACTCGCGGCGCCATTTTTGTCAGATCGCGGGCGCGTGTGACGGTTCTACTTACCGCGCCCCGTAAGTGCCCTCGCGGGCGGCTCTATACTCTTTTTAGTGTGTTTGGTTCTGACACTCCCTCTTCCCATTGTGTCTTTCAGACGGGTGAATCCATTGGCTTCTCCCGGCCCAATGTAATTGATAGGGGCCTTATAAAATTACTCCCACTTCCCTAGCGGGTCATTGGGACATCCAGGGTTGCTTATAGCGTAAATCCCTACTGGCATATTGTGCCTAATAATCACCATATGGAGGCATCCCAGGATAATGTTACCGGGGTCCCCTTGGGACAAGACCGGCTGTGTGTAGCGTGTACAGCCTCATGCTGACGCTGATGAGGCATGGGTCTGTGTACCCTGTGCTGAGCAGGTGTTTGCATTGCAATCTGGCCTGCCAGTGGCTGCACCTCGTTTCACTTCACTTACTCCCCCAAGCTTAAATCTCACTCCTGTTGAGTTGCATACTAGTGGGGATTCTCAGCCTGAGGTGTCTGTGACACTGGCTACTGCTGAACAGATTATTGCGAGGTCCTTAGCGTGTGAGGGCCCTGGGAAGAAGCGGCTCTTGACGCCTAATGTTACTGTTTTCTCTATGGGAGCTGAGGAGTTTATGGATCTGTGTGGCTATACCCCGTCTGATGAAGGGGAGCTCCTTTCTGACTCAGGCTCATCTGATGAGGGACCAAGGGGTCATGATGATTCTGGCTCTGACCCCCGGGCCCCGGATGACACTGACAGATTATTGACCCAGATCTTTGAGGTGCTGTCTATCTCTCTTCCTGTTGAGGCTCCCAGGAAAAGAGGGGAGCCTTTCCATACAGCAAAATCGCATTTCGAATTTCCAGGGCAGGCACATTTCCATAACCTTGTGCTCAAGGAATGGGAGCGCCCCTGTAAACCTCCCGGGGTCCCAAAGAGTTGGGATAGGAAGTATCCCTTTGCTGCTGAGGTGGTTAAATGTTGGTCATCTCCCCCCGAGGTGGATGCCCAGATCCTAGAGCTGTCTAACACCTCTGTCATGCATTCCCCTGATCCTACCACCCTGCGGGATGCTGAGGATCGACGCATTGACCAGCTGGCCTCACACGCCTTTGCATGAGCGGGGACGGCGCTGCACCAGGTCTGTGCCTCTGTTATTACTGCTGCGGCCACTAGATCCCTTATCAGAAATATGATTCATAGTGCCCCTGATGATTTCCCTTGTGAGGTGTTTAATGCACTCTCCAGTTGTGCTGCTTTTGTAAATTTTGTCCTTGCAGCATTGGATGACACCATCAGAATGTGTGCCAGAACTTCTTCCCTCGTGGTGGCTATACGCCGCTCTGTTTGGCTGCGCCAGTGGGCTGCTGACATGGCTGCAAAGAAGGCCCTCACTGGGCTTCCATTTAAGGGGCTATGCCTGTTTGGGGACTGCCTGAACCTTTTTATTAAAGGAGGTAAGTTACCCCAGCGCAGACGCCAGTCCCAGCCCTTTCCGGGTCAGGGTTCCTTCTCCTCCCCTTACCGTGGGGCAGGACAGGGAATGGGGGGCATCTTTCCCTGGGGCCCAGGGAGTTTTCTGGGGTAGAGGCAGAGGACGTGGACGTCCTGGCTCCTCCTGGGGTCCCAAAGCCAAATCTTCTCCCAAGCCCCCTCAGGCATGATGGGGCGCCCTCGCCCATCCGGGTGGGGGAGACGGCTGCAGCACTTCGCTCTCTTCTGGAGGCTTCAGGTCTCAGACCGGTGGATTCAGGAGGTATTGTCCTCCGGTTACAAGTTGGAGTTTGCTGCCGATCCCCCTCCAAGATTCATCAGGTCCCAGATTCATCAGGGCCCTGTTTCAGCTCAGGAGCTAGTGCATACTATGCAAGGCCTCCTGGAGCTGGGGGTCATCTGCCAGGTGCCTTTAAGAGAAAGAGGGCAAGTGTGTTTCATCCAACCTATTCACAGTACCCCAATAAAGATGGTTCTGTCAGGTCCATCCTGGGCTTAAAGATTCTCAACAAGTTTTGTCATGGGCAGGCGCTTTCGCATGGAGACTCTGCGCTTTGCCGTCAGTTCCCTGCGCAAGGGGGATTTCATGACTTCTGTGGACATCAAAGATGCTTACCTTCATATTCCTGTGTTCCCAGGTCATCACAAGTTCCTCAGGTTCGCTCCGATGATTCAACATTTGTTGTGGCCTTGGCCTTCGGCCTCACTTCAGCTCCCAGGGTGTTCACCAAGGTGCTGGCTGGCGTGATGTCTCTACTCAGACGTCAGGGTGTCAGCGTGCTTCCCAACCCGGACAACATCCTCATCACTTCCCAGTCTCTACATCAGGCAGAGTTGGATACGCAGCTGGTGGTGCCCATTCTGGAGTCATTTGGATGGGTGATCAACCACCCCAAGTCCTCACTGTCCCATTCCTTGGTAACTCCATTCCTAGGAATGAATCTGGATACAGTTCAGGTAAGGATCTTCCTGCCTCAGCAGAAGGTGGACAATCTGATTGCACAGGCTCAGGCTTTCCTAGCTTGTCCCCATCCCTCCAGTAGGCAGGGGATGCAGCTGGTGGGCCTGATGGTGGCGTGCTTCACAGCGGTTCCTTGGGCTCAGTTCCTCTTGAGACCTCTGCAACTTCACCTATTGTCTGTATGGGACAAGGACCCAGCGTCCCTGGACAGGGTCTGTGTGCTCTCCCCCCTGGTCAGGAAGTCCCTCTTGTGGTGGATGTACTCAAGGAACCTGTTAGGGGGCAGATCCTTTCTTGCCCTTCCTGGGAGGTGGGGCCCTCAGGAGGCCCACACTCCTATCTATGTCTTGGAGCTGCGAGCGCTCAGGTTAGTTCAGGCTCGCTTGACTACTCCTCTTCAGGGCCTGCCTGTCCAGGGGCGCCCGGACAACCAGAAGGCAGTTGCCTACATTAATCGTCTGGGAGGGACTTGGAGCAGGAGGGCCCTCCAGGTAGTGTTTCTGATCCTGACCTGGGTGGAGGACAATGTTCCCTGCATATCAGTGGTGTACATTCCGGGGGTGAAAATTCTGCTGGCAGACCCTCTGAGCAGGGGGACCTCTCGCCAGGGAGAAGGGTCCCTCTGCAATAGGGTGTTTCAATCTCTGTGCCACCGTTGGGGTCAGACAGATGTTGATCTGTTTGCGTCCCGTCACAATCACAAGCTCTCGGACGTTTGTCTCCCTGTCCCAGGATCCTCTGGCCTTGACCTCGGATGCTTTAGCACTGTCATGGCTGGACATTCAGTTCCTGTATGTCTTTCCTCCATTCCCCCTGCTGTGCAGGGTTCGGCGCAAGATTGCTCTGGTAGGGGTGCCAGCGATTCTGGTGGCCCCCAGGTGGCCAAGAAGAGTGTGGTTCGCAGACGTGATGCATATGGCAGTAGACCAGTACGTTCTGCCAGGGGTGCCAGATCTGCTCACTCAGGGCCCCTTACGCCATCCCAATTTACAATCTCTGGCTTTGATGGCCTGGTTGCTGAAACCTCCATCTTGATGGAGAAAGGTTTGTCCACCTCGGTGGTTGATACCATGGTGAAGGCTAGGAAGAAAACTTCTTCCTTCTCTTACAGGGTATGGCGTACCTACATTGACTGGTGTGAGTCTAGGTCTCTTCCCTGTCGGGTGTTTTTCAGTTCCCAGGGTTCTGGAGTTCTTACAACATGGGTTGGAGTCGGGACTCCAACTCAGTACTCTGAAGGGTCAGGTTTTCTGCCCTGTCTGTTTTCTTTCAGAAGTCTTTTGCTCAGCATTCTTTGGTTAAGACCTTCTTCCAGGGGATTACTCATGTGCGTCCCCCACGTAAACCTATGGTCCCTGTTTGGGATTTGAACTTGGTTTTGTCTACCTTGCAGGGTGCCCCCTTTGAACCTATACAGGATGCTGCTCTGGATGTGCTTACCCTCAAGGTTGTCTTTCTGGTGGCCATTACTTCGGTCAGGCGTGTGTCTGAGTTGGCGGCTCTGTCCATTCAGCCCCCATACTATGAGAGACACCAGGTCAAGGTGGTGTTCTGCTTTAAGCCAGACTTTCTGCCTAAGGTGGTGTCTGCTTTTCATCTACATCAAGATATTGTTCTTCCTTCATTGTGCCCTAATCCTAGCAACGCTAAGGAAAGGGTTCTGCATTCCTGGGATGTGGTCAGGTGTCTGAAGTATTACCTGGTAGTCACTCCGTCCTTCAGGAAAACTGATGCTCTTTTTTTGTGGTCCCTTATGGGCCCAGGAAGGGTTTGGCTCCTGCCAAGTCTATTATTAGCAAATGGATCCTTCAGGCCGTGATTCGGGCCTATTTTGCTAAGGGGAAGGGTCTTCCCTTTTTTGCCTTACTACTCATTTTACTCGTGCTATTGGTGCCTCTTGGGCCTTCCAGCTCCAGGCTTCTGTTGAACAAGTTGCAAGGCCGCTACCTGGTCTTCTGTTCATACCTCAACAAGGTTGATGTTAGGGCCTCAGCTGATGCTGTTTTTGGCCGCAAGGTTTTGCAGGCGGCAGTGGTTTAAACTGTCTGCTGTTACGTTGACACCTGACACTGCTATTGGATGTCCCAAGTGTAAGTAATCTATCTGGAGCAGGACGTACTGTATACTAAGAATAATACAATTCTGTGAAATACTCACCTGTAGAATTGATATTATAAGTATACAGTACGTCCTGCTCCACCCCACCCTTGGTTTTGTATTATTCTGGATCCCCTGTATGGTGATTGTTATCATTGTTATTACCAGTTTGGGTGGTTAAATTCTCCTATAGGAGGAGTTTAATCATTTCCAGAGAATATTTTCCCTGGCAAGTGGAGCATTAAATGCATTGTCCTGCCAAAACAAAATGCTGCTACTCGCCCCTAGTCCACCACCTCCAGGACCAACTGCACAACAAGTTACCAGTATAGTAAATTAAGTGCCTTGTCGATTCTCTCCAGTCCAAGATGGCAGCCGTGGGCATGCTGGGTATAGGCCCCACAACATGCCCACTCCATGCATTGCAATGGAGGAGGCAGTGCCAAGGCAGGGTTATTTGGCACACACCTTCACTTTCAATGAATGGAGTTCACAAACTCTTATATTGGTAAGTTATATTGGACCCAGCGGGTCCTGGTGGTGGAGCTGCACTGGACAAAAGGGGAGTAGCATCGTTTTTTGTTTTTGGCTAGCCAATCCTTTTAACCCCATGTGTACCTAAGTTAAGGACAGAGAAAAAACAATTCAGGAAGATAACAAATCATCTTGTTTGTTTTGTGCCCATTTGATGTATAATTCATTACAAAATGTTGCAGACCTCCAGCATTTACCTGTGGAATTTTTACTTGCATGCTTTTTTCTCCATAAATATTTTTTTATTATGTATTAACAGTGCATATTCCTTGTGTATTAGGTTTGTCTGCAAGAATAATGGAGTGCTCTTTGAGAACCAGCTTCTGCAGATAGGAGTGAAGTCTGAATTCCGTCAGAACCTAGGTACTTGCCGATTTAAAAAAAAAAAAGGGAATTCAAGTTTTTTTTTATCTTTTGTACAAGAGTCATAACCTAGTAGATCAATTGTGATGAATGTGTCTATTTTATTGCAGGGCGCATGTACCTTTTTTATGGAAATAAAACATCTGTGCAGTTCCAGAGCTTTACTCCAACAGTTTCCTATCCAGGGGAGCTGCAGAGTCATATCCTTTTGTGTTTTAGTTGAGCCACATTGACACTTGGCCTCTGTTTTTAGTTTGTGTCTTGTAGAATATATTCTACACAGCAGCTTAACTTTTATTGAATTCTTTTAATGCTGTCCAACTTGCTTATTGCTAGGACTGAAGTTGTACACCACCAAGGAGCTGACTCTTGGGTGGCAGGCTGTCTTGATATTTGGGGGATTGTAGCTCCTGGACACCAGAATTGTCCCCTTCCTGTGATCTGGTGCTACACACTATGTGGTTCCCATTCCACCTTGTCTCAGGATGATGGTTGTTTCTGTCTTTTGTATGTGTTTTACTGATCTACTGATTTACTGTAGATCTACAGATACCTGTCTCTAAGTAATTAGTAATTAATGCCTACACAGTGCTATAAAGTGATTACTTAAAGTAGCTAAAAAAATCACATATAAAAGACAGTGGTTAATTGCTGGGCTGGCAAAAAAAAAAGAGCTGGTTAGCCAAAAGACACTAAATTTATTTCACATATCGTGGCACTAAGCACATATAAACATCACAGACTTAGCTTATAACATCATTAAAAACGCAATTGCAGTGTTAAAAAACAATTACAGAAAGGGGGCCCCCGCCAGGCCGTCCTGGACTCCACGCTTGCAACCACTCACAAACGCCACACACTTCCAAAAGCTGGCCAGCTTTAATAATGGGGACAACAGTCCTCCGCAAACCGGGAAACAGCGAATGCAACAATTCCTTCAATAATGCCCAGTACTGGAATTGAGCTTGCCAGATGCCATTTAGGAGATATTGGGGATGTATCTGAGCATTCACATGCGCTCCAAGTGGACACGGCTCAATACCGTGAGCCTGAATATAATACGTTCCAGCCACATGGGCAAATAGCTTTCGCGCAGCTGATGATACAGCAGAAAGGACTCAGCAGCCCGCCGGCGTGGCGTGCGCTGCCTCTGTGACAGATACTCTCACCACCTCCAGTTACAGCGAGGTTCCTCCTTGTCAGCAACACGTGCATGTCATGCTGTTCCCATGTCTCTCAGAGCGTGGCCATGGCGTGTGGGCGTGTGACGGAAGAGGCGTGGTCAGGGGCCCGGACCAACGACCGTTTCGCTCCTCCTCTGGAGCTTAGTCAGGGTGGGAGGGGCTGTGAAGAGAGACTGTTTTTTATGTGTGATGGGAAGGAACACGCCTCTAATGACAGCCAATGATGCATGCTGCTTAATGCTTGCGCAGCAGCTTAACCAGTTGTTTACCAGTCTGTAGCACTCTTACTTCCAAATCGTCATTATGTGCTGTATCTGCATATATATAAATTCCACAAAAACATGATTGCCTGATGGCTTGAGTAGTTATTTCACAGTTAACAGCAGTGCTACTAGTAATGCATCGTTGTATATAGCATCTGAGTGCTTATACTTGTATAAGTCCCACAGATCACCCCTGGCTCTCACTGTCCCTCCCGGGGACCTTCCAGGAATAATCCATCTGAATTGCGACGGTGGAAATGTAAAAAGGTATGGAGAACAGGCACTCCTTTCATTTTCATTGGGCACAGCCCCTGTATGGGCCCCATTTTGCACATAATCTAAGGCGGTTCAGAATAGTTTAAAGAAGTTCAAACAATCCAAAGGAGGGGGAGGAATTGTGATACAAAAATGGAATTTAAGTTAGATAAAGCCTGTTTGCAAAATATGCAGTCTGCATTTAACCCCCAGGGGGAAGGCATGGAGAAAGGCAGTGAGAATGAAATTAGGCCATTGTTTAAAAAACACAAATCCTTAGTGATTAAACAGCTCAAACGTCATTGGGATGTATGTACAATTGAAAATTATATTCAGCACAAGATTATACCCAGAGGCCTGAGAGAGAGGATTGTCCCCGCAGAACATCTGCGGTCAGATAGGTTCCTTCTTAAATGGCAAGGGGAGTGCATGGATCACGGTTTGCGGCTAATGGGCCTCATTGTTGAGGAAGAGCGGTTGCAACTTGGTGAACTTGAGGAAGATATCAAGGATACTTGTAGCAAATAAGATGCATATTGTAAAGATCCAGAATTTATCAAATTAAATGAATTGATTAAAGTAGAGGTTGACAGAGTCCAAAAAAACATCAAAGACGTTAAACAAAAAAGTTTAGACGGGACCTGTCAGAGTTTGAAACAGGAAAAATCTTTTTGGAGTTCAGACCCATAAATAGGCCCTTTCCTCGCCAGAGACAATGGAGAGAGGTTTCTAGTGACCTGTCTGGAGCAGAAACAGAGCTTTCGGATGAAAGTCCACCGCGACATGCACGGAAACCACGTAGGACTGTATCTTTTTTTAGAACCGAACCCAAAAAGAGGAGAAGACGCCGAAAACGTAGCAAACGGGGTCAAGTCACTAAGGGGTATACGCAAGACAAAAATGGGGGGTCCCCCACCGTAATCAACTTGATAGGGGAGGGGGAAACAGGGGGTGGGTTGAATATCATCAATTTGTCTAAATTTGAATTACTGGAACATCATAGGTCAGTACTTGCAAAGGGGCTGTCCTTTTCCCCTTGTGCAAGGGGAGATGAATTTGAATTATACAAGGATACTGCGTTATATTTACGTAAAGTCCTATTTAGGACCATTTATAACAAAAAGGAGGATGTCTTAGAGGCCAACCCCACCGCCACCCAGCCCCCGAGCAGTGTAATAACTGCTGAGTTAGGATGTTTTGAAAACGATCAGTTGGTAGATACGTACAGTGATGAGATACCAGATTTGCTACCTAACTTAAGTCTGCTTAAGTGCCCTTCAAAAAACTTCCCTCCATTAAGTCAAAATAAGCATCTGTCATTATTTTTGCAATTGGTGGAACGGTATTTGGGTAAAGAACAATGGGACACCCTGGGGAACAAGACAATCTTACAAAGTTGGAGAGAGCCCATAATGTCATTATAAGACCTAGTGACAAGGGTGGAAACGTGGTCCTCTTGGATGAAGAATATTATGTAAAAGAGATTGAAGGACAGCTTCAGGATAGTGAGACGTACTGTCCTATCCAGCGAAACCCGTTCCCAGAAGTAGTACATAGATTAAATGAAAAGTTGTATTGGGCCAGGGAAGAAAACTTATTGACACATAAAGTATTTGACTATCTACAGGTTCATGACTACAATATCCCGGTTCTCTATACAATTCCAAAAATACACAAGAACCCGGCGATCCCACCGGGCTGGCCCATTGTGTCGGGAAATGGAGGTCCATTAGAAGG
This sequence comes from Gastrophryne carolinensis, assembly GCA_027917425.1. NCBI lineage: Eukaryota > Metazoa > Chordata > Amphibia > Anura > Microhylidae > Gastrophryne > Gastrophryne carolinensis. The sequence continues at coordinate 136,664,943 of CM051242.1, forward strand.
CGTAGCTCGATTCATCGACGAGAATTTGAAGCCTTTAGTCCGGCTTCGTTTGTGTTAGACAGTAGCGACTTGGTGCACAAGTTACAGGACGTCCAAATTGAGGATGATTGGCTCTTGGTTAGCGTAGAAAGCCTCTATACCTCGATCCCCCACAGGGTGGGCCTGCAGGCTGTGGAAGAGATGTTACAGCAACTAGGCCCTGGGGATGCAGCGTATAATGAATTTCTTGTTGAGATGTTGGACTTTGTGCTCTCCAATAACTTTTTTCGCTTTAATGGAGTCTTCTATCATCAGATTCGTGGGACAGCCATGGGGGCGGCGTGTGCCCCATCCTACGCCTGCCTACACCTTGGGCGGTGGGAGAGTCTTGAGGTTTTTGGGCGGGCGTTGTTTCAGGCACACGCGGCCCTATGGCTGCGTTATATTGACGATGTCCTTCTGATTTGGAAGGGCACTGTTGCCCAACTGAAAGAGTTTATTGGCATCCTTAACCAAAATCAGAGGAACATCAGGCTTACATATAAAATTAGCTCTGATAGGATAGAGTTTTTGGACTTGAACATCTTGAAGTGGGACAGCAGGCTGACCACCGCCACCTATCGGAAACCCACGGCGGGAAATACCCTCTTACATTTCTCCAGCCACCATCTGGGCCCCCTGCGGCGGGGTATCCCCCTGGGTCAGTTCCTGCGTATCAGGAGGAACTGTAGCTCGGGGGGTGACTACGCCCGGGAGGCCCGGGAATTGACCTTGAGATTTAGAGAGAGGGGCTATCCCCATCGCCTGTTGCGAACATGCTTTCACAAGGCGCTTGATATTCCGAGGGAAACCCTGCTGAATAAGTCAAAGCCCAGGCGAGATGGCGGGAATCAGCCGGTCCGCCTTATCACAAAATATAGTGCACATTGGGAGAAGTTCTGCAACATATTGCAGGCTCACTGGCATGTCCTCTTATTGGACCCGATTGTAGCTAAATTTGTGGGTCCTAGGCCCTTGTTGACTGCAAAACGAGCAAACAATATTAGGGATCTTTTGGTCCGCAGTGAGTATAAGCCCTACCATGTAGATAGAAGAGATAGCAAAATAGTAGGTTCCTTTTGCTGCGGACATTGCAAAATGGGTCCCTTTATGTTGAAGACTACTAGCTTTACGGGACCAAAAAGTCAGAGTCCCAGACCTATAACTGAATTTATCAACTGTGCTTCAAGGTACGTGGTGTATCTACTCACGTGCCCGTGTGGGAAAAAGTATGTGGGAAAAACAAAGAGGGAGCTACGGGTCCTTGTAGGGGAACACCTGAGGGACATTAGGAAGAACAATGAGAAAAGCCCAGTGGCTGTACATTTCAGTAATTGTCATAATAGTGAAGTGTCGGGCTTGGTCGTATGTGGGATCTTTAAGCTGAAGTGTCATGGTAGAGGTGGATCCTGGGATGCTAGATTGTTGAAACAGGAGGCAAGATTGATTTATGAGTTAGGGACTATGGTCCCAATAGGGCTTAATACTGATATGGGCTTGAAAGCCTTCCTATAACTAGGTATTCCATTGGTTTAAATCCCCTTATTCCATCTCATTCAGGTTTTTGTTGGGTCCCTGTGGGTTGTGTTCCCTTTCCCTTTCCTTCACCTCTCCTTTCTTGTGCCTTCCCTAGTTTGGGGAGTGGCAGCCTCTCCATTTGGGCACGGTAAACCTCTCTTTGAGGGGTTACATTGGGGAGTGTAGTGTTGGTGAAAGGTGGAGCAGTTAAACCTTGGTGTTTGCATTTGCATGCTTATTATGGTGAAGGGTATACGGTGTAGTCACACTGGCTGTTCAATAAAAACCTTGTGGGACCACCACGAAATATGGTCACATTTTTTCAAGTTCGCTGGATGCCATTTCGATACTGCTGGCGGTAGTATGGTGGCTAGTTTAACTGCTAATAACCTTTATACATATTTATCATTAGCCAGCTGTGCATGTGCTGTAAGTATGCATGTGATAACAAGTGGTTTGTAGAAGTGAGAGGGGGATGAGGTGAAAGGAAGGCTGGTGAGATCAGGCCTCCCCTGAATGAAGGTGTGTTACAAACATCCCTCAAAAAATAAATTCCTCCCCCTCCTTTGAATTGTTTGAACTTATTTTGAACTTCTTTGAACTTCTTTAAACTATTCTGAACCGCCTTAGATTATGTGCAAAATGGGGCCCATACAGGGGCTGTGCCCAATGAAAATGAAAGGAGTGCCTGTTCTCCATACCTTTACATTTCCACCGTCGCAATTCAGATGGATTATTCCTGGAAGGTCCCCGGGAGGGACAGTGAGAGCCAGGGGTGATCTGTGGGACTTATACAAGTATAAGCGCTCAGATGCTATATACAACGATGCTTTACTAGTAGCACTGCTGTTAATTGTGAAATAACTACTCAAGCCATCAGGCAATCATGTTTTTGTGGAATTTATATATATGCAGATACAGCACATAATGACGATTTGGAAGTAAGAGTGCTACAGACTGGTAAACAACTGGTTAAGCTGCTGCGCAAGCATTAAGCAGCGTGCATCATTGGCTGTCATTAGAGGCGTGTTCCTTCCCATCACACATAAAAAAACGTCTCTCTTCACAGCCCCTCCCACCCTGACGAAGCTCCAGAGGAGGAGCGAAACGGTCGTTGGTCGGGGCCCCTGACCACGCCTCTTCCGTCACACGCCCACACGCCATGGCCGCGCTCTGAGAGACATGGGAACAGCATGACATGCACGTGTTGCTGACAAGGAGGAACCTCGCTGTAACTGGAGGTGGTGAGAGTATCTGTCACAGAGGCAGCGCGCGCCACGCCGGCGGGCTGCTGAGTCCTTTCTGCTGTATCATCAGCTGAGTGAAAGCTATTTGCCCATGTGGCTGGAACTTATTATATTCAGGCTCACGGTATTGAGCCGTGTCCACTTGGAGCGCATGTGAATGCTGAGATACATCCCCAATATCTCCTAAATGGCATCTGGCAAGCTCAATTCCAGTACTGGGCATTATTGAAGGAATTGTTGCATTCGCTGTTTCCCGGTTTGCGGAGGACTGTTGTCCCCATTATTAAAGCTGGCCAGCTTTTGGAAGTGTGTGGTGTTTGTGAGTGGTTGCAAGCGTGGAGTCCAGGATGGCCTGGCGGGGGCCCCCTTTCTGTAATTGGTTTTTAACACTGCAATTGCATTTTTAATGATGTTATAAGCTAAGTCTGTGATGTTTATATGTGCTTAGTGCCACGATATGTGAAATAAATTAAGTGTCTTTTTTGGCTAACCAGCTCGTTTTTGTTATGTGCCAGCCCAGCAATTAACCACTGTCTTTTATATGTGATTTTTTTGCTTCAAATATATGGGTTAGCCGGGCGCCCCCAAAGTGGGCAGTGCCTAACAAATTATTCCCAAGGGGCCTCCCAAGGTTTTTCTTTCCTTTTTAAACTGCTTTTCTACTTAAAGTAGCTCCAGCATTTCCTGCAAGGTCTACTTAGTGAGGAAAGCACTTCCTCGTTCAGCTTTATGTTTCCACCACTCTGACCTGGTCCTTCAAACAACCTTCAGTGGACCGAGAATGCAAACGCCACCTCCACTCCCTCCCCAGATGTCCTGATTAGCTGCCTCTCTGCAGCTATGAAACCCCGCCCCTCCTCTCTGGTTATGCTATTTGTTGGCAGACTGGAGACGCTCTTAGCCTGCAGCATCTCTCACCCCTTTTTTCTGGTCACACTATGTTCTGGCAGTAATAACTAGAGGCACAACAATGCACCTATATTTTTTACTATGACACACGCAGTGTGCTTAAATCACATCGCTGTTGCCACACCCACAGTTTCTCCTCATTTCTCTTCCATTCTGGTGCACCACCAGTAACAACGCATGGGTTAATTTCAGCCATATGCAGGGACTGCAAAATGGAGAAAACTAGCTCCTCCCGCTCCATAATATAGGGCAGGCTGTGGCATGATCTCCTCAGTTCTTTTCTTGCAGTCACAAGTGACCGTAAAGGTGTCTGGATTTTTATTTTGAGCACAGTGCTGACCGGGAGCGGAGATGCCTGAAGCCGGTTCCTATGTTGATAGTGTTGGATTGTGCAGAATGAGGGGAGCGAGAATGAGACATGCTTCCCCAGGGCTGCTGGCGGGGGCTTGAGCTAGGGCTAATTTTGAAAAGGGACGAGCAGGCCGCGTCTGTGATGCCAGTGGGGGGGGGGGGGTGGCTTCAGAGGGACAGGGTGACTGCATTTGCGTGACCTGCCACTCTGCCCCCTTCTCACTAGCTGCACCAGACACCGCCATCTTGTGTGGTGTCCGGAGGACGAAGGCTCACAACAGCGCAATAGAGCTCTTGCTGAACTTGTAGGGAATGTAGTACCTGTGTCCCCCTCAGGCTGTGGCTTCTACCCAACACTATTCATCATCCCCAAGAAGGACGGGTCCGTTCGGCTGATCCATGGATCTCCGAAATATGAACATTTACATTTGGGTTCAGAAGTTCCGCATGGAATCTCTGAGGTCAGGCGTGACATCGCTGCAACAGGGGGATTTTCTGGTCACAGTGGACATAAAGCATGCTTATCTGCATGTCCCGATCTTCTCAGGTCACCAGCAATCTCTGCGCTTTGTGGTGGGTGCCTGACACTTCCAATTTGAGGCACTGCCATTCCGACTGTCCACTGCCCCGCGAGTGGTCATGAAAGTCTTGGAGGTAGTGATGGCGCTCCTGCGGAGGCAGGGTGTGCACATCACCCGTACCTGGACGAATTGCTCATCGGAGCCTCTTCTCTCTTGTGTACTCGCTGGTAAATTTATTTTCTCATACTCTTGCCTTCTACATGGTTTTACTTTGTTGCATGGTTTCTAGTTGCGTGCATGGCGAAAAGGTTAGCGTTCTCCCCTGCTGAGGCTGTGGGTGAACTGACTTTTAATTAACTGAGGAGATCCTGCCACACCCTGCCCTAAAGAGGTGAGGAGGAGCTAGTTTTTTTCCTATCTTGCATTCCCTGCCTACAGCTGAGATTAACCCACGTGTTACTACTGGTGGTGTCCTGGAATGGAAGAGGATGAGAAAAGATAAGAAAATTTACGGTTGAGAACATAAATTTCCTTTTTTTCCTCTGCATCTTCAATGCTCTAATACAGTGGTCCCCAATCTTTTTTTCACCGTCGACCGGTTCAGGATTTGGTCATTTTACTGCGTCCCGGTGGGCCACTGGCGGGGGAGGGCTGGCTGGGGGTGGTGCGGCAGCATTGATAATATTGTTAATATAAAAGGTTGGTAAACCCGCTTTGTGCCCGCTCTCGCTAGCTTTCCTGAGGTCTGTGGAACAAAAGTGGACTTTCCATGTTATGGCCCCCCTCCTTGGCAAAACCGAGCGTTGCGATTAGCTGACGCAGTCACTGGCTTCTTCTGGGTATCTGGCCACCGGCAACCAGATGACTATGATGGCCAATCGCATTGCTCCAGGGACTGAGGAGAAAGGAAAGATTATGAGGGTTTACCAGGGTTAATGCGCAGGGGGCACTGGCAATGCTCTAAGAACAACATCCATTTTGTGAAAAATGGGTGTTGTTTCAGTTTAAGTACCTCTCAGGCATCACTATTTGGAATACCTCACAATACCCCACCTCCCCGGGATTGCACTGCAAACACTTACCTTTCTGTCGCACCCACAGCATGTTTTGCGCAAGAGGTGTGCTCCCCTGCCCAGACATTCAGATAGGCTGGGACTGCAGCAGGCCACAGGCCGCAGGACCTCCAGTTTCACTATGCCAACACTTTGTCCAAACAGAGCTGTATATCAAGCCTTAATATACACGGCATACAGTGCTGGTTGGAAGTGACTGCACATGCACCATGGGACTAGGTGAAAGGTACATTTTAGGGCACCCGAGGGTTCACACAGTGAAGCATGCCGTAATGCAGCTTACAGTCCTGCTGTTATCTAGTATATATGGTCTCTAAGATGGGGGACTGGATATCAGAGCACACACACCTACTAACTGCTAAAATGTGTGTTGCAGTTTCCTGTCCATCTTCTCAGGAACCAAGCATTGACTAGAGAGGGGCATATACAAGTGTAGTTTGACTGATGTAATCAACCATATGCTGAAACCTTCTTCAGGCAGGGCTCATCACCCCTCTCCTCCATGTTGCTGCATGTGGCTGAGCAGCCAGTGACCCTGCTGAATGCTACAGCCCCATACATGGAGGGGGGATGCCACAAGGAATGGCCCTTATCTGTCTTGGCAGTGCCAGAGTGGCCACATCAATTGTTCTCCTCCCTTCTTTAAAAACCCAGCACTGGATTAGATCAGAGCAACATGAAAACCCAGCCCACTGCTCATCTGTCAGAGCAGCAGCACTGATTCAGAGGAGCGCTGAGGCAGGTTGTTATTCAAACGCAAGACTCCCTGCACTTCCTATGCTGGCCACAGAGGAAAGCAGTATGCAACATAACAGCGACCCCTGCTGGCCGGAGGAGCGAACTGTAGTGCTTTTACAGTGGCTTCCAACCTGTAGAAACGCTCAGCTCCTCTCAGCAGCACTTGCTGCGTGGGTGGGGATTAGAAATGCGCAGCCTCGGAACAGCCGGTGCGCGGCCGCCCAGGCGCGCACCTTAGAGGGAACACTGGTGCAGGTGGGTGCAAGGATGATGTAAGGGGCGGGTTTGGAGCGCGGGGCGCGATGGCCTCAGGGCCCGGTACCATTTGAGCCACGGACCGGTAGCGGTCCGCGGCCCGGGGGTTGGGGACCACTGCTCTAATATTTTTACAAATAACTTAGGTCTTTTTGAAAACGGATTGAAGTTTGGGAACAGTGCAATGGGTAGCCCGAGACAATGGGACAACAATCGGGCTTGTCTTTAGTAAAACTGTGCATCTGTGTGAGAATCTGCAGAACGTCTGTTCTGCAACTGTCTGTTGCTACTGAGGATAAGGTTTGAAAATGCTGTCATACGGAATTAGTTCTCGGAATAATCGTCACTCACTTTACTGCTTGCGTGGCTTAGTTCTGTTTTGCCCCATATTTTCATTTGTTTTGTAATGAATTGTTGGATCATTACTCTCTCTACATTGGTATCCACGACTTTGTAATGTACTTGTAGTATTATATTTAACCCTTTCGCTGCCAGCCTACCTGCAACTTTTGTCGCCCTCTGTTCCCAGACCATGTTTCACTATTTGCTGCTGCAAGCGGGTGACTTGCCATCCCCCAGCCTTGTGAACTGGTATAAGGGGTCTCATGGGGGGGGCCTATTCCGGGGGCTCTCCTGGAGCCATCTGCCCCCCACGGGGGATAGGATGGCACTAAATTAAAGAGGAGACCTGGCCGGATCCAACGAGGGGTCAGGTGAGTATTTTTTTACTTTTTTTTAACTAGCAGGGGGGAAAGTCAGGCGCGTAGATTCTTCGTGCTTGGCACTGAAAGGGTTAAGGGATTGAAGGCTAGCACATCTGGCAGCACTGTGGTGGTGATGTGTGCTGGGTGTCAGTGAGGGCAGCGCAGTGGCATGACTGCACTTCAGCAAGTTACTTACCTACCCTTGTCTTGAGACTTGAGAGGTAACAGATCTGTTGCATGGGATTATCAAACCCAAAACAGCTTGGAATTCCTGGTGTTTGGCACATCTGCCTTAAAGATGTGTATAAATAATGTATTATTTATTATTATTGTTTATTTTTATTTGATATATATATATATATATATATATATATATATATATATATATATATTTATTTATTTTCAAATAGAGTCCTCTGGGTTAAGCATTGCACCCACTGTTGGACTTGCAGGTAGTTTTTCTATTGGCCATTATGTTGTCAGAGTTTGGGTTAGCTGCCTTATCAGTCATGTTACCATAGTTGGTCTTGCACATGGACAAGGGCCTTAAATCACTGCTTGGCAGCCATGCAAGCATGAGGCAAGACACTTTGTGGTGCCGGATGGGCTGAAGAAGGGTTTGGTGGCTGCTAAAAAAAACTCTCCTTCATAAAAAAAAACTCTCCAAGAAGAAATTGAAGCTGAAGGCATATGGCTGTATAGATAAGGAGCCAATGGTCAGAGTTACCGCTCATTCTATAAGGGTGTTAGGGCCAGCTCCAAGTATTTGTGGGCTCCCAGGCAATAGTTTCAGTGCGCCCCTTTGGTGTGTCATTGCATCCCCCAGCATTGTATTCATTAAGAATAGATTGCCAGATATTTATGCCCATGTGCCATGGGAACGAGATGTCCCTGTAGGCACTGCAACTCTAGGGGTGGTGGTCTACCTCCTTATTAGGCATGCCCTGTTTGAAATTCTGGTTGCCTTGTCCACTTCCCTTACCCTAGAGCCCACACACCGCACCTCAGGGCCAGGGCTGCATCCCCGCTGTACCTCATATGGCATACCCTTCTCTGAATGGCTGGCGCAGGCGCATTTAGTCCTAGAGGTGAGCAGAGATGCGGCTGGGGAGCTGAATGGCTAGTCAGTGAAGAGTTGTTTGCTGAATGGAATCAAGTCAGAGAGAGGGTGAATGTGCTTAGAAGGGTTTTTCCTCGGCATGTCAGATTCACAGCCCCCTGCTGCACCGATGAATGGCTAGGTGATTGAGAGGGAGAGAGGGCCGGCTCTTACCTCTCCGGGAGGAAAGCCATCGCTGCCGCTTCTGCTTGGCTCTGCTGACCGAAGTCGCCGCCGACTTTCATACTAGCCTTCACGCTCCCTGTACCATTTCTTCCAGCTCCCACCCATGTGTTCTCCTCGCTCAAAAAGATCTTGTGCTCCATGGCAATGGTTATTGGGTCCTCAGAGGCCTCGCTGCTTGCCCGACTTTGCCTTCTGCTGGAACTGGATCTGGTGTTAGGATCACAGTCTTCAGACACCGGATCTCTGGTCCATTCTTCCTGTCCATCCCTCCCTTAAATGCCAAGAGTGACTTCCAGACCATATCTTCACTTTTCTGTATGCAGGTTTTCTCTCAAAATGAGGTGTGTGACATGGTGAGTTGGTTGATATTGATGGATTTCCTTCTCATCATTGGAACTGATTGCCAGAAAGTGAGACTATTCTGCTTTATTTAATATATTAAATGGAGCATAGTGTGTATTTGTTTGGGGGGGGGGGGGGGACAGATAACCCAGCTATCCTTAACCAACATATCACAGCTCAACATTCAGACCAAACCAGTTGATCCAGTAGTGGAAGGAGGAGCTCAGGTCCAACAGGTGCTAAACATTGAGGCCTTGACAGACTTTAATGAGGATCCGTTAATTAATATCAAATTCAGGTAATGGGAGACTTATGTGTGAGTAAACTCCTGGGTTTTGGCTTGCATTAACCTTTGCATCTATCTGTGTAGGTACGGAGGAACATTACAGAACATCACTTTAAAGCTGCCCATAACCATCAACAAGTTCTTCCAATCAACAGAGATGCCATCCCAGGATTTCTTTCAGCGCTGGAAACAGCTAAGCCTGTAATCAAAACCTTTATTTTCTTATATTAAACAAATAATGCTTGTATTGAAGGTAGTAGACCTGCATAGGTACAAATTGAAACATTGATCAATTGCATTGGATGCAGAAACCTGGCTAACGCAAACGTTATCATTAATTACTGGTGACTACTGGATTGAATGTCAGATTGATAGTACCGGGTTTATCCCATCATTTAATGGGAAACTATAGGAAAATAAAAATGTGTGGGCGACCACACTCATAGTAACTGCTTCCCTCCCTGTCAAATGCTTCCTCAACGTTTACCACTATTCCAAGTATGTCACACACCCCGCTTCCACTATTTATGACATATGGGTTATGGTCCAGTAGAGGGCGAACTTCTGCAGAGATGAAAGCAAAAAAGAAGCCCCTCCCAGTCCATAAATACCTGGGACCTCCCACACATTCCTCAGTTCCTTCTCTGCAAGACGGCGAGCAAGTCAGAAGATGTATGCTGCTCCTTCTTGCAGGCTTGCACCCGGCCATTTATTCTTAGTATACAGTACATCCTGCTCCAGATAGATTACTTACACTTGGGTTATCCTCCGCCAGATGGCGCTGCACTGCAGAGACATGTAAAACGGGCTCCTCCCGGCCCCTCAAATACCCGGGGACCTCCCACAAATCCCCAGATTTCTCTGCAGTGCTTACTGCGAAGACATAAAATTATCACTGTCTCGCAGGTGAGCGGGGCTATTAGCCTGTGGCCCTGTTGGTCTATTCCCACCCTTTCCTCGTTTGATGTGCCTCCCAGCCTGGGCTGCGCTGGTCGGGTGAAGGTAGGCAGCACCACGTGTGCTTAAGAAGCGCTGCTCCACCGCAATCCCCCACCAAAGGGTAGGCGGTATAGGCTGATGGTGAGCCTTCATGGGATGCCCCTCCCGCATTATTGCCCCGTGTAGCGGTGGGTCCTGTACAGAGGGCCGCCATCCTCCCTCATTCTCCCTGTAGCCTTCGGGGGGGGGGGAAAGAAGGGGGGGGGTGAGTGTGTCAGTGTTTTGTGCGATTGGCTTTTGGTCTGTTTTGACTGATATATGTGGTGTCAGCCGCCGCGCTGACTTGGCTTTTTTACTATTACAATTGCCTGTTGGCGGCGTTACCTCAGACGCTTCTGCGTTCTCATTGGCTGCTTGTCTGTGGGCTTCGCGCTCCTTGGGGGCGGGGCCTGGCTTGGCGCGCCTTGCGTCGTGGCCTGCCCTTCGTGGTTCGCTCGGTGCAATTTTGTCTGGTTGCGCGTGTGTGACGGTTCTACCTACCGCGGTCCGAAAGTGCCGCGGCTTTATGCTCATTCCTTACTGTGTATGGTTTTGACGTCCCTTCTTCTCATTGTGTCTTTCAGACGGCGATTCCAGTGGCTTCTCCCGGCCCGGTGTAATTGATAGTTGGGCCTAGTATAATTACTCTCACTTCCCTAGCGGGTCATTGGGGCATCCAGGGTTGCTTTATAGCGTCAATCCCTACTGGCATATTGTGCCTAATAATCACCATATGGACGCATCTCAGGATAATGTGACCGGGGTTCCGTCGGGACAAGCCCGGCTGTGTGTAGCTTGTGGGGTCTCACCTATCAGCGGTGACAGTGCACGGGTCTGTGTTCCTTGCGCACAGCAGGCGCTAACGTTGCAACCCGCCCCGCCTGTGGCTGGGCCTGCACCTCGGCTCACGTCACCTACTCCCCCAAGCTTGAGTCTCACCCCCATTGCATCGCATACAAGCGGGGATTCTCAACCTGATGTGGCTGCTAGACTGGCCAGTGTTGAAAAATTCATTGCTAGTACTTTAGCGCGTAAGGCCACCGCTAAAAAACGCCACTTAACCCCTGATGCCACTCTTTTCCCTGTGGAGTCTGATGAGTTTTTGCATCTATGTGGCTACACCCCCTCGGACGAAGGGGAGCTGTTCTCTGATTCAGAGTCATCTGACGAGAGACCCAGGGGTCACGACGATTCTGGCTTTGACCCCTGGGCCCCGGATGATACTGACAGACTTCTGGTTCAGATCTTCGAGGTTCTGTCCATCTCTCCCCCTGTTGCGGCACCCAGGCAAAGGGGTGAGCTTTTTCATACTGCTAAGGTTCGTTTGGAATTTCCAGAGCAAACCCATTTCAATAACCTTGTGCTTAAGGAGTGGGAACGTCCCAGTAGACTTCCCGGTATACCTAAGAGTTGGGACAGAAAGTATCCCTTTCCTGCTGATATGGTCAAGTGCTGGTCTTCGCCCTCCGAGGTGGATGCTCCTATTCTAGGGCTGTCTAACACCTCTATTATGCACTCCCCTAACTCTACTACTCTGCGGGATGCCGAGGACCGGCGCATTGACCAATTGGCGGGCCATGCCTTTGTGGGGACGGTGCTGCTCCCGGTTTGCGCCTCGGCCATTACATCTGTGGCACTCAGGACCCTGATTAGAAGTGTACTTGACGGTGTTTCTGATGAATTGCCACCTGAAACGTTTAAAGTGGACCATCACCCAGGGGTGATCGGCCCGGGAATCTATAAGATTCCCGGGCCGATCACCTCCCTCACCGCGGGACATCCCGATCTCGGGCCCCCCCCCCCAAAACCCCAAATAAACTCGCCGCCGCCTCCCGCGCGTTCCTCTAGACGTGCCCGCGCCGCCCGTCCGTGAATGGCCGGCGCAGGCGCGCGCCCGGTCAGAGCGACGTGCGGGAGGCGGCGGCGGGCGCACTGTCTTGTCCGCCGCTGTCACCCGCTTGTCCGTGGCCACGTGGGAGCGTGTTGAGGTGAGTATTGGGGGCTTTCTGGGGGGTTTTACACAGCGGGGCACCCCCAATCGGGGTGCCCCCCTGAAGTGGACCAAAACCCAGGATAGTCAAAATCCTGGGTGTTGGTCCACTTTAATGCTCTAACTGTGATGTGTTTGTAAACATTATCCTATCTGCCCTGGATGATGCCATTAGGATGTGTGCTAGAACTTCTGCCTTGGTAGCTATACGCCGCGCCAGTGGGCTGCTGACAATGCTGCAAAGAAAGCCCTTACTGGGCTTCCATTTAAGGGGCTATGCCTGTTTGGGGACCGCCTAGACCTTTTTGCTAAAGGAGGTAAGTTACCCCAGCGCAGGCCGCAGTCCTGGCCATTTTGGGGCCAGGGCTCCCTCTCACTCCCCTACCGTGGTGCTAAGCAAGGTAAAGGGGTGTCCTTCGCGGGGGCTCGTGCTTATTCCTGGCATAGGAGCAGAGGACGACGTCCTGGCTCCTCATGGGGGTCTAAGCCCAAATCCTCTCCCAAGCCCCCTCAAGCATGACGGGGCGCCCTCGCCCGTCGGGGTGGGGGGACGTCTACAGCACTTTGCTCACGTCTGGAGGCACCACGTCTCAGACCGGTGGATTCAGGAGATGGTGTCCTCTGGTTACAAGATAGAGTTTGCTGTGCGGCCCCCCCCAAGATTCATCAGGTCCCGGATCCCCCAGCACCCTGTCTCAGCTCAGGGTTTGATGCAGGCCGTGCAAGGCCTTCTGGGTATGGGGGTCATTTGCAAGGTCCCCTTAAGAGAAAGAGGCAAAGGGTTCTATTCCAACCTTTTCACAGTTCCCAAAAAAGATGGGTCAGTCAGGCCCATTCTGGGTTTAAAGATCCTCAACAAATTTGTCAAGAACTGGCGCTTTCGCATGGAAACTCTGCGCTCGGCCACCAGCTCCCTGCGCCCAGGGGATTTCATGACGTCTGTGGACATCAAAGACGCTTACCTTCACATCCCTGTGTTCTCAGGACACCAAAGGTTTCTCAGATTCGCGTTGGAAGATCAACATTACCAATTTGTGGCCTTGCCATTTGGCCTCACTTCGGCTCCCAGAGTGTTCACCAAGGTGCTGGCGGGAGTGATGTCTCTGAGGTCAAGGGGCATACGCGTGCTGCCCTACCTGGACGACTTACTCATCACCTCTCGGTCTCTACAGCAGGCAGAGTTGGACACTCAGCTGGTGGTGTCCACCCTGGAGTCCTTCGGCTTGGTGATCAATCACCCCAAGTCCTCTCTGTCCCCTTCCTCAGTGACCCCATTCCTGGGAATGATTCTGGATACGGTTTAGTCAAGGATATTCCTTCCTCAACAGAAGGTGGAAGCTCTAACTGCGCAGGTGAAGTTCCTGCTGTCGTGTCCCCAGCCCTCACTCAGGCAGGGAATGCAGTTGGTGGGCCTGATGGTGGCATACTTCGAGGCGGTGCTTTTTGCTCAGTTCCATTTGAGGCCTCTACAACTTCACCTTCTGTCAGTTTGGGGCAAGGACCCAACGTCCTTGGACGGGGTCTGTGTGCTCCCCCCCTTGGTCCGGCGGTCCTTTTCGTGGTGGCTGGATCCCAGAAACTTGCTGGGAGGCAGGTCCTTTCTGGCTCCCTCCTGGGAGACGGTCACCACGGATGCCAGTCTGTCGGGTTGGGGGGGGCTTCTGGAAGTCCCTGCGCTTCCATGGGAGGTGGGGCCCTCAGGAGGCCCTCTTGCCTATCAACATTCTGGAACTACGGGCGATCAGGTTGGTACTGGAGCAGTTGACCCATCACCTGAGGGGTCTGGCCGTGCAGGTGCGCTCAGACAACAGGACGGCGGTTGCCTACATCAACCTTTAGGGAGTGACCTGGAGCAGGGGGGCCCTCCAGGAAGTGTCGCGGATTCTGACATGGGTGGAGGCCAATGTTCAGTGCATTTCGGCTGTGTACATTCCGGGGGCAGAGAATCTACTGGCAGACTCTCTGAGCAGGGGGACCTCTCGTCAGGGAGAGTGGTCCCTCTGCAACAGGGTATTCCAGTCCCTGTGTCACTGTTGAGGTCTACCGGATGTGGATCTGTTTGCATCCCGTCACAATCACAAGCTCCCGGCCTTTGTCTCCCTGTCTCAGGATCCTCTGGCCTTGGCCACAGATGCTCTGTCCATGTCATGGCAGGAATTTCGGCTCCTGTATGGCTTTCCTCCACTCCCCCTGCTGGGCAGGGTCCTGCGCAAGATTGCTCTGGAAGGGATGCCAGCGATTCTGGTGGCCCCCAGGTGGCCAAGAAGAGTGTGGTTCGCAGACGTCGTGCAGATGGCAGTAGAACAGTACGTTCTGCCAGGAGTGCCAGATCTGCTCACTCAGGGCCCCTTACGCCATCCCAATTTACAAACTCTGGCTTTGACGGCCTGGCTGCTGAAACCTCCATCTTGATGGAGAAAGGCTTGTCTGCCTCGGTGGTTGAGACCATGGTGAAGGCTAGGAAGAAAACTTCTTCTTCCATCTATTATAGGGTATGGCGTACCTACATTGATTGGTGTGAGTCTAGGTCTCTTCCCTGTAGGGTGTTCTCAGTCCCCAGGGTTCTGGAGTTTTTACAGCATGGGTTGGAGTCGGGTCTCCAACTCAGTACTTTGAAGGGTCAGGTTTCTGCCCTGTCTGTCTTCTTTCAGAAGTCTTTTGCTCAGCATTCCTTGGTTAAGACTTTCTTTCAGGGGGTCACTCATGTGCGCCCCCCACGTAAACCTATGCCTTGCAGGGTGCTCCCTTTGAGCCTATTCAGGATGCTGCTCTGGCTGTACTTACCCTCAAGGTTGTCTTTCTGGTGGCTATGTCTGAGCTGGCGGCTCTGTCTATCCAGCCCCCATACTTTGAGAGACACCAGGATAAGGTGGTGTTCTGCTTTAAGCCAGATTTTCTGCCTAAGGTGGTGTCTGCTTTTCATTTTGAATCAAGATATTGTTCTTCCTTCATTGTGCCCTAATCCTAGCAACGCTAAAGAAAGGGTTCTGCATTCCTTGGATGTGGTCAGGTGTCTGAAGTATTACCTGGTAGTCACTGCGTCCTTCAGGAAAACTGATGCTCTTTTTGTGGTCCCTTCTGGTCCTGGGAAGGGTTTGGCTCCTGCCAAGTCTACTATCAGCAAATGGATCCGTCAGGCTGTGATTCAGGCCTATTCTGCTAAGGGGAAGAGTCCTCCCTTCCGCCTTACTGCTCATTCTACTCATGCTATTGGTGCCTCTTGGGCCTTCCAGCACCAGGCTTCTGTTGAACAAGTTTGCAAGGCCGCTACTTGGTCTTCTGTTCATACCTTTTCAAAGTTTTACAAGGTTGATGTTAGGGCCTCAGCTGATGCTGTTTTTGGCCGCAAGGTTTTGCAGGCGGCAGTGGTCTGCTGTACCTTTTTTGTTGGGGATCCCACCCTTCTTTATGGACACTGCTATTGGATGTCCCAAGTGTAAGTAATCTATCTGGAGCAGGACGTACTGTATACTAAGAATAATACAATTCTGTGAAATACTCACCTGTAGAATTGGTATTATAAGTATACAGTATGTCCTGCTCCACCCCACCCTGGTTTTTGCATTATTCTGGATCCCCTGTATGGTGATTGTTGTCATTGTTATAGTTACCAGTTTTGGTGGTTGAATTCTCCCGGCTTCTTGTTCACTGCTTTTCAATGCTGGGGATTTGTGGGAGGTCCCCGGGTATTTGAGGGGCCGGGAGGATCCTGTTTTACATATGTCTGCAGTGCAGCGCCATCTGGCGGAGGATAACCCAAGTGTAAGTAATCTATCTGGAGCAGGACGTACTGTATACTTATAATACCAATTCTACAGGTGAGTATTTCACAGAATTGTATTTTTGCCCTATTTCTGCCCGGACCTTTATACTGTAAGTCCCTATACTAGCCTCCCAGCCTCGGCTGCAGGTCCGGGTGATGGTAGGAATCACCTTAATAGGCGTTCAGGGAGCCATGCTCCCCCGTGAGACCCCATATTAAGGGGTAGCCGGGTTGGTGATCCCGGTTTGGGATGCCCTGTCCATATATAATGCAGTTCTTTGATTCTGATTCCGGGCAGGCGCTGGGGGATGCTGTGGATACCCCCAAAGTCCTGGCCCATCTCTTAGAGGTTCTGGATATTTCCCCACCAGCGGAGGCCCCTCCGAAGAAGGGGGAATTATTTGGGTCATCTAAGCCCCGCTTGGAGTTCCCAAATCAGGATCATTTTGATAGGCATGATTCTTAGAGAATGGGAGAAGCTGAGTCGGCTTCCCGGTGTTCCGCAGGGATGGGATAGGAAGTATCGCTTCCCGGCG
The DNA here is from genome assembly GCA_027917425.1 of Gastrophryne carolinensis. Taxonomy (NCBI): domain Eukaryota; kingdom Metazoa; phylum Chordata; class Amphibia; order Anura; family Microhylidae; genus Gastrophryne; species Gastrophryne carolinensis. The sequence goes on from CM051242.1 coordinate 136,681,457, forward strand.
GACGCGGTGAAGCGATGGTCTTCCCTTTCCGAGGCCGATGCGCCCATCTTAGGATTGTCCAACACCTCCGTTGTACATACTCCTGACGCCACTACTCTTAAACCGGACCTTCACCAGGATTTAATGAAAAGCCCAAACTCTTAAAAAACAATTCCTCAGCATCTAAAATTAATATATTTTACATGTTTAGTCACTAATTTATTATACTTTCCTCCACTGGGCTGCAACTCTGTTCGGGAATTTAGGATACGGGCGCCGCCATCTTGACTCAGAAGCATCACACTTACTGAGGAGAGGAGAGTGGGATAAGGTACAGGGGGGCGGGTTATAGCTGTGCTTTGCTCAGACAGAGCAGAGCTGGGGTCAGGGAAAGGTCAGCAGTCCCAGAATGCAGAGCAGCACAGTCACTTCCTGTTTGCAGGCACTTCCTGTTTGCAGGCTGCCTGCAAAAATGGCAGCTTCCATAAGCCGCCATCTTGGATGTCTAAAGGCTTATAAAATGCAGTAGATGCAGGTAGGATGATTTTTAATGTGAGCAATCTGTATGTACAGGGTGTGGGAAACATATAAGATAGACTCTTATTTAGAGTGAAGGTCCGCTTTAAGGATGGCGAAGATAAGCGCATTGATCAGATGGCATGCCATGCCTTTGCTAGTGTGGGTTCAGCCTTGCGGCCTGTTTGTGCATCTGCACTCGTGGCTGTGGCTACCAGGTCTGAGGTTAGGGACATGTTAAAAGGGTCCCAACTCAACCCGGCCAGTGTTGAATTCCCAGCCCTTAAGAGGTGTGAATTGTTCATGAACTTTGTGTTGGCGGCTATGGATGACACTATTATCATGTGTAGTAGAACCTCGGCTCTGCTGGTGGCCATGCATCGATCAGTATGGCTACGCCAGTGGGCGGCTAACCTAGCAGCCAAGAAATCACTTACAGCACTGCCCTTCCTGGGTATGCGGCTGTTTGGTGACAAATTGGATTCTGTGGCAAAAGGTGGGAAGCTACCTCAGCGTAAGAAGCAGCGTCGCTTTTTTTGGGGGGCAAGCTCCTTCAATCCTTCCTTTCGTGGTGCCAGAGTGGGCAGAGGTCTTGCCTACTCTAGCTTCAGAGGTGATTCCTGGAACAGAGGCAGTGGACGCGCCCGTCCAGCCTCTACCTGGGGTTCCAAGCCTAAGCTCGCTGTCAAGCCAGCTCAGCAATGAGGAGGCGCCCTCACCCTTACGGGTGGGGGGACGGCTGCGGCTCTTCTTCCAGGTCTGGGCCCAGGAGGTCACAGACAAGTGGATATTGGAAGTGGTCTTGTCTGGGTACAAACTGGAGTTCGATCCCGGCCTCCTGCCAGATTCCTAAGGTCTCGAGTGCCATCAGATCCTCGGGCGGCGTAGGGGCTCCTGTTGGCTGTAAAGAATCTCCTGGACATGACGGTCATATGCCGGTGCCTCTTTCAGAGAGAGGCCGGGGCTATTATTCCAACCTCTTCACGGTTCCCAAGAAGGATGGCTCCATAAGACCCATTCCGCCTTCCCTCTTTGCCCAGGAGGATGAGGGCCTTCATGTGTTTGGCGGCCGTGACCCCCTAGAGGAGGGGGAGCTTTTCCATGATTCAGACTCATCTGAGGACCATCAGGAAGGGTATGGCTATTGCCCTTCAGAAGAAGATCAAGCGTCTCGCGGATGGCGCCATGGCTGGTAGGAGGAGGGAGGATTATAGGGCCCTCCTGCTTTGCTCTGATTTTTTTGCATTTGTGTTGTCTGCCATGGATGATGCCGTCCGGCTGGGCGGTAGGTCTTTGGCCCTCTTGGTGGCTATGCGCCGATCTGTTTAGTTGCGCCAGTGGGCATCTGACACTGCTGCTAAGAAGTCTCTCATCGTGCTTCCCTTCGCGGGGCTTCATCTCTTTGAGCGTCTAGATGTTCTGACCAAGGATGGTAGGTTACCTCAGCGTAGGAAGCAGACTCTGCCCTTTCGGGTGCCCTCCGCTTCCTTCCCCTCATTTCGTGCTTCCAGAGGAGGTCATGGCTCCCTCTTCTCAGGTAGCCGCAGAGATTCTTGGGGCCATGGCAGATCCCGTGGTCGTCCCGGTCTCTCATGGGGTTCCAAGCCCAAACCCTCTCCCAAGGTCCCTCAGGCATGAGGAGGCGCTCTCACCCGTCCGGGTGGGGGGACAGCTTCAGCTCTTTGCTCACATCTGGCGGCTTCGCGTCTCAGACCGGTCGATTTAGGAGGTGGTGTCCTTCGGTTGCAGCCTGGCCACCCCCAAGATTCCTCAGATCCCGGATGTCTCAAAACCCTTTGTCAGCTTAGGATTTGCGCCTAGCAGTTCAACGCCTGTTGGAGTCAGGATTTGTCTGCCAGGTACCTTACCAGGAACAGGGTCAGGGGTACTACTCCAATCTTTTCACGGTGCCCAAAAAGGACAGTTCTCTGAGGCCCATCCTGGATTTGAAGGGTCTCAACAGGTTTGTCCGGTTTAAGCACTTTCACATGGAGACGCTACGCTCTGCTGTCAGTACCCTCCGGCTGGGCGACTTCATGACCACTGTGGACATCAAGGATGCCTATCTTCACGTACCAATCTTTCCGGGTCATCAGAGGTTCGCTCTGGAGGATCAGCACTACCAGTTTGTGGCCTTACCGTTCAGTATCGCCTCGGGTGTTCACCAAGGTGCTGGCGGGCGTAATGGCACTTCTGAGGGACCGGGGCATTCGCATCCTCCCTTATCTGGACAACATTCTAATTGCTGCTCTGTCTCTTCATCAGGCCGAGAGGGATACTCAGGTGGTGACCCCCACTGATCAACTATCCCAAGTCTTTGGCAAGGTCTTTTCTGGGCTTTACTCTGGATACCTCTCAGGTCAAGGTATTTCTCCCTCAGCAGAAAGTGGAGGGCCTTCAGATGCAGGCACGGGCTCTGCTCCTGTGTCCTCAACCCTCCATTCGGCAGGGGATGCAGTTAGTGGGCCTGATGGTGTCCTGCTTCGAGGCGGTTCTCTTTGCTCAGTTTCACATGAGGCCTCTTCAGTTGCATCTTTTGTCTGTTTGGGATCGGGACCCTGTGTCCCTGAATCTGGAGTTTGCTCTGTCCCCTCTGGCCAGACAGTCCATCTCGTGGTGGCTGGACTCGAGGAATCTTCTAGTGGGCAGGACTTTTCTGCCGCCGTGCTGGGAGATCGTCCCCACGGATGCCAGTCTGACCGGTTGGGGGGGGGGGGTTTGGAAGTCTTTGAAATGTCAGGGTCAGTGGGGCCCCCAGGAGGCCCATGCACCCATCAACATTCTAGAGCTGTGGGCGATCAGGTTGGTTCTCTCCCAGTTGACCCCGCACCTTCGGGGTCGGGCTGTTCAGATTCGCTCGGACAACCAGACAGCGGTTGCCTACATCAATCATCGTGGGGGGACTCGGAGCAAGCGAGCCCTCAAGGAAGTGTCCCTGATACTGTCTTGGGCGGAAGAGAATGTCCCTTGCATCTCGGCAGTCTACATTCCGGGGGTGGAGAACCTTCCTGAGCAGGGGGTCTTTGCTGGGGGAATGGTCCCTCAGCAACAAGGTGTTTCACTCCCTGTGTCACTGCTGGGGTCAGCCGGATGTGGACCTGTTTGCGTCTCACCACAATCACAAGCTTCCAAGATTTGTCTCTCTGTCGCAGGATCCTCTGGCCTTCGCTACGGATGCGCTAGCGATTCCTTGGACGGAGTTTCGGCTCCTCTTTGTGTTCCCTCCCTTTCCTCTGCTGGGCAGGGTTCTGTGCAAGATGGCCCAGGAGGGGGTACCAGCCATTCTGGTGGCCCCCTGTTGGCCAAGGAGGGTGTGGTTCACAGACGTCGTGCAGTTGGCAGCAGATCGGTACGTTTCGCCCAAGGATCCAGATCTTCTCACTCAGGGACAGCTGCGCCATCCCAATTTACAAACCCTGGCTTTAACGGCTTGGCTGCTGAAACCTCCATCTTGATGGATAAGGGGTTGCCGGCCTCTGTTGTTACTATGATTCGGGCTCGGAAGACGTCCTCGTCTTTTATCTACTACAGGGTTTGGCATGCTTACATTGCCTGGTGTGAGTCCAAGTCTCTTCCTTGTCGGGTGTTTTCTATCCCCAGGATTCTGGAATTTTTACAACATGGTTTGGATTCGGGCCTTCAACTTAGTACCCTCAAGGGACAGGTGTCCAGCTCTGGCTATTTTTTTCCAAAGATCCTTTGCCAATCACCGGCTGGTTAAGACACTCATGTGCATCCGCCACGTAAACCTATGCTACCGGTTTGGGACTTAAATCTGTTATTGTCTGCTCTGCAGGGTCCTCCCTTTGAGCCTATCCGTGGGGCTGCGTTGCCCATTCTGACTCTTAAGGTGGCCTTTTTGGTGGCTATTACTTCTGTCAGGCGAGTTTCTGAGCTGGTGGCGCTTTCCATTAAACCTCCTTATTTTGAGCGGCATCAGGATAAGGTGGTGTTTCGGCTTAAGTCGGATTTCTTGCCTAAGGTTGTCTCTGCTTTCTATCTCAATCAGGACATTGTCTTACCTTCCTTGTGTCCTAACCCTGCTAATTCCAAGGAACGGACCCTTCATTCTCTGGATGTTGTCAGGGCATTGAAGTTTTATTTGGTTGCTACTGAGTCTTTTAAGAAATCTGATGCTCTTTTTGTTGTTCCTGCTGGACCTAGGAAGGGTTTGCCTCCGGCTAAATCAACTATTAACAAGTGGATACGTCAGGCGGTGGTACAAGCCTATTCTGCTAAAGGGAAGGTTGCTCCTTTCCGGATTACTGCTCATTCCACTCGTGCTGTTGGTGCCTCTTGGGCTTTTCAGCACCAAGCTTCTGTTGAACAAGTTTGTAAGGCCGCTACTTGGTCTTCTGTTCATACTTTTTCCAAGTTTTACAAGGTTGATGTTAAGGCCTCAGCTGATGCTGCTTTTGGCCGCAAGGTACTTCAGGCGGTAGTGGTTTGAACTACCTGCCGTTACTCTTTGGGGATCCCACCCTACCTTATGGACACTGCTTTTGGATGTCCCAGATGTAAGGATTTCATGAAGCAGGCTGTGCATTAGGAAAAATACAATTCTGTGAGTACTCTCCTGTAGAATTGTTTTTACTATGCACAGCATGGCCTGCTTCATCCCTCCTTTGTTATCGTTATTCTTGGTGGCCTCTTTATGGTGATTGTTCCAAGTTAGTTAGGGTTTTTTTACCTTTTTTACCTTTATTACCTCCCGGCTTCTTGTATAACTGCTTGTCAACACTGGAGGTCTATGGGTGATTACCGTTTTTATATGGGGCCAGGAGGAGCCACAAATCTTCTGCAGTACACTGCGCCACCTTGTGGCAGAATACCCAGATGTAAGGATTTTATGAAGCAGGCCGTGCTGTGCATAGTAAAAACAATTCTACAGGTGAGTACTCACAGAATTGTATTTTTTCTCAAACATACATGAAGGTTTAATCATTGCCTTTATTTACCAACCTCTGCTTTTTTGTGTTCCAGGCCACAACAAGAAGCACAGAAGATTTTTAAAGCTAACCATGCAATGGATTCTGAAGTGACAAAAGCAAAGGTAAATACAGCAGCCTGTTCACATATGCAGTGTGACTCCTGAACAACACATTTTAACCTTCTGAAAGAGCTGTACATATACAGAACCTTAACGTATTCATACCCTTGAACTTTTTAACATTTTAGATGTTCAAACCACAAAATGTATTTTGTCTTCTTTCACTCATCTCCAGCAGGAGGAGTAAGATGGGTTTTCTCATGGTTCTGATCGTCATAAGCATTTTCATTTATTTTGCTTCCTTTTAGTTTATCTTTATTTTTTAAGGGATTTTTTGCAAGGGCCAAAACTGATGTAATATTCCCTCTGTAGTGCCTTGCTGCTCAAGCCCTCTTTTTTTGCCACAACACATGGTCCTGCCAGATGGCACATAGTGGGTCCTGAGGCATAGAGGGACCTGAGCCAGTGGTGGGGCTCTTCCATCTGACGGAAAATTTAGCCTGTGGATCTTGTGGTTTTTGTTACTTGGGACTACAAAAGGTAAGAAGCCTAGAAAGATGGGTTTAAAACCCTGTCCCCACCTAGGCTATGCCTTATGTGCAGCTGGGGGTCAGATGCAGTTTGCTGACACTTGTAGTCTGCCAGTTGGGCAGTGTAACCATGGCTGCTCTGTTCCAGCCTGGGCTACTTTGGGTAGACTTGAGGTAAGCCTGTTGACTCTTGGCTGCTGGGGCTTGTAGTTTACACACTATGGGGCAGAAATGGGGAATGCTCCAGTGCTGGCTGCCATTTGTGTGTGCTTACTATGACCTGCTGGAAAGAAACTTCCTCTCGTATACTCGTATAATCTGGTTGACATAATTGTGGCATGCAACATTTTCAATGCCTTGGGCATGAGAGGTGTTGTCTAGGCATCAAGACTCCTTTATTTGCCTCCTGTCTTCTATTAGAAGCACATCCCGATGGGGCTTAGTTCATCGTATTTGACTCATTCCTCTATTAATCCACCCCTTTCTGGACTGACTTACTTGACGAAATCCACACTGTCTTTCCGATACGGCAGCATACTTGGAAGTGTCGACGGTCACTCCTTGTCCCGCCGGACTAGACGGACCTTTTAACCTCAGGAGATATCCAATATACTTAGTTTCCTAGCCCACCTGAGGTCTCTCATGTTAAGGTAGGAGAATACATTCCCCAGACTGTGGCACTACTCCCTGGCCTTTTGATGTGCACTCAAGGTTCTGATTCACTGTCGTGGGGGAAACCTTAACAATTGCTCGCACTACTAAATCTATCTTTACTAAATATATTGCTTGATATACTATTCCATGCTTTCCATAGGTTTCAATGGGGGCATGTCTCCATAGCGCCACCTAGTGGCTGAATTGTATAATACTGGTTCTTTTATGTTCATTGTTTCATCTATGTACACTTTATTAAAATATTGTTCACTTTTTTGGCATAAACAACGTAGTCTGGGTGTTCATAAATATAGCACGATTTGATTTTGCAGATGATACTCAGTGTGCAAATAAGTGGGCACACTTGGCTATAACTTTGAACCCCGTTCTTACAATAACAAGTTTATCTCTTTTTTATCTGATATTTTTGGTGTGCATTCATAACCTTGAACTTACTTTTCACTGTCGTGGGGTCCCACCTGAGCCTTCTTAGTGTCGGCCAGCTTGCTAGAAGTGGCAAAGCCCCCTCTCATACTAGGATGCCCTCCTGGATGACCCTTGGTTGAATTTCAACCTATTTCACTCCCTGCAGAGCACTGAAATATTCTCTGTTACGCAGACCTTTTCATAAGACTGACTCCTTTTTGTAATGGCTTACTCCTCACAGTAGAGGTATAAGATTAATACTTGGGAACCCACCCTGAATCAAGGGCACTGCTTTTGGAAGTACCATTCTTATCTGATTTCCTGGCATCTTGGAGTGGAATATGAGATTATATATATTTCAAGTTTTTAGTCACTTACTTATTATTCTTTCCCCCACCGGGCTGCAACTCTGTTCAGGGCTCTAGGATACGGGCGCCGCCATCTTGTCTCAGAAGCATCACACATACTGAGGAGAGGAGAGCGGGATAAAGTGCAGGGGGACGTGTTATAGCTGTGCTTTGCACAGACAGAGCAGAGCTGGGGTCAGGGAAAAGACAGCAATCCCAGAGTGACACAGTCAGAAGACAATTCCTGTTTGCAGGCTGCCTGATGCTCCATGAGCCACCATCTTGGATGTTTAAAGGCTCATAACATGCAGTAGATGCAGGTAGAATGATTTTTAATGTGAGCAATCTGTATGTACAGGGTGTGGGAAACATATAAGATATGCTCTCATTCAGGGTGAAGGTCTGCTTTAAAAACAAAAAAAAGAGATGAAAATATGGAAGGAGAGGAAGTAAAAATCTAGTCTCTCCTCGTTTTCCAACTAAACGTGGGCTTCTTAAGATGGTCTTCTTAAGATGCCTTATTCTCTCAGGTGGCTGGGTCTGTTGCTTTTCAATTACCGTGTTGCAGAGGGCAACCGAAAGTATATGTAGGCTGGAAGGAACCACACCTTTTTATCTTGCAGACCCCGCCCTTCAGACAAGAGTTAAGCCATTTGAATATTTCTGACTCCCTGGAGTGGAAGAAGAGAGAAAACAATTCTAGGTGAGAATCACAGAATTGTATTTTCCCAAAACGTCCTCCAGGACAGCTCACCTGAGTAGCTCCTCCCACCTGCACAGGATTAAATACCCCTCCCCTTCCTATTCATTGTTTTTGTGTTTCCTCCCTGGAAACCAGCTGGATTCTAGGTCCCTCTTTGTTGTTTTTCCCCCAGGGAACATGGCAGGTCCAGACTCCCTTTCCCTCTCTTTGGCAGGCTCATGTGGTGCTCCGGGTGACCCACTACTGCTACAGCCAGGGGCTCCCCTAATTTTCCCTCCGCCACTTCCCTTCCCTAGAGCTAGTCCTGGTCGCAGTCTCCAGGGAAGGACCCCATGGAGCAGAAAGAGCCCAGGGAAACTAAATTGGCCCAACAGAGATAGTGTTTTTCACTACATCCAGTCCAGGCCGTCCCAGATTCATAACACTCGAGATTCCGCCACCAGGTGGCGCTGCTGCAAGATCAAAAGATGTTGCCCTCCAGGCCCCTATAAAACCAGGTGGTCCTCTATCATCCTCAGTTTGTCATCTTGCAGCTGCTGCATGAAGATCATGGCTGCTACTCTCTCTTTTTAGCTATGGCAGCAGAGCGGGGTCACCTAACCTGACAGCCGCTGCGGGCCTATTTCCATGGATCCTGGACCCCCTATGCCTCCCAGCTTCCGCTGCTCGGGATCTGTGACGGTAGGGTGAACGCGGGGTGACTGGGCGTTCGGCAGAGCTTCGCTCTGGGCCACAGACCTTCACCAAAAGGTAGTCGGCTGCCTTCCACTGTCCACAGATCGCTCTGAGTCTCTCTCTGGTTGCACTGATTGGTGGGATTACACTCCTACCACCAGGTTGTGGTCCCCCTGCCCCGTGTGTGCTGCGCTGTCTGCTGGTCCTAACAGTGGCATGTTGCAGGCAGCGCGCTTATGCGTGTGTGCGTTTTTTCACTTCCCTCATACCCCCTGGGACCCTGTGAGGGGGCCGGGTGTGTTGGCGGGGCGGCTATGTTGCGGGGGCCCTGCGCAGAGGAGGAGGGGGTGCCTTTTTCGCGCCTTTTGGGGGGGCGGGCCTACCGCGCGCTGTAGGAAAGCGGCCACGCTCCCCTCACTAGGCCTCTATCCTGCTTCCTCCCTGCAGGGAGCGTACGCTGTAGGCCTCTGCGTGTCTGGCCTGGTGGCGTTCGCAAGCCTGGGTGTCCGGTTGTGTGCTGCGGTGCGACGGTGTCCCTCTTTCCGATCCCTATGATTGGTATCGTGAGTCCCTCTTTTGCTTTGCTAGATATATATATAGATATATATAGATATATAGATATATATATATAATGCATATATGATATCTGCTGGTATGGGACTATGGTGACTGGTGTCCTTGTCCCTCTTGTGTCTTGCAGATCGTGGGCTGTCATTAGTTGTGGTTCTCCCGGTCCCTCTTTTTATTAAGGGGATTGTAAATTACGCAGGCTTAGGCCGTTAGTGTCTTGTAGTCTTGCGCCTGTTACCTAAATCACCATTTGGAGGCTTCAGGGGATAGTGAGCTGGGGCCCCCATGCGGGCATGATTGGCTCTGCCCTCTGTGCGGCAAGAGTCCCCTAGTGGGTTCAGTACCGTTGTTGCACTTGCGCCAGAGGTTTTTCCTCTTACCTGAACGGGCGGTCGCTAACGACCCGTCCCCTTCGTCTGTCTCCCCGACCACCCCGGGCAGCCTTCTGCCCCTAGCGAAGGGGAGGCCAGCGGGGGCTCCCTAAATGCAGCACCTGGCCAGCATTGTATGGCGGTTGTTTTCATCGTCCCCTAGAAGGCTACAGGCAAGAAGCGGCATATTGAACCCACCTACTGATGAGGATATTCCCGATTTTTTTGAAATTGGTGGAGGTTTCTGAGGATTTGCCATCTGCTGCGGAATTTTTCTGCCAGAGATGGCGGTGCCTCCGGGTCTTCCTCGGATGAGGATTCATGGCTTCCCAGCGATACAGAGCGCCGGCTCGCTGCAGAGTTTTGATATCATCCATATCGCCCACCCTTGGGGCGGCTAAGAGGAAGCAGGGTGATCTGTTCCGCTCTGAAAGACTGAGGCCAGTCTTTCCGGAACAGGCCCCCTTTTTTCTGTCTGGTCCTTAAACCGGACCTTCAGCATGATTTGGGGGTGGTTGTACTTTTTTTAAACGTAAAAAAAGTGCGTTTAAGGAGCGCTTCAAGCTGGGTGCAGCAGCTGCCTAAGAATAAGGGGTCAGGCCTTATTAAGGGTAACAGAGAATTATTAAGAACTAATACGCTTTGCAAAAAGTCAATTAGTTTTAGGCGCGCTTTAGGATAGGGTTGGGGAATGGAGGGACAGGGTGAAAGGTCTTCTTCTCAATCAGTAGGTATAAACACTGTTAGAGGTTATTTGACACCAGATATCCTATATTGCTAGGTAATATCTGGTTATGTGCAATACCTCTATGTTTATCATAAAGATATTTTTTGCTGCCTGGTTTTACTCATACAGCAATTGGTCTTAATAGTTGTGGTACGGTCCTGGTCCACATATAAAAACAGAAACACTATAGGTATATATTCATAAAATATCTTTCTGAAATGTGTTATCATTTACTTCTGTTATACATACAAAGAAAGGAGTATGGCACTCACCGCCACGGCCCGGGGGTACGCCGACCTACCCAGGGCCTCTGAGGTTTAATTGCCTGAATGGTTTTTCCCAATATATGATCACTGCTGTAGTGGGTATCCTCTTATGGAGAACTCCTCCGGTGTCTGGTGCTCCTCTCTGTATTGCTTTGCTGCCGTTGCCCTGGGATACTGTACCTTCCCAGGATCCTTGGGTAGTTACTCGATCGGTAGATGAATTAGTTGCACTGGATCTCATCACACATATTCCAGCTTCTTTAATAAAGACCGTCAGGAATCTTCTTAATAGTAAAACTTCTTTATTTATAAAATAATAATAGATCAGTGCAAAGGCGGTGGCTGACACAGGTCAGCAGTCTCTATGTTCAAGGTGAATACATGAACTCCGGACGTTTTGGTGATTGGGGCAGAGCGTTTATGTCTGTCCTTATGCAGCGTTTTCAATCAAGACTGCACGTCTATGTTCAAATGTCTTAAATGTCTTAAAAGTAGATCTGCCTGATAGAACACCAAGGCAGAGAAGATCAACTGTAATAATCCGTGGAAAGAGCGGGGGCGCGATCAGGCGGCTTCCCAACTTCAAGTCTTCTTTTAAGCTTACATTAAATAAATATTGCCCAGGAGGGAGTACCAACAACTCTAGTGGCCCCTCGTTGGCCGAGAAGGAGTTGGTTGCAATCATAGTTCAAATGTTGGTGGATCACTACATCATACCAGACGATCCAGATCTGCTTATGCAGGGTCGCTGCGGCACCCCAATTTACAAGCGCTGGCTTGACACCTCAATCCTGACGGAAAAGGGTTTGTCCGCTATAATAGTACGAACTACGTTTCTAGCACGGAAGAAGGCCTCTTCCATGATCTACTACAGAGTTTGGAAGGCCTACATTGATTGGTGTGAGGCCAAGAGCTTCACTGTCGGAAATTTTCCATTTCGAAGATTCTGGAATTTTTGCGGCACGGTTTAGACCTGGGTCGGCAGTTGAGCACCCTAAAGGGTCAGGTCTTGGCTTTAGCCATCTTCTTTCAGAGATCCATTGCCATCCATAGGTTGGTCAGGACCTTTCTTCAAGGAGTTATACACGTTCGTCCACCGCGCAGGTCAGTTTTGCCTTTGTGGGACCTGCATTTGGTGCTATCTGCTCTCCCTTCGAGCCTTGAGCGACGCTAGCTTGCTCATTTTGATTCTCAAGGTAGTCTTTCCGATTGCCATCACTTCGGTGAGGCGTGTGTCTGAGCTGGCTGCGCTGTGTATGACACCACCATACTTTGGGTTTCACAAGGATAGGGTGGTATTCCTTTTTAGGCCGGATTTTTTGCTAAGGTTGTGTCCCCTTTTTCACATTAATGAGGAGGTTGTCTTGCCCTCCTTGTGCTAGTCTCCGGCTAACCCCAAAGAAAGGGCGCTCCATGCTCTGGTTGTGGTCAGAGCCTTTAAGTATTTTTTTGTGTGCTACTGAATCTTCAGATAGTCGGATTTCCTATTTGTCCTACCAGATGGCCCTAGGAAAGGGTTGCCACCGGCTAAGTCCACGCTCAGTAGGTGGATCAGACAGGCGGTGGCGCGGGCGTATTCTGCCAGGGGGTAGGAACCCCCTTTTCGGGTCACAACTTGCGCTACTAGAGCTATTGGTGCCTCCGGGGTTTTTTTCAGCACCAGGCTTCTGTTGAACAAGTTTGTACGGCCGCAGCTTGGTCCTCTGTTCATACTTTTACTAAGTTTTACAGGGTGGATGTCTGGGCCTCAGCTGACGCGGTTTTTGGCCGAAAGGTGCTTCAGGCGTAGTGCAATGAACTACGTGCTGTTCCACACTGGGGATCCCGCCCATATGAGACTGCTTTTGGAAGTCTCGAGTGTAATGAATCTGGGACGGCCTGGACTGGATGTAGTGGAAAATACAATTCTGTGAAACTCACCTGTAGAATGGTTTTTGAATACATCCAGTCCAGGCCGTCCCACCGCGCCCTTGGGTTCGTTATGGCCTGTTGCCTGTTATGGTGATTCTTAAAAATTGTTGTCTACGAACTTGTTTTGATTGGAATAGAGAGTACAAGCTGAAGCTATGTGATGTAACATGGACTTGTCTGAGACTGCTTTTGGACTAACTGAGGATGATAGAGGACCACCGGGTTTTATAGGGGCCGGGAGGGCAACATCTTATGATCTTGCAGCAGCGCCACCTGGTGGCGGAATCTCGAGTGTAATGAATCTGGGACGGCCTGGACTGGATGTATTCAAAAACAATTCTACAGGTGAGTTTCACAGAATTGTATTTTTCCAAGCCCCTGTGTAAAAATTAAATTTTTTGAATTTTGTAAGAACTGTTTGGTGCAGGAGACAAGCATAGGGTCAGAAGCCGGCCCTCAGCCCAGCTGAGACCTCAGTCTCTTCTCACCCCGTTCTTGAGGTGGGTAGCCAGGGTAGACCAGTTTCTTCAGATGAAGAGGAGGAGGTTTATGCATCTTCAAATGAATCTGTCTATTCATGAGGTCCTTGCCACACCCCGGTAGATTTAATTCTTCCCTCGAGGATACTCCAGACCTTTTATTAGGGGTGTTTTATCTTTTCTTAATTGATTCGGAAGATAAGATCCTCTCTATTCAGGTTTCCGTTTACCAGGGCTTATTGGAAAGAAGGGATCCCTGTTTTCCGATTCACCAGTCGCTAAAGGACATTATTGCTTGGGAGTGGAAAAGTCCGGAATCTCTGTTCTTCCTCACAAACTCTCAAGCATAGATTCCCCTTTGAGGAATCTGAGATAGAGGTTTGGGCTAAGTGTCCCAAGGTGGATGCTTCTTTGGCTCAGCTTTCTCAGAAGTCAGATCTCTCCTTTTGAAGACATGGGTTCCCTCAGAGATCCTTTAGACAAAAGAGCAGATATTCTTCTTAAAAGGACATTGGATACCAATTCCTTTCACTTCAGACCCCTGCTGGCTACTGATTGTGTTAACAGAGTATAGGAGCTGTGGATTGACAAGGCCAGAAGTGGGATATCTAGTGATGCTCCAAAAGAGGTGGTTTTGGACGTCTTGCTCTTTGTTTCTAAAGCAGTACATTTTAGTACAGGTGCTGCTTCAGAGGCCATTAGGGCCAATGCTAAAAGTATGGCCTTGATTAATTGTGCTCATAAAGCTCTCTGACTCAAGACTTGGCAGGGAGACCAGTCATCTAAATCGCACTTGTGTACTATACCTTTTTGTGGGTAAGCTTATGTTTGGGTCAGAGCTGGGTGCTAACCCGTTCAGCTCAGGTAGGGAAGAATTTTCTGGCTAAGAGGAAACCTCTTCACCCGTCTCCTTCAGAAGCCAAAGAGCCGAGAAATTCCCAGCAGGATTTCCAAGGCTCAGATTCCCGAAAGGCTTGGGCTTCACAAAAGCTTAAGGGCAAAGGCGGGTTATTGTTTAAACCTCCTCAGCAGCCTAGACAGCAGTCATTATGCTTTTTTTTGCAGCCTGGCAGAAGATCTCTCAGAACTCTTTCATGTTTTTGGTCCAGAAGCCTTCAGGAAAATTCCGAAATGAAGCTAAAGCAGTAAAATTTCCGTATGGGGTCAATCTTTACAATCAAAGATATCCTGTTCCGGGACGTCTGGATGGCCTCTATAGATCTCCAGGCATTGTGGCATACCTGGACGACCTTTTTCTTTTTTCTCTATCCAGGGAGATTTTGTAGAACAATGTGAAGTTAACATTGTCCCTCATTTCAGATCTAGGATGGATCGTAAACAAGCAGAAGTAGAGTTTGTTCCTCAAACTTCTTGCATTTGCCTAGGCTGTCTGTTCGACAGTTTAAGGGGGGGGGGGGTTCTTCCTCTTACTAAGATTAATAAGATTTTTTCCCTATCCTCTTGCATTCAAGAACATCCCAGAATCTCCCTAAGACAAATTCTGGTACGGCTGGGACTTATGTCCTCAGCTATCCCAGCGGTCATATGGGCCCAGCTACACTCGAACCCTCCAGGCTTTCTTTTTGGGCACTTGGAACAGAGATCCAGAGACCTTGGATGCTCTGGTTACACTCCCAGATCAGGTTTTTTAGTACCTTCGGTGGTCAGCGGATCACAAAAATCTATGCAATGGGAGACCAATCAAGGTAATGCCTCTCTCTGAGATGGTATGTGCCAGGATGGAGTGTATGGTGGTCTCTTTGAGCAGGCCACATCAATGGAGAACTAAACGTAGGACTTTTCCCACCCGTTCGATTTTTAATGTGCCTCCCAGCCTTGGCTGCGCTGGTCCGGGTGATGGTAGGCAGCACCGCTGTCAGGTTGCGTTTTTTGAATATGCCGCCGCGCGCGCGCGCGCTTCCACTGTGCTCCGCGGTTGGTGGCGGCATTACCTCAGGCGCTGGTGCGCTGTTATTGGCTGCTTGTCACGTGTGCTGCTTCGCGCTCTTCGGGGGGGCGGGGCCCGCGGATGGCGTTTTCCTCGTCACTGTCTCCACGGCCCGCCCCTCGAGGTATACCCGGTGCCATTTTTCTATGGATTCGGCTGCTGCGTGGCTGGCATCTACCTACCGCGGTCGGTGAGTGCCCTTGCAGGTGGCTTTATTTACTCATGTCTCTATACATGTCACTTATGGGGTTCTCTTTGCTTATGTCTTTCAGACGAGTCAAACTCTATTGGTTTCTCCCGGCCCTACTCCCTCTATTTAGTTATTAAACTTGTGAGGCCTAGTGTGTTAATTACTCCCACTTCCCTAGCGGGCTATTGGGGCATCCCGGCTTGCTTTTATAGCGTGAATCCCTATCAGCCTATTGTGCCGCTATAATCACCATATGGAGGCGTCTCAGGATAATGTGCTCGGGGTTCCTTCGGGACAAGCCCGGCTGTGTGTAGCTTGTGGGGTGTCCCCTACTAGTGCTGACAATGTGCGGGTCTGTATACCTTGTGCCCAGCAGGTGCTTGCGCTGCAGCCTGGTTTACCAGTAGCTGGGCCTGCGCCTCGTATGGCGTCACCTACTCCCCCAAGCTTAAATTTGACTCCTATTGAGTTGCACACCAGTGGGGATTCTCAGCCTGATGTGTCTTTCAGACTGGCTAATGTTGAGAAGTTGCTTGCTAATACCTTGGCGCGTAAGGCCTCTGCTAAAGAAGCTGCATTGATGCCTAATGTCACTCTTTTCCCTATGAAGGCTGATGAGTTCTTGGAACTGTCTGGTTATACCCCTTTGGAAGAAGGGGAGTTATTCTCTGACTCGGAGTCATCTGATGAGAGGCCCAGGGGTCATGATGATTCTGGCTCTGACCCATGGGCCACAGATGATACTGATAGGCTGTTGGCTCAGATTTTTGAGGTACTGTCTATCTCTCCCCCGGTTGCTGCCCCCAGGCAGCAGGGGGAATTGTTTCATACTGCTAAGCCACGTTTAGTTTTTTGAGCAAGCCCATTTTAATAATCTCGTGCTCCAGGAATAGGAGCGTCCCAGCAGGCTTCCCGGAGTCCCTAAGAGTTGGGATGAGAGGTATCCCTTTCCTGCTGATGTGGTGAAGCGTTGGTCATCCCCTCCAGAGGTGGATGCCCTGTCCTAGGGTTATCCAACACCTCTGTCATGCATTCCCCTGACTCTACTACGCTACGGGATGGTGAGGGAAGGCGTATTGATCAGCTGGTGTCCCATGCCTTTGCCTGTGTGGGGACGGCACTGCGCCCGGTCTGTGCCTCTGCTATTATGGCTGTGGCTATTAGGACCCTGCTTAGAAGTGTCCTATATGGTGCTCCTGATGTGTCTAGTGAGGAGTTCAATGCACTCTCTCGTTGTGAGGTTTTTGTGACTTATGTCCTCTCTGCCTTGAATGATACCATTAGGATGTGTGGCAGAACCTCTGCCCTTGTGGTGGCTATACGCCGCTCGGTTTGGCTGCGCCAGTGGGCTGCTGACAACGCTGCCAAGAAAGCTCTCACTGGTTTTCCCTTCAAAGGACTACGCCTGTTTGGGGACCACCTGTACCTGTTTGCTAAGGGAGGCAGGTTACCCCAGCGCAGCAGTCTCGGCCCTTTCGGGGACAGGGCTCCTTTTCTTCCCCCTACCGTGGAGCCAGACGGGGGGGGGGGTCTCCCTTACCGGGGCCCGAGGAGATTTCTGGGGTAGGGGCAGAGGACGTGGACGCCTTGGCTCATCCTGGGGCTCCAAGCCTAAGTCTTCTCCCAAGCCCCCTCAGGCATGAAGGGGCACCCTCACCCATCTGGGTGGGGGGACGGCTTCAGCATTTTGCTCACGTCTGGAGGCTTCATGTCTCAGACCGGTGGATTCAGGAGGTAGTGTCCTCCGGTTACAAGATAGTTTGCTGCCTGGCCGCCCCCAAGATTCATCAGATCCTGGACCTCTCAGGACCCTATGTCAGCTCAGGCTCTAGTTCTGGCAGTGCAAAGCCTTCTGGAGCTGGGGGTCATCTGTCAGGTCCCCTTACGAGAAAGGGGCAAGGGTTTCTATCCTAACCTTTTCACCATGCCCAAAAGGGATGGGTCATTCAGGCCCATCCTGGACTTGAAGATCCTCAACATATTTGTCAGGTGCAGGTGCTTTCGCATGGAAACTTTGCGCTCTGCCATCAGTTCCCTGCTTCCAGGGGACTTCATGACCTCTGTGGACATCAAGGATGCTTACCTTCATATTCCTGTTTTTCCAGGTCATCAAAGGTTCCTCAGGTCCGCTCTGGGGGATCAGCACTACCAATTTGTGGCATTGCCCTTCGGTCTCACTTCAGCTCCCAGAGTGTTCACCAAGGTGCTGGCAGGAGTGATGTCTCTGCTCAGATCTCAGGGCATTCGCGTGCTGCCCTATTTGGACCACATTCTCATCACTTCTCAGTCCCTGCAACAGGCGGAGCTGGATACTCAGCTAGTAGTGTCTACTCTGGAGTCATTTGGCTGGGTGATCAACCATCCCAAATCTTCCCTGTCTCCCTCCTTGGTGACACCCTTCCTGGGAATGAATCTGGATATAGTTCAGGCAAGGATTTTTCTTCCTCAGCAGAAGGTGGACAGTCTGCTAGCGCAGGTTAATTTCCTGCTATCTTGCCCCCATCCCTCCATCAGGCAGAGAATGCAGCTTGTGGGCCTGATGGTGTCGTGCTTCGAGGCGGTCCCTTATGCCCAGTTTCACATGAGGCCTCTGCAACTCCACCTCTTGTCAGTATGGGACAAGGATCCTGCGTCCATGGACCAGGTCCTTGTGCTGTCCCCCTAGTCAGGCGGTCCCTCTCGTGGTGGCTGGACTCCAGGAACCTGTTGGTGGGCAGATCCTTTCTGGCCCCCTGCTGGGAGACGGTCACCACGGATGCCAGTCGCCCTGCAGTTCCAAGGGCGGTGGGGCCCTCAGGAGGCCCACACACCTATCAACATTCTGGAACTGAGGGCGATCAGGTTGGTTCTGGCTCTCTTGACCCAACAACTTCGGGGCCGGCCTGTTCAGGTACGCTCGAACAACCAGATGGCGGTTGCCTACATCAATCATCAGGGAGGGACCCGGAGCAAGGGGGCCCTCCAGGAATGTCTTTGATCCTGGCCTGGGCGGGGGACAATGTTCACTGCATATCAAGCTGTGTACATTCCGGGGGTGGAGAATCTGCAGGCAGACTCTGAGCAGGGGGACCTCTCGCCTGGGAGAATAGTCCCTCTGCAACAGGGTGTTTCAATCTCTGTGTCACCGTTGGGCCAACCAGATGTGGATCTGTTTGCGTCCCGTCACAATCACAAGCTCCCAGCCTTTGTCTCCCTGTCCCAGGATCCTCTGGCCTTGGCCACGGATGCCCTAGCATTGTCATGGCAGGGCTTTCAGCTCCTGTATGTCTTTCCTCCATTCCCCCTGTTGGGCAGGGTTCTGCGCAAGATGGCTCAGGAGGGGGTGCCAGCAATCCTGGTGGCCCCCAGGTGGCCAAGAAGAGTCTGGTTCGCAGACGTGGTGCAGCTGGCAGTAGATCAGTGCGCTCTGCCCAGGGTGCCAGACCTGCACACTCAGGGTCACTTACGCCATCCCAATTTACAAATCTAGCCCTGACGGCCCGGCTGCTGAAACCTCCATCTTGATGGAGAAGGGGCTATCTGCCTGTCGTCTTCTTCCATTTACTATAGGGTTTGGCGTGCCTACATTGATTGATTGGTGTGAGTCTAGGTCTCTTCCCTGTCGGGTGTTCTCTATTCCCAGGATCCTGGAGTTCCTACAGCATGGGTTGGAGCTGGGGCTCCAACTCAGTACTCTGAAGGGTCATGTCTCTGCCCTGGCTGTTTTCTTCCAGAGGTCCTTTGCCCAGCATTCTCTGATCAGGACTTTTTTCCAGGGGGTTACCCATGTGCGTCCCCCACGTAAGCCTATCTTACCTGTTTGGGATTTGAACTTAGTCTTGTCTGCCTTGCAGGGTGCTCCCTTTGAACCTGTGCAGGAGGCTGCCCTGGCCATTCTTACTCTCAAGGTTGTCTTTTTGGTGGCTATCACCCCTGTTAGGCGTGTGTCTGTGTTGGCGGCGCTTTCCATCCAGCCCCCCTATTTTGAGAGACACCAGGGCAAGGTGGTGTTTTGCTTCAAGCCAGATTTTCTGCCTACGGTCGTGTCTGCCTTTCATCTGAATCAGGACATTGTTCTTCCTTCCTTGTGCCCTAATCCTAGTAACGCTAAGGAGAGGGTCTTGCATTCCTTGGATGTGGTTAGGTGTCTGAAGTACTATCTGGTGGCTACTGCACCATTCAGAAAAACTGATGCCTTTTTTGTGGTCCCTTCTGGTCCCAGGAAGGGTTTGGCTCCTGCTAAATCTACTATCAGCAAATGGATCCGTCAGGCCGTGATTCAGGCCTACTCTGCTAAAGGGAAGAATCCTCCCTTCCGCCTTACTGCTCACTCCACTCGTGCTATTGGTGCCTCTTGGGCTTTTCAACACCAGGCTTCTGTTGAACAAGTTTGCAAGGCCGCTACTTGGTCTTCTGTTCATACTTTTTTAAAGTTTTATAAGGTTGATGTTAGGACCTCAGCTGATGCTGCTTTTGGCCGCAAGGTTCTGCAGGCAGCAGTGGTATGACCTGTCTGCTGTTACCTTTGGGGATCCCATCCTACTTTATGGACACTGCTATTGGATGTCCCAAGTGTAATGATTCTTATCTGGAGCAGGACGTACTGTATACTAAGAATAATACAATTCTGTGATTACTCACCTGTAGAATTGGTATTATGAGTATACAGTACGTCCTGCTCCACCCCACCCTTGGTTTTGCATTATCCTGGATCCCCTGTATGGTGATTATCATTGTTATAGTTACTAGTTGGTTTGGTTTTCTTTCTCCCGGCTTCTCGTTAACTGCTTTTCAATGCTGTGGATTTGTGGGAGATCCCGGGTATTTGAGGGGCCGGGAGGAGCCAATTTCGCGGTCTCTGCAGTCCAGCGCCATCTGGCGGAGTAATAACCAAGTGTAATGATTCTTATCTGGAGCAGGATGTACTGTATACTCCATAATAATAATTCTACAAGTGAGTAATCACAGAATTGTATTTTTTCTTTCTTGCCCCAGAGTCGGGGGGGCTCTGTGGGGGGGGGGGGGGGGCGGCGTTCAATCTTTGTTTCGCCTTTCCCTTATTCCAGATATGCTCTCTAGTCATAAGAAAGATAAAGTTGGACCAGGCAAGGGCGATGCTGATTGCCCCCTGGTTACCTGTAAGAACTGCGGGCGGGTATGGAAGAAGTTTTCTTCATTTTGTGCAGTCCATAATCTGAATCGTTCAGGTCTGGCTGCAGTTTTGGAATTTTTACCGGAAGGGGCAGAAATTAGACTAGTCAGCAGTACCTTAAGGGTGCAGGTGGCGGCTGTGTCTGTATTCTTGGACTGTAGGTTTAGACAGGAAGATCTAATTGAAATATTCTTTATTTCCCTGTCTAGAAGAAGACCAGTGAATTCTAAGGCCTTCCTCCCTGGGACCTTTCCTGAAAAGTCTTGCACAGACCCCATTTGAGCCCACTGAGGAAGCAGCAGTTTTTAACACTTAGGGTCAACTTTATATTGGACATTACTTCAGCTAGAAAAATTTGTGATTTGCAAGCCATGTCCATCAAGGAGCCATATTTTAGGATTTTTTTAGATCACCTCACCTCATCAGACCTGATCCACTTTACCTGCCGAAATCACTTTGGAATTTCACAGGTCCCAGGAGATCTACTTACCAGGAGACCTTATGGATCAGCAGGAGATGGATCTGCTGGATGCTAGAAGCATCCTGTAGACTTATTTGGATCGCACCTCAGTTTGGAGGTGATCTGATCATTTGTTACTTTCATTTGCAGGGAAGAATAGGGGTCTGCAAGCTTCTAAGGCCTCTTTTCTGGGTATTCCAGCACGTGTTGCTTCACCTTCCAATTCTTCACATTTGGGTAATCCACCACAAGGTGGCGCAGTCGACTGCATGAAGACTTGTGGCTCCTCCCAGCCCATAAAAGGCAGGAAAATACCCATAATACCCAGTTATTCCAATTATGTCACACACCCTGCTTCCAATATTCATGACATGTGGGTTATGGCCAGTAGAGGGCGAACTTTGCAGAGATGACAAGAAAAAAGGAGCCCCTCCCGGTCAATAAATACCTGGGACCTCCCACACATTACCCAGTATTCGTCTCTGCAGGACGGCGAGCAAGTCAGAAGATGGCTGTGTTTCTTCCTTGCAGGTAAGCCGGGCCTACACTCGGCCAAATGTGCCCCTATTTCTGCCCGGACCTTATTCGATTTAACACATACTATGCCTCTCAGCCTTGGCTGAAGGTCCGGGCGAGGGTAGGCAACACCTTAGAGGTGTACATAGGGAGCTATGCTCCACCGTGAGACTCCATATTACGTGGTAGGCGGTATCCGGGTTGGTGATCCTGGTTTGGGATGCCCCGTCCCTACATTATCCCTTCTACCTCCGTGTGCGGGATTCTCCGGGTCCCCCTGTTTCCCTCCCGGGGGGGGGGGGGGGGGGCTGTCTTCTAAAGCATAAACTGTAAACAAAATTGAATAAAATTACCGTGCTAAACCTTATCTTCCAATTGTTGGTTCAAGAGAAACTACACCTTACACAGTGCAACTGCTCTACGTGCTCTAGCCTGAATATCCAACAGGTTCACATAGATGTATAGTTAATTAGCACAGAGCGGTTATACAACGTATTACTAGCTGAGAAGTCCTATGGCTTCAAAACGTCCAAGACTTTAGACCAATCTGGTGTTAGCCCAAAAGCACATGCACAATTCCTCTGTGACTTTACTCCATCCACTGTGACTATAGTCAATCCTACTCAGATCGCCACGTGCCCGTCACCTTATAGATTGAAGGCTTACCAGATGAAAATTCAATTAGATGCCTTGTTTTATAACTCCAAAGATCTTCTCGTTTATATTGTATTGTAATTCACCTTCCAATCATAGAATGACATGTATAGCTTGTGCCTAAAGCTTAGCTCAATTCCATGTTCAATATAAAAGCAAAACGGGAGAAGAGAGGATCTAGTGTAATACGTTCTTTTAATTTTAAAAATCTCTTTGTTTAAAAAGGTGCCAAATGCGCACTCACAATAAAAACCTGTATAGACATGCAGTATGTAACCGCTCGTGTACATACTGCATGTCTATACAGGTTTTTTATACCGGCCTCCTGACAGATTTCTCAGATCTCGGGTGCCCTCGGATCCCGGGGCTGCACAGGGGCTCCTGTGGGCAATAAAAAAATCTTCTGGACATGGAGGTCATATGCCCGGTGCCTTCCTCGGAGAGAGGCCGGGGCTATTATTCCAACCTCTTCACGGTTCCCAAAAAGGATGGATCTACAAGACCCATTCTGGATCTGAAGCTTCTCAACAGGTTCATTAGAACCAAGATGTTCCGCATGGAGACGTTGCACTCAGCCATCCTTTCTTCATGACGTCCATAGACATCAAGGATGCTTACCTTCATGTACCAATCTTCCCAGCACACCAGAGTTTTCTCAGGTTTGTGGTGGGAGATCAGCATTTTCAGTTTGTGGCCCTCCCTTGCGGGCTGACCTCGGCACCAAGGGTGTTCACCAAGGTGCTGGCAGGCATCATGGCCCTCCTCAGAGCCCAGGGCATTCGCATTGTGCCGTATCTCGACGACCTCCTCATTACGGCATCCTCTCTGACAGGCGGAGCTAGACACCAGGCAGGGTGGCATTGCTGGAGAGGTTCGGCTGGGTGATCAACCATCCCAAGTCTTCTCTCTCCCCGTCAAGGGAGATTTAGTTTCTGGGCATAAATCTGGATACCATTCAGACCAGGGTTTTCCTACCTCAGTCCAAGGTGCAGATGGTTCAAGATCTGATACGCCTTCTCCTATCCAACCCTCGCCCGTTCCTTTTGCTCAGTTCCACATGAGGCCGCTCCAGCTCCATCTATTGTTAGCCTGGGACAGATGTCCGCTGTCATTGGATCATTTCTGACGTCTCCCCGGGTTCAGCAGTCTCTTCAGTGGTGGCTGGAACCAAGCAATCTGATGAGGGGCAGATCTTTTCTGACCCCTTGTTGGGAGACGGTTACCACGGATGCCAGCCTGTCCGGATGGGGGGGGGGGGTTGGAAATCACTGAAGTTTCAGGGTGAGTGGGGCCCTCAGGAGGCGCATACCCCTATCAATCTCCTGGAACTATTCCAGTTGACTCCCCACCTACGGGGTCGTGCGGTCCAGGTCTGCTCGGACAATCAGACGGCGGTTGCCTACATCAATCATCAGGGCGGGACTCGGAGCAAATGAGCCCTCAAGGAGGTGTCCCTGATTTTGTCTTGGGCGGAGGAGAATGTTCCCTGCATCTCGGTGGTTTTTACATCCCAGGGGTGGAGAATCAGGAGGCAGACTCCCTGACCAGGGGGACATCTCGCCTGGGGGAGTGGTTCCTCAGCAGCAAGATCTTTCACGTCCTGTGTCACCGCTGGGGTCAGCCGGAAGTTTACCTGTTTGCGTCCCGTCACAATTACAAGCTCCCAAGATTCGTCTCTCTGTCAAGAAATCCTTTGGCCTTCGCCACCGACGCTCTAGCAATTCCTTGAACGGAGTTCCGGCTCCTTTATGCATTTTTTTCCTTTCCTCTTCTGGGTTGTGTGCTGCGCAAGATGGCCCAGGAAGGAGTGCCGGCCATTCTGGTGGCCCCCCGCTGGCCGCGAAGAGTTTGGTTTGCGGACATCGTCCAGATGGCGGTGGATCACTTCATCATGCCCGACGATCCAGGGCTCCTTACTCAGGGGCTTTTACGGCATCCCAATTTACAAACGCTGGCTTTGATGGCTTGGCTGCTGAAACCTCCATCCTGATGGATAAGGGGCTTCCGGCCTCGGTAGTGAACCATAGTTCAGGCTCGGAAGAAATCCTCTTCTATGATTTATTACAGGGTCCGGCATGCTTACATCGCCTGGTGTGAGGCTAAGTCTCTTCCTTGTCGCACCTTTTCCATTTCCAGGATTCTGGAATTTCTACAACATGGTTTGGAGTTGGGATTACAACTGAGTACCCTCAAGGGCCAGGTCTCGGTCTTGGCAAATTTTTTCCAAAAATCCTTCGCCAGTCATAGGCTTATCAAGACTTTTTTCCAAGGGGTTACTCATGTACGTCCGCCGCGTAAGCCATTGCTACTGGTGTGGGATTTGAACTTGGTGCTTTCTGCTCTCCAGGGCCCTCCCTTTGAGCCCTTGTGTGATGCGGCTTTGTCCATTCTGACTCTGAAGATGGTCTTTTTGGTAGCTATCACCTCGGTGCGCAGCGTCTCTGGCGGCGCTTTCTATGAAACCTCCTTATTTCGAGCGACATCAGGATAAGGTGGTGTTCCGTCTTAAACCGGATTTCTTGCCTAAGGTTGTCTCTTCCTTTCATTTCAATGAGGACATTGTCTTGCCTTCCTTGTGTCCTGGCCCTTCTAATTCTAAGGAACGGACTCTTCATTCTCTGGATATGGTCAGGGCGCTTAAGTACTATTTGATTGCCACGGAGTCGTTTCAGAAGTCGGACTTTGTTTGTTCTTCCTGACGGACCTAGGAAGGGTTTGCCTCCAGCCAAATCCACTATCAGCAAGTGGATCAGACAGGCGGTGGGGCAAGCGTATTCTGCCAAGGGGAAGGAACCCTTACAGCTCACTCCACTAGAGCTATTGGGGCCTCTTGGGCCTTTCAGCACCAGGCTTCAGTTGAACAGGTTTGTAAGGCCGCTACCTGGTCTTCAGTTCATACTTTTTCTAAGTTTTACAAGGTTAACGTTAGGGCATCAGCTGATGCTGTTTTTGGTCGCAAAGGCAGTAGTGACTTGAACTACCTGCTGTTGCTCACTGGGGTTCCCACCCTTCTTCTTGGACACTGCTGTTGGATGTCCCAAATGTGAAGAATTGAAGATGAAGCAACCCGTGCTGGAATACCCAGAAAAATACAATTCTGTGATTACTCACCTGTAGACTTGATTTTATGGGTATCCAGCACGGGTTGCTTCATCCCACCCTTGCTTTTTGTTATCCTCTTTTGCCTTGTTATGGTGATTTTCTTTAGAGAGTTTTTTAGTGGGGCTGTGTTTTCATTAACATGGTCTTGCCTCCCGGCTTCTTGCATAACTGCTTTTCAACACTGGGTATTATGGGTATTTTCCTGCCTTTTATGGGCCCGGGAGGAGCCACAAGTCTTCATGCAGTCGACTGCGCCACCTTGTGGCGGATTACCCAAATGTGAAGAATTGAAGATGAAGCAACCCGTGCTGGATACCCATAAAATCAATTCTACAGGTGAGTAATCACAGAATTGTAATATTGCCTGGTGGATTAGGGAAGCCATCCAGTTCGCTTATGAAAGTTCCAGGAGTCAGGCCCCAAAGTCCCTACAAACACACTCTACTAGGACTGTTTCAGCTTCTTGGGCTAATTGGTCAGGAGTTTCTCTGGAGGAGATTAGCAGAGCAGCAACTTGGGCTTCCCTGCACACATTTTAGATGGATCTTTCTCTGATAAAAGACAGATTTTGGGCAGGAAGATTCTGCAGATTCCCCCCCCCCCCCCGAGGTAGGATGCTTATAATATTTCTTGTTTATCATTGGCTGGGCCATCCTGGAGGACGTTTTGGAAAAACCCCAATTACCTTAATTGTAATTGAATTTCCAGTAGTCCTCCAGATCAGCTTCCTATACCTAAGTATATTGATGCAAGTATGTTTCTTCTAGGATTACTCTTTTAAAAACACTGAGGTCCATGAGGAAGGGCAGGGTATTTAATCATGTCCAGTTTGTGTTTCCTGTGTAGGTGGGAGGACCTACTCGGCTGGGCCGTCCTGGAGGACTACCGGAAATTCTATTACCAATAAGCTAATTGGGGTATTTGTCCTGCTTACAGGTACTTGTCAGGTTTGTGGGCCAGCATTGCAATGTTTACAGATATGTGATGACTATTTACTCTTAGCTTTGCTTTGGTTAGTTTGATTTTATTTGGTCTTTTGTACTTCTTATCTTCTAGTTGTTGGGTTTTGGTACAGCACTGCTAGAAAATGTGGACCCCAATCCAGATAATTTCGTTGGTGCTGGCATCATCCAGACTAAATCTGTTCATGTTGGCTGCCTCCTGCGCTTAGAGCCCAACATCCAAGCTCAGGTAAGTGCAAGAATCATGAAGCGATAAAACAATTTCTCTGGTCATGGATAAACAGTGCAAAAGAAACATGTGAGACTGCACCTCCTCCAATTAATCAAATATTATGGTAGTGTGCACAAGGGGTGATATTCCCATATGTGACCCAAGAAAAACGGAAGGTCCCACTCCTTCCCAGCCACCCCTATAATATAAGGCACCACTACTAAAAAATGTATCATACAGAATTCATTTATTTGTTCACAATACCATTATAACTACACACAAAAGACAAGTTTAAAAAACATCCAAGACAGAAAATGTCTTCAAGGAAGGGAGAAAAACCACATGAAAAGGGGGCAGGGGGCGAATGGCAAATACAATTAATATAATAGCTATACTAGATTGATACTAACTGGCCGGTACAAAACATCAAAAAGTGCTCTAGTGCATATCTGTACTCATTAATTTCAACATCCCACATAATCATAGATATCCCAACATTGATGCAAGTGCATAAACAAAGTATCCTAAAGTCTACCCTAACTAAGGAAAGTGTGTGATATACTACAAGAACCAGCCAGGGGGAGTATTAAAACGCAACCCACCAAAATCAGACCAATAAGACCAAATTACTTACATATAATAACAGCCACCAGCCCACTGCCCCCACGTCTACGCGTTACGTGACGTACCCAATGTCACTTCCTCAGGACATACCTACCCACTCCCACTAACCTCCTTATATGCCAACCTGCTGCTCACCAACAAATCCATGACCACCTCCCCGTCCTTCTGCAGGTGCCTCCAATATCAAACGATCATGCGCGCTCCGGTGAGCACGCACGATCATATGGGTCTACAGCGCGCCCCGGCCGGACAAGCGCTGCAGTCTCAGATTGACATCATGACAGTGCGCCCACAAGAGGGGGGAGAGAGGGAGCCCGGCAGGGCCTCCAATGCGCGCGCATCTATGAGGTACTGTGATGCGCATGCAGCCTACACCTCTATCAAGGACGCGCGTGCGCAGTGACAAGCATAATAGCTGACACTGCGCATGCGCCGGGGTCGCGCTCATAATGCTCTATGCTATATCAGGCACAACAACCAGGGGGGACACAGGTACCGGCCACACTTGGGAACGCAGGCAGGTGAGCATATAAGGTTAGATCTTAAAAGTAAGCCTATTACACACCCAAAATATACTGTCTAATAAAAAATAGTACAAAGGAATAACACTTTCTTCTCCTATATACAACTATGCATCATGTTCTCTAGTGTTAATTGAAGCAAGGCTGGAATATGGATCACATACCATGCTACCATGCTAGCCACAGCCCAGCCTATGATGTAATCAAGATATCCCCCATATGGGATACCACATTAAATAAGACCCATGGGGGGTATGTACATTATATATGTATAAAAAGCCCTATCTCATAATGCCACCTAATCCTGAACCAGACGGCTGAGGGTACGTAACATTGTGGCACCTGAATTACTATAACACATATATCCACAGAATATATTCCCTAAAGAGGGACTATCATAAAGCTAGCCTTGGTAGGGGACTATCCCTGTGCCCAAGACTTCTACCCATGTCTAGCAGTACTGTCATATAGGATGTCATAATCAAACAGTATTATATAGCTTGTCTTCCCAAAGCGCCAATAAGTATTTATACACTGCAGAGCTTGACTAGCTCAGTATTTAGATAAGCCGAATGGCATTTTCCCACTCTTCCAGACATCTTCTATTAAACAGCCTTAATCCATTATATATTGTACAGAATATTTATATAAAAAGAGGAACCCCCATCAATAGAGGCAAAACGTAACCAATCCTCAATTATAGTAATACTAAAGGATCACCCTAGCAAGAAGCGGTCAAGGACCGCGAAGCACAGGTGGCTGACCCCCCGCTACCCTGGTTTTCCTCCCCGGCTGTTGTGCTGTCATACTGTCTCAGCTAAATATCCTCTCTGTGCGCATTTATATCAAATACTTTGTTTGCTTATTGTCCATTGTACTGTATAGTAAGTATAGTTTTGAGGCACATTGCACTTTAATATGGTATAGCAAAATATATATTTCCTTTTAGTATTACTATAATAATTCATGATTGGTTATGTTTTGCCTCTATTGATGGGGGTTCCTCTTTTTATATAAATATTCTGTACAATATATAATGGATTAAACCTTTTGAACACATTATATATATATTTTTTATTCAGTTATTACATGCACTGTTTTTCTGTTTTGTTTTGCACTTTGTGAATGTGGGATTTGTAATAGATATATAGGTTTTGTGCCGGCACAAAAGTATTTTTTGTAAGGGGAGTTTTTATTTTTACTTTTTTATATATTTTTCTATTTGATTATTTGGTTGAGTACTGGTCCAATAATGTGACTGAAAGGAATGAGGAGAGGAGTTATTTCGAGCCACAGCCCTATATGTCATGGGTTATTGTTTAGAGGAATTATCCGAGGGGGGGTTTAATGTGTCTTTAATGTGTTGTGATTGTTGGTTTTAAATGTTTGTGTTGTATTGAATCTAATAAACTTTGGTAAAATTTATTGGTTGTGCTCCTTTTGGTGAACCTTGAGGGAGTGGAGTACCCCAGGTTTCATCTGAATTGATTATCTAAGTGAGTCAGTGAGCACGCCATAACTTTGTTATTAGTGGTGCACCATTTGGTTGTAACAGATTGATACCCTTCCCGCCTGTACCTCAGGCGATGTTGCTGGCTCAGTGGTGGCCCAATTTTCAAATCAAACCATGTTTTTCCATTGCCGCCGTGCCCAAAGGCACTTTTCCTAGTGCACAGCACGGCCTGTTTCATGTAGTCCTTACGTCTGGGTATTCCGCCACAAGGTGGCTCCTCCCGGGCCCCATATAAAAACCGGAATCACCCATAGACCTCCAGTGTTTTCTCTGCAGTAATACTGCAAAGATAGAAGATGGCTCCCTATGTTTCACAGGCGAGCGGGGCAACCAAGCCTGCGGGGGGGGGTAACAGCGGGTGGTGATTGGTGTGATGTCCCGCTGTTGTTGTTCTCATCGCCGCCGCAGGTGTACTGCGCTCCGCGGCGGGCGACACTATTACTGTGTGTTTGTCTGAGGACTGTCATGGCGCCGGGTCACGCTTTTTCAGTGCGCTTCGCGGGGGGGGGGGGCAGCGGCGCCGGGATATGACGCGTATCGCATCATACCTCCGCGGCCCGCCCCTCAAGGTTCTCTATCTCGGCGCCATTTTGCTTAGGCTGTGTGCTTGTGACCGGAGGCACAATTTCAGCGTGGGCTGCGGCGGTGACCTGCTTGTCTGATCTCCCATCCGCGGTTCTTCCGGCTGTACTGTGATCGCCTGTGTGTTGCGCGCGTTGTGCCATTTGGTCCGTGAGTCCCATATGGGGGGTTTTTCTTCTTGGGGCATGTGCTGTGGGATACTTATGTGTCTTTTTGCTTATGTATTTCAGGCGGGATAACAGGGTATTGTGGTGTTCCCTCCTGGCCCTCTCTGTGGGCATCCCTTGGGGGGCATCCCGGATGGCTTGTTTATTAGCCCTTACCCTATTCTGACCTATTGCACCTGTCTAAATCACCATATGGAGGCTTCTGGGTATAGCGTGCTCGGGGTCTTTCGGGGCATCCCGGCTGTGTCATGTGCGGGGCATCCCCTTTGAGTGGTGGTGTCGCGGTTTGTGTGCCGTGCGCCCAAAGTATTATTGCGGACAAGGCTGGGATGAGCGCTTCTCTTCCCAGTTATGCGCTCCCTCCGGCATCTCCTACTCCCCCGAGCCTGCATTTAGCCCCCAGTGAGGGGGATGCTAGCAGGGGGTCCCAATCTGATCTGGCACTACGCATGGCCAGCATTGAAAGGCAGCTAGCCCGACATGTGATGGGCAAGGCCTCTGGCAGGAAGCGGCATCTTGACACCGCGCCTTCCCTCTTTGCGGAGGAGGATGAGGGCCTTCATGTGTTTGGCGGCCGTGACTCTCTAGAGGAGGGGGAGCTTTTCCATGATTCAGACTCATCTTGGGACCATCAGGAAGGGTACGACAGTGACCCGGGGTCCGTCTCTGATGAGGGTACCTGGCTCCCTGATGACACTGAAAGACTTTGTTGGACATTTTTGAGGCTTTGCACATCGCCCCCCCCTAAGGTGGGGAAGAGGAAGCAGGGTGAGCTCTTTCGCCCGGACGAGCAACGCTTGGAGTTCCCGAAGCAGGGTCATTTCTCCAATATGGTGCTCAAGGAGTGGGAACGTCCTATCAAATTGCCCACGGTGCCCAAGGGATTGGACAGAAGGTATCCCTTTTCTGCTGACATGGTCAGCGCTGGTCGTGTCCCCCTGAGGTGGACGCTTCTGTTCTAGGGCTGTCTAATACTTCTGTCATGCCGTCCCCTGACACTACTACACTGCGTGACAGCGCGGACCGCCGTATGGATCAGCTGGCCTGTCATGCTTTCACCATTGTAGGGTCAGGCCTGCGTCCGGTTTGTGCCATTGCCCTTAAGAAGAAGCTCAAGCGTCTCGCTGATGGCGCCATGGCTGGTAGGAGAAGGGAGGATTATAGGACCCTCTTGCTTTGCTCTGATTTTGTTGCCTCTGGGTCCCTGGGTAGATCTCGAGCGCTTGTACTTCCCTCCGTGGACGGCGGCGACATCGCCTTAGGCGCTCCTGCGCCGTCATTGGCTGGCCTTGTCATGGGGGCGCGTTTTTGCGCTCTTTGGGGGGGCGGGCCTTGCGGATGACGTTTTCCGCATCACTTCTCCGCGGCCCGCCCCTCGAGGTATATGCGGGCGCCATTTTGGAGCTTCTGTGCTGCGTGTCTGGCGTCTCCCTATCGCGGTCCGTAAGTGCCCCTGCGGGCTGGCTTTTCTTTGTATTTCATTGTATTATGCTTACGGGTTCTTTGCTTTATGTCTTACAGGCGGGTCAAACTTTTTTGTGGTTTCTCCCGGTCCTATCCTCTATTTAGCGTTAACTCCTTATTGGAGGGCTATTGTATTTGTATATCTCTCACTTCCCTAGCGGGCTATTGGGGCATCCCGGGTAGCCTTATTGGCGTCAATCCCAATTGGCCTATTGTGCCACAATAATCACCATATGGAGGCTTCTCAGGATAATGTGCTTGGGGTTCCTTCGGGACAAGCCCGGCTGTGTATGGCGTGTGGGGTATCCCCTATAAGTGACAATGTCAGGGTGCGTGTACACTGCGCACAGTAGACGCTTGCGCTGCAGTCTGGGTTACCTGTGGCTGGGCCTGCACCCCCCCTGGCTTTGCCTACCCCCCACGCTTACATCTGACTCCTAGTGAGGTGCATACCAGTGGAGAGTCTCAACCCGATTTGGCTGCACGGGTAGCCAGCATTGAGAGACATATTGCTGGGTCTGGCCCGCGTAAGGCTTCTGCTAAGAAGCTGCATTTATCACCTGGTGTTACTCTTTTCCCTATGGAGGCTAAGGAGTTTTTTGACTCTACCGGTTATACCCCCCTGGAAGAGGGGGAATTTTTTTCTGATTCAGAATCATCTGAGAAACAATCTAGGGTGCATGGTGCCGATTCTGGGTCTGACCCATGGGCTTCAGATGATACTGACAGGCTTTTAGCACACATTTTTGGAGTACTCTGTATCTCTCCTCCTGCCGTGGCTCCACGGCAGCAGGGGGAGCGGTTTCATACTGTTAAACCACGCTTGGAGTTTCCTGAACAAACTCTCTTTAATAATCTGGTGCTTAAAGAGTGGGAACGGCCTAGCCGGCTTCCCGGGGTACCAAAGAGTTGGGATAAGAGGTATCCCTTTCCCGCTGAGATGGTTAAACGTTGGTCATGTCCTCCCGAGATGAATGCACCAGTTCTGGGGTTGTCCAACACTTCCGTCATGCATTCACCTGACTCTACTACCCTGAGGGATGGGGAGGACAGGCGCATAGATCGGCTGGCTTGCCATGCCTTTGCCTGTGTGGGGACCGTGCTGCGTCCGGTCTATGCCTCTGCCTTTACAGCTGTTGCTATTAAAAGCCTGCTTGGGAGTCTCTTAGATGGGGCCCCTGATGATGCTGGTAGTGAAGAGTATAGAGCTCTTCTGCGTTGTGAAGAATTTGTTGCATATGTTCTCTCTGCCTTGGATGATACCATTAGAATGTGTGGCAGGGCTTTTGCCTTGTTGGTGGCGATACGCCGCTTGGTCTGGCTGTGCCAGTGGGAAGTTGACAGCGCTGCTAAGAAGGCTCTCACTGGTTTTCCCTTCAAGGGGCTGCGCATCTTTGGGGTAATTTGGACTTGTTTGCTAAAGGAGGCAAGTTACCTCAGCGTAGAAGGCAGCCCTGGTCCTTTTGGGGTTCAGGTGCCTTTCTTCCCTCCTTCCGGGGTTCCAGAATTGGACGGGGAGCTTCCTTTGCTGGAGCCCATGGAGTTTTTTGGGGCAGGGGCAGAGGACGTGGCCGTCCTGGTCACTCCTGGGGTCCCAAGCCTAAGTCCTCCCCCAAGCCACCCCAGGCATGAAGGGGCGCCCTCACCCATCCAAGTGGGGGGACGGCTTCGGCTCTTGGCTCACGTCTGGAGGTGTCCTGTCTCAGACCGGTGGATTCAGGAGGTAGTGTCCTCCGGTTACAAGATAGTTTGCAGCCTGGCCGCCCCCAAGACTCATCAAATCCCGGATGGCTCAAAACCCCCTGTCAGCTCAGGGTCTGTCCCTTGCTGTCCAAGGCCTTCTGGAATTGGGAGTCATCTGCCGGGTGCCCTTGTGGGAAAGGGGCAAAGGTTACTATTCCAATCTTTTCACTGTTCCCAAGAAAGACGGGTCCATCAGGTGCATACCAGTGGAGAGTCTCAACCCGATTTGGCTGCACGGGTAGCCAGCATTGAGAGACATATTGCTGGGTCTGGCCCGCGTAAGGCTTCTGCTAAGAAGCTGCATTTATCACCTGGTGTTACTCTTTTCCCTATGGAGGCTAAGGAGTTTTTTGACTCTACCGGTTATACCCCCCTGGAAGAGGGGGAATTTTTTTCTGATTCAGAATCATCTGAGAAACAATCTAGGGTGCATGGTGCCGATTCTGGGTCTGACCCATGGGCTTCAGATGATACTGACAGGCTTTTAGCACACATTTTTGGAGTACTCTGTATCTCTCCTCCTGCCGTGGCTCCACGGCAGCAGGGGGAGCGGTTTCATACTGTTAAACCACGCTTGGAGTTTCCTGAACAAACTCTCTTTAATAATCTGGTGCTTAAAGAGTGGGAACGGCCTAGCCGGCTTCCCGGGGTACCAAAGAGTTGGGATAAGAGGTATCCCTTTCCCGCTGAGATGGTTAAACGTTGGTCATGTCCTCCCGAGATGAATGCACCAGTTCTGGGGTTGTCCAACACTTCCGTCATGCATTCACCTGACTCTACTACCCTGAGGGATGGGGAGGACAGGCGCATAGATCGGCTGGCTTGCCATGCCTTTGCCTGTGTGGGGACCGTGCTGCGTCCGGTCTATGCCTCTGCCTTTACAGCTGTTGCTATTAAAAGCCTGCTTGGGAGTCTCTTAGATGGGGCCCCTGATGATGCTGGTAGTGAAGAGTATAGAGCTCTTCTGCGTTGTGAAGAATTTGTTGCATATGTTCTCTCTGCCTTGGATGATACCATTAGAATGTGTGGCAGGGCTTTTGCCTTGTTGGTGGCGATACGCCGCTTGGTCTGGCTGTGCCAGTGGGAAGTTGACAGCGCTGCTAAGAAGGCTCTCACTGGTTTTCCCTTCAAGGGGCTGCGCATCTTTGGGGTAATTTGGACTTGTTTGCTAAAGGAGGCAAGTTACCTCAGCGTAGAAGGCAGCCCTGGTCCTTTTGGGGTTCAGGTGCCTTTCTTCCCTCCTTCCGGGGTTCCAGAATTGGACGGGGAGCTTCCTTTGCTGGAGCCCATGGAGTTTTTTGGGGCAGGGGCAGAGGACGTGGCCGTCCTGGTCACTCCTGGGGTCCCAAGCCTAAGTCCTCCCCCAAGCCACCCCAGGCATGAAGGGGCGCCCTCACCCATCCAAGTGGGGGGACGGCTTCGGCTCTTGGCTCACGTCTGGAGGTGTCCTGTCTCAGACCGGTGGATTCAGGAGGTAGTGTCCTCCGGTTACAAGATAGTTTGCAGCCTGGCCGCCCCCAAGACTCATCAAATCCCGGATGGCTCAAAACCCCCTGTCAGCTCAGGGTCTGTCCCTTGCTGTCCAAGGCCTTCTGGAATTGGGAGTCATCTGCCGGGTGCCCTTGTGGGAAAGGGGCAAAGGTTACTATTCCAATCTTTTCACTGTTCCCAAGAAAGACGGGTCCATCAGACCCCTCCTGGATTTAAAGCGCCTCAACAAATTTGTCAGATTCAGACACTTTTGCATGGAGACTCTGCGCTCCGCTGTGAATTCTCTACACCCAGGGGACTTCATGACCTCTGTAGACATCAAGGATGCTTACCTTCACATACCAATCTTTCCAGGTCATCAGAGATTCCTCAGGTTCGCTCTGGAGGATCTGCACTACCAGTTTGTGGCCTTGCCCTTCGGTTTCACCTCGGCTCCCAGGGTATTCACCAAGGTGCTGGCAGGAGTGATGGCTCGGCTGAGATCTCAGGGCTTTCGCATTCTTCCCTACTTGAACAACATGCTTATCACTTCTCAGTCTTTCCAACAGGCAGAGCTGGATACCCAGCGGGTGGTGTCCACACTGGAGTCATTCTGCTCCTTCCATGGTGAAGTCCTTTCTGGGCATGATTCTGGATTCATCTCAGGTCAAGATCTTTCTTCCTCAGCAGAAGGTGGAGAGTCTTCAAGAGCAAGCACAGCTCCTTCTGTCTTGTCCTCATCCGTCCATCAGGCAGGGAATGCAGCTGGTGGGCCTGATGGTGTCCTGCTTCGAGGAGGTTCCATATGCTCAGTTTCACATGAGACCTCTTCAGATTCACCTCTTGTCAGTATGGGATCGGGACCCCGTGTCCTTGGATCAGGTGTTTGTTCTGTCCCCTCTGGCCAGGCGGTCTCTATCGTGGTGGCTGGACTCAAGGAACCTGCTGGGGGGCAGATCCTTTCTGGCCCCTTGCTGGGAGACTGTCACCACGGATGCCAGTCTGACAGGTTGGTGGGGCTTTTGGAAATTCCTGAAATTCCAGGGTCAGTGGGACCCTCAGGAGGCCCACACCCCTATCAACATTCTGGAGTTGAGGGCGATCAGGTTGGTTCTCGCCCACTTGACCCCCACACCTTTGGGGTCGGGCTGTTCAGGTCCGCTTGGACAACCAGACGGCGGTTGCCTACATCAATCATCAGGGAGGGACCCGGAGCAGGAGGGCCCTCAGGGAATGGTCTATGATTCTGTCCTGGGCGGAGGACAATGTTCCCTGCATCTCAGCTGTGTACATTCCGGGGGTGGAGAATCTGGAGGCAGACTCTCTGAGCAGGGGGACCTCTCGTGTGGGAGAATGGTCCCTCAGCAGCAGGGTGTTTCACTCCCTGTGCCACCGCTGGGGTCAGCCGGATGTGGATCTGTTTGCGTCCCGTCACAATCACAAGCTTCCAGTCTTTATATCTCTGTCCCAGGATCCTTTGGCCTTAGCCATGGATCTGGGTCTTCAGCTCAGTACTCTGAAAGGTCATGTTTCTGCTTTGGCCATTTTCTTCCAGAGATCTTTTGCTCAGCATCCCCTGGTCAAGACCTTCTTCCAGGGGGTTACTCACGTGCGTCCCCCACGTAAGCCTATGTTAGCAGTCTGGGACTTGAACTTGGTCTTATCTGCCCTGCAGGGGTCTCCCTTCGAGCCCTTGCAGGGGGCCCCTTTGTCCATTCTTACGCTTAAGGTAGTCTTTTTGGTGGCTATCACTTCTGTTAGGTGTGTTTCTGAGTTGGCGGCACTTTCCATCAAGCCCCCTTACTTTGAGAGACAAGGTGGTGTTTTGTTTTAAGACAGATTTTCTGCCTAAGGTTGTGTCTGCCTTTAATCTCAATCAGGACATTGTCTTGCCTTCTCTGTGTCCTAATACTAGTAACTCTAAGGAAAGGGTTTTACACTCTTTGGATGTGGTCAGGACTCTGAAGTTCTGTTTGGTGGCTACTGAATCCTTCAGGAAGACTGATGCTCTTTTTGTGCTCCTGTCTGGATCTAAGAAGGGTCTGGCTCCAGCTAAGTCCACTATCAGCAAGTGGATCCATCAGGCTGTGATACAGGCCTACTCTGCTAAGGGGAAGGAGCCTCCCTTCCGCCTTACTGCTCATTCTACTCGTGCTATTGGTGCCTCTTGGGCTTTTCAGCACCAAGCTTCTGTTGAACAAGTTTGCGAGGGCGCCACTTGGTCTTCTGTTCATACTTTTTCTAAGTTTTACAAGGTTGATGTTAAGGCCTCAGCTGATGCTGCCTTTGGTCGCAAAGTTCTGCAGGCGGCAGGGGTTTAAACTGTCTGCTGTTGCTTTTGGGGATCCCACTCTACCTTACGGACACTGCTATTGGATTTCCCATGAGTAAGGATTATTCTGGAACAGGACATGCTGTATACAATTATGTGATTACTCACCTGTAGAATTGGTATTATACGTATACAGCACGGTTCTGTTCCACCCCGCCCTTGTTATCATTATTTTTGGTTACCTCTTTATGGCGATTGTTCTTATGTTCAATATTGATTTAGGGTTATAGTTCTCCCGGCTTCATTTTAACTGCTTTTCAATACTGGGGAATTTGTGGGAGGTCCCTGGTATATATGGGGCTGGGAGGAGCCACTTTTCTGTCTCTGCAGTCCAGCGCCATCTTGAGGATGTATTACCCATGAGTAAGGATTATTCTGGAACAGGACGTGCTGTATACATATAATACCAATCTCTACAGGTGAGTAACCACAGAATTGTATTTTTGGTAGCCGCAGAGACTCCTGGGGCCGCAGCAGATCCCGTGGTCGTCCCGGTCCTTCATGGGGCTCCAAGCCTAAGCCCCCTCCCAAGGCCCCTCAGGCATGAGGAGGCGCCCACACCCGTCCGGGTGGGGGGGCGGCTTCGGCTCTTTGCTCACGTCTGGAGACTTCGCGTCTCAGACTGGTGGATTCAGGAGGTGGTATCCTCCGGTTACAAGATGGAGTTTGCAGCCTGGCCGCCCCCAAGGTTTCTCAGATCCTGGATACCTCAGAATCCTCTATCAGCTCAAGAGCTGCGCCTAGCAGTGCAACACCTCTTGGAATCTGGAGTCATCTGTCCGGTACCTCACCAGGAACAGGGTCAGGGGTTCTATTCCAATCTATTCACGGTGCCCAAGAAGGACGGTGCTCTGCCCATCCTGGACTTGAAGGGTCTCAACAGGTTTGTCTGGTTCAGGCATTTTTGCATGGAGACGCTACGCTTGGCTGTCAGTTCCCTTCTTCCCGGCGACTTCATGACCACTGTGGACATCAAGGATGCCTATCTTCACATACTAATCTTTCCAGGTCATCAGAGATTTTTGAGGTTCATTCTGGAGGATCAGCATTACCAATTTGTGGCTTTACCGTTTCGGTATCACCTCGGCCCCTCGGGTGTTCACCAAGGTGCTGGCGGGCGTCATGGCCCTTCTGAGGAACCAGGGCTTTCGCATCCTCCCTTACCTGGACGACATTCTGATTGTTGCTCAGTCTCTTCATCAGGCCGAGAAGGATACTCAGGTGGTGACCTCCACTCTCGAGTCTTCACTGTCTCCGTCTTTGGCAAGGTCCTTTCTGGGCATGACTCTGCATACCTCTCAGGTCAATTTATTTCTCCGTCAGCTGAAAGTGGAGGGCCTTCAGATGCAGGCTCGGGCCCTGCTCTTGTGTCCTCATCCCTCCATTCGGCAGGGGATGCAGTTAGTGGGTCTGATGGTGTCCTGCTTCGAGGCGGTTCCCTTTGCTCAGTTCCACATGAGATCCCTTCAGTTGCACCTTCTGTCAGTTTGGTATCGGGACCCTGTGTCCCTGGATCAGGAATTTGTTCTGTCCCCTCTGGCCAGGAAGTCCCTCTCATGGTGGTTGGATTCAAGGAATCTTCTAGTGGGCAGGACTTTTCTGCCTCCGTACTGGGAGATTGTCACCACAGATTCCAGTCTGCCCGGTTGGGGGGGAGTTTGGAAGTCTCTGAAATTCCAGTGTCAGTGGGGCCCCCAGGAGGCCCATGCACCCATCAACATTCTAGAACTGTGGGCGATCAGGTTGGTTCTCTCCCAGTTAACTCCTCACCTTCGGGGTCGGGCTGTTGTTGATAACCATGATTCGGGCCCGGAAGAAGTCCTCCTCTTTTATCTACTACAGGGTCTGGCTTGCTTACATTGCCTGGTGTGAGTCCAAGTCTCTCTCTTGTCGGGTGTTTTCTATCCCCAGGATCCTGGAGTTTTTACAACATGGTCTGGATTCGGGCCTTCAACTTAGTACCCTTAAGGGACAGATATCAGCTCTGGCTATTTTTTTCCAAAGATCCTTTGCTAATCACAGGATGGTTAAGACCTTCTTCCAGGGAGTTACTCCTTTGGGACTTTTTGTTTTGTCTGCTCTACAGGGTCCTTCCTTTGAACCTGTACGTGCAGCTGCATTGCCCATTCTTACTCTTAAGGTTGCCTTTTTGGTGGCCATTACTTCGGTCAGGCGTGTTTCTGAGCTGGCGTCGCTCTCCATTAAGCCTCCTTATTTTGAGAGGCATCAGGATAAGGTGGTGTTCCAACCTAAACTGGATTTCCTGCCCAAGGTTGTGTCTGCTTTTCATCTCAATCAGGACATTGTTTTACCTTCCTTGTGTCCTAACCCTGCTAATTCTAAGGAATGGAACCTTCATTCTCTGGATGTTGTCAGGGCATTAAAGTTTTATTTGGTTGCTACTGAGTCTTTTAGGAAATCTGATGCTCTTTTTGTTCTTCCTGCTGGACCTAGGAAGGGTTTGCCTCCGGCCAGGTCTACTATCAGCAAGTGGATTTGTCAGGTGGTGGAGCAGGCCTATTCTGCTAAGGGGAAGGAACCCCCCTTTCGGGTTACTGCTCATTCCACTTGTGCTATTGGTGCTTCTTGGCCTTTTCAGCACCAAGCTTCTGTTGAACAAGTTTGTAAGGCCGCTACTTGGTCTTCTGTTCATACTTTTTCCAAGTTTTGCAAGGTTGATGTTAGGGCCTCAGCTGATGCTGCTTTTGGCCGCAAGGTACTACAGGCGGTAGTGGTTTAAACTACCTGCTATCACTCTTTGGGGATCCCACCCTACCTTACGGACACTGCTTTTGGATGTCCCAGACGTAAGGACTACATGAAACACGCCGTGCTGTGCACCAGAAAAAATACAATTCTGTGAGTACTCACCTGTAGAATTGTTTTTACTATGCACAGCACGGCCTGTTTCATTCCTCCCTTGTTATCGTTATCTTTGGTTGCCTTTTTTATGGTGATTTGTTCCAAAGGTAGTTGTGAGGGTTCTTTTTATCTTTATTACCTCCCGGCTTCTTGTATAACTGCTTTTCATCACTGGAGGTCTATGGGTGATTCCGGTTTTTATATGTGGCCGGGAGGAGCCACAATTCTTCTGCAGTACACTGCGCCATCTTGCGGCGGAATACCCAGACGTAAGGACTACATGAAACAGGCCGTGCTATGCATAGTAAAAACAATTCTACAGGTGAGTACTCACAGAATTGTATTTTTGAAACAGCTGACTGTCTGATCTCAAAAGTGCTGTATGACTCTACAAGCATATCGGGTATACTGATAGGCTTGTAGCACAGCTACAGGGCAGCTGTGATTGCAGCGTCGCGCGAGCCACTGCTAAAAGAAAGGAATGGGGGTGCCCCACAACCCCGGTAAGGTAATCACCAAGGATTCACTAATGCACACATCCAATATATAAAAATTTGCTTTTTATATATATTGTATTATATATCTTGTAATATATTTGTGAGATATGAATTTTCTTTATTTATGTATATATCAATGGGTCCATAGCAGCACGGGATAACAGCGCCCCCTGGTGGCAGATTAGTGTGTCCTATGTGTTATATGTTTTTTAGATTGTGGTGTATGTCATAAGTGTCTAATTATTTTGTACTAATAATAAAATTTATATATATTTTTTTATATATTGGATGTGTGCATTAGTGAATCCTTGGTGATTACCTTACCGGGGTTGTGGGGCACCCCCATTCCTTTCTTGTATATATATATGGTTAGTATCACCAGGGTGTTTTGCACCACGCATCATTTGGGATTGTTTGGTGCCACTTCTTCTTTCCCTTTCTGGGTTTCTATACATTGCGAGCCACTGCTAAAGGTGAGTTTACTGGTGACCCTGAGGGTCTCTTCTAGATTCCAGGGCTCGCCGCATAGGGTTTTCCGGCTACTTTCACACTATGCAGATGTAGTTGCAGATCAGATGTGTTTTCCTGGTGTATAGCACGGCTTGCTTTATTTCAATTCTTACACATTTGGGTAATTTGCCTCAAGGTGGCGCAGTCTACTGCAGAAAGACTTGCGGCTCCTCCCGGCCCATAAAATGGGCAGGAATTACCCAGAGACTCCCAGAGTTTCTCTGCAGTCATGACTGCGAAGACAGAAGATGGCTCTATGTGGATCGCAGGCGAGTGGGGCACCCCGAGCCCGTCTGCCCTGCAGGCCTATTCCCACCTGTGGAGGAGCGCAAGTATACTGATGTGCAATATCGTGTTATATGCTCCCTGATGACATGGCTGACAGAGTTATATCTGGTCTTCAGCAGAGGCACGGATTCTAAGGCGCTTTCATCTTGATGTTAAATACTAACCTGGTCACCTAGGATTGCCTCAAATAGCTCCTGGCGCTGAGTCTTTCTCAGCCAGCATGCCCCTCTGCCACAGTCTTTCACCATTGACACATGCTGGACAGACACATAAGGCTGTATTCAAGTGCTCTGTGACTGAGTCTCTATATAACTAACCCAAATTCCTGTGTCTACTAACCTGCTCTATATTGGACTTGGTGAAACAGTTTCTTCGTCTGGCCCCCTTTGGGATCATGATCCTTATATATGCTGCAGCTTGCTCAAACTAGGGATAAGGGTTTCTCTTCCCATATGATATGCTGGCCAGCTTGTTTGCTGTGAGTGGAGTGCATGTGGATGTGAGGGTGGAGTCCAGGTCGGCCTGGCAGGGGCCTCCATTTATGTATATATGTCTTTCGCATTGCGATTTTATTTGGTGTGTGTCAGTAAGTCTTGTTTGTCATATGCATTGTGTGCCCCTGAGCACCATTATTAAAGTTTTCCTTTTTGCTAATTTGATTAGTATTTTTATTGGCCAGCCCAGCAATTAACCATTTGTCGGTTGGTGTGTGGATTTAGTAATATACGTTGAGGTTAGCTGGGCGCCCCATATTTGCTTGAAGGGGCAGCGCCTATTTACTAATATATATGTTCTAGGGGGCTTCCCACTCTTCTCTTTTTTAGTTATCTATTCCCACCTGTTCCGAACCCTTCTGTCTCCCAGCACTGCTGCAGGTTCAGGTGATGGTAGGGGAGCACCTGGAGTCGGGTGCTCGCAGAGTTTTTGCTCTGGGCCACAGACCCTATCTGTAAAGGGTAGTTGGCTGAGACTATGGTGAGCCTGGCGGGGAGGGAGAAACCACTCTGAGGTCCCCTGTATGTGTGTCGTGTGCTGTGCTTCACTTCATTTTCTATTATCCCCTCCTGCCTCCCTTTTTGCCCACTCTTCCCCCTTCACTCTTCCGGGCTCTCCCTCTCTTCTCTCCCCCTCACCCGACCAGACTCTGCTGCTGGGGGGGGGGGGGGTCTGGGCGTGTTCTGCGCGCGGTGGGGGTCGGGGCTTGCTGGGTCTCCCGGCGGCGCATCAGCACCGCACGGCTGGGGCTCCTGTGAGGGACTTCCCTCGTGGCGTCTCTTTTCTCAGGCGTCATTACATTGGTCGGGACGTGTGGCGCTCGCGGGCTTCGCGCGCTTGAAGCGGGACCACGCGGCCTGCCCCTCGAGGTTCCCCCATCTACGGCGCCATTTTCTCTGCGCGGGCTGGTGCGGTGCGGGTCGCTACACCTCACTGCCGGGGCACCTCTCCGTCCTCTTCCTTCTTAGGGACACTTGTTGACAGCCCCCGCCGGTTCTCCGGTCCTCATCTTGGGGACGCTTCTACAGGGCTCCCTCGTGGCCAAGTCCCCGCTGCTGCCTCTGCGGATCCTCTCCTGTGGTACCTGTGCGGGTGGATCTGGCTCTGCTACGGTCCGTGACTCCACTCCTTTTTTTGTCAGTCTTATGGTGTGCATGTGCTGTGGGATGCTTAATTCCTGTACCTGTTGTGTCATTACAGGCATGCCCCTCTTACTTGTGGTTTCCCCTCATTCCCCCCCCCCCCCCACGCCCTCCCGAGGCTGTGGGGTATCACGGGTCTGGGATCCAGCTTCTGTTTCTTTTGGATGCACTTCCTATTAATCACCATATGGAGGCTTCTGGGGATAGCGAGCTTGGGGGCCCTTCGGGGCAGGCTCGGCTGTGTCTCGTGTGCGGGGCATCCCCTTTGAGTGCGCCCAAAGTGCCATTGCGGAACAGTTTAGGATGAGCGCCCTTCTACCCAGCCCTGTTATTCCTGCAGCTTCACCTACCCCCCCACGCCTGCATTTAGCTCCCAGTGAAGGGGAAGGCAGTAGGTGGTCTCAGTCGGACCTGGCGCTGCGCGTTGCCAGCATTGAGCGGCAACTGGCCTGTCCGGCCGCCAGCAAGACCTCTAGTAAAAAGAGGCGCCTGGCTACGGGCTCGTCCCTCTTTGCCGATGATGATGATTTGTATGATTCCTATGGCGGCCATGAATCCATGGAGGAGCGGGAATTGTTCCACGATTCCGATTCTTCTGGGGATCGTCATGGCGAGTTTGATAGCGAACCAGGGTCCTCCTCGGAGGAGGATTCCGGGCTCCCGGATGATTACCGACAGACTTTTGTTGGTGGTTTTTGATGCCTTACACATCGTTCCCCCTAAGGCGGCAAAGAGGAAGCAGGGAGAGCTCTTCCGTCCTGACAAGCAACGCTTAGAGTTCCCGGAGCAGGGACATTTTTCCAATATGGTCCTCAAAGAATGGGAACGGCCCAACAGGCTACCCTCGGTGCCCAAGGGAATGGATAAAAGGTATCCCTTCTCGGCCAACTTGGTTCGCCGCTGGTCTTGTCCCCCCCGAGGTGGACGCCCCCATCCTGGGGCTGTCCAATACTTCTGTTATGCCGTCTCCTGACATCACTACTTTGCGCGATAATGCCGACCGGCGTATGGATCAACTAGCCTGTCATGCCTTCACCTTTGTGGGAACGGGTTTACGCCCCGGTCTGTGCCGCGGCCATTGCACTCAAGAA
Source organism: Gastrophryne carolinensis (assembly GCA_027917425.1). NCBI lineage: Eukaryota > Metazoa > Chordata > Amphibia > Anura > Microhylidae > Gastrophryne > Gastrophryne carolinensis. The sequence continues at coordinate 136,725,076 of CM051242.1, forward strand.
GACGGTCAGGCAACTTGCCGAGGCCGCCAGATCTCGCAAGCGAGAGGCCGACTACAAGGACCTTTTTGCTTTGCTCTGACTTTATTGCTTTTGTGCTATCTGCCATGGACTATGCCGTCCGGCTTGGTGGTAGGGCCTCTGCCCTGTTGGTTGCCATGCGTAGGTCCGTCTGGCTGCGTCAGTGGGCAGCGGACGCTGCCGCTAAGAAGTCCCTCACCGGGCTTCCCTTCACGGGACTAGGTCTCTTTGGGGAACGTCTTGATGTTTTGACCAAGGATGGTTGGCTCCCTCAGCGTAAAAAGCATTCTCGGCCCTTTCAGGGGTCTTCCTCATTTCGCCCTTCCCGTGGGGGACGCGGATCTTCCTTCACAGGTAGCCGCAGAGAGTCTTGGGGACGGGGTAGATCCCGTGGTCACCCTGGTCTCTCCTGGGGTGCTAAGCCCAAGCCCCCTACCAAGGCCCCTCAGGCATGAGTGGGTGCCCTCACCCATCTGGGTGGGGGGACGGCTTCTACTCTGGAGACGTGAGTCTGGAGATAGAGCTAGCAACTTGGCCGCCCCCAAGATTCCTCTGGTCCTGGATCTCCCAAAATCCCGTGATGGCGCCAGGCCTGAGGTTGGCTGTCCAACATCTTCTATCGTCAGGAGTGTTTTGTCCTGTGCCTCTTCAGGAATGGGGTCAGGGGTTCTACTCCAATCTGTTCACGGTGTCCAAGAAGGACGGCTTCCTGAGACCCATCCTGGCTCTAAAGGGTCTCAACCGATTTGTCAGATTCAAACACTTCCACATGGAGACTTTACGGTCGGCGGTGAGTTCTCTTCGGCCGGGCGACTTTGACCACTGTGGACATCAAGGATACCTACCTGCATGTTCCTATCTTTCTGGGGCATCAGAATTTCCTGAGGTTCGCTCTGAAGGATCAGCACTACCAGTTTGTGGCCTTGCCGTTCGGTATCACTTCGGCCCCTCGGGTGTTCACCAAGGTGCTGGCAGGTGTCATGGCCCTCCTGAGGAGCCAGGGCATTTGCATTCTTCCTTACCTGGACGACCTGTTGATTGCTGCTCCATCTTTTCATCAGGCCGAGAGGGATACTCAGGCGGCCGTGTCCAATCTAGAGTGCTTCGGTTGGGTGATCAATTATCCCAAGTCTTCGCTCACTCCGTCATTGGTGAGGTCCTTCCTGGGCATGACGCTGGATACTTCTCAGGTCAAGGTATTTCTTCCTCAGCAGAAGGTGGAGGGCCTTCGGAGGCAGGCGCGAGCACTGCTGTCGTGTACTCACCCCTCCATTCATCTGGGGATGCAGTTGGTGGGACTCATGGTGTCGTGCTTCGAGGCTGTGCCCTTCGCCCAGTTCCACATGAGACCTCTTCAGTTGAATCTCTTGACAGTTTGGGATCAGAAGCAGGAATCCCTGGAGCGGGAATTCACTCTCTCCCCTCTGGCCAGAAAGTCCCTCACGTGGTGGTTGTACCCGAGGAATCTTCTAGTGGGCAGGTCCTTTCTTCCTCCGTGTTGGGAGATTGTCACCACAGATGCCAGTCTGACCTGTTGGGGAGGGTTCTGGCACTCACTGAAGTTCCAGGGCCAGTGGGGCCCTCAGGAGGCCCACACGCCTATCAATCTCCTGGAGCTGAGGGCGATCAGGTTGGTTCTCTTCCAGTTGACTCCCCACCTTCGGGGTCATGTGGTCCAGGTCCGTTCGGACAATCAGACGGCTGTTGCTTACATCAATCATCAGGGCGGGACTCGGATCAAACGAGCCCTCAAGGAGGTGTCCCTGATATTGTCTTGGGCAGAGGAGAATGTTCCCTGCATCTCAGCGGTTTACATCCCGGGGGTGGAGAAACTGGAGGCGGACTCCCTGAGCAGGGGGATGTCTCATCTGGGGCAATGGTCCCTCGACTACAAGATGTTTCTTGCCCTGTGTCGCCGCTGGGTTCAGCCGGACGTGGACCTGTTTGCGTCCCGTCACAATCGCAAGCTTCCAAGATTCGTGTCTGTCAAGAGATCCGCTGGTCTACGCCACGGACGCTCTAGCCATTCCCTGGACGGATTTCTGGCTTCTCTATGCGTTTCCTCCATATCCTCTCCTGAGGCGGGTGCTGCGCAAGATAGCCCAGGAGGGAGTTCCCACCATTTTGGTGGCCCCACGTTGGCGAGGAGAGTATGGTTCGCGGACGTCGTCCAGATGGTGGTGGATCACTTTGTCCTGCCCGACGATCCAGGGCTTCTAACTCAGGGACAGTTGTGTCACCCCAATTTACAAGTGCTGGCTTTGACAGCTTGGCTGCTGAAACCTCCATCCTGATGGATAAGGGACTGCTGGCTTCGGTAGTCAGTACTATGATTCAGGCTTGAAAGAAATCCATCTTCCATGATTTATTACAGGGTCTGGCATGCTTACATTGCCTGGTGCGAGTCTAAATCTTTTCCTTCTTGCTCTTTCTCCATTTCCAGGATTTTGGAGGTTTTACAATATGGTCTCAAAGGCCGGGTTTCGGTCTGGCAATCTGTTTCCAAAGATCTTTCGCCAATCATAGGCTTGTCAAGACTTTTTTCCAAGGAGTTACTCATGTACGTCCACCGCGTAAGCCCCTGCTACCGGTGTGGGATTTGAACTTGGTGTTGTCTGCTCTCCAGGGTCCTCCCTTTGAGCCGTTGAACAATGCTGCGCTGGCCATTATGACTCTTAAGGTGGTCTTATTCTAAGTATACCGCATGTCCTGTTCCAGAATATTCCTTAGACATGGGTAATACATCCACAAGATGGCGCTGGACTTCAGAAAACAGCTTGTGGCTCTTCCCGGCCCTATATAAGTCAGGGACCTCCCACAAATTCCCCAGTTCTTTTCTGCAGTCTGGGCTGCGAAGATAGAAGATAGCTCTCTATGTGGCGCAGGTGAGCGGGGCTTATATGCCTGCGGCCCTGCAGGACTATTCCCACCTGTTCCGTTCTATATTGCTGCCTCCCAGCCTCGGCTGACAAGGTTTGGGTGAAGGTAGGTCAGTAAGCACCAGTTAGGTGCTGAGGGGCTATGCTCCTACGCAGTCCCGCGGTTTAGGCTGATGGTGAGCCTTTTGGGATGCCCCCCCCCCTGCTGCATGGGTTTTTGCCAGGCTCAACCTGTGCAGTTAACCTTATTCTCATAGGTGTTCCCCTCCACCATCACTCCTCCCATTGTCTTCTGGGCGCCGTCGTTTCCCTGGAAATCCTTTCTAGTCCTGCCTCGCTCTCTCTCTGGGAGATCTCTGGGGGGGGGGTGACTAGTGGTAAAAAAAAAACTGTATTTTTATGTTTTTACTTTGTACTGTGTTACTGTCGCCTTGTACGCCGCCACCGCGTGCTTGTACAGTGCTCCGCGGACTGCGGCGTCATTTACCTCAGAGCTGCCGGGCTGCTATTGGCCGGCCGGATCACGTGGGCGCGTTTCGCGCTCTTCGGGGGGGGGGCGCGGGCTCTGTGGATGACGATTTTCACATCACGTCTCCACGGCCCACCCCTCGAGGTCTGCGGACGCCATTTTGCCTGTCCTCAGCTGTGTGTGCTGCTGGCTCCATGCGGTCCGTGAGTAACCCCGGTGGGGTGGTTTTTCTCAGGATATTCCTTTCTGCTGTATTCTTATGGGAATGTTTTGTTATGTCTTTCAGGCGGGTTAAAACTTCGGCACTGTGGTTTCTCCCTGCCATCTCTCCTCACGATCTCCCACTTTCCTAGCGGGTTCTTGGGGCATCCCGGGTAGCTCTTTAGCATTAACCCTTACTGGCCTGTTGTGCCATTCAAATCACCATACGGAGGCTTCTGGAGATAATGGGCCTGGGGTTCCTTCGGGACAAGCCTGGCTATGTGTTGTGTGTGAGGTATCCCCCATAAGTGATGATGTCAGGGTATGTGTATCCTGTGCCCAGCAGGTACTTGCGCTGCAGTCTGGGCTCTCTGTTACTGGGCTTGGCGGTGTGCCTCCTCTGGCCTCACCTACCCCGCCACGCTTACATCTGACCCCCACTGAGGAGCATTATAGCAGGGAGTCTCAACCTGATTTAGCTGCACGGGTGGCCAGCATTGAAAAATTTATCACCCGTGGTTTCCCTCTTCCCTGTGGAAGATGAGGGCCCTTACTCACTCTCAGGTTCCTACCCCCTTGAGGAGGGGGAATTATTTTCTGATTCTGAATCCTCTGAGGAACAACCTAAGATTTACAGTGGTACTTGGACTCCCTTTGGGGAAGACCCGTGGTCCCCTGATGACACTGACAGATTGCTGAGTCACATTTTTGAAGTGCTTTGTATTTCTCCCCCGGCAGTGGCTCCGCAGCAGCAGGGTGATCTTTTTTATACGGTTAAGCCACGCTGGGAGTTCCCTGAGCAGTCTCACTTTAATAATCTAGTGCTCAAGGAATGGGAACGGCCTAGCAAGCTGCCAGGGGTGCCTAAGAGTTGGGACAAGAGGTATCCCTTTCCTGCTGATGTTGTTAAGCATTGGTCATGTCCTCCTGAGGTGGATGCGCCCGTTCTCGGGTTGTCCAATACATCTGTCATGCATTCTCCTGATACTACTACCCTGCAGGATAGTGAGGACCGGCGCTTGGACCAACTGGCCTGTCATGCCTTTGCCTGTGTGGGGATGGTGCTGTGCCCGGTTTGTGCCTCTGCTATTACGGCTATTGCCATTTAAAGGGGTGCTTAAGTGTCTCTTGGACGGGGCATCTGAGGATGCGGGTAGAGAAGAGTATAGATCTCTCCTGCTTTGTGAGGAATTTATTGCATATATTCATTCTGCCATGATTGATGCAATTAGAATGTGTGGTAGGACTTCTGCCCTGTTGGTGGCTATACGCCGCTCTGTCTGGCTACGTCAGTGGGTAGCTGATAATGCTGCTAAGAAGGCTCTCACTGGTTTCCCTTTCAAGGCCCTGCGCCTCTTTGGTGAACGCTTGGATTTGTTTAACAAGGGCGGTAGGTTACCTCAACGCGGGAGGCCGTCCCGATCCTTTCGGGGGATGGGTGCCTTTCTCCCATCTTACCGTGGTTCCAAATCTGGCCGAGGAGTCTCCTTTACTGGGGCCCACGGAGATCACTGGGGAAAGGGGAGAGGACGTGGCCGTCCTGGCCTCTCCTGGGGGCCCAAGCCCCCTCAGCCATGGAGGGGCGCCCTCACCCATCCGGCTTTGGCTCTTTGCTCACGTCTGGAGGCTTCACGTCTCAGACCGGTGAATTCAGGAGATAGTGTCCTCCGGTTACAAGATAGAGTTTGCAGCCTGGCCGCCCCCAAGATTCATCAAAACCCCCTGTCAGCTCAGGGTCTGTGCCTTGCTGTCCAAAACCTTCTGGAGTTAGGGGGTCATCTGCCAGGTGCCTTTGAGGGAAAGGGGCAGAGGCTACTATTCCAATCTTTTCACTGTTCCCAAAAAGGACGGGTCCATCAGACCCATCCTGGATTTAAAGCGCCTCAACAAATTTGTCAGATTCAGACACTTTCGCATGGAGACTCTGCGCTCAGCTGTCAATTCACTACGCCTGGGCGACTTCATGACCTCTGTAGACATCAAGGACGCTTACCTTCATGTACCAATCTTTCCAGGTCATCAGAGATTCCTCAGGTTCGCTCTGGAGGATCAGCAATACCAATTTGTGACCTTGCCTTTCGGTATCACCTCGGTTCCCAGGGTATTCACCAAGGTGCTGGCTGGCGTAATGGCTCTGCTGAGATCTCAGGGCATTCGCATCCTTCCTTACTTGGACGACATTCTTATCACGTCTCTTCCTTCCAGCAAGTCCTTCCAGCAGGCCGAGCTGGATACCCAGCTGGTGGTGTCCACACTGGAGTCCTTCGGCTGGGTGATCAACCACCCCAAGTCTTTTCTGTCACCGTCAATGGTGAGGTCCTTTCTGGGCATGACTCTGGATACATCTCAGGTCAAGATTTTTCTCCCTCAGCAGGAGGTGGAGAGTCTTCAAGCACAAGCCAGGCTTCTTATGTCTTACCCTCCATCCGGCAGGGGATGCAGCTGGTGGGCCTGATGGTGTCTTGCTTCGAGGCGGTTCCATGCGCTCAGTTTCACATGAGACCTCTTCAAGTTCACCTCTTGTCGGAATGGGATCGGGACCCTCGGTCCCTGGATCAGGTGTTGGTTCTGTCCCCTCTGGCCAGACGGTCTCTCTCGTGGTGGCTGGACTCAAGAAACCTGTTGGTGGGGCAGATCCTTTCTGGCCCCCTGCTGGGAGACAGTCACCACAGATGCCAGTCTGACAGGTTGGGGGGGCTTCTGGAAATCCCTGAAATTCCAGGGTCAGTGGGGCCCTCAGGAGGCCCACACCCCTATCGACATTCTGGAACTGAGAGCGATAAGGTTGGTTCTTGCCCAATTGACTCCACACCTTCGGGGTCGGGCGGTTCAGGTCCGCTCGGACAACCAGACGGCGATTGCCTACATCAATCATCAGGGAGGGACCCGGAGTAAGAGGGCCCTCAAGGAAGTGTCCCTGATACTGTCTTGGGTGGAGGAAAATGTTCCCTGTATCTCAGCTGTGTACATCCCGGGGGTGGAGAATCTGGAGGCGGACTCACCTCAGCAGGGGGACTTCTCGTCTGGGAGAATGGTCCCTCAGCAGCAGGATGTTTCGCTCCCTGTGCCACCGCTGGGGTCAGCCAGATGTGGATCTGTTTGCGTCCCATCACAATCACAAGCTCCCAGTCTTTGTCTCTCTGTCCCAGGACCCTCTGGCCTTGGCCATGGATGCACTAGCAATGTCTTGGAAGAGCTTTCAGCTCCTCTATGTGTTCCCTCCTTTTCCTCTGCTGGTTAGGGTGCTGCGCAAGATTGCCCAAGAAAAATGCCCACCATTCTGGTGGCCCCCGTTGGCCAAGAAGGGTGTGGTTCGCAGACGTCGTGCAGTTGGCAGTAGATCAGTATGCCCTGCCCAAGGATCCAGACCTGCTCACTCAGGGGCAACTACGCCATCCCAATTTACAAACGCTGGCTTTAACAGCCTGGCTGCTGAAACCTCCATCTTGATGGAAAAGGGGCTTGCTGCCTCTGTTGTAAATACCATGGTTCGGGCTAGTCCTCGTCATCCATCTACTATAGGGTATGGCATGCTTACGTTGACTGGTGTGAGTCTAAGTCGCTTCCCTGTCGGGTGTTTTCTATCCCTAGGATTCTGGAATTTCTGCAACATGGTTTGGATTTGAGTCTTCAACTTAGTACCCTCAAAGGTCATGTTTCTGCTTTGGCCATTTTCTTCCAAAGATCCTTTGCTCGCCATTGTCTGGTCAAGACTTTCTTCCAGGGGGTTACTCACGTGCGTCCTCCATGTAAGCCTAGGTTACCAGTCTGGGATTTGAACTTGGTCTTATCTGCCTTGCATGGGTCTCCCTTTGAGCCTTTGCGTGAGGCCCCTTTGTCCATTTTGACTCTTAAGGTAGTCTTTTTGGTGGCTATCACTCCTGTTAGGCGTCTTTCTAAGTTGGCGGCGCTTTCCATCAAACCCCTTACTTTGAGAGACACCAGGACAAGGTGGTGTTTCGTTTTAAGCCAGATTTTCTGCCTAAGGTTGTGTCTGCTTTTCATCTCAATCAGGACATTGTTTTGCCTTCTCTATGCCCTAATCCTAGTAACTCTAAGGAGCGGGTTTTACACTCTCTGGATGTGGTCAGGACTCAAGAAGTTCTATTTAGTGGCTACTGAATCCTTCAGAAAGACTGATGCTCTTTTTGTGCTCCCCTCTGGACCTAAGAAGGGTCTGGCTCCAGCTAAATCCATTATTCTTAGTATACAGTACGTCCTGCTCCAGATATAATACTTACACTTGGGTTATCCTCCGCCAGATGGCGCTGCACTGCAGAGACATGCAAAACAGACTCCTCCCGGCCCTTCAAATACCCAGGAACCTCTCACAAATCCCCAGATTTCGCTGCAGTGCTGACTGCGAAGACATGAAGTATCACTCTCTCGCAGGTGAGCGGGGCTATCAAAGCCTGCGGCCCTGTTGGACTATTCCCACCCGTCCTCCCTGTGATGTGCCTCCCAGCCTGGGCTGCGCTGGTCGGGTGAAGGTAGGCAGCACCACGCGTGCTTAACGGAGCCATGCTCCACCGCAGTCCCCCACCAAAGGGTAGGCGGTTTAGGCTGATGGTGAGCCTCTAGGGGATGCCCCTCCCGCACTATTGCCCCATGCCCCGTGTAGTGGTGGGCCCTGTACAAAGGGTCGCCATCCTCCCTCGTTCCCCCCCGTAGCCCGGGGGGAAAGAAAGGGGGGGGGGTGTGGTGGCCTCAGTGTATGTTTACACGCTTATGGCCTTAGTACTGTCTTTGACTGGTATTCCTGGTGTCAGAGCCGCGCTGTTGAATTTTTATTATGTACCTGTCGCCGCGCGCACCTCTTCCCTTACTCAGGGGTTCCAGGGGACTGGGATAGGAAATACCCTTTTCCCCCTGAGGTGGTTAATTGTTGGTCATCACCCCCCGTGGTGGATGCGCCGATCATAGGGGTCCCTAATCCCCCTTTATTACAACTCCTGCTTATAGTACCCTTCGGGATGCTGAGGACCGGCGCAACTTCTGCCCTTGCGGTAGCTATACGTCGCTTGGTCTGGCTGCGACAGTGGGGTGCTGACGATGCTACAAAAAAGACTCTTACTGGGCTTCCCTTTAGAGGGCGACGCCTATTTGGGGCCCGTCTGGACCTGTTCGGTAAAAAGGGCAAATCACCCCTACGTAGACGGCCGTCTCGGCACCCTCGGGGCAGAGGCACCCCTCCTGCCCCCTACCTTAGTGTTGAACAGGAATCAGGGGTTCCTTCCGGGTTTTTCGTGCTGACTCCTGCCCCACGAGCAGCAGACAACGCCCTGGCCCCTCCGGCGGGGCTAAGCCCAAATCTTCCACCAAACCCCCTCAAGCATGATGGGGTGCCCTCGCCCGTCTGGGTGAGGGGATGGCTGCAGCACCTTGCTATTATCAGGAGGCATCTCGCCTCATTCTGGGGGATTCAGGAGGTTGTGTCCTCCAGATACAGGATAGAGTTTGCTGCGCGGCCTTCCCCAGTTTTATCAGGTCCCAGGTACTCCTGGGCCCTGCCGCTCTTCAGTTGCTGGCACAGGCCGTGCTAGGCCTACGAGGTCTGAGGATCCCTTGCAGATTGCCCGTAACAGGCAGGGGCAGGGGCCGCTATACCAACCTTCCACAGTCCCCCAAAAAAGGATGGGTCGTGCTGGCCCATTCTGGATTCACAGCCACTCTCTAATTACAGGCAGTTTCTGCTGGAAACTCTGAGTTGGGCCATCAGCACCTTGCGCCCAGTGGGCTTCTTTCTGTCTGGGGAACTCTAAAATGTTTGTTTACATCCCTGTGACTTCAGGTCCCAGAGGCTCTTCAGGTTCGTGTTGGTAGTCCAACACTGCTAATGGTGGCCTTGTTATCTTGCCTCTCTTCAACTCCCAGAGTGCGCACTCAGGTGCTGATGATGGTGATGTCTCTGATGAGTCCATGGGGCGTCCGCGCGTTGACTACCTGGACGTCTTTTCTCACTTCCCAGTCTGCGTCAGGCTAAGATGGATACCCGGCTGATGGCGTCCATTGTGAGTCATTTGGATGGGTGATCAATCACCCCAAGTCCTTATTGTCCCCTTAATTGGTAATCCCATTGCTAGGAATGAATCTTACCTTCTCCGCAACAATGTGGACAATCTGGTCACATGGGCTCAGTCCCTCATTGCCGTCCCGGTCCCTTCACCAGGCAGAGATGCAGCTGGTGGGCCCGTTGGTGTCTCCCTCGGAAGAGGTCCCTTATGTTCAGTTCCCCTTGGGCCCTTCTGCGACTTCTTTTGTTAATACAGGACAGGGATCCGACATCCCTGGAGTAGGGTCTGTGGGCCTTCCCACCTGGTACGAGATTTTCTCTTGGGGTGGATGAACTCGGGGAACCTGTCTGGGGGCAGTTCCTTCTTACCCGTTCCTGGAAACGGTACCATGGATGCCAAACTATCAGGTTGAAGGGGGAGGTTTTCTTCTGAAACTCCCTGCGATTCTGGGGGTGGTGGGGCCCTTAGATGGTCCTTACGCCTATTGAATTTGATTGACTACTTCCCTTCTGGGCCTGCCAGTTGGGGCACTCGAGCGGTCTGTCGACAGTGTCCTACATTAACCTTTGGAGGGGGCCTGGAGCTGGTGGACCCTTCAGTAAGCGTCTAGGTTCCTAATCTGGGTGGAGACAATGTTCCCTACATATCATTGATATTCGCCCCGGTGCAGCCCCTCTGCAATCGGATGTGCTCCCTGTGTCACTTGGGGTCCAATCAGCTGTGGATCTGTTGTGTTCCGTCACTATCACAGGCTCTCTGCCTTTGTCTTCCCTGTCCCGGGATCCTCTGGCAGTGGTCCGGATGCCTTAGTAACGTCATGACTGGACGTTCGGTTCTGTATGTCTTTTTCCCATTCCCCCTGCTAGGCAGGGTTCTGCGCAAGATTGCTCTGGTAAGGGGACCAGTGACTCTGGTGGCCCCAGGTGCCCTAGTAGAGGGTGGTTATGGTACTAAGGACAGTAGTTCTGTACCTTTTGCCAGGAGTGCTAGCTATGTTCATTCAGGGCTCCCTTTACGTCACTCCATTCTACAGGCTCTGGCCTAGTCTGCCTGACTGCTGAAACGACCATCTTGATGGAGACTAAGGAGTTTTGAGACTATGGGAAGGCTAGGAGCAAGTTCTTCCTCTTCTTCTTCCATCTGTTGTAGGGTATGACATACCCATATTGATTGGTGGTGAGTCTAGGTCTCTTCCCCGTTGGCGTCTCGGTTCCCAGGTTTCTAGTGGTGTTTGCAGCATGATTTGGAGTTGGTTCTCCAACCCAGTACTCTGATGGGTCAGGTTCTGCCCTGTCCACCTTGCCTTAGTAGTCTCTGGTTCAGTCTTCCTTGGTTAGACTTCCGTCAGGGGGTACTCATGTGCGTCCCCCATGTAATCCTATGGTCCCCGTTGGGATTGAAATTGAATTTAATTCTGCCTGCTTGTAGGTTTTATTTCCCTGGTCCTATTCAGAATGCTGTCTGGCTGTTCTTACCCTCAAGGTTGTCCTTCTGGTGACTATTACCTTGGTCAGGCTTGTGTTAGCGGGCGGCTCTGTTTACCTAGCCCCCCTTCCTTGAGATACACTAGCATAAGGGGGAGTTCCGCCTGAAGCCGGGACTATCTGCACCTGGAGGTGTCTCTTGTTCAGGTGTTGGAAGCCTTCCTTGGTAGTCACTGTGTCCTTAGGGGAACTGATGTTCCTTGGGGCCTGTGGTCATTACATCCTGAATGTGCCCGATCTCATCTGCTCGGGAGTTGGGCGGTTTGTCCTGGTTATTACCTTAAGGGATGTTCCTCCTAGTCCTTGGTTCGGTCTTTTGGCTTCTGCCAAAGTCTACTGTAGCTTGGATTTGTCGGGCTGTTACCGAGGCCTATTCCAGCAAAGGGAAGAATCTTCCTTGTCGCGTCGATTCTTTTTCTACTCGTGCTTGTTGCCCCTTGGGCTTTTCAGCACCGGGCTTCTGTTGAACTGTGGCCTAGGCCACTACCATTGGCCTTTTTGTTCATACATTTTACAAGTTTTTACAAGGTTGATGTTAGGGCCTCAGCTCATGCTGTCTTGGCCGTATGGTTATGCAGGTGACAGTGGTTTTAAACTGTCTGCTGTTGTCGTTTTTTGTTGGGGATCCCACCCTACTTTATGGACACTGCTGTTGGATGTCCCAAGTGTAAGTATTATATCTGGAGCAGGACGTACTGTATACTAAGAATAATACAATTCTGTGGAATACTCACCTGTAGAATTGGTATTATTTGTATACAGTACGTCCTGCTCCACCCCGCCCTGGTTTTTGCATTATTCTGGATCCCCTGTATGGTGATTGTTATCATTGTTATCGTTACCAGTGCTTCTGGGTGGTTTAATTCTCCCGGCTTCTTGTTCACTGCTTTTCAATGCTGGGGATTTGTGGGAGGTCCCTGGGTATTTGAAGGGTCGGGAGGAGCCTGTTTTGCATGTCTCTGCAGTGCAGCGCCTTCTGGCGGAGGATAACCCAAGTGTAAGTATTATATCTGGAGCAGGACGTACTGTATACAAATAATACCAGTTCTACAGGTGAGTATTTCACAGAATTGTATTATCAGCCAAGTGGATCCGTCAGGCTGTGGTACAGGCCTATTCTGCTAAGGGGAAGGAGCCTCCCTTCCGCCTTACTGCTCATTCTTCTCGTGCTATTGGTGCGTCTTGGGCTTTTCAGCACCAAGCTTCTGTTGAACAGGTTTGCAAGGCCGCTACTTGGTCTTCTGTTCATACCTTTTCTAAGTTTTACAAGGTTGATGTTAGGGCCTCAGCTGATGCTGCTTTTGGTCACAAAGTTCTGCAGGCGACAGTGTTTTAAACTGCCCGCTGTTACTTTTTGGGGATCCCACCCTACCTTACGGACACTGCTATTGGATGTCCCATGTGTAAGGAATATTCTGAAACAGGACGTGCTGTATACTTAGAATAATACAATTCTGTGATTACTCACCTGTAGAATTGGTATTATATGTATACAGCACGTCCTGTTCCATCCCACCCTTGTTATTATTCTTAGTTACCTCTGTATGGTGATTGTTCATATGTTCATTTTTGAATTCTTGTTGTTATTGTTCTCCCGGCTTCTTGTTAACTGCTTGTCAATACTGGGGAATTTGTGGGAGGTCCCTGACTTATATAGGGCCGGGAGGAGCCACAAGCTGTTTTCTGCAGTCCAGCGCCATCTTGTGGATGTATTACCCATGTGTAAGGAATATTCTGGAACAGCACGTGCTGTCTACATATAATACCAATTCTACAGGTGAGTAATCACAGAATTGTATTTTTGGTGGCTATCACTTCTGTGCGACGCGTTTCTGAGCTGGCGGTGCTCTCTATTAAGACTCCTTATTTCGGACGGCATCAGGATAAGGTGGTATTCCCTCTTAAGCCTGAATTCTTGCCTAAGGTTGTTTCTGCCTTTCATCTGAATGAGGACATTGTCTTTCCTTCCTTGTGTCCTGCCCCTTCTAATTCTAAGGAACGAAGTCTTCATTCTCTGGATGTGGTCAGGGCGCTCAAATTCTATTTGACCGCCACTGCGTCTTTTCGGAAGTCGGATTCTCTGTTTGTCCTTCCTGCTGGACCTAGGAAGGGTTTGCCTCCAGTCAAGTCCACTATCAGCAAGTGGATCCGGGCGGTGGCGGCGGTGGGGCTATCAGCAACCCCCTTCTGGCTGGTGGAGGGAAGGGGCTTTCATTATGAAGGTGTATGCTGACACATGGTTATTTTTGCGTATGGATTTATAACATTTTAAATGGATTGAGTAAAAGCTACGTTTTAATTTTCCCGTGAGCTGGACAGAATACTTTATCACTGCTTTCAAACACTGGAGTCTCTGGGTAATTCCTGCCCTTTTTTATGGCCCGGGAGGTGCCACAAGTCTTTCTACAGTCGACTGCGCCACCTTGTGGCGGATTACCCAAATGTGTAAGAATTGAAAGGAAGCAAGCCGTGCTGTACACAGTAAAAACAATTCTACAGGTGAGTAATCACAGAATTGTATTTTTTGCTTCTTGCAGTTGAACTGCTTTATTTATTTTTTCTGTGCAGTTACATAGAATAGACACAGTATAGATCTGCATATGCATTTCGGTTGTAACATGGCAAGTGGGACTACTCTCCAACCGCATTGTATCAAAATGGAGAGGTGTAAAGTCCAATTGCATCCAGACAGCTGTGAACTGAGCCTTTAATTTTTACATCAATTAACAAAATGCTAGGTGAGTAAGAGAAATCTAAATCTAATATTTGCCGTGACCATCTAAATACAAATAAACACTTCTATTTTTTAAAGCTTTATTACTTTGCAGCCTTTTTTCTACACCTAAAACCTAATATTAAAATTGAAAGTCTCTTCTATTAAGATATTGGCTAAGGCACACTTAGACCACAGGGAATAGTAAACTGATTGCAATTGGATACACTTTCTTCAATTAAAAAAGAAATTATATATACAGTGTCTGAGCTACATTGGGGTTTGAGGAGTAGTAGTCTTGCCTTGTAGAATCCTGGGTCCTGAGTTGGAGAACCCAAACATGATGAACATACAAGCTCAAAGTTAAGGTGAAATCCAACATGCTTTTCGATAGTTGTCAGTCTTAGCTTCCCTTGAGCGAAAGGCAATAATGCTGTGGAATATGTTTGTGCTATATTCATTTGCTAAATAAATACTTTGTGTCTAACTGCCTTTTCTTTTGTTTTTTCTTTTCTCTAGATGTACCGCCTCACACTGAGAACTAGCAAAGAATCCGTCTCCAAGCACCTATGTGAGCTTTTATCGAAGCAGTTTTAGGCCACCGAGAATGTGACAGAAGCAGACAGTAAAGCTGGCAAACGTACACTACATGGAGGGTTTACCATGCATCAAGCAAATGTGTGTCTGTGTGCATGTGACCTCAGAGGTGGGGGCCTTCTCCACTGATTGTCTTTAATGTGTGCGTGCGTGAGTGTGTGTATGCAGTCTACGTCCAGTAAAATCTAAGAGAAGCTGAAAAAAAGGAGAAAAGGCTAACTATTAATATTTTTCTCGTCCTAAGATGTGTGGTCGTCCTACTAGATTTTGTCGTTCTTGCTGTGACTTTAAATTTAAAAACTAGCCTAAAAAAGGGATGCATGAAGCAGAGGACCCTGAAATTTCTGGAGGATGGATGCCAATCTTAATGCGGCCTTTGGATAAGGGATCAGTGTATGCTGGCCCAAATGCATATCACTTGCTGAACAGTGGAAAAGCTTCAGGGGCAACTGAAGGTGTCTGCCATTCAGTTATAAGCCAAGAGAAAATGGCGGTGATCAATCTTATTTTTAACCTTCGTATTTTCTGTCCATGTGCTCTTTCCTTTTTTGGCCTTTTCTTGTTGGCCTCTTATCTGTAGCCCTTCTCTGCTATTTACAAGAATGTGATGTGATGTGCTGCTTTTGGAAAGCCAAACAATCTACTTGGTGGCTCAGAAATACTTAACCCATCATCCTTTTCAAAAACCCATTGGCTAAGCTTTAGTGTGAACCATATATGTAGAAGTTTTGAGGAAAATGCTGGAATGCCATTGATAATTTTTCAGTAAAAAAAAATCCTGTAAATCCCAGTAAAAGGGGGAAAAAATCAATACCAATCAACACCCCATATTTGGGGTGTTCACCTTCAACACAGCAGATGTCTTGGGAACACTCACATGCAGTGTTAGGAGGTACCACAGTTCCAGGGCAGAGCTTGACTTGCTTAAATGCTCTTCATGTAATCTCAGGCACCATTAAGTTTAGATCAGAATTCTATCAGATCTAACCAATGTTTTTTTTTAATAAAGCTAGGTTGAACAGACATCTCCCTGTACTATTCACTGAAGGTGCAATCCGTTTTGACCCAATTACATATCCAAACCCTGCAGTCTTCCTCTACCACGATACTTCCTGAAACTGCATGCACTTGTACCCAATATACGGACAGAAACACAAAACTATCCCCAGCAACCATTGGGGCTCCTGCTTTCTTCTTGGCCTCTTACAAATCTGGATGTCATCTACTTAAATCCCGAAGGCAAATCACACATGGAACACTGCAGGTGCATTTCTGCCAGTTTCTTTGGACATTTCCAGCAGATGGAAATGGCTAATGGTTGACATCCTTTTTTTTTCACTTGGTTTTAGGATGTGGAAACATAGTTTGACATAGTTTTAAAAGCATTTACAACATTACATAATGGACACAGGGCTTTATCTAGCAGTCTGTTAGGTGCAGTTGCTTCCTTCTACTCTCCCTGAAGCAGCTGTTGAGTTGCACCTTTCCTGTGCACAGGGCTATTATCCTTGTTCTTCAAGTCTAGCTGTTTGGATGTAACCCCCTCCTGTATGTGTGTTTTGGTGTGTTCCATTTTTTTTCATTCAAGCATTCCATGTTGGTAGTGTTTCCAGTGCAGTGTGAATGCACTAACATTGTACCTCGCAATTCTTGTTCTTGTTACCAAACCCCACAGCTCCACTTTTTTTCTTCTTTCCTTGCTGGGACCACATACTACTAGGCTTGTCAGCAGCTGTAATACTGGCTTGGTTCACCCGTAAAAAAAAAAAAGGCACCTTAAATCCTGCCCATGAACTTATACCCTACACCCTGTGCCATAGTTTTCAATATTTGAGGTTCTCACATGTTGCATCGTATTTGTAAACTGGTAGAGGAGTACCTTGGACCCCTTTACATGTTTACTTGACTGCATAGCACTCCAGCCCTTCAAATGATTTCTCATGCAAAGGGTTGAATATACATCTAAGCAGCTCACCAGAGATAGGCAGAATTCCTGTTCAGAATTTACCCCCTCTCCTAGAAGTGTCCACCACTCATACAGCTTTGCTGGTGGACATGCAGCCACCCCTAAAGACTGATCACTCTTTGAGTATGCGCACGATTTTATCACGCAGCTTGGGGCGACTGACAAGTACGCACACAGCACTCTGGGGACATGCAGGGAGTGCTGCAAAAACATGGTGTGCACATAACTGTTGTTTTCTCCCGTCCAGCCATGGAGAACTTTACAGCAGCTGCAAACAGTAAAGTTATGGCTTATGAACATACAGGGCCAGCATGTGGAAACAAATACCAGATAAATTGGTCATCGGGATGGTTTAGGATTACTATTAAAGGATTCTGTTATGCAGACAATGGAACAGGCTGGTCTAACACTTTCAGAAGAATCTAAAACTTATACCGCAGGTGAGGCAGAAATACTGATATGGATTAGGAGGTTTATAAATATGCTGTGGTTCAGATTTGGTGACACCATCAGATTTTAATAATCATCCAAGTCCTACAATTGTCGTATCATCTAGAGAGAAACTACTTAGTTTAGCAATTACATTTGACAGTACCTCAAGGGGAAAAAGGGGTCGACCTACTTAACTGGATGACATCTCCCTCTTGCAGTGCCTAATAATAAAAAAAAGAAACCTGAGAGCCATGCAGAATTCTAGCAGTATTAGTTATTCCAGTCCATTAAAAGAATGGTTTACCTTACTTTTATTTCTTTGTCTACTCTGATCAAGAATAGTGTGAAAGGGTTTTGCACAGTGTCCTTTAGCATCTCATTCACACCAACGTATTACCTCTTTGAGCTAGATGGGTGGAGATAATTGGTTATGGCTAATAAAGCCTTCTTGGAACTGTTTTTTTCTTTTCTCTTTTTCTTCCTCGGGGTAGGCTTCTGAAAAAAAAATAGTAGGATGTAGAAATATGCATTGGTAGGCCACTGCATGTGTAAGTTTCTTTAAAGTTGACCACAGGATTTTCCCTATACCAGGTTTTGGCCCTTGATTTGGGATGCTCCGCTGTATAAACTCCCCTCCCTCCAGTTCGCTGTAAAATTGTACCTTTCTGCGGTCCCAGTACACATTGGGGGGGGGGGGGGGGAGGTCTCATTTAGTCAGCGCTGTAGACCATGTATATTAATGCATGGCATACAGCTCTGTTTAGAACGGATAAAGAAAAAGGAGCGATCACATTATTGTGGTCTGTGGCTTGCTCCTGTCCCCAGCCTATGTGAATAGCTGGGTGTGGGAGCATGCCTCAGCTGCAGGGAGGCCGAGGATGCAGTAGCAGCTCACGAACACTGTATGGGATCTCCAGAAAGTGGAGTGATTGCAGTGGGCTCACACAGCAGGGCTTTCCAAATCGGGATACCCCAGGGCTACTTGATTGACTAGCCGTAGCGTCTTTTAGTCTCCAGAGCCAGCCAGATTGGTAGTAGTTCCTCTTTAATATGACTCCATGATCCAAAGAACATTGAGAATAGCTGTGGTACATTTTACACATTACAGTCTGAGGCGGCACCAATCATGCCAAAGACGGCCAGTAGTATGTGACCTGGACCGGGTTTGTGTTTCATGCACTCTATTCTGTTTCTGGTCCGCTCCAAAAGACTTCGCTTTTTGCTATATGGAACATAAAGTACAAACAATGTAGTTTCTTTTTACACCTATAAATTTTTGAAAAGGTACAAACACATTGTCAAAAGGTATATGTGTGTTCAGCCCATCACATCCCACTTGCTATATTGAAAGGGGCAAATGTATAGGTTATAGTATAAAGTGCAAGTCCAGTGCTGTTTAAAAAAAAAATTGAAAAAAAAATGAAGGCTCCATATTCTGCACTTATATCCCCCCAACCCAACCTTGTCACCCTTTGGTATAAACAAACGTCCATCTCATATGCTGTAACATATTTGTCGCAGGTTATCTCATTGTCCAGCGTGTTAGGACTATTCTGAACCTGCCTTGCAACCTTGTGCTTAATTGTTTTATGACTTTTGGCCTGTAATTGCCACATTTATGTTTTTTTAATTGTTTTCATTTAAAGGTGGGTTGTTGTCCTACCAGTGTACATAAGTATATATAAATATATAAAATATTATATAAATGTTAATACGTAATCGAGAGGTACATAGATACACCACGTATACATCCGTGCACTCTCTTGTTTACTGTGCAGTCTGATTGTGCAATCTTTGCAAATCCTATTCTATAGTAGAGGAGCACTCACTGAACAATCAGAACAATTAGGGCACTTGATACTTTAGGTTCTGGCAAGTTTGTGCAATCAGATTGTGTAGTGTATGGCCAGCATTACTTCTAAAACTCCTAAATAGACATGACGTCGTAACAGCCCAGTTAGACTGTCGCTCTGCCATCTAGTGGCCGACAAAAGCATTGTGGCTTCTCCGATTTTATTCTACCAGTAAATAGTAAACTATTAGGAATCACTTTGCTCAGGCATTAGTATATACTGACACATTGGTTCTTCCACTGTTAAAGACAGCCATTTGGTCCATATTTTCTGCACCCAGGTAAGCTTTCTCTTTATGGAAACCTACACGGTAACCTGTAAAACATGGATGGTTATGTCATTCAGTCACTGAATTCGAACAGTAGTGTACAGTTAAGATTTCCAGGTATGTTGGGTTTTGAACTCAAACATTTTTACTAAAATGTCGGGATCATGTCCATGCCATACTCAGATCCCCAAGATCCTTATAGGAGACATCTGTTTACCTGACATTCTTCCTGTGTTAAGCTACCTTACACTGCATTCTGTACAGAGGCCTATAGAGTGGCAGGGAACCAGGACATACTGTACAACTCTAGAAGCCAGAGTTTGGTTTAAGTTTTTTACGGTGTGCTAAAGTGTAAAAGACCAGGAAGCTCATCACCGCCTATAGTAAAATTTGGATGCAACCTTTAAACCCTAAATTTAATGCAAACCAACCTTAAAACTGCTTTTGCCAGGTTCCTGGGTTTGAGATGTCAATGACTGCAGAGCCAGCTGAGAGGAGATAAGTTGATCAGACCTCTATATGCACTTTAAGCTCCTAAATCGGTCTTTATACCTACGTTCTACTGTTCCTATGAATGCTTGCTCCACCTACTTGTAGAAGTGAATCCACGGAGCTGGGTTGAGGGGGCCATAGGCTCTGCTGAGGGAGGTTTTTGTAACCATGAAGGTAGTCTTTCCCTGTAAATTGTTCCCCTTAGCTACATCATGTTGCTACTCTGAAAATACTCTTCATGGGATTTAGGATTAATGGAAAGCAAATAACTCTTCCAGGTTGCTGTCAGGCAAAGTAGGGACTTAACATCCATAAAGTCTTTTTACACGTGTATCTTTCATTCACTGAACTTCACTGGGTTATCTACATGGGAGAAAAATGGTTCAATTTCAAATTCTGGGAGGAAAAGTGTTCACAGTCATGATTTATCAAATTTAGATCAAGATTAATACAATTTTGTGTGTGCCTTTGGGGCACTTAATTTAGTAGCAAAAGTCTGCTTACCTCAGGGACCGTGTTCTGTAGGAACTTGGACAACTCCCAAGATTGTTAAAAGTGACGATTTTAAAGATCCACTGTGGTGTATTTGCCCTGTCACAACTGACTTACCTACTTTGTTGGCCTTGCTGGCTAAACTGGCTCTACTTTGCAAGATGATAGGGATCTACAGTAAGGATACATTTGCACCTAGGGCATGGTATCGAAATTGTAATAATGGTGCACTGCATTGCAAATTGCTATCATGGCAATCCAACTAGGTGCAAACGTAGCCTAAGGCGGCAAGGCTCAGCTTAAATGTAAATAATGTTGCTACATGAAAAGCAACAGGAATATAGCTCATTGTTGTGTCTGCTTTTTGTGTCACCTTTCAGTTGTCAACACCCAAATGTACCACAATGGCTCTTTTCAAATATAGATCAGTCACTCCAGGGTTCCCAGAAAATTTGCCGCTCTTTCAAGTGGCAGCTTGATCTAACATTTATTGTTGCTGCTTAAAGAGTAAAGAGAATTATTTTTCATTTGTATTTAATTTCCTTTTTTTCTAGCTGTTTTATTTCGCTATTTTTGTATCTCTTGGTTTTATTTTTTTTTTATTGTAAATTTGGATCCAGAGTGCCGTTCCCGCTGGCGCTGTTCCTTATTTTGTCTAGTGCGTTGCTAGTTACAACGGCTCCTGTTCGAGAGTTTGTGTGTGCGTGTGTAATTGCATTTGGATGTATTGCCGAAGCTTAGTGCGTTCTGTATCATATTAGACTTACATATTTTCTATCTGTATTTTATAAACTGTATCATTCCCACTGAACAAAGTCCTGGAATAAAAGGTTGAGCCATGGAGTCCTCTCAATTTTCCTCTGAGTCCTCTGTCATAACAATTAGGCTGGTTGATAGGGAATGGAGCTGTTGCTGTTACTCACAGCCAGTCTAAAATTGGCTTTCTTTCTGAAAACATACTTAAGGCAGCATACCACTGAGATATTAAGGCTCTGCTCCAAGGTAGAAACACATGAGCATCAGAATACACAGGCTTTAGCTCCTTCTCCAGACACCAGTTCTTTATGTGTTCCTACCTGGGGCAGGAGCCAGACCACCAGCTCCTGAACCACGGGTTTAGGTAAGTAGACCGAGTAATTGTTGGCCATTCTCTGGCTCCCGAGGAAGTCTGCCCAGGGGACAGGCCAGATTCCCCCATATGTGAAATCAAGCTACTAGATTCTTATAGGAAGCCTCTTTGCAAGTCCTATACCAATTAAAGTCGTGAGTAAGGAACATCAGCCCAGCATGACTGATATGAGAGTTCTGAAGTATCATATTTCCTCTTCCTTTGAGAAACTTAGGACCCCACGGGACTCGGCTAGACATAACTAGTTTGATGGGCATCCCCCATTTGGTGGGAGACTCAACTGGATTGCTCCTTTTTTCCATGGCAGTAAGGAAGGGTTTCTCAATATAATTCATGCACGTTCCTCCCAGGAACATTTTTGTTACTCCTCTCCCAGGAGGCAGATGATAGTTTCTATGTTTGATATGGGAGTGAGTTCCCTGCCACCAATGGGGGGAAGTGCTCTAGTCGAGCATTTATATTCTTAGTATACAGTACCTCCTGCTCCAGATAAGATTACTTACACTTGGGAATTACTCCGCCAGATGGCGCTGGACTGCAGAGACAGCGAAATTGGCTCCTCCCGGCCCCTCAAATACCCGGGACCTCCCACAAATCCCCAGATTTTCTCTGCAGTCTGGACTGCGAAAGACAAGAAGATGGCTCTCTCTTCTCGCAGCTGAGCGGGGCTATTAGCCTGCGGGCCTGTAGGACTATTCCCACCCGTTCCATTATTAATTTGCCTCCCAGCCTTGGCTGTGCTGGTTCGGGTGATGGTAGGCTGCTGTCCTCCCTCACTCTCCCTTGTAGCACTCGGGGGGGGGGGGGGGGGGTGCGTCTATGTGAATTTGCCTTGGTGCTTCACTGCATTTTGTCTTGTCTGGTTGATGTCAGTCGCCGTGCTGACTTGGTTGCACTGTTCGCTTTTTAAAATATTACCTCAGGCGCTGGTGCGCCGTTATTGGCTGCTTGTCACGTGTGCGGCTTCGCGCTCTTCGGGGGGGGCGGTGCCCGAGGTTGGCGTGTTCCGCGTCACTGTCTTCGCGGCCCGCCCCTTGAGGTATACCCGGCACCATTTTCTCTGGATCAGGCTGCTGCGTGACTGCCGTCTACCTACCGTGGTCCGTGAGTGCCCTCGCTGGCGGTTTTTATTACCCTATGTCATTATGCATGTCACTTACGGGGTTCTGTTCATTTATGCCTTTCAGACGGGCCGACCTCTACTGGTTTCTCCCACTTCCCTAGCGGGCTATTGGGGCATCCCGGGTTGCTTTTTTTAGCGTGAATCCCTATCGGCCTATTGTGTCGCTATAATCACCATATGGAGGCGTCTCAGGATACTGTGCTCGGGGTTCCTTCGGGACAAGCCCGGCTGTGTGTAGCTTGTG
Source organism: Gastrophryne carolinensis (assembly GCA_027917425.1). Classification (NCBI taxonomy): domain Eukaryota; kingdom Metazoa; phylum Chordata; class Amphibia; order Anura; family Microhylidae; genus Gastrophryne; species Gastrophryne carolinensis. The sequence goes on from CM051242.1 coordinate 136,747,450, forward strand.
GGGTGTCCCCTATTGGTGCTGACAATGTGCGGGTCTGTATACCTTGTGCCCAGCAGGTGCTTGCGCTGCAGCCTGGTTTACCAGTAGCTGGGCCTGTGCCTCGTATGGCTTCACCTATTTCCCCAAGCTTAAATTTGACTCCCATTGAGTTGCATACAAGTGGGGATTCTCAGCCTGATGTGTCTTCTAGACTGGCTAGTGTTAAGAAGTTGCTTGCTAATACCTTGGCACGTAAGGCCTCAGCTAAAAAGTGGCACTTAACGCCTGATGTCACTAGTTTCCCTATGGAAACTGATGAGTTTTGGCATTTGTGGCTATACCCCTTTGGACGAAGGAGTTATTCTCTGACTCAGAGTCATCTGATGAGAGGCCCAGGGGTCATGATGATTCTGGCTCTGGGCCCCAGATGATACTGATAGGCTGTTGGCTCAGATTTTTGAGGTACTGTCTATCTCTCCCCCGGTTGCGACCCCCAGGCAACAGGGGGAATTGCTTCATACTGCTAAGCCACGTTTAGAATTTGCTGAGCAAGCCCATTTTAATAATCTTGTGCTCAGGGAATGGGAGCGTCCTAGCAGGCTCCCCGGAGTCCCTAAGAGTTGGGATAAGAAGTATCCCTTTCCTGCTGATGTGGTGAAGCGTTGGTCATCCCCTCCTGAAGTGGATGCTCCGGTCCTAGGTTTATCTAACACCTCTGTCATGCATTCCCCTGACTCTACTATGCTGCGGGATGCTGAGGACCGGCGCATTGATCAGCTGGCGTCCCATGCCTTTGCATGTGTGGGGACTGCGCTGCGCCCGGTCTGTGCCTCTGCCATTACGGCTGTGGCTATTAGGACCCTGCTTAGAAGTATCCTTGACGGTGCCCCTGATGTGTCTAGTGAGGAGTTTAATGCACTCTCTCGTTGTGAGGTCTTTGTGACTTATGTCCCCTCTGCCTTGGATGATACCATTAGGATGTGTGACAGAAACTCTGCCCTTGTGGTGGCTATACGCCGCACGGTTTGGCTGCGCCAGTGGGCTGCTGACAACGCTGCCAAGAAAGCTCTCACTGGTTTTCCCTTCAAAGGACTACGCCTGTTTGGGGACCGCCTGGACCTGTTTAGGGAGGCAGATTACCCCAGCGCAGGCGGCAGTCTCGGCCCTTTCGGGGTCAGGGCTCCTTTTCTTTCCCCTACCGTGGTGCCAGACAGGGGAGGGGGGTCTCCCTAACCGGGGCCGAGGAGATTTCTGGGGTAGGGGCAGAGGACGTGTTCGCCCTGGCTCTTCTCCCAAGCCCCCTCGGGCATGAAGGGGCGCCCTCACCCATCCGGGTGGGGGGGAAGGCTTCAGCACTTTGCTCACGTCTTGAGGCTTCATGTCTCAGACCGGTGGATTCAGGAGGTAGTGTCCTCCGGTTACAAGATAGTTTGCTGTCTGGCCGCCCCCAAGATTCATCAGATCCCGGATTTCTCAGGACCCTGTGTCCGCTCAGGCTCTAGTTCTGGCGGTGCAAAGCCTTCTGGAGCTGGGGGTCATCTGTCAGGTCCCCTTACGAGAAAGGGGCAAGGGCTTCTACTCCAACCTTTTCACCGTGCCCAAAAGAGATGGGTCAGTCAGGCCCATCCTAGAATTGAAGATCCTCAACAAATTTGTCAGGTGCAGGCACTTTCGCATGGAAACTACGCTCTGCCATCAGTTCCCTGCGCCCAGGGGACTTCATGACGTCTGTGGGCATCAAAGATGCTTATCTTCATATTCCTGTGTTTCCAGGTCATCAAAGGTTCCTCAGGTTCGCTCTGGAGGATCAGCACTACCAATTTGTGGCATTGCCCTCACTTCAGCTCCCAGAGTGTTCACCAAGGTGCTGGCAGGATTGATGTCTCTGCTCAGGTCTCAGGGCATCCGCGTACTGCCCTATCTGGACAACATTCTCATCACTTCCCAGTCCCTACAACAGGCAGAGTTGGATACTCAGCTGGTAGTGTCCACTCTGGAGTCATTTGGCTGGGTGATCAACCATCCCAAGTCTTCCCTGTCTCCCTCCTTGGTGACTTCCTTCCTGGGAATGAATCTGGATACAGTTTAGCCAAGGATTTTTCTTCCTCAGTAGAAGGTGGACAGTCTGATTGCGCAGGTTCAGTTCCTGCTATCTTGCCCTCATCCCTCCATCAGGCAGGGAATGCAGCTGGTGGGCCTGATGGTGGCGTGCTTCGAGGCTGTCCCTATGCTCAGTTCCACATGAGGCCTCTGCAACTCCACCTCTTGTCAGTATGGGACAAGGATCCTGCGTCCCTGGACCAGGTCATTGTGCTTTCCCCCCTAGTCAGGCGGTCCCTCTCGTGGTGGCTGGACTCCAGGAACCTGTTGATGGGCAGATCCTTTCTGGCCCCCTCCTGGGAGACAGTCACCACGGATGCCAGTCTGACAGGTTGGGGGGGTTTCTGGAAGTCCCTGCAGTTCCAAGGGCGGTGGGGCCCTCAGGAGGCCCACACACCTATCAACATTCTGGAACTGCGGGCGATCAGGTTGGTTCTGACTCATTTGACCTTCGGGGCCTGCCTGTTCAGGAACGCTCGAACAACCAGACGGCGGTTGCCTACATCAATCATCAGGGAGGGACCCGGAGCAAGAGGGCCCTCCAGGAAGTGTCTCTGATCCTGGCCTGGGCAGAGGACAATGTTCTCTGCATATCAGCTGTGTACATCCCGGGGGTGGAGAATCTGCAGGCAGACTTTCTGAGCAGGGGGACTACTCGCCTGGGAGAATGGTCCCTCTGCAACAGGGTATTTCAATCTCTCTCTCGTTGGGGCCAACCAGATGTGGATCTGTTTGCGTCCTGTCACAATCACAAGCTCCCGGCCTTTGTCTCCCTGTCCCTGTGCCACGGATGCTCTAGCAATGTCATGGCAGGACTTTCAGCTCCTGTATGTCTTTCCTCCATTCCCCCTTTTGGGCAGGGTTCTGCGCAACATAGCTCAGGAGGGGGTGCCAGCAATACTGGTGGCCCCTAGGTGGCCAAGAAGATTGTGGTTCACAAACGTGGTGCAGCTGGCAGTAGATCAGTATGCTCTGCCCAGGGTGCCAGACCTGCTCACTCAGGGTCACTTACGCCATCCCAATTTACAAACTCTGGCTTTGACGGCCTGGCTGCTGAAACCTCCATCTTGATGGAGAAGGGGCTGTCTGCCTCTGTTGTTGATACCATGATAAAGGCTAGGAAGAAGTCTTCTTCATCCATTTACTATAGGGTTTGGCGTGCCTACATTGACTGGTGTGAGTCTAGGTCTCTTCCCTGTCGTGTGTTTTCTATTCCCAGGATCCTGGAGTTCCTGCAGCATGGGTTGGAGCTGGGGCTCCAACTCAGTACTCTGAAGGGTCATGTCTCTGCCCTGGCTGTTTTCTTCCAGAGGTCCTTTGCCCAGCATTCTCTGATCAGGACTTTTTTCCAGGGGGTTACTCATGTGCGTCCCCCACGTAAGCCCATGTTGCCTGTTTGGGATTTGAACTTGGTCTTGTCTGCCTTGCAGGGTGCTCCCTTTGAACCTGTGCAGGAGGCTGCCCTGGCCATTCTTATTCTCAAGGTTGTCTTCTTGGTGGCTATTACCTCTGTTAGGTGTGTGTCTGAGTTGGCGGCGCTTTCCATCCAGCCCCCCTACTTTGAGAGACACCAGGACAAGGTGGTGTTTCGCTTCAAGCCAGATTTTCTGCCTAAGGTTGTGTCTGCCTTTCATTTGAATCAGGTCATTGTTCTTCCTTCCTTGTGCCCTAATCCTAGTAATGCTAAGGAGAGGGTCTTGCATTCTTTGGATGTGGTTAGGTGTCTGAAGTACTATCTGGTGGCTACTGCACCTTTCAGGAAAACTGATGACAAGTTTGCAAGGCCGCCACTTGGTCTTCTGTTCATACCTTTTCAAAGTTTTACAAGGTTGATGTTAGGGACTCAGCTGATGCTGCTTTTGGCCGCAAGGTTCTGCAGGCGGCAGTGGTCTAACCTGTCTTTGGGGATCCCACCCTACTTTATGGACACTGCTATTGGATGTCCCAAGTGTAAGTAATCTTATCTGGAGCAGGACGTACTGTGTACTAAGAATAATACAATTCTGTGATTACTCACCTGTAGAATTGATATTATGCGTATACAGTACGTCCTGCTCCACCCCACCCTTGGTTTTGCATTATCCTGGATCCCCTGTATGGTGATTGTTATAGTTACTAGTTTGGTTCTGTATTCCAAGTGTGACATACACTCCACTTCAACTCTTCATGACATTTGGGTTATTCTCCAGTAGAGGGCGAATTTCTGCAGAGATGAATGCAAAAAAGGAGCTCCTCCCAGTCCATAAATACCTGGGACCTCCCACCAATTCCCCAGTTTCTTCTCTGCAGGAAGGCGAGCAAGACAGAAGATGAAGACTTCTATTCCTTGCAGGTAAGCCGGGCTCGCGCCCGGCCCCATTTTTTACCTATTTCTGCCGGACCTTTGTTTCCTAGTACTGTATGAGCCTCCCAGCCTTGGCTGCAGATCCTGGTGAGGTTAGGATACACCTCTTTAGGTGTGATAGGGAGCCTATGCTCCCCCGTGAGACCTCATTATGGTTTAGGCGGAATCCGGGTTCGTGATCCCGGTTGGGGATGCCCTGTCCCTTCTTCCCTTGTGCACCGTACGGTGCGGGATCTCCCCCCTTCCAGGTCCCTCTATTACCCGTCAGGGGGCGGGGGGGGGGGGGTCTTCCATTGTATGCATGTTGTGTGTGTTTTTTATTTTCCATTTCGAGTGTCTGTGTTGGTGTTTTACTTCATGCCTCCTTATGGAGGACTCTCTTGGGGCTGCGTCTGCCAGCCTTCGGCACCGCGGCCTCTGGGGAGCTTCTCCCCCTCAGTGCTCTGGTGAGGGGGCCGGGCGCTCGCACGCTGTCGCGGCCCGCCCCCCGCTATTGCCGCCTAGTCTGACCACGACCTCTACAACCGGCGTTCTCTATCACCGGAGGGAGAGGGGCGGGGCCTCGCGCGGCGCACAATCCGTGCGGGCCCGCCCCCCTTCTTCTCCCCTCTTCTCCCTCAGCCGATGCATTGCTTCTGCTTGCCGGGCGCCATCTTCTTTCCACATGAGTGCCCCATTGGGGCCCACCTGTGTTCCTTACTGGTTGTGACAATGCCTTGTTATTTTGGCAGTGCTGCCTGCCTTGGTGTACCTATGCATACCTTTATATATTTCAATATATTTCTATATATATATATATATATATATATATATATATATATATATATATATAATGTTTTAATATATTCATTTTATGACATTGTTCCTGCCACATGTGTTTGGGTGTGTGTGTGTACTTGTGCTTATGGGGTCCTCTTCATTCATGTCTTTCCTAGGAATCCTTAGCATTAAAAGTTTACACTTCTTTTTCAAAATCCTCCCACAGGGACTTTAAAGGGGCATCCTGGGGTTGCTTACTAGCATAATTCCCTAGGTCTTGCGACTATCCAAAAAATCACCATATGGAGGCTCCGCAGGATATTGGGCTTCGGCTCCCTTTGGGACAATCCCGGCCATGTGTGGGTTGGGGGATAGCCCTTACGGGTGATATTGTGCTGATCTTTATACCATGTGCACAAAAGGCCATAACGTGGCAGTTGGGCCCCCAGGCGTCTGGGTCGGCACCTCCCGCTTCATCGCCTCCCCCTCTCTGCTTTATCCGTACCCCAAGTGACATGGTCGCTAGCGGGGAGTCGCACTCTGTTTGTACTAATTTGGCCAGCATCGAGAGATTTATTGCTAACGCGGCGGGCAAGATGGCCCAGGCTAAAAAGAGTCATTTGTCGCCGGCCCAGGCGGCTTGGGATTTTGATGATGATTCCCTTGATTGGTCGGATTATTCCCCGTTAGAGAGGGGAATTGTTTGAGGTATCAGATGCTGATGAGGTGCATTTTTTGTGATACTGATGTTGGGCAGGCGCTTGGGGATGCCGTTGACACTTCCAGGGTTTTGGCACATCTCTTGGAGGTTTTGTATATTGCCCCACCAGAGGCACCCCCGGTCAAAAAAGGGGAATTTTTAGGGTCCTCCAAGCCATGCTTTGACCCAAGGTCATTTTGAGGCATTGATCCTCAGGGAATGGGAGAAACAGAGCCGGCTTCCGGGTGTTCCTCTGGGATGGGATAAGAAGTATCCTTTTCTGGCGGTTAAGCGCTGGTCTTCTCATTCCGAGGTCGATGCGCCAGTTTTTGGGATTGTCCAACACCTCTGTGGTCCACACCCTAGACACCACTTCCCTTAAGGATGGCGAGGTTAAGCGCCTTGATTAGATGGCAGGTTGTGCTTTTGCCAGTGTTGGTTCAGCCTTGCGACCTGTGTGTGCATCTGCACTTGCTATGGTGGCTACTAGGTCTTTGGTTAGGGACTTGTTACTTGACGCCCAATTTGACCCGGCCAGCGCCGAATTCACTAACCTATTCATGGAATTTGTATTGACCGCTATGGAGGACACTATTGTCATGTGTAGGAGAACTTCGGCATTCTTTGTAGCCATGCGCCGATCGGTCTGGCTTCGCCAGTGGGCGGCGGACTTTGCGGCCAAGAAATCGCTCACAGCCCTTCCCTTCTTGTACGATCATTTTTTTCAGTTTTGTAGCCCTTCCCTTCGGGTTGACCTCAGCGCCGAGGGTCTTCACCAAGGTTCTGGCGGGCATAATGACCCTGCTCAGAGCTCAGGGCATTCGCATTGTGCTGTATCTGGACGGCATACTGATTTCAGCTTCTTCCCTCAGCGGAGCTGGACACCCACAAGGTGGTGTCGACTCTGGAGAGGTTCGGATGGGTGATCAACCGCCCCAAATTCTCTCTCTCTCTCCATCAAAGGAGTTTTCATTCCTGGGCATGAATCTGGATACCATTCGAGCCAGAGTGTTTCTACCTCAGCCCAAGGTGCAGGGGGTTCAGGATCTGATCTGCCTTCTTCTGGCCGATCCTTGCCCTTCTATCCGTCTGGGGATGAAACTGGTGGGATTGATGGTTGCTTCCTTCGAGGCAGTCCCGTTTGCTCAGTTTCACATGAGATCTCTCCAACTTCACCTATTGACACATTGGGACAGATGTCCGTAGTCCTTGGATCAACTTTTCAGGATGTCTCCCAGGGTTCAGCAGTCACTTCGGTGGTGACTGGAATCGAGCAACCTGATGAGGGCCAGATCCTTTCTGGCCCCTTGTTGAGAGACGGTTACCACAGATGCCAGCCTGTCGGGCTGGGGAGGTTTCTGGAAAAGTCATTGGTTCAGTGGGTTGTGGGGTCCTCAGGAGGCTCACGCCCCCATCAATGTCTTAGAGCTCAGAGCCGTCCGGCTTGTCCTGGCACGGCTGACGTCGCACCTACAGGGCCTACCGGTTCAGGTTCGATCACACAATCGGACGGTGGTAGCCTACATTAATCACCAAGGAGGGACTCACAGCAGGAGTGCCCTCAGGGAAGTCTCTCTTATCCTCAATGTTCCTTGCATTTCGGCAATCTACATTCCGGGAGTGGAGAACACGGAGGAGGACTCCCTGAGCAGGGGGTCCTCTCGCCAAGGAGAGTTGTCTCTCAACCCCGGGGTTTTTCAGTTTCTTTGTCGCCAGGGGGGGGGACTCTGGAGGTGGATCTCTTTGCCTCACGGCACAATCACAAACTCCTGCTCCCGCCTTTGTGTCTCTATCTCAGGATCCTCTAGCTCTGGCAGCGGATGCCTTGTCCCTTGCTTGGAAGGACCTGGGCTTTCTGTAGCTGTTTCCTCCCTTCTCCATGCTGGGCAAGGTAGTTTGCAAACTGGCTCTGGAAGGGGCACCAGCAATTCTGGTGGCTCCAAGGTGGCCAAGAAGGGTTTGGTACGCAGACGTTGTAAGGCTGGAGGTGGATCAGTACCGGCTTCCCATGTTTCCGGATCTGTTATCTCAGGGTCAACTACTTTATCCCAATTTACCAACGCTGGCTTTGACGGCTTGGCTGCTGAAACGTTCATTCTGAAGGAGGAAGGTTTGTCTGCGGCTGTTGTTCAGACCTTGATTAGAGCTAGGAAGCGGTCCTCTTCTGGCATTTACTATAGGACTTGGCGGTCCTATATTGACTGGTGTGAGGCTAGAGCCTGGCCTTGCAGGGTGTTTTCGATCCCTAGGATTTTGGAGTTTCTTCAGCACGGTCTGGATCTTGGGTTCCAGCTTAGTACCTTGAACGGGCAGGTCTCTGCTCTGTCTGTTTTCTTCCAAAGATCTTTTGCCTTACACCCGCTGGTTAAGACTTTTTTTTTTCCAGGGGGTCACTCATGTTCGACCCCCTCAGAAGGCTATGGTTCCTATTTGGGATTTGAATTTGGTTCTTTTGGCTCTCTAGGGTCCTCCTTTTGAGCCGTTCCAGGATATTGCTCTTTCTGTTTTTTACTCAGAAGGTTGCCTTCTTGGTGGCTATTACCTCTGTTCGGCGTGTCTCTGAGTTGGCGGCTCTGTCGATTCAGGCCCCTTACTTTGAAAGACACCAGGACAAGGTGGTTTTCGCTTTAAGGTGGTTTCTGCTTTCCATCTCAATCAGGATATTGTTCTCCCTTCCTTGTGTCCTAAGCCTAGCAATGACAAGGAGAGGGTTTTGCACAATTTGGATGTGGTTCGCTGTGTTAAGTACTATTTGGTGACTACTTCTTCTTTCTGCAAGACTGATGCCTTTCTCGTGGTGCCCTGCGGGCCCAGGAAAGGTTTTTATGGACTGGGAGGAGCTCCTTTTTTGCAATCATCTCTGCAGAAGTTCGCCCTCTACTGGAGAATAACCCAAATGTTATGAACAGTTGAAGCGGAGTGTATGTCACACTTATAATATCCGTTTTCAAAAGTGAGTACTCGCAAAACTTTTTTCTTTCTCCCGGCTTCTCGTTAACTGCTTTTCAATGCTGGGGATTTGTGGGAGGTCCCGGGTATTTAAGGGGCCGGGAGGAGCCAATTTCGCTGTCTCTACAGTCCAGCGCCATCTGGCGGAGTAATTCCCAAGTGTAAGTAATCTTATCTGGAGCAGGACGTACTGTATACTCATAATATCAATTCTACAGGTGCATAATCACAGAATTGTATTTTTTGTAAAGTTGACCTCTGGAGGATTCTGCTTCATTTTCAATTTGAAGAAACTGAATCTGTCAGTACGCTACAGACTCTTCCGCGTGGAGTTCAACTTTTCTGTGAGGAATCTGCTCCTGCCTGGCTCCTCATGGTCTCAATGGACCTGAATGATGCCTATTGGCAGGTACCGATGAGCTTGTCAGCTCAAGTTTTTTTGAGATTTGCAGTAATATATTGGCTGTACTAAGGCAGAAAGGAGTTGGGATCGTAGCATATCTATATGACCACCTCTTTGCCCCAGATCAGGAGAGGTGGCTCCAGGATATGGAATTGAAAAAGGATTTTTTGCTGCGATTGGGTTGGATCCTGAATTACCAGAAGTCCAGTCTAGTCCCATCATGGGTCATGGCTTATCTGGGGTTTGAGATCAATATGATCCTTCAGAAAATCTTTCTGCCTTGAACATAACAATCAGTCCCTGTGTTCCAGTTGGTCGATTTTGGTTTGTCAAGCTATGCGGTTCTTGGGGCTAATGGCCTCATCCTTCCCCGCTGTAAGATGGCCTCAGCTACACTCAAAGACTCTACAGCTGCATATTCTAAACTCCTGGGACAGGTTTCAGGAGTCCATAGACAGGATAATCGAAGTCCCAGATTTAGTGTAGGAGTCTCTTGAGTTGATGGTAAAGCAAGCACAGGTTTGTAGATTGCCTATCCTGGTTTGACCCCAAGGACATTGTAGGGATGATGGACTCCTCTTCATGGGGTTGGGAGGGCCCATTACGGATCCTTGACCGCTCAAGGGAGATGGTCCAGAAGACTGAGCCTATCCTCATTGAATCTCAGAGAATTGATAGCTGTGAAGAAGGCATTGTTAGCCTTCTCTCCCCACCTGAAGGGTCATCATGTACAAATCAGAGCAGACAATGTGACCACTATGGCATATCTGAATAATCAGGGAGGGACAAGGACAAGGTCCTGCAACAAGCAGCAAAGGAAATTCTGATCTGGGCAGAAATTAACCTTGCCGAAATCAGGTGGCAGATTTTTTGAGTCCCTCTTCAGAATCTGAATAGTCACTAAACCAGGAGGTATTCAATCATATTTGAATCCTGAGCGGAACCCTGGAGGTGGATCTCGCCTCCTGTCGTAACAACAAGCTGAGAAAGTTCTCCTCCATTACAGATCCTCCCTCAGGTTCTAAACAAAATATCCTGCCAGTCAGCCACGATTCTATTGGTGGCCGAAGAGACCATGGCTTTCAACTCTGAAGATGCTCTCGGTCCAAGAGCCTTGGGAACTCTCAGTGAGACCATATCTTCTATCCCAGGGACCAATGCTTTCCTGCAACATTGGGATCTGCAGAAGTGGTGTCTGACACTTTGGACCCCCAGATTGCGATGCTCCTGAAAAAGGGGTTTTCAAGGAAGACTCCAGCAGAAAGGAGGTGACAAGGACCCGTAAGGTGCATAATCAAAGATCTCCTTCTATTCTTCCAGTCGTATTGGATTTTCTTCAGGAAGGAGTCAACCTGGGTCTCGGCATCAGTACCCTGAAGGTCCAATGAGCAGCCCTTTCGTTTGTCTTTGATAAGAGACTTTCATCTTACGCGTTGGTCAGGCGTTTTTTTTCTAGCTGTCAGTCCATCCTGGTCCGTTTTGAGGTTAGCTCCTCAATGGGATCTTGCCAGGGTCCTTAAAGTTCTGACTGCACCACTCTTTGAACCTTTGTCAAGCTCTCATATTAAGTTTCTTACATCGAAGGCTCTCTTTTTGGTGATATCCAGGCTCTATCATGCCATCACCTTCAAGTTTTCCAGGATCATATATTATTATGGATGGTTCCTCCTTGCTAGCTTCCTAAGATCTCTTCCGACTTTCATCGAACTCAAGAGATTAGCCTTCCATTCGTGGGGGATAGTGATCCCTTCACAGGTTTCCTAGATAAGTCTGTTTGCTGGAATACATTCGACAAAGGATTGGAGGGTGGCTGATGGCTTATTCTTTTCCTTCTCGGGTCTCAGGAATGGTCTGCGTGCTTCCAAGGCAACATTCGCCCAATGGATGAAGAGTACTATCAGTTTTGCTTACAACGGATCTCCTTCTCTAGAGCAAATTACAGCACATTCAACAAGAAGTATTTCTACATCTTGGGCAGAACAAGCTTATGCCTCTATTACACAGATCTGTAGAGTGGCAACTTGGTCTTCAGCTAAGACATTTATTAATCATTACCTCCTGGATCTGCTCACCTTGCAAGATCAATCCTTTGGCAGGATTGTGTTGCAGATGTGTTGCAGGCAGCCTTTCCCACCCAGCAGAGGCAGTATCTTGCTTATCCTCTCAGTGGTATGCTGCCCTAAAGATGTATTGAGAAAAGTTAGTTACCTGGTAACTTCTTTTCTAAACATCCGAAAGGGCAACATACAGGTTTCCATCACTTTATTTTGTATGTTATCTTACTGATTTGTTATTTACCTGTTTTTTGTCCTTATTGTGGAATCTGGGAAAAATACAGGTGTCAAACGGGCCTCCACCAATAATCAAAGTGATCTGTTCAAATGCTGGTCAATGGGAGGTTCAACAGTATATAGGTTTTTGTAAGTATCGGAGTGGGACTCCCTGAACCTTATTGCCTTATAGACCTCGCAACAGCATTAATCATGATAAAATATTCTTTATTTCATTATGGCTAACATGGCTTAAAAAAGTATTAAAAAAAAAGTTATATTGGAATGCTGTGTGCAATATCTATTGGTGACAAAATATAACAATGTTGTAAAATTTCTTCTTAATGATAATAAGCAAAATGGATCCACATGGTGGCAGACTTGCACAAGTTTCAATGTATCTTTGTCAGTGCCGAAACATGGAGAACAAGCGCAGAAGTCAATACACATCCGATGCCAAGAATTTATAAGCACTGAAAAGTATAGCCAGTTTGTTCCACCATAGAAGTTAATTTGCTGTGTTTTGTACAAACCCTATGTGCAGCAAGATGAGCATGGAGACACCGTGGTGGACAAGATGGTCAGATGGTCGGCTGTGGTGGCCACATGTGTCGGCGCTTCCCCGGCCTCCATCACGGAAGAGCTGCATTATCATGATAAAGGTCTATGGGGCAATAAGCTTCAGGAAGGCCTACTCCCATGCTGGGCACAAAAATCTTACTCATTTACCAGTTGGTGCTCTGGCCCTTTGTTTTTTAGAGCTCTAAAATTACTGGTGTCTGGAGGAGCTAAAGCTTTTGTGTATTCTGGTGGTCATGTTTTTTTACCTTGGAGCGGAGCCTTAATATCTGTGGTATGCTGCCCTTTCGGATGTAAAAAATGGTTACCAGGTAACTAACTTAAGTTTTCTTAATCCTCTTATTTCCCCCAGCCAACCCACCCATCTACCCCTAGAGTTTCCTTTCAGTTGAGACTGGATTGATATGCAGCTTGAGAGGTCTGCATGTGGTGACCAGGGAACCCCCTCCTCATTTGACAGGAACAGGATTCTTGAACTTCTCGCCATTTCTTAAATCTGCCACCCCCTTGTAATGGAGGGTTGCTACTGTGTACACACGAGAAGGCTGCTCCTCCAGCTTAATGGGACCTAGAGGGATGTGAAACACCATGAACTCTGCCTCTCTCCATACACTTAGGGGCTAAGTTGGAGGTTGGGCAGCCCTTCTCTTGCATGCTGACCCCCACACCCTGTTGCCCCCAGGTCGGGACATTACGCTGCAGGAGATAATCAATAAGGGGACATTTGCAACCGGTCAGGGAGCATGGCCTCTTTCAGCAGTCGTCTAATAGGACGATCGCCTGCAGGAGCAGATACTTAAAGGTAGGCTTTGGGTGTATAGCTCCTTCCTTTGTACCTTGTAGACATTAATTTTGTCTGGGCTCCTTTCTCATCAGTCTTCCCCCTCTTTTTAGGTGCCACAGGGAACAGGAAGGCTGTCTAAGGGACACAGACATTTAGGGTGAGGTGATTGTTACTAGGTAGACTCCAACTGAGTTTCCTTAGAGGGTACACAGTAGTGGCAGGTACTGTGACCCAGGGTCCCCCAGAAAAGTATGTCAGGAGCCTTATTCAGTACTCCATTCACCTTTTACATCATTAATCATGTCTGAGGAAATGGAGGTGACCAGTTCCTACACCTTTTCAAGGGGGGTTGCTATCTGTCCATCTTGCCTGTTGCACCTGCAACACTCAAGTCTGGCAAATAGCAGTCTTCCAGAACACAAACTTATCGAGGAGGTACTTGTCTGTTGGAACATTCAAAGGACCAGGAAGTCAAGGGTGAGCTTTACAAGCGCTACAAGGCTAGGAAGTGGTTCCCCCAATCTTTCTAATATTCAAAGTATACAGTACGTCCTGCTCCAGATATAATACTTACACTTGGTTATCCTCCGCCAGAGGGCGCTGTGGCAGTGCAGACATGCAAAAAAACAGGCTCCTCCCGGCCCTTCATATACCCAGGGACCTCCCACAAATCCCCAGATTTCTCTGCAGTGCTGACTGCGAAGACATGAAGTATCACTCTCTCGCAGGTGAGCGGGGCTATTACAGCCTGCGGCCTTGTGGGACTATTACCACCCGTCCTCCTTGTGATGTGCCTCCCAGCCTGGGCTGCGCTGATCGGGTGAAGGTAGGCAGCAACATGCGTGCTTGACGGAGCCATGCTCCACCGCAGTCCCCCACCATAGGGTAGGCGGTTTAGGCTAATGGTGAGCCTCATAGTGGATGCCCCTCCCGCTTAATTGTCCCACGCCCCGTGTAGCGGTGGACCCTGTGTACAGGGTCGCCATCCTCCCTCGTTTCCCCCCTAGCCAGGGGGAAAACAAAGGAGGGGGAGGGGTCGTGAGTATGGCGGCCTCAGGGTACCCTATCACACGCTTATGGCCTTGGTGTCGTGTTTTACTGAGAATGGATGTCAGAGCCGAGTTTTGTACTTTACTTATTGGTAGCCGCCGCGCCCCTCCATATTGCGCGGGCGCCCGTGGTTTTGTTGATGCTGCGGTGTCTTTTTTCTCCTAATCCGTAGTGACTCCGCTGCGGTAACACCGATCATCCTTCAGTCAATCCCTACGGGCCTACTGTGCCGATACAATCACCATATGGAGGCGTCTCAGGATATTGTAAACGGGGTTCCTTCGGGACAAGCCCGGCTGTGTGTAGCTTGTGGGGTCTTACCTAGCAGCGGTGACAATGCACGGGTCTGTGTTCCTTGTGCACAGCAGGCGCTATCGGCTCTTCCGTGGCTGGGCCTGCACCTCGCCTCACTTCACCTACTCCCCCAAGCCTGAGTCTAACCCCCAATACAAGTGGGGATTCTCATCCTGATATGGCTACTAGACTGGCCAGTGTTGAAAAATTGCTTGCTAGCGCGTAAGGCCACCGCCAAGAGGCGGCATTTAACCCCTGACTCTGCCCTTTTCCCTATGGAATCTGATGACTTGTTGCAACCTTACGGCCAACCCCCCTCGGACGAAGGGGAGCTGTTCTCTGACTCTGGGTCATATGACGAGGAGTCCAGGGGTCATGACGAATCTGGTTCCGAGAACTGGACCTCGGATGATATTGACAGACTGCTGGCTCAGATATTTGAAGTTTTGTCTATCTCTCCCCCTGTTGCTGCTCCCAGACAAAGGGGCAAGCTCTTTCATACTGCTAAGGCTCGTCTTGAATTTCCCGAGCAGACTCATTTCAATAGCCTCGTGTTTAAGGAATGGGAACAACCCAGCAGGCTGCCTGGGATCCCTAAGAGTGTGGATAGAAAGTATCCCTTCCCGGCTGACTTGGTTAAGTGCTGGTCATCGCCTCCTGAGGTCGATGCTCCTATTCTAGGGTTGTCCAACACCTCTATTATGCACACCCCTGACACTACTACACTACGGGACTCTGAGGACCAGTGTCTTGATCAATTGGCATGCCATGCCTTTGCCTTTGGTGGAGCAACCTTGCGCCCGGTTTGCGCCTTAGCCATTATGGCAGTAGCGCTCAGGGCCATGGTTAGGAATGCACTCGACGGCACAGATGAGTTGCCCGCTGATACTGTCAATAATCTGTGACGTGTTCATAAACTTTATCCTGTCTGCATCGGACGATGCTATAAAGATGTGTGCCAGATCTTCTGCCTTGGCGGTAGCTATTCGCCGTACGGTTTGGTTGCGACAGTGGGTGGCTGACAATGCTGCTAAGAAAGCCCTTACTGGGCTTCCATTTAAAGGGCTACGTCTGTTTGGAGACCGTCTAGACCTCTTTGCGAAAGGAGGCAAGCTGCCCCAGCGCAGGCGGCAGTTTCGGCCTTTTCGAGGCCAGGGCACCCTTTCAATCCCCTACCACGGGGCCAAACAGGGAAAAGGGGTGTCCTTCGCCGGGCCCCGTGCAGATTCCTGGCACAGGAATAGAGGACGCCGTCCCGGTTCCTCCTGGGGGCCCAAGCCCAAAGCCCCTCCCAAGACCCCTCAGGCATGAGGGGGCGCCCTCACCCGTCAGGGTGGGGGAAGTTTACAGCACTTCAAGCACGTCTGGCGGTGCCACGTCTCAGACCAGTGGATTCAGGAGGTAGTGTCCTCCGGATACAAGATAGAATTTGCTGTACGGCCCCCCACCAGATTCATTGGGTCCCGAATCCCTCAGTACCCCGCCTCAGCCCAGGTCTTGCTGCTAGCCGTGCAGGGTCTCCTGGATCTAGGAGTCATTTGCAAGGTCCCCTTTGGAGACAGGGGCAAGGGGTTCTACTCCAATCTCTTCACAGTACCCAAGAAGGATGGGTCAGTCAGGCCCATTCTGGATTTAAAAATCCTCAACAGATTTGTCAAGAACAGGCATTTCCGCATGGAAACTCTGCGCTTGGCCATTGGCTCATTGCGCCCAGGGGACTTCATGACGTCAGTAGACATCAAGGATGCTTACCTTCACGTTCCGGTGTTTGCAGGGCACCAAAGGTTTCTCAGATTTGCTCTGAAAGATCAGCATTGCCAATTTGTGGCTCTGCCATTCGGCCTCACGTCGGCTCCCAGGGTGTTCACCAAGGTGCTAGCAGGGGTGATGTCACTGATAAGGCTAAGGGGCATACGCGTGCTGCCCTACCTGGACGACATCCTCATCACCTCTCGGTCTCTGCAGCAGGCAGAGTTGGACACTCAACGGGTAGTGTCCACCCTGGAGTCCTTCGGTTGGGTGATCAATTACCCCAAGTCCTCTCTGTCCCCATCCTCGGTGACCCCGTTCCTGGGAATAATTCTGGATACGGTTCAGTCACGGATATTCCTTCCTCAACAGAAGGTGGAAGCTCTGACTGCTCAAACTAGGTTCCTTCTCTCGTGCCCACAGCCCTCCATCAGGCAGGGAATGCAGCTGGTGGGCCTGATGGTGGCGAGCTTCGAAGCGGTGCCCTTTGCTCAGTTCCATTTGAGACCTCTGCAGCTTCACCTTCTGTCAGTATGGGACAAGAACCCGGCGTCCTTGGACGGGGTCTGTGTGCTTCCCCCCTCGGTCAGACGGTCCCTTGCGTGGTGGTTGGACCTCGAGAACTTGACAGGGGGCAGGTCCTTTCTGGCCCCTTCCTGGGAGACGGTCACAATGGATGCCAGCCTGTCAGGTTGGGGGGGATTCTGGAAGTCCCTGCGCTTCCAGGAAACGTGGGGTCCTCGGGAGGCCCACTTACCCATCAACATTCTGGAACTGCGGGCAGTTCGGTTGGTGCTGGAGCGGTTGACCCAAAACCTGAGGGGACTATCGGTCGAGGTACGCTCCGACAACAAGACAGCGGTTGCATACATCAACTATCAGGGAGGGACTCTGTGCAAGAGTGCCCTCCGGGAGGTGTCTCAGATTCTGACATGGGCGGAGGCCAATGTACAATGCATTTCGGCTGTTTACATTCCGGGGGCGGAGAATCTGCTTGCAGATGCTCGGAGCAGGGGAACGTCCCGTCAGGGAGAGTGGTCCCTCTGCGACAGGGTATTTCAGTCCCTGTGTCACCGTTGGGGTCTACCGGATGTGGACCTGTTTGCGTCCCGCCACAACCACAAGCTCCCAACCTTCGTGTCCCTGTCTCAGGACCCTCTGGCCTTGGCCACGGATGCCCTGTCCATGTCATGGAAGGAGTTTCGGCTCCTGTATGTGTTTCCACCATTCCCGCTGCTGAGCAGGGTTCTGCGCAAGATTGCTCTGGAAGGGGGATTGCCTGTGATTCTAGTGGCCCCCCGGTGGCCAAGAAGAGTGTGGTTTGCAGACGTGGTTCAAATGGCAGTAGACCAGTACGATCTGCCAGGGGTGCCATACCTGCTAACTCAGGGCCCCCTACGCCATCCCAATTTACAAACGCTGGCTTTGACGGCCTGGCTGCTGAGACCTCCATCTTGATGGAGAAAGGTTTGTCTGCCTCTGTGGTGGGCACTATGGTGCAGGCTAGGAAGAAGACTTCTGCTGCTATCCATCATAGAGGATGCTTACCTTCACGTTCCGGTGTTTGCAGGGCACCAAAGGTTTCTCAGATTTGCTCTGAAAGATCAGCATTGCCAATTTGTGGCTCTGCCATTCGGCCTCACGTCGGCTCCCAGGGTGTTCACCAAGGTGCTAGCAGGGGTGATGTCACTGATAAGGCTAAGGGGCATACGCGTGCTGCCCTACCTGGACGACATCCTCATCACCTCTCGGTCTCTGCAGCAGGCAGAGTTGGACACTCAACGGGTAGTGTCCACCCTGGAGTCCTTCGGTTGGGTGATCAATTACCCCAAGTCCTCTCTGTCCCCATCCTCGGTGACCCCGTTCCTGGGAATAATTCTGGATACGGTTCAGTCACGGATATTCCTTCCTCAACAGAAGGTGGAAGCTCTGACTGCTCAAACTAGGTTCCTTCTCTCGTGCCCACAGCCCTCCATCAGGCAGGGAATGCAGCTGGTGGGCCTGATGGTGGCGAGCTTCGAAGCGGTGCCCTTTGCTCAGTTCCATTTGAGACCTCTGCAGCTTCACCTTCTGTCAGTATGGGACAAGAACCCGGCGTCCTTGGACGGGGTCTGTGTGCTTCCCCCCTCGGTCAGACGGTCCCTTGCGTGGTGGTTGGACCTCGAGAACTTGACAGGGGGCAGGTCCTTTCTGGCCCCTTCCTGGGAGACGGTCACAATGGATGCCAGCCTGTCAGGTTGGGGGGGATTCTGGAAGTCCCTGCGCTTCCAGGAAACGTGGGGTCCTCGGGAGGCCCACTTACCCATCAACATTCTGGAACTGCGGGCAGTTCGGTTGGTGCTGGAGCGGTTGACCCAAAACCTGAGGGGACTATCGGTCGAGGTACGCTCCGACAACAAGACAGCGGTTGCATACATCAACTATCAGGGAGGGACTCTGTGCAAGAGTGCCCTCCGGGAGGTGTCTCAGATTCTGACATGGGCGGAGGCCAATGTACAATGCATTTCGGCTGTTTACATTCCGGGGGCGGAGAATCTGCTTGCAGATGCTCGGAGCAGGGGAACGTCCCGTCAGGGAGAGTGGTCCCTCTGCGACAGGGTATTTCAGTCCCTGTGTCACCGTTGGGGTCTACCGGATGTGGACCTGTTTGCGTCCCGCCACAACCACAAGCTCCCAACCTTCGTGTCCCTGTCTCAGGACCCTCTGGCCTTGGCCACGGATGCCCTGTCCATGTCATGGAAGGAGTTTCGGCTCCTGTATGTGTTTCCACCATTCCCGCTGCTGAGCAGGGTTCTGCGCAAGATTGCTCTGGAAGGGGGATTGCCTGTGATTCTAGTGGCCCCCCGGTGGCCAAGAAGAGTGTGGTTTGCAGACGTGGTTCAAATGGCAGTAGACCAGTACGATCTGCCAGGGGTGCCATACCTGCTAACTCAGGGCCCCCTACGCCATCCCAATTTACAAACGCTGGCTTTGACGGCCTGGCTGCTGAGACCTCCATCTTGATGGAGAAAGGTTTGTCTGCCTCTGTGGTGGGCACTATGGTGCAGGCTAGGAAGAAGACTTCTGCTGCTATCCATCATAGAGTATGGCGTACCTACATTGACTGGTGTGAGTCTAGGTCTCTTCCCTGTAGGGAGTTCTCTGTCCCAAGGGTTCTGGAGTTCCTACAGCATGGTTTGGAGTTAGGTCTAAAACTCAGTACTCTGAAGGGTCAGGTTTCTTCCCTGTCCGTCTTCTTCCAGAAAACCTTTGCTCATCATCATTTGGTTAAGACCTTCTTTCAGGGGGTCACTCATGCGCGTCCCCCTCGTAAACCTGTGGTTCCCGTTTGGGATTTAAACTTGTCTTATCTGCCTTGCAGGGTGCTCCCTTTGAGCCTATTCAAGAGGCTGCTCTGGTTGTTCTTACTCTCAAGGTTGTCTTTTTGGTGACCATAACTTCGGTTAGGCGTGTGTCTGAGCTGGCTGCTCTATCCATTCAGTCTCCATACTATGAGAGACACCAGGACAAGGTAGTGTTCCGCTTTAAGCCGGATTTTCTGCCTAAGGTTGTGTCTGCCTTTCATTTCATGAAATCAGGACATTGTTCTTCCTTCCTTGTGCCCCAATCCTAGTAATGACAAGGAAAGGGTTCTGCACTCCTTGGATGTGGTCAGGTGCTTGAAGTACTACCTGGTTGTCACTGTGGCTTTCGGGAAGACTAATGCTCTCTTCGTTGTGCCTTCTGGGCCTAGGAAGGGTTTGGCTCCTGCCAAGTCTACTATCAGCAAGTGGATCCATCAGGCTGTGGTACAAGCCTATTCTGCTAAGGGGAAGAGTCCTCCCTTCCGTATTACTGCTCATTACACTCGTGCTATTGGTGCCTCTTGGGCTTTTCAGCACCAGGCCTCTGTTGAACAAGTTTGCAAGGCCGCTACTTGGTCTTCTGTTCACACCTTTTCAAAGTTTTACAAGGTTGATGTTCGGGCCTCAGCTGATGCTGCTTTTGGCCGCAAGGTTTTGCAGGCGGTTGTAGTTTAAGCTACGTGCCGTTGCCTTTTGTGTTGGGGATCCCACCCTACTGTTATGGACACTGCTATTGGATGTCCCAAGTGTAAGTATTATATCTGGAGCAGGACGTACTGTATACTTAGAATAATACAATTCTGTGAAGTACTCACCTGTAGAATTGGTATTATACGTATACAGTACGTCCTGCTCCACCCCACCCTGGTTTTTTGCATTATTCTGGATCCCCTGTATGGTGATAGTTGTTATTGTTATCATTACCAGTTGTTTTGGTGGTTGGTTTCTCCCGGCTTCTGGTTCACTGCTTTTCAATGCTGGGGATTTGTGGGAGGTCCCTGGGTATATGAAGGTTCGGGAGGAGCCTGTTTTTTTTGCATGTCTGCAGTGCCACAGCGCCCTCTGGCAGAGGATAACCAAGTGTAAGTATTATATCTGGAGCAGGAGGTACTGTATATGTATAATACCAATTCTACAGGTGAGTACTTCACAGAATTGTATTTTTGATAACATCCTTGCAAAAGGATGGTATATGCCAGAAAACCTTCCCAAGATTTTGGCCAGAAAGTATTCCTTCCAGAGGCTGCAAGACATGGCCCTTTCCCCCAAAGGGGGATGACATTATCTCATTTGCAGTTGGCAGTGGACACTATGTCACAGAATGCATTGCTGGGTTCTCCATTATCTGGTGGTTTTGTTGTTATGGCCATTTTTTTTTGGGGGGGGGGGGGGGGTGGAGGCCAGACTCCATCAGAAAGGACCCTGTCTCCATGTTAAGTGTGTGTCCCTTCCCTATCGTCTCTCAACTGCTGAGGGTGTTCATGAAGGGTTTTGTATTTAGTGCTCATGCCTGTGCTTTGGCATCAGCAAATTCCATTATATTGATGACCTCCTTCATCCCTATAGGAAGACTTGCCAGATGTGAGGATAGTTCTTTCTACCCTAAATATGGGTGGATTGTCAATTTCCACATGTTCTGGGCACGATCCTGGACACAGGTAGAGCAAATATGGTACAAATAAGGTGAAGAGGGTCTTGCATGTGCCTGCTGGCATTATCGATTGAGACAGTGCTGTTTGCCTAGATCAACACCAGGCTGCTGCTGGCATTGCTGTCCATAAGGGACAAGTGAGTGGAGTCTCTGTGCTACAGTCTTCTCCTGGCAGAATCAGTGAGGTGTGGGACTGCTGTTTTGGTGGTTCAGATCCTTGTTGCTGATGGTAGGCCACTTGCTACGGCTCCCTGTACTACAGCAGTTGGCTCATCCTGGGCCTTCCACAATCCTGCCTTGGCCAATGCCAAATTTGTACATAAGCTGTTGCTGGGAATGGTTGGTGAACCTACAGGCTTAAATCTAATGCAGGGTGATATGCCCTCTTCCCCCCAGACTGTTAAGGAGAGTCTGTTTTCATTTGACTCCAGTCCTCATACTTTGGGCTACATGATTGCCCTTACATCACAGGCATTAGTCTAAGATGCTTGCAGTGTTCCTCTTATCCATTATTCTCTATAATATCCACTTTCCATCCAGAACATTTCAGACAACTTTAGTTTTTATAGTAATACCCTTTTCAGTTACCTTTTTTGGTCCCTTTTAATACCCTCACCTAGTCTGGGGTACCTTTTGTCAAAGGGGGTAGCATTTTTTGAGGTAGTTAAGTGACTGCCAAAGGATGTCTGCTGCCATGTTAAAAAAAATATATATTTAAAAAAATGTACTTGGTGTGCTAAAACTCATTTTTGACAGTGCCTGCGTTGTCTTGGTACACGTACATCTATCACTGCTTGTACTACTGTTTATTCTTTTGTCCCTGTCCACAAAAAGTAAGGCTTGCTCTGCAGAATAGGTGAGGGTGGGGGGAAATTGCATGTTGTGCTTCTAATGAGGATCAATGGATCTTACCACCTGTCCACGTTAAAGGTAAACTACTTTTAAATTACTATTCTGACTAACTTGATTAGCCGTAGTTGTTTGACACCTGTGGTCTAGAGCCTAAGAAGGGTGTGATGATAGGAAAACTTGTGCCTTTGTCCTCTCCAAGAGTGCATTGGAAGACCTCACACGGCACCAAGGTAAGGTACCTGAGAGGTCAGGTGACACGGTCACTGCTCCCCTGAGCATCTGTTCAGATGGATCTCTATGATGGGGAAATGGAGTCAGAGGAATAATCAAAACCTGCTTGACTTTTTAAAAGGAAAGCACAAATCTAGAACTCAAACTTTGAAGTTTCAGTAGACTTCATGTGTAGGTCAATTTACATGCAGGCTGTCCTTAAAGTGGACCAACACCCAGGATTTTGACTATCCTGGGTTTTGGTCCACTTCGCCCCGCTGTGTGAAACCCCCCAGAAAGTGCCAAAAACTCACCTCACCACGCTCCCACGTGACCGCGGCGTCCAATCCCCGCCGATGGACAAGCGGGTGACAGCGACGGACAACACAGCACGTCCGCCGCCGCCTCCCGCACGTCACTTATAGATTCCCGGGCCGATCACCCCTGGGTGTTGGTCCACTTTAATGAGTAATGCCTCCTCCACCCAGATTCAGGAGAGGGGGAGGCCACAAAGGAAAATGACAATCCATAGCCCGTCTCATTCCTCAGCAACAATTGGGGCAACTGGTATTCCTTTCCTCAGGAGTTTCTAAGACCGCGGTGAGATCCAAGAGAGTCTGGGATAATATTCTTGGTACAATGTAGTTTGTCTCTCATGCAGCAAGGCTTTATTCCTGGAGGCAAACATAAATGATTTCTCGCTTTATCATACAGGACAGTGTTGATGTAAGTGCCAAGAAAACCATTTTTGAAAACAAGCAATAAAAAGGCCTGTTTGCACTTTGCCTCAAGCTAGGTAGGGGACACAGCAAGCATTTGGAGGAAGGTGCTCTGGTCAGTTGAGACCAAAATGTAACTTTTTGGCCTAAATGCCAAATTTTGTGGGTGGAGGAAAGCTAACACTGTAGATCACCTTAAACATCATGGTGGCAGCATCATGCTACGAGGTGCTACAGAAGAAGATGGCACTATATAAATACACAATAATAATCTTAACATTCTTCTCTTCAGCAGGGCCTGGTAAGCTGGTTAGAGTTGATTGAAAGATGTTTGGAGTGCAATCCTGGCAGAAAACCTGCAATAGATTTAAGCCTGTAGGTTCACCTTCCAGCGGGATGCCAACCCTACATACAGCGACGGCTACAATGGAATAGTTTCAAACAAACATATTCATGTGTTGGAATGGCCAGTTGAAAACCCTAAAACTGAGCCTCCAAGCAGGTCTACTCATGCTAGGGTGGCACAGACACTGAGACACTGAGGCAGGTGCACGCAACTTGTCAGGTTGTCTTTGTAAACTATTTACACTATGTTTGTGTCAACAGTCCCTTGCATCTTTCTCTTCATAATGCTATCACAATATCTCCATATCTCCTTCTTTTCCTGATCTGTGTGTGTTTTTTGGGAGGTGGAGGGGCTGGCAGCAGACAGAGTAATGTGGCCAAGGGTTGTAACTAAATTTGTACCACACACCCTGATGTTGTAAGAGTTTCTGTGAGCAGAAGGATGTCCTGAGGCTGGACAGGAACCACATCACTGTCATATGGAATGCAAGTGGTCACACAGGGGTGTAAGTGGCATCACAGAGATGGATGGTACCTGGGATGCCCAAAAAGACTGCTGTGACCATCAGTGTTAATCTCCCAGCCAGAGGGGGGAGCAGCCAGTGCTGGGCTATACCCACCTTGAATAGGTAATGCAGCCATGCAGGTTACAGCTGGGTCATTGCCATGGTGTGACTAGGGAAACCAACTCTTTGAGCTCTGCGTCCCAGGGAATGCTCATCGTAGTAGGTGTTGATGATAAAGCGAGGAAGTTGAACTTTGAATAAAAATACGATAGGCTTGATTTAGTTGGTGCAATTTAGTGCCATATTTAGGTGTGCAATTTTTTTTAAACCTTTGCACAACTAAATATGCCCTGAGGGGCAAAACTCATGAGAAAGGGTTTAAAATAAAAAATAAAATGAATACGGTGCTAAATCAACCCTATTTCTGATACTGTATATAATACACTAAAGGGACCCATACATAAGGCAGGTAGTGGATGTGAATTTCTTTGTCTCTTTCTTTATATTACCAATATAGTAAGAATTGGTTTATTTGTGTGACATTCTGACCCGCTGACGTCATATGACGTCAGGCGGGAATCATAGCACTTCTGCTCCTTAAAAGGCCAGCTGCTGCCTTGCCATGGTTGTTTGTCTGCCCTGAGGAAGGGGGTTTTGCTACACCCCCGAAACGTCGGCTAATGGACACTGTTGCTATCAGCAACCCACTCTTATGGACTTTGATGCAGCTTAATGGTCTTTATGAACCTCATCTTGCTGTATATTACTTAATACAAGTCTATTGATTTAACCTTTGGTGTGCTGGCCCTTTATCTAACTTGAATTTCATCACCACATTTTCACATTAAAAAGCGACCCTTTACTGATTTAAAAAAAATGCCTATAGGTATAGTCTAGCATAAACAGCAGTAACTGTAAACACCATCACTAAAATGGCTACAACAAAAAGTATTGTACGTAATGCAGTACCTGAATAGGAGCATTGCCTCAGTGGTAATCGGCACACAACGCCCCTGCATCCGTTTACAGTTGTGCGCGGCCATGGCAGCCATCAAGTTAGGGCGGGCAAGCACAGACCTTGAAGGATGCAAGAGATGATGCTGTGGGCTGTGCATAGGCTGTGTGATTGCCAGCATGTTAAACCAGACCAACAGCCTGGCACAGTTGGAAAAAAACTACCCCAAATTCACTTGCCCCAGCTGCATGCATGATACTGAATCATTGTCAGCACTTACATTTGCTCCTGCATCCACTTAAAGTTGAAACACTGCCTTCCTGATAAAGTTGAAACACTGCCTCCCCGATTTTCTGGTTGTGTCAATTCTGGAGCTTCCTTTCCCAGCATCCCAGCCATGCTGCTTCTTGGATTCAACTGACATAACCCACAATACATAGCATCAGAAAAGCACACTACTTTGGTTGTAAAATTGACCACAGAAAAAGGTGAATTAATTTTTATGTACTGCAATCTAAATCGCCCCGAGGAGGGATGCATGTGAGCATGGTTTCTTCTAAGGGTGTTGGTCCAGTTTAAGAATATCGGCTGACTAGCAGGGTTTCACACAGTGGGACATCCCAAATTGGAGTGGGTATGTGTCCAGTCTGGTTTTGGTCCACTTTAAATGAAAGCATTTGGCTTTTAGGAAAGCTATGGGAAGCAGGAAAAGTTACTCTAATCTGGCTGTAAAAACCAGATAAGTCCCCCCCCCCCCCTTTCTCTTGGCCTGCAGGAACGGGGGTCTACCGATTCATATGGGGTATCATTGAGAGGTATGGAGCTTACATTTATATCTTTTATTTTAAAAAATGTTAAAAAAATGTTCTACATATTTCACCCAAAGATATTTTTAAAGCATTGGAAATTCCTGCAAAAGTTGCCATTAAAGTGGACCAAAAGCGGCCCTGGAGTCTATAAGGTATATATACTTAGCCAACAGCTCATACGTGAGCTGCGGCCGTCATAAGCTATTAGCTTTAGCTGGGTGCGCGCTCAGGGGCCAGGCATTTGTGAATGCCTGGCACGTGCATGCATTCTGCTGTTAGAGGCTGGTAGGGATGCAGCCACTATATCGCACTTGGCTCTGCTCGGCTGCTTTCGGCTATATTCGGCACTTAACCAGTCAA
Organism: Gastrophryne carolinensis; assembly: GCA_027917425.1. Taxonomy (NCBI): domain Eukaryota; kingdom Metazoa; phylum Chordata; class Amphibia; order Anura; family Microhylidae; genus Gastrophryne; species Gastrophryne carolinensis. The sequence continues at coordinate 136,773,161 of CM051242.1, forward strand.
ATACAGTAAAAATGGCTTTATTAAACAATGGACAACACTAATCACAAAAGACACATTAAATGCACAAAACGTTTAATCATCACTATAAAGTGCCTAAATGCAGAGACAAGATAAATGTAAATGAGTGTCTATCCCTAAGATTAAAGATGCAAATTAAAGCCTTTTCATTAAGAACAGTGAAATAGTTCCCACTAACTGGAATGTGAAAAAGGTTTATACTGACTACCAGACTTTTAGCAGATCATCCACAGGGCAAGACCACCACTCCCAGCAGGTAATGTTTAACTATTTAGAGCTGACCAAAACCCACTTAACTTGTGAAATATATTTGGCCAAAGCCCCTGCTGATGCTCCTTTCTTAGGTTGTAGAACTAGAAATTGATATTTTTACTTCAATTCGTCCTAGAACTATTTTTTTTGCTGTCCCTCTGTGTGAGATGGCAGGCGAACAGTCATTGCATAGGTGTGGCAATGACATTGTTGCCGCATACAACAGTGGCAATGAATGGTTTTTGAAGGAATGTCCAGGAATTTCCCAGGAAAATATTTGTTTTCAGCAGAGTCTGGGCTACAAAATGAAATGTCTTGTTTTTTTATGTATTCCTAATATTTTTAGTTGAAATATGTGCAAAAAGGTGGGGCATGGCTATGTAGCCGAACTGAGCTGACGTGCTTTTGAGGTCTCCTGCTGCCCATCCTGAGAATTCCAGGCCATCGCACAGGACCCAGACCTTCTCCCCTGCCCCTCTTACCTGTTCCTGCTGCTGGTGAGGATTTATCATTGGGCTGCTGGCCCCTGGATGGCCTAACCTGTGGGTCTAAGGAAGGCTGCCATCTTGGGAGTGTCTGCGGCTCTCTGGTCTGGTGCTCGGACGGCTGTCTGGTCGCCTGTCTCCGCTGGCCTAATAGGCTGGAGGACCTGGAGCAGCGTTTCTGTGTGCAGTGTCAGCGGGCAACTCGAGAGTGGAGCATACGTCTGCCCACGTGCCTTTTCCCTGCCTGCTGTTGGGGTGAGATCTGCGGACACCTCAGCGGCCTGGACTACTCGGAACTCACCTAACCTCACCTAAGTGGCCACTCTCCTCCCACCGTGCCCTAACCTATGCCCTCATCTTGGCCCCCCACTTTCCCTTCCTCCCACTCAACATGGATTCCACCCTCTTCTTCTACCTTGTTCATCATATAATTGTTCAATGCGTTCATAGCATTGCTGTTGTCTTGTGGGTATGAGTGTGGATGTGAGTGGCTGTAGGGGATGGGTAGCCCTATCACTGAAGGTGCCCTCCCCCCTACGGGGAAGAAAAAGGGAACTACTTGCCAACCCATGGAAGGTTTAATCGTATATGTGCATTTGTTTCTCAGTGGAGGGGGCTTTTGGTACTTTAAAATCGTCACAACTACCTGGCGGGAGGGTCCCCCATCATGTACTAAATATCTTTGTACGGGGGCCAGTTATGGCTTGTAAAATAATCTCTTGGAATGTGCGGGGTCTCAATGATAAAATCAAAAGAACTACAGTCTTAAACTTTCTGAAAAGTCATAACCCTAGCATTGCAATCCTACAAGAAACACTTCTAACTGGTAATAAAACCAATCCAAGCACAAGGCCATTACATAACAGAGGTATTCTGAAACAATTCTATAATTTCTATGTTTCTCTGTATTCCTGGCCTGTTGTGGCTCCACTGAGCTATCCCAGTACTTAGACTTCATATCTCTCCTTGTCTCAGGTGAATCAAGAAATGCTGAATAGCCCTATTACATTATATAAGGTTGCGAAGGCGATCGCAGCGATATCCAACAGAAAGGCCTCAGGCCCTGATGGATTACCTGCTGAATGGTGCAAACATTATGGTGACGGTGTTGCCCAACGGCTGCTGGAGGTCTTTCTGGAAGCCATTGAGTGTAGTTCCCTTCCTGACTCCTTCTCACAAGCTACTCTTAATATATAAAGAGGGGAACCCCCCCATACTCCTGCGCCTCCTACAGGCCTATATCCCTTCTGAACCAAGATGCTAAAACCCTAGCCAAAATTCTGGCTATTTATCTTAGGGCAGTCATTCTTTCCTTAATAGGCCCTGACCTATCGAGTTTTATGCCAGGTCATACACCTAGTATCAACGCTGGGAATAGGGTTGAACATTCACTAGATAATGAAAAGGCCTTAGGCCTGTTGAGTGGCCATACTTATAGGTGATACTTGAGATATGTGGGCTCCCCCACTGTTTATCAACTATGTAAAGCTGCCCTACCAGAATCCTATATCCCAAGTTCAGGTGAACAGGTCCTCCACGGATGCCTTTTCTCTCCATAGGGGCAAGCGACAAGGCTGTCATGTCCCCTGTTTGCTTTGGCTATAGAACCCCTGGCTTCACTTATCAGTGACTCAGTGGAGGACTGGAAGCTTGGCCAGGTGGCAGAATAGGTTTCCATGTACGCTGGCAAGACCTTAGTATAGCTAGCATGGGCTCATTAGAAATGCTCCTGGAAATAAAAAGATTTGGATTTTATTCGGACCTCAAAGTGAACTGAGAGAAGTCTAGCTTTATATATAGTAGATCTGCCGGAGTCTGTCCTGATCTTGCGAGAATCATCCTTACAAGTGGTAGATCAATTTATATACTTAGGCATAGTTATTCATAAGCACCCTGCAAGGTTTATAGACCTTTAATATCCACTCTCTGATCGCCAAACTGAAAAGCAAAACAACCCAATGAGCAAATCTACCTTTCGGTCATAGAGCGGACTAACATTTTCAAAATGGTATTCCTAAATTTCTGTATATGTACCAAGCTTCCCTGATAGTCCTGCCGTCTTTGCAATTTAAAATGCTAGACTCTATATCCTATTTAGTTTTATTTGGGGTAGCCCCCCCCCCCCCCCAGGATGAATAGATCTATTCTATAGACTCCAGTAGCACAATGGGGACTAGCAACCCCTCATATGCTGATACATTTTTATGCTACACAATTGGTGTATGCTCACTGGTAGTTGTGTCCTTCCCCTGCTAATCCTGTTACTACTTTGGAAGCAGTCCTTCTGGGTTCTTTAGTCTCATTACAGGCATTGATATACAGAGGGATCTAGGGGCTCCATATAGTACCCTCTTGTATGAAGACATCATCTATTTGTGGAATAAAGTGGGTTGGAAAAAATGGTAAGGCTCCACAACCCCCAGCTGTCTGGTCCACCAATATGCCGTGAAACAACTCCAACTTGCTAGGCCTGGTTTCACTGCCCTATACTGTCTTTTGGAGGAGTGGAGATGTCACTACCCTGGGCCAGGTGTATAGGAAAGGGAATTTTATGAATTAAGAGCAACTACGTCGGACCCATAATCTGTCACCTAAAGGGTTATTACATTATCTGCAGCTCAGGCACGCTCTTAGGTTGAAGCTTCCTCTGGTGGACCTGCAAATTAAAGATACACCAGTGGAATCACTGCTGAGGCAACCTGACCTCCAGAAACCCACCTCCTCAATATATAATACTTTGGTTTCTGATCTTCTCAAATACTTTATCTATAATCGAGGGAAGTGGCAGATGCTAATTCTGGAGCTTGATGGGGAAGACTGGGAAGAGGCTGTCGAGAACCTTTACATGGCAGTAATTGACTCCAATAAGCATATCTGTCCTCTATTAGGTTAACAAGAATGGGGATAGTGGAGTCAAGCGAGTGCCCCTGGTGTTCAGGGAGTCTGGGAACGCTGTATCACATGATTTGGAAATGCCCTGTAATCCATAAATTCTGGGATGAGGTGGTCAAATACACAAGTGAGGTCCTGGGATTGCCAGAGCTGTGTATGCTTGGCGTGGTCGAACCTGTGGTGGAAGGTAGCGCTCAGTAAACCCTTTGGTGAATACTGACCTTTTATGCGAGGAAGTATTTCCTACTTAATTGGAAACATCCAGGCTAGGGGCGCCTCAGTAATTCAGCCATGTGTGGGATCCCTGGCTGCAGGTTTCTAACTCAGCCAATGATGCAGAAGGGTGACCCACATATTATGTGCACAGTTGCTACATATCTACAATTGGGTGCTTATCACCTAAGCATGAGGATGGATGGATGGATGTGAAGTGTGTGTGGAGTCATTGTCTCTCCTGTAATAGGTTTCAGTGTTACCTGTTCTTTGTAACTTTGAAAAGCAGAAATAAAAACTTTACTTTTTGTAGCATTTTTAGTAATACAAAATGTATTTTTTTCAATAAAATTATATTGTGTGTAAAAGCTTCTTCATTCCTCCCAATTCCAACGGTACCACATATGTATCGGTAGACACCCTTTCCTGCCACAAGTACACACCTCAATCTTTCAAGTCGTACCAGGTTTGTTGTGGGTGCAGTTTGCTGGACGCAAGCCCTGGAGGAATTTACTGGATACACAGTGTTTCCCTATACAAATGTATAAAAAAGCACAATAAAAAACAAATCTAGGAAAAAACAAGCTAAATCTCAAAAGCGCAAGGTCTCACGAACAGAAAAGCCTTGCGGGACTTGACAGCCTCTCAAGTCTTGTGAACTGGTATAGGGGTCTCATGGACCCCTTGCCAGTTCACAAAGGGTTAACCGTAAAAAAACACAGTAAAGTGTCATTTATTAAAAAAACATTTTTTTTCTTTACTTACCTCCAATCCTCTGTCCCTCACCAATCACCAATGACAGCCAGTAGTGATCAATGGAAGCCAGGTGGGGGAGGGTCAGATGATCGGAGTCCTCTGCCCCTCCACTGATCACTACCGGCATCTGACAGGTCTGTTGGTGCCGGAAGTGTCTTTTATACTTGGAGGAGCGGAATGATGTCATTCAGCTCCTTGTACAAAAGGGGGGCCTGTTTCGGTGGGGAGGGATCAGAGTAGCTGGCATTTAACTGCTGGACAACAGCTACGTGAGATGCACGTAGCTGGCGTTCAGTGGGTTAAATTGACCCCAGCATCAGTAAATTGCTACATGTTCCATGGCACTCACAGCCACTGCATCAGGGAGTGCTGTATGTGTGCGCCATGGTGCCATTTACTGATACTGTGGTCAATTTAAACATTACCTGTTGGGACAGGTGGTCTTGCCCTGTGGATGACCTGTTAATATGTAGTCTGGTGGCCAACATAAACCTTTTGATCCTATTTCTGTGTCGTGAATGTGTCTTTTGTGAATATGTTACCCATTTATCAAGTAATTTTTGTTTACTTATTTGATTGGTTTACCTGTGCAGCTTTTGTATTTGGGGGTGTGTATATTGGAGCCCACCCCCCTCCCCCCACAATTAAGTTGAGCGGTTTTGTGCAAATACGCTGCCTTTAGCTAGCATAGTAGCACGAAACAATAACTTTAAAGTGATTGGCAAGTCAAAAGTTAAAAAATAAATATCAGTAGCTTACTTCTCATTATTGGCTTCAGCTCTGTGCTTCCTCCTCTGTATGTCTGCTTAGAATCAAAATCAATTCCTCATTCAGCTTTCAGTCCCCAGCTCGTTGATCTGGTCCATCAATCAACCTTTGGTGGACCAAGAAAAGAAACACTCCCCAATCCCTGCCCAGACTTCCTGATTGGCTGCCTCTCTGCAGCTCTGAAACCCGCCCTTCTCTCTCCTCTCACACTCATCACACTGTGCTTAGATAACATCGCTGTTGCCACACCAGCTGTTTCTCCTTTCTTTCTTTTTTATTCTAAGTATGTCACACACCCCACTTCATTTATTAAACATTACACTAGGGTTTATGCACCGCTAGGTGGCAGTGTTGCAGAGATCTCCAAAAAAGCAAGCAAGCCCCTCCCGGTCTATACATACCTGGTACCTCCCAACAATTCCCCAGTGTTGTTCTCTGCAAGGTGGCGACAAGACAGAAGAAAGAAGTCTCCTGCTTGCAGGTAGCCGGGGTATCACCCCGGCCCCCCCCCCCATGGTCTATTTCTGCCCGGCTCTTTTGTGTTTGTTCCCCTGTTTATTGGTAGCCTCCCAGCTTAGGCTGTAGGCCAGGCAAGGGTAGATGGCACCTATGGTGCCTAGGAGATTAGCTCCTCCGCTAGACCCTATACTATGGGGCATAGCTCCGGTTGGTGATCCGGACGTGGGATGCCCCAGCCCTTATATCCCCATTAGGTTTTTCATGAGAATTGACTTTCCTTCATGTATGTGGTATGGAAGGCGGTGTGTGTGTATGTTTTTGGACGGGTGGCCTGCGGGGCCGTCCGTCGCGACCGGTTACTGTGCTGGTGGGCACCCTGTGCCCCTTCGTTTTCACTTGGGGACGGGCGGCGGGACCGCTGGCCCGTCCTTTCGGTTCGGGGGGGGGGGACGATTGGGGCGGGCGCCCGTCTTTTTGACATTTTCTCCCCCCTCGTGTCATTGTCTGCCTTGGGGGCCGGGCGGCGTGCTTCGCCGCCGGCCCGTAGGTGGTAAGGTGCTCGTCTGCGGGCGGGCGGGACTGGGCGGCATGCCGGTCCGCCTGATGGTCTATGCGGGCGCCATTCTCTTGTGGCGCCCGCTGCTTACTCGTTCAGCGGTGGGCGGGGCCGCGTCTTGCGCGGCCCGCGCCGTGTCTGGCGGGATGGGGAGGGGCGGGCCACGGTGGTTCCCGCGTTTTCGCTGGGTCCGCCCTGCATCCTCTCCTTGTTCCCTGGCTGGCCGCCATTTCTGTGTTCCGTAGCTTCATAGGAATCCAGGTAGGATTATGTTCCTTTTTCCTTGTTACTGAGGGGGACCAGGTCTGGGGCGGCCCATCGGCCGTTGCTCTTAGGGTTAGTGGGCATAGAGGCCAGTCTTGCTTAAATGGGATGTGTTTATATATTTATTTATATATGCCGGCTATTACTTGGGCCCCCCCTCGCTGGGGGAGATAGCGGGGTTATTCAGCCAGGCGCTTGGGCATGCCGGCTGGTCCTTGCTTATTCTGTGTATTTTACAGCTATACATATTTTATGTTTTTTTTTATGTCCCTGGCCCTGCTAGTCTGACCCGCCTCTGGCATTCAGTGTGTTTTACTATTGTGTATGCTTGTCAGTTTTGGCGTTTGGATATGACTGTTCCTTGTTTTTTGTTTCTCAGATCCGGGATTCCTTCCTGCTGGGCTCTCCCGGTCTTATATTCCTGGCTAGTTGGGGTTTGGCCTCATAGTACCTCCTGGGTTGCTGGCAAATTTTCCCCTGGTCTGGGCTGTATAGATTTTGTGTATATATATATATATATATATATATTTTAATTGAGGGGCATCCCGGGTTGCTTACTGCGTAAATCCCTGGGTTCTGCGAATACCAAGAAAATTCACCATATGGAGGCAGCCAAAAATGCCGGAAACGGTCCTTCGGGACAATCCAGGCTGTGTGGGGGTTGTGGGACTCCGCTCCCGGGGGATGATGTCATTCTATGTATTCCATGTGCACAGCGGAACATTGAGCGCCAGTCCGGCACCCCGGTGCCTGGTACTTCATCGGCCGCGCCATCTCCCTCTCCTCCTCGCCTGTTCCGGACCCCGTGTGACGTAGTCACGGGTGGGGATTCGCAATCTGAGGTATGCGCCCGCCTGGCCAACCTCGAGAAAATGTTTTCTGCTATGTCCGCTCAGAAGGCTACTGCCAAGCGTAAACATCTATCTCCGCCTCCGCCGGACTCTGATGAGGAGGTTGTTGAGGATCTGGATTGGTCAGATCGTCCCCTTGAAGAGGGTGAACTTGTGGAGGAATTGGATGATTCAGAGGGTCAACAGGTGCTGGGCGCGGAGGGGGACCAGGTTGTTGGTCCCGCTCCTGATATGCCTGCTATTTTGGCCCAAATGTTTGAGGTTTTGGATTTGGACCCTCCCGAGGCTGCTCCTCGGCCTAGGGGCCAGCTTTTTGGGGGGTCCAAGCTGCGTTTGGAGTTCCCCAGTCAACAGCATTTCGAGGACGTAGTCCTTAAGCAATGGGAGCAGCCTACACGGCTCGTCGGGGTACCGCCTAGCTGGGATAAGAAATATCCTTTTCCGGCGGACTTGTTGAAGCGTTGGTCTGTCCCCCCCCCGAGGTGGATGCTCCGGTTTTGGGACTGTCTAATACGGCGGCTGTTCATCTTCCTGACACTACTTATCTCAAGGATGCCGAGGATCGCCGGATTGATCAGCTGGCCCGCCACGGGTTTGTCTGTGCGGGTTCGGTTTTGAGGCCTGTTGGTGCTTCGGCTCTTTTGACCTTGCGGTTAGGTCTATTGTCAGGGATTTATGTGTGGATCTTGATCCCTCTGGTGATGAGTTTTCTTGCGCTTAAGCGTTGTGACTCCTTCTTGTCTTTTATTCTGGCCGCTCAGGATGATGCCATGTTGATGTGTGGCAGGGCTTCTGCTCTGTTGGTGGCTATTCGCCGCTCTGTGTGGTTGAGACAGTGGACGGCTGACTTTATTCTAAGAGATCGCTCACTGCTCTTCCCTTTCTGGGTTTGAGGCTTTTTGGTGAAAAGCTGGATTCTGTTGCCAAGGGAGGTAGGTTGCCTCTGCGCAAAGAATTTCGCCGTTCCTTTCGGGGGGCGGCCCCCTTCAATCCGTCCTTTCGCCGGCAGGGGCGTCGGTTTCTCGGCTTCCAGGGGCGCAGGTTGGAATAGGGGTAGAGGGCGTGGCCGCTCCGTTCACGCCTGGGGCGCCAAGCCCAAGTCAGCTGCCAAGCCCGCTCAGCAATGAGGGGGCGCCCTCACCCGTGCGGGTGGGGGGACGGTTGCGATTCTTCTCCCAGGTATGGGACTAGGAGGTCTCGGACAGTTGGATCCGGGAGGTGGTGTCGACCGGTTACAAGCTGGAGTTCGTGTCTCGCCCTCCTCCAAGGTTTTTTTTCAGGTCTCGGGTACCTTCAGATCCTTTGGCCGCGCAGGGGCTCCTGGCGGCGGTACGAAATCTTCTGGAATTGGCAGTCATCTGCCCGGTCCCTCTGTCGGAGGTGGGGCGAGGGTATTATTCCAATCTATTCACTGTACCCAAAAAAAAAAAAAAAAAAAAGATGGGTCGTTCCGTCCCATCGTGGATTTGAAGTTTCTCAATCGGTTTATTCGTCCCCGGAAGTTTCGCATGGAGACCCTGCGGTCTGCGATCGGCTCGCTTCGACAGGGGGACTTTATGACGTCCATAGTCATCAAGGACGCGTACCTTCACATTCCGATTTTTCCGGCTCATCAGAGGTTTCTTCACTTTGTGGTGGAGGATCGGCATTTTCAGTTCGTAGCTCTTCCATTCGGTCTCACCTCGGCTCCGAGAGTGTTCACCAAGGTGTTGGCAGGGGTGATGGCCCTGCTCAGAGCTCAAGGGATTTGCATTGTACCTTATCTGGTCGATCTTTTCATCATGGCACCTTTCCTCAGTCAAGCGAAAGGGGACACCGGCATGGTGGTGTCTATGCTGGAGAGTTTCGGTTGGGTGATCAATTACCCCAAGTCCTCTCTGGTTCTGGCCAGGGTGGTGACCTTTCTGGGGATGTCCTTGGTCTCTTGCCAGCACGGAGTTTTTCTCCCTCAGGCCAAGGTTCTTTTGATTCAGGAATTGGCTCAGCTTCTTCTTTCCAATCCTCGCCCGTCCATCCGGCTGGGGATGAGACTGGTGGGGTTGATGGTGGCCTCGTTCGAGGCAGTTCCCTTCGCACAGTTTCACACGAGGACGCTGCAGCTTCATCTTCAGTTTCAGGGGCAGTGGGACCCTCAGGAAGCTCACTTGCCCATCAATGTTCTAGAGTTACGAGCCATCAGGTTGGTTCTGTCTCACTTGACGCATCATTTACAGGGCCTGCCGGTTCAGGGTCGATCGGACAATCAGATGGCGGTTGCTTACATCAATCACCTAGGAGGGACTCACAGTCTGGGCGCCCACAGAGAAGTGTCTCTGTTTCTAGTTTGGGCAGAGACTTATGTCCCTTGCATCTCGGCAGTTTACATTCCAGGAGTGGAGAACACGGAGGCAGACTGCCTGAGCCGGTGTTCGTCCCGCCGGGGGGAATGGTCTCTCCATTCCCAAGTGTTTCGGTCTATGTGTCTTCGGTGAGGGACGCCGGAGGTGGATCTGTTTGCCTCTCGTCGCAATCACAAGCTTTTGGCATTCGTGTCACTGTCTCGGGATCCTCTGGCTCTGGCGGCGGATGCCATGGCCCTGAGCTGGAGGGACCTGGGGTTTCTTTATCTGTTTCCTCCGATTCCCATGCTAGGCAGGGTGCTGCGAAAGCTGGTTCTGGAAGAAGTTCCCACCATTCTCGTGGCCCCAAGGTGGCCAAGGCGGGTGTGGTTTGCAGACATCGTTCGTCTGGCAGTCGATCAGTTCGATCTGCCTCTTCGGCCAGTCCTTCTCACTCCGGGTCATCTGTGTTACCCCAGTTTACCAACGCTGGATTTGACGGCTTGGCTGCTGAAACCTCCTTCTTGAAGGAGGAGGGTCTTTCGGATTTGGTCATTCGGACTCTTGTTAGTGCTAGGAAGAGGTCGTCCTCTTCCATCTATTATAGGGTCTGGAGGTCTTATATTGATTGGTGTTAGGCTAGGTCTTTGCCCTGCCGGGTCTTTTCTATTTCTCGGATTTTGGAATTTCTTCAATCGGGGCTGGACTCTGGTCTTCAGCTGAGTACCTTGAAGGGGCAGGTTTCTGCCTTGTCTGTCCTTTTTCAGAGGTCTTTTGCAAGCCATTCTTTGGTCAAGACCTTTTTTCCAGGGGGTTTCGCATCTGCGGCCTCCTAGGAAGCCTTTGCTCCCAGTTTGGGATTTGAATTTGGTGCTCTCTGCTTTTCAGGCTCCTCCTTTTGAGCCTCTGTAGGATATTGCTCTGTCCACTCTGACTCCGAAGGTTGCCTTTCTGGTGGCCATCACTTCGGCCATCACTTCGGTTCAGCGTGTTTCAGAGTTGGCAGCTTTGTCGATTCAGGTTCCTTATTTTGAGAAGCATCAGGACAAAGTGGTTTTTCGTTTTAAGCCGGACTTTCTCCCTAAAGTGGTCTCTGCTTTTCATTTTAACCAGGACATTGTTCTTCCTTCCTTGTGTCCTATGACTAGGAATGACAAGGAGAGTGCGTTGCACTGTTTGGATGTTGTACGTTGTGTCAGGTACTATTTGCGTACTACGGCTTCCTTTCGTAAGACTGATGCCTTTTTCGTGGTGCCCTGTGGGCCTAAGAAGGGCTTGGCTCCGGCTAAGTCTTCCATTAGCAAATGGATTCGTCAGGCGATTGTTGGTGCCTATTCTGCCAAGGGGAAGGATCCCCCTTTTCGTGTTACTGCGCATTCTACTTGTGCGGTTGGTGCGTCCTGGGCTTTTCAGCTCCAGGCTTCTGTTGAACAGGTTTGTAAGGCTGCTGCCTGGTCTTCGGTTCACGTTTTTTCTAAGTTTTATAAGGTTGATGTGCGGGCCTCAACGGTTGCTGCTTTTGGCCGCACGGTTCTGCAGGCTGCAGTGGTTTGAGTTTTATCTGCGTTATTGCCTGGTTGGATACCCGCCCTTTTTGGACACTGCTGTTGGATGTCCCTAGTGTAATGTTTAATAAATGAAGTGGGGTGTGTGACATACTTAGAATAATACCATTTTGTGAATACTCACCTGTAAAATGGGTATTATAAGTATGTCACACACCCCACTTCACCTGCCCTTTTTGGTATCCTGGTTCTTTATATGGTGAAGTTTTGTTATTTACAGTTGAGGGTTACAATTGTTTGTTCCTGGTACCTTGTCTTCCTGCTGTTTGAACACTGGGGAATTGTTGGGAGGTACCAGGTATGTATAGACCGGGAGGGGCTTGCTTGCTTTTTTGGAGATCTCTGCAACACTGCCACCTAGCGGTGCATAAACCCTAGTGTAATGTTTAATAAATGAAGGGGGGGGGGTGTGACATACTTATAATACCCATTTTACAGGTGAGTATTCACAAAATGGTATTTTTATTAATCTCCAGCGCTCTAATACTTAGGAACTACAGGGTATTTTTGAAAATGGATTGAATTTTAGGAAAGTGTAACGTGTAGCCCAAGACAATGGGACAACAAGTGGGCTTGCCTTTAGTATAACTTTAATGGCTGGGATATGTTTGTTTAGTGGATGAGAATTATGACTTGCCACATGTAGCATGGGGTTTTCTGCTCATAGACTCCTGATTTCTCCATAGATTTTTGCTCATAGACCACTGTGTTTGTGCCATTGCCTCTGGCCCAGGTTCCGACCTTATCACACTTCATTTAAAAGTCATCCTTGCCACACACCTGGCTGATGTTCTCTCTATTCTAAGTATGTCACACACCCCGCTTCCACTATTCATGACATATGGGTTATGGTCCAGTAGAGGGCGAACTTCTGCAGAGATGAAAGCAAAAAAGAAGCCCCTCCCGGTCCATAAATACCTGGGACCTCCCACACATTCCCCAGTTCCTTCTCTGCAGGACGGCAAGCAAGTCAGAAGATGTATGCTGCTCTTCCTTGCAGGTAAGCCGGGCTTACACCCGGCCATTCTTTGTCCTATTTCTGCCCGGACCTTTTACATTTAGCCCAATACCAGCCTCCCAGCCTTGGCTGCAGGTCCGGGTAAGGGTGGGCATCACCTTAATAGGTGTTTAGGGAGCCATGGTCCCCCGTGAGACCCCATACAAGGGGGTAGGCGGTATCCGGGTTGGTGATCCCGGTTTGGGATGCCCTGTCCCTATTGCTATGTCCCTTAAACCCATGGTGTGGGATTTCCCCCCTTCCGGGCCCCTCTGTTAACCCTCCATGGGGGGGGGGGGGGATTGTGCTTTATCCTCCTTCCTTTCATGTGTGTGTGTGTGTGTGTGTGTGTGTTATGTGTGCTTGCGGGGCTACACGTTACAGGACGCCATTTCTCTTTTCTTATATCTGCGGAGGGGAGCTTCTTCCCCTCAGGCTGCGTTGGTGAGGGGGTGGGGCCGGGCACTCGCGCGTTGCCGTGGCCTGCCCCTCTCTGCCTTGGCGCCATTGCGGAGCCCAGCCTCCGGCTGGGAACCGCGTTGATGGTTGTGAGGGGGGGGCGGCGCCCCTTCTTCTCCCTATCTCTCTCTCAGACTGCTGACTGGGCTGGACGCCATTTTTGGAGTGTGTGAGTGCCCTTATGGGCTCCCCCCCGTGTACTCGTGCCCCAGTCTTTGCATGGGGGCAGCGCTGGCTCCCTTTGCTTCTTATATTTATATCTACTTTTATATGTATGAATATATATATATATATATATATATATATATATATATATATTAGTGTGCGTGCATGTGCTTATGGGCCACTTCTCTTGTGAGGACTCCCTGTGCCTTGCTAAAAAGGGGGTTCTCCCGGTCCTAGGGTCCCTAGCAGTAAATTGGGCACCTACAAATCCTCCCACGTAAAGGGGCATCCCAGGTTGCTTATCAGCGTAATTCCCTCTGGTCATTGTGACCACCTTAAAATCACCATATGGAGGCTCCACAGGATACCGGGCTCCCTTCGGGACAATCCCGGCTATGTGTGGGTTGTGGGGTATCCCTTACGGGGGAGAATGTACTGATTTGCATACCATGTGCGCAACACGCCATAACGCGGCAGTCGGGATCCCAGGCGTTTGGGTAAGTGCCGCCAGTCTCATCTCCTACCCCGCGCCGCATTTTCCGTACCCCCAGTGATACCGTCATTAGCGGGGTGTCGCACTCTGATGTATATGCTAGGCTGGCCAACATCGGGAACGTTATTTCTAGCTCAGTGGGCAGAAAGGCCCCTGCTAAGGAAAAGCATCTGTCCTGGTACTTGATTTTGATATTATGACTCTCTTGACTGGTCTGATTATTCCCCGCTTGAGGAGGGGGAATTGTTTGCTGAATCTGAGACTGAAGAACTGCAGTTATTTGATTCTGATGCCGGGCAGGCGCTGAGGGATGCTGGGGATACCCCCAAAAGTCCTGGCCCATCTCTTAAAGGTCCTGGATATTGCCCTGCCAGTGAAGCCCCTCCTAAGAAGGGGGAATTCCTTGGATCTTCTAAGCCCCGCTTGGAGTTTCCAAATCAGGATCATTTTGATAACATGATTCTTAGAGAATGGGAGAAGCCAAGTCGTCTTCCCGGCGTTCCTCAGGGATGGGATAGGAGGTATCCCTTTCCGGTGGACACAGTGAAGCGCTGGTCTTCCCCTTCCGAGGGAGGATTGTCCAACACCTCCGTTGTACACATTCCGGACGCCACTACCCTTAAAGATGGTGAGGACAAGCGCATTGATCTGATGGCATGCCATGCCTTTGCCAGTGTGGGTTCAGCCTTACGGCCTGTCTGTGCGTCGGCACTCGTGGCTGTGGCTACCAGGTCTGAGATTAGGGACATGTTAAATGGGTCCCAGCTCAACCCGGCCAGCATTGAATTCAGAGCCCTAAAGAGGTGTGAAATGGTCATGAATTTTGTTTTGTCGGCTATGGACTATTACCATGTGTAGTAGAACTTCGGCTCTGCTGGTGGCCATGCGCCGATCGGTCACTTACAGCTCTGCCCTTCCAGGGGTACGCGGCTGTTTGGAGACAAATTGGATTCTGTGGCGAAAGGTGGAAAGCTACCTCAGCGTTAGCAGCAGTGTCGCTCGTTTCGGGGGGCAAGCTTCTTCAATCCTTCCTTTCGCGGTGCCAGAGTGGGCAGAGGTCCTGCCTACTCTAGTTTCAGTGGTGATTCCTGGAACAGAGGCAGAGGATGTGCACATGCAGCCTCTACCTAGGGTTCCAAGCCCAAGCCCGCTGCCAAGCCAGCTCAGCAATGAGGAGGCGCTCTCACCCCTACAGGTGGGGGGACGGCTGCAGCTCTTCCTCCAGGTCTGGGCCCAGGAGGTCACAGACAACTGGAATTCGGAAGTGATATCATCCGGGTACAAAATGGAGTTCGAGTACCGGCCTCCTCCCAGATTTATAAGGTCTCGGGTCCCCTCGGATCCCCGGGCTGCGCAGGGGCTCCTGTTGGCTGTGATGAATCTCCTGGACATGGAGGTCATATGCCCATTGCTTTTCTCAGAGAGAGGCCGGGGCTACTATTCCAACCTTTTCACGGTTCCCAAAAAGGATGGTTCAATAAGACCCATTCTGGATTTGAAGCTTCTCAACAGGTTTATCAGAACCAAGAAATTCCGCATGGAGTCTCTGCGCTCAGCCATCAGTTCCCTTCATCAAGGGGACTTCATGACGTCCATAGACATTAAGGAAGCTTAACTCCATATACCGATTCTCCCAGCTCACCAGAGATTTCTCTGGTTTGTGGTGGGAGATCAGCATTTTCAGTTTGTGGCTCTCCCGTTCGGGCTGACCTCGGCACCGAGGGTGTTTACCAAGGTTCTGGCGGGCATAATGGCCCTGCTCAGAGCCCAGGGCATTCGCATTGTGCTGTATCTGGACGACCTGCTCATTACAGCTTCTTCCCTATGCCAGGCGGGGCTGGACACCAGGATGGTGGTGACTACGCTGGAAAGGTTCGGATGGGTGATCAACCACCCCAAATCTTCTCTCTCCCCATCACGGGAGATCTCTTTTTCTGGGCATGATTCTGGATACCAGTCAGGCCAGAGTGTTCCTACCTCAGCCAAAGGTGCAGAGGGTTCAGGATCTGATTCGTATTCTCCTGACCAATCCTCAATGTCTCCCAGGGTTTGGCAGTCCCTTCAGTGGTGGCTGGAACCAAGCAATCGGATGAGGGGCAGATCTTTTCTGGCCCCTTGTTGGGAGACGGTTACCATGGATGCCAGCCTGTCAGGCTGGGGAGGTTTCTGGAAGGATCATCAGTTCAAGGGGCTGTGGGGTCCTCAGGAGGCTCACACCCCCATCAATGTCTTGGAGCTCAGAGCTATCCGTTTGGTTCTGTCACGTCTGACACTTCACCTCCAGGGCTTACCGGTTCAGGTTCGATCAGACAATCGAACTGCGGTAGCTTACATCTATCACCAGGGAGGGACTCGCAGCAGGAGTGCCCTCAGGGAAGTCTCTCTGATTCTAACATGGGCGGAGAGCAATGTTCCTTGCATCTCGGCAGTGTACATTCGGGAGTGGAGAACACAGAGGCAGACTCCCTGAGCAGGGGGTTTTCTCACCGAGGGGAATGGTCTCTCAACCACAGGGTATTTCGGGCCCTGTGTCACAAGTGGGGGACTCCGAAGGTGGATCTCTTTGCCTCTCGGCACAATCACATGCTTCCATCCTTTGTATCTCTGTCTCGGGATCCTCTGGCCCTGGCAGTGGATGCCTTGTCCCTTGCCTGGAGGGATCTGGGGTTTCTGTACCTGTTTCCCCCTTTCTCCATGGTAGGCAAGGTAGTGCGCAAGCTGGCTCTAGAGGGGGCACCAGCAATTCTGGTGGCCCCAAGGTGGCCAAGTCAGGTTTGGTTCGCAGACGTAGTAAGACTGGCGGTAGATCAGTACAGGCTGCCCCTGTTCCGGATCTGATCTCTCAGGGTCAACTACGTTACCCCAATTTCCAAACGCTTGCTTTGACGGCGTGGCTGCTGAAACCTTCATCCTGAGGGAGGAAGGTTTGTCTGAGGCGGTTATTCATACCTCGATTAGAGCTAGGAAGAGGTCTTCCTCTACTATTTACTATAGGACTTGGTGGTCCTATATTGACTGGTGTGAGGCTAGGGCCTTACCTTGCAGGGGGTTTTCGATTCCTAGGATTTTGGAGTTTCTACAACACGGCCTGGTTCTGGGGTTCCAGCTCAGTACTTGAAGGGTCAGGTTTCTGACCTGGCTGTCTTTTTTCAAAGATCCTTTGCTTTGCATCATCTGGTCAAGACTTTTTTCCAAGGGGTCACTCATGTTCGGCCCCTTTTGAGCCGGTGCAGGATGTGGAATTTTCTGTGCTCACTCAAAAGGTTGCCTTGTGGTGGCTATTACCTCTGTTCGGCATGTCTCTGAGTTGGCGGCTCTGTCTATTCAGGCCCCTTACTTTGAGAGACACCAGGATAAGGTGGTTTTTCGCTTTATACCAGATTTCCTTCCTAAGGTGGTTTCTGCCTTCCATCTCAATCAGGATGTAGTTCTCCCTTCCTTGTGTCCTAAGCCTAGCAATGACAAGGAGAGGGTTTTGCACTCTTTGGATGTGGTTCGTTGTGTGAAGTACTATTTGGTCGCTACTTCTCCTTTTCGTAAGACGGACGCCTTGTTCGTGGTGCCCTCTGGGCCCAGGAAAGGTTTGGCGCCTGCCAAGTCTACCATTAGTAAATGGATACGTCAGGCCATTGTTTGGGCCTATTTCCGCTAAGGGGAGGGTTCCTCCTTTTAAGATCACTGCTCATTCTACTCGTGCTGTTGGGGCTTCCTGGGCTTTTCAGCACCAGGCTTCTGTTGTAAGAAGGCTTCAAGTTTGTAAGGCTGCTACTTGGTCTTCCGTTCATACTTTTTCCAAGTTTTTATAAGGTTGATGTGCGGACCTCAGCGGATGCTGTTTTTGGCCGCAAGGTTTAAATTTGTGCATTTTTTTGCTGTATTTGGATCCCCACCAATGACGGACACTGCTATTGGATGTCCCATATGTCATGAATAGTTGAAGCGGGTTGTGTGACATACTTGGAATAATACCATTTTGTGATTACTCACCTGTAAAATGGGTATTATAAGTATGTCACACACCCCGCTTCATCCCGCCCTTTTGTATTCTGGATCCTTTATATGGTGAACCTTGTATTGTTAAGAATGTTTTATTGTCTCTTCCTGGTCCCCTTTCTGCTGTCATATACTGGGGAATGTGTGGGAGGTCCCAGGCATTTATGGACCGGGAGGGGCTTCTTTTTTGCTTTCATCTCTGCAGAATTTCGCCCTCTACTGGACCATAACCCATATGTCATGAATAGTGGAAGCGGGGTGTGTGACATACTTATAATACCCATTTTACAGGTGAGTAATCACAAAATGGTATTTTTGGACCAGACCACACTTTAGTTCCCACATCCACCTTGGTATTAACATGACTACCCTTGTCTCAGTAGTTTCCCCTTACCGATATTGGCCAACATTAGGTTGTCAACTCTATCAGGTTCACACTACCCTTAAAGTAATATTTCAGGCATAGCCAAGTGTTAGACCATTGTGTTGCGCTACGTTTGGCACTGTCTTTAATTATTTTCTATTTTAAATTGAAGAAGTATTGCCCGAGATATCAAAGTTTACAGTTTTTCCTTCATGATTTGTCTTCTGAAACATGTATCCATGGTCCTTAGAGCTGTGATGCTGCATAATAATCAGCATAATGGGTGGGGCAGTTCCGAGATTAAAAGCACTTGCTAGGAGGAGGCTGGGTGGGGAGAAGGATGGGAGGGGTTAGCCACCAAGCCATCAGTATTGTGGGGGCCTTGGTCTGGACTAGTTCCTCATGCCAGTATTGGGGCCCACATCAGCAGAGTGGCGCTGGAGAAACACTTGGCAAGGTAACCTTTTACCTGAAAAATCCCTTTAATTACGTCAAATCACAGTAGTAGGAGATGGTTCAGTAAGAGCAGCCACCAGCCTAGAGAAATCCCCAGGATTGTCCTAAAACTCACCTTTCCGGTGACCTATGGTGCATGCATGGGCCACAGTGGATTCCCCAGCATCTTTCTGGCTGCTGCATGCTCCCGAATCAGGCCTATATGAATGGAAGATGCAAGCACGTACAGTCTTTTGTCCCATCCCAGTCCTCTGTGCTGGTCTCTGTTTTCATTCATATGTATGCTAAAAACATTGACTGAAGCAGAGCCTGTGCATGTGTCATGGGTGTGGGGAGCAGCCCCAGCTATCCAGAGGGACGGAGGAATCCACCATCATGCAAATAAGCAGATTCGGCAAACACAGCAGAGCATTCCCAACCTAAACTGCACAGTCTATGCTTTATGCAGTCACCACAAAGTTACAGTATAATAAATAATTGGTCAGAAGCAGTTGTAAACACTGCTGACATCTATTGGTTTCTTTGTGTATGTGGCTTTCATTCATTTTTAATAACATTTATTATGTTTAACATGTTTGATCAGTGGGAGAGGGTGTAAAATGTCCTACATAGGTTTATTCACCATACCACTTTGTGATGCCCCTCTTTTTTCGCTCCTCAGAGTATCTGGGTCCCATCATAATCCTTTCTCAAGATTTATTCTGTGGACCCTTTCATAGTTTTGGTGAAAGAAATGTCTGCTAACTCAGACTTCCACCAAGGTGCTATAGTCCATCAGAGCAGGTCTCCAATCTGGTGGCATTGTCCTTTCACCCAAAAAACGAAGGAACCTCTCAATGTTCAATGAGGGCACAGGGCACTTGATTTGGCCCTTCAGTATGCAGGGTTCCTTGCTCAACACAATTAGAGGAAGTGCAAGGTCCATGAATCTATTGTTATAAAGGCTACTTCTGCTGTATTGGTCCAGGGCCAGTGGGTTCAGAAGAATCATTTCTTTTTTTGCCCTATCAGATAGTCTAGCTAAAGATGAATGCATCATTAGTGGAGTTAGGGAGATAGTGGCAGGGTCGGGTCCTCTCCCCTTTGTGGGAGCCTTGGACTTATATTAATTACAGAATCCTCTTAAGCTTTTCACCACAAGGCCTTGGTGGAGCAGGTCTTTAGAACTTCTTCTTGGTCTCCTGAGCGTGTGCTAGCTGATATCTGCAGACAACTGTAACATAGCACCACTTCCTGATCATCAACCAGAGGGGATGGTGCTCCCTGTTAAGCTATATAATTGTTTAGAGGCCCATGAGTAGACCCATCACTACTTCATAGTAGCCTGGGTTGTCCCGCAGTTTAGGCTTTCTTTCTCTCCCTTTCTTTCTTTCTCTCCCTTTCTTTCTTTCTCTGTCCCTCTCTGTATATTTCTCTGCATTCCTAATTTTTCTAGCTTTTTCCTCCATATCAATCTAATTTCCTCTTCCATTCTCTCATTTTCCCACACTTCCCCTCATCTTGCTATCATTTCCACATTCTCTCCATCTTCCTCTGGTCACATTCTTTAAGTCTCCCTCTCTCTCTCACTTTCTATGTCATCCTATCTTTTCTCCTTTCTTTTTTGCACATTCCTCTCTTTTCAATCTTTATATTACATTCCCTTTTTCTTCTCGCAATCTGTTTTCCACATTTCCTCATTTCATTTTTTTTTCCTTTTTTTCCATGTTTTCACTGTTGCTGACTTTGCATTTTTTTGTGTGTGTATTGTGTATGTATCCCTATTGGTGACTAGTTTAAAATATTCTGTTTATCAGTGAGCAGATTTAACTGGTGGACCTACAGTATTTCAAGGAGACAAGCCCCTAGAGTAAAAATCTGGGCCAATGTGGACAGCCAAAGACAGAATAGGTCTCTCGCCCCCATCCCCCTGCTGTGAGACCCTTACGGCAGGGACCTCTTCTTCCACATTGGCCTGTATTGGAATAAGGCATGGAGCCAAGTGATCTAGGGCAGTGGTCCTCAACCCTGTCCTCAAGGCCCACCAACATGTCATGTTTTTTGGATCTCAAATAGCCAGCTCTATTGCTCAGCAGCTGCACTAATTACTCCACCTGTGCATCTTTGTGGAGAACTGCAAAACCTGGCCTGTTGGTGGGCCTTGAGGACAGGGTTGGGGACCCCTGATCTAGGGACAGTATACCATGTGAAGACCAACCTTCCTGGAGTCTCAGGGTATATCTGAATAACTAATGTATTCTAATACTGTATGAAAATGTTCCCTTTACTAAAAGATTGTCTGGATTGTAGGAGGCCACAAGTAGCGACCGATAGGGCACACTGACCTCCCACAGCTCATAGGCCTGTAGCAAGCATCAGGGTAGTGCTTTAGGAAAGATACTTTGGTCTGGCTACATGTGAAATGTATAATGTACTGATATCCCTAAAGGAATGTAAAAACTCAGAAACAGAAAACTTTTTTAATATTAATCATACGCAATGAGACAAACAGACAAATGAGATTTTTACTAATGTTTCTAACTTATCACCACTCTATCCAATATGGAAGAAGAAAAATAATGTAAAAAATCATATGCTATAACCGTTATTTTAGAAGGCAGCAGATGAGCTCGGCAGTAAACATTAACAAAAATTTACAAGAACATATATTCAGTGGCAGAAATAGAATTTAGGTTTAGAACTTTAGAAGGCCAAAGTTTAAAAAAAGTTAGTCATCAGCCCTGTGAAGACATTATCTGTTTTTGCTGGGTTATTTAGGGCTCTCTATAATGCAGGGTGAACTGGCCGTGTGATCTGATGATTGCATGACGTTTTCTACCATCTGCTTCTTTTAATCAGCTGGACTGTACAAGTTATATGATGCAAATGAATTGTAGGTGCCTTCATAAATTGCGAAGGAAGTGAGATTTGAGAAAGAGAATTATATTACTTTTTATAAAGATATGCAATCTGCTGCCTTTGAATCCTGTAGAATTCAGCTGACTTCTATTTTATCTAGAAAGTCAATATATGATTGTTCAAAAATATATATAAACCAGAGGGGGAATGCCCCTGAGGACACTGGCAGTTATAGACTGCATACAGCTTCACCAATTCTAAAGTCAATGGCATCATCCATCTATCTAAAGGTCACTTCAATCCTATGGGAGAGAATTTGCCTCTTGCACACAATTTTCACCAGCAATGAAGATGAGGTGCCACAGATGAGGATAATAAATCCATTCTAACTTGTTATTCCTTTACCATCCACTCATTATGTAATGGAAACACTTGTTTTGACCACCATTTAATGAAGTTCTTGGAAGTCAAATTCACTTGCTCAGTAAAAGACAACTGAGTACAAGCCGAGCTGCAAATATGAGTCTTGGCTGGTGGTAAGCAGCTTATTAAAGTGCATGCATTGTGGTCTCCATCTTCCTGTCATTAAGCAATACACTGTCAAACTGATATGTCAGTTTCTTCTTCACTTTCCTGATCTCTCCGGTCTTGCCGTAGTTCCGCAGAGCGCGGGCCATCTTCTGGTAGGTCATCTTCTTGCGGTTTCCCTTCTGTTGACCCCACCGGTGAGCAAGCAGTTCTTTGTGCTTTGATGAAAACTGGAAGGTCCCTCTCTCACGGTCCAACCACCAGATGCAATCTCGCATATGTCCGTTCTGCAGGAGTTCAAGAAGGAATTTGTACAACCGGACCTTCTTACGGACACCTTTTAATGAAGAAAAAAGTTGGTTTGAATCTAGGTTTTTGACTTATGGGATGTTCCTGATACAAGGTAAACTCTGAAGAAGATACACTCCTTGCCTGCAACTGACTGGTTTAAATAATATATAGGTACCGGCAGCCGATTTCCCTGTGCTGAGCAATGTTTGTCACAGCTGATGGCTAATTAAGTTCTGCCAGCCTGGCGGACACCATTGCTGGTAGCACATCACTTATGAGGAACAACCGCGTATGTTGATGTCCCTGTGATCTAAAAGACTCAGGGCCAGCCGATTAACTAGCTTTGCGTGAACCCCAACACCTCTCTCCCAGGACTGTACCACTTTTCCACTTTTCCGTGGCTCCCACAATGCTATGCCATTAAAATGCAGGGGCATACAGGGCTGTTTGGACAAGAGTCCGTGCATGTGCCATGGCACTGACGGAAATTTTAGGGCGATCAGGGGGGTTTCACACAGTGGGGCATCCCAGTAAAATGAATCAAAACCCAGGATGGTCAAATTGGCAAGGTTTGGTCCACTTTACATGCTGTGGGTAATGGTGGTCATAAGGCCTGTGAGGACTTTTTTTACAAATTGGAGTTATCAGTGGAGAAGAAATGTTGTGGATCCGCTCCAGAAGAATCTTCTTATCCTTGAACCCCACGTTCCAGATGTAGAGGATCTAATGCACCTACTTAAACAAATCCCATAATCTAATATATAATACAGTACAGGTCAGTTACAGTGAGCGACTATCCTGGGACTTTACCTGGACAAGGTCCATTGTGCAGGTACGTAACTGACTATTATATTGTTTTATAATGCTTGTATATATTGCTGATTTATTGGAACTTTATTTTGCCTATTAGTTGTAGTTGATTTATGTGACAGTCATATAGTCATCACTTTTATCATTCATATTTAACTTCTTTGCATGCAATTTAAACGTATGATGATGACTAGGCAGTTAACATTGAAGGTCATTAGGTAGTAGGGGGTAATGAACCTGAAAATGAGTCTTAAAATAGTCAGGTAATATTTACTGATAATGCAACAGAAATAAAAGTGGTGCAACAGCCTATTTTTCCTTTTCTCTCAGCTTCCCTGTACAAGAAACAGGGCCGGCTCCAGATTTTATATGGGCCCTTGGGCAACAGTCTCAGTGGGCCCCTTTGCATTGTGTCATGACACACGTGGCAGTAAAGCTGCAGGTCTGGTATATTGGGATAATATTTGGGATATTGTCCCTTGTTGCAGTTCCCCCTTAAAGGGAAAGTCTGCTTTCATAGACTTACCCTAAAGACCTCAGAGCAGATATTGGCAATAGTCCCGAGGTGGCCCGCTTACATGCGACCCAGGTGCCACTATCTGCTCTAAAGGTTTTTTCATGGACCTTCCCTTTAAGGTAAAGTTTGCCATCAAAATGCAAAAACTTGTCTCATAAGAAGCTTGAAATTTCAGTCCCCCATCCAGGGCAATTTGACAAAAAGAGTGAAAAATAGGTGTTAGAGAGATGGATAATGGAAAAGAAAAACGATAATGAGAAGAACGTGGAGAAAAAAAAGAAAATAATGTGACCTTCTGAGACAACTTTGAGCACTTCGAAGTCTATCTAAAGGCTCAAAACAGTATTTGTATATCTCTAACTGCCTAGTAATATAATCTATATAGTGGAGAACAGCTGTTCGTTACAAACGGTGGACAGACTGGGGCCAAAAATCATCTCAGAAATTAACTGGCCCTGACCCGGTATTGCTTAGCTGAGCTCACAGGAATGTTGTCTACCGTGATTTCTCCTGAAATTGTCTATGGACAGTCTAAGCCTGGTTACAAGGCCCTGGTGGAGACTAACCCATGCACACATATACTGTATATTGTAAAATGACCTTGTCACTTTGATATCACTAATGCAGAGAGCACCAAGAGGTCCAGGTAACCTACCCAGAAACCACTAATACTGATACTGAAGGAATGATAACATTTTAATACGTTTCTAACTGCAAAGTTTGTTTTATGATATGCTGACTGGGATTATTCTTGTGAAAACGTTTTTTGCCTTTGCAGGTGGACACTTTAATTTACTTTATTTTACCAATAGTCATGAGAGTGTTGTGGGGCAAGTTTGGGAACTTGAGAAGATCCACCAGCCTGATTTATTTGGTACATCCCTAATCAAAGTCTTCCCACATAATACATTACATTATTTTACACAACTGCAGGGAATGGTTAAAAAAAAACTTCTCAGAATGGTTTTGTACAGTAAATAAATACCTCGTTCGTAACCTCCATAACATCCTGAACAATCATCGCCGGAGTCACTATCCGAAACCTCTAGATTTGGGCTTTCAGTGAAGTCATCTTCTTCAGACAGTGATGGGCTACTAAGATTGCATGGTAACTCGAAGAACTGCTGATAGGAAGCAAATGCCTAAAGAAAAGAGTAAATTACTTCAGAATAGAATGTCCACCACACCACAAGCTTTAGCAACTATACAATCACATGTTACTATACATTGATCATTTTTTCAGGGGGACAAATTTGGAACGTTTAAATTGTGACAGCTTAATCAATTGCTCATTTTTTGATTCATTTTGATAGCGACACAAATTAGCAATTTCTTTAGCTGTCCCTCTGTAAAATGGTCAGCTTAACAGACATGGCCACCATAGCTCACATGCTTCATCTCTACTTGGCCATTGCACAGGTCCTGAACATAAGCTAATTCAAAGATGAGCTCCCTGACATGAGTTACCAATAGCAGTACAATAGCACTGTCCAGAGCTTTACCACATTATCTATACTAGAATGCAAAGACCACAAACTCAGCCCATCCATTGACATCCCCCTTCAGTACAAAAGACACATCAAGCGACAGTAATACCAGTGAAACTGTAAAACTACTAGTTCACCAGTTATCTTTAAGGCTTGTTGTCTGGTATATTAAAACCAAACAAAACCCTAGCAGCCGTGGAATCTAAAAGATCCGGCCACTGACCCCCCCGGCTGTTTGGACCCCCCCAGGGTGCCGCAACACTTCCTTGTCTATGTAAACAGTCGCTACCCTTACCCCGCATCTTTGGGATGTGTGCACCCAGATAGGCTGGGGGCGGGAGCCAGGGCCGGCTTCTGCACCCGGCAAGCCTGTTCAGCTGCCGGGGCCCCCACCCTCAAGGGGGGGCCACTGACAGCTGACATAATGTGGTTAAGAACTTAAACTTTATTTGCCACTAACTGCCCTATCCCTGCCCCCCCCCCCCAGTTCTGCCCCATCCCTGCCCCCCCACAGTTCTGCCCCATCCATTCATGTCCCCCCAGTTCTACCCCATCCATCTATGTCTCCCCTAGCTCAGCCCCATCCATCCATCCATGTCCCCCCAGCTCAGCCCCATCCATGCATCCATGTCCCCCCAGCTCAGCCCCATCCATCCCTCCCTGTCCCCCCAGGTCTGCCTAATCCATCCATGTCCCCCCAGCTCAGCCCCCCCCATCCATCCATGTCCCCCCAGCTCAGCCCCATCCATCCCTCCCTGTCCCCCCAGGTCTGCCTAATCCATCCATGTCCCCCCAGTTCTGCCCCATCCATCCATGTCCCCCCAGCTCAGCCCCATCCATCCATCCATGTCCCCCCAGCTCAGCCCCATCCATCCCTCCCTGTCCCCCCAGGTCTGCCTAATCCATCCATGGCCCCCCAGTTCTGCCCCATCCATCCATGTCCCCCCAGCTCAGCCCCATCCATCCATCCATGTCCCCCCAGCTCAGCCCCATCCATCCCTCCCTGTCCCCCCAGGTCTGCCTGATCCATCCATGTCCCCCCAGTTCTGCCCCATCCATGTCCCCCCAGCTCAGCCCCATCCATCCATCCATGTCCCCCCAGTTCTGCCCCATCCATCCATCCCTGTCCCCCCAGGTCTGCCTCATCCATCCCTGTCCCCTCAGTTCTGTCTCATCCACCCCTCTACCC
Source organism: Gastrophryne carolinensis (assembly GCA_027917425.1). NCBI lineage: Eukaryota > Metazoa > Chordata > Amphibia > Anura > Microhylidae > Gastrophryne > Gastrophryne carolinensis. The sequence continues at coordinate 136,799,145 of CM051242.1, forward strand.
TCAGCTCTGCCCCATCCGACAGTGTTCTTCCAGCTCTGCCCATCTACCCCCCCCCCCATCTACCACCCCTACCAGCACTACCAAGCCATTCCTGTCCTTTTCATTTTGCCCATCCATCCCTCTTCCTCCCAGCTATCTCTCCGTCCATCCATTCCTGCCCTTCCTGTTTTGCCTATTCATCTTCCTCAATACTCTGCCCACTCATGTGGGGCCAAACTAAAAAACAGCTCCAATAGGAGGTTGGGAGGCAAGCAGCCCTTCTTAGTTTTGGCCATGGAATTTATAGACCCCTGACCCGCGACTCTCCACCACAAAGGGGCCCACTGAGGCCATGCCGCCCGAGGGACCACATAAACCTGGAGCTGTCCCCGGCTGGAGCGCACGTGCTGCAGGGGTTGCGGTCACTCTCGTCCTCTTTTGCAGAAGCCCTGCATGTAAACAGGATGTTTGCTGAGCATTACATATGCATGGTAAATGACTCTGTGGCAGATGATTGGATAAGAGTCCACGCATGTGCCATAGGACCAGGAAAAGGTGAGTTTGGATGGGCATTCTAGGAAGTTTCACACAGAGGGGCATCCCAATTTGGAAATACGGAACAAACCCCGGGATAGTAAAAATCCCAGTTTTTGTTCTGCTTTAAATAGTAAATTGACCATTGGTTGTGTTGTTGGTTTAGAGATTTGTAGCTTGTAGGGTCCAAATCCAGACCATTAGACCATTCTCACACTTTGAGAAGCACTGATCTGTAGCCAGAGATATGAGGACAATGGGAATGTATCCATATGGGCAAGTAAAGCTGAGACATTTGTAGCCGTATGGCTACCTACCCTGTGTGTTAGAATCAGTTCTGTTTGTGACTCTAATGGGAAGACTTCATAACAAGAAGGTCATCCAATGAAAACTAGATGTCATGGCCAAAGAAGTTACACCTGCAGAGTAAACAATTACTTTCCGCCTATGACATCAGTTTTTCCCTGATGACAATGACATTTTTGCTAGCTGAACCTTCTCTTGTGTCTGTTTGGAAAATACGGAATATAATCCAAAATGAAAACCTTTCCCATGCTTCACAAATGAAATACAACATTTCATGGTGACCCTTGGGTGATGAGCAGGATGCTTACCTCAGCACTATACATCTCATCAGGCAGTGGACATTGTGTTGGGCAGGGAGCTGGGCCCTCAAGAGTCTGGCTGCTGTCCGGGCAGTAGTGGTTATAGGTGTCTGGGAGATAGGACACCTGAACATTTTGGAGTGGTGTAAGCTGACCAACTTCATAACATTGTGTAGTCTGTGGTTCCAGTAAACTCCAGAGGTCTGAAAGAAAAGATGACACCATGTCAGTCAGCAGTTTAAGATGAACAATTCATATTGTAGGCAAAGCCAATTAGTCCATTGTGTCCGCGTACATTTGGCATTGTCCTAAACTGTTTTCCATTTATAAAATGAAAAATGGCTGATCAAGGCTTACAGTTTCACCTCATGATTTCTCACATGAAGCAAGTGGGCGTGGCCCTTGGAGCTGTAATGCTGCATAATAATAATAACGGCCTCAGGACATTGTACAAGGTGATGGACTGGAAACATGTACAGGGGCACGGGGAGGGAGGGGGAGTGAGGGTTAGCAAAGGGAAAAAATATGTTTCAGGAAAGAAAGCAAATGTGAAACCCATTACTGCTTCAATGTCTCCTACACACACATGATTTTTTACTTTTGGGTGGACAATGTATTTAAGCTTTGTTTTTTCCTGTTATAACATTAATAGCAGCCTCTCTGCGTCCATTTAAACTGTATATCTTAAAGGCTAGATACATCTCTCATTTTTTAAATAATTTGCCTTGATTTAAGTGTTGAAAACAATTCTCATTGTAGTAAAAAATCACCTTATGAGAAAAAGCATGAGAATGTCACTGAATTTTTCACTACCATTTCTGTCTGTAATCTACCAGGGAGACCTAATGCCACTGACTCTATATTTGGTCCTTGTGACAAGCATGGCCTTTCTTTTTGGTCAACACAAATAGTAATGTTTTCTAAACTTTCACACACAGGAAATTAAAATGGCAGTGAACCTTTCTATACGTCAGATTAAAAAAATAGTTTACATACTCAAGTCATTCAGGTGGGGGGATGTAGAAATAACAAACCTCAATTAATGTGATTGCTAAAAACACCACTCAAAATGAAACTTATGTTAAATAGTGGTCAGTACGCAGCTGCCATTATTGAAAATTTGAGCCCCATATTCAGCTGTTCTAGTAAGATTTCCTTGACATTTTCTTAGTTGCATTTTGCAGCAAAAGCAATGGTCCATAAACAGCTTATAACTAGTGTTGGGCGAACTGGTACAGGTTTGGGTTCGGCAAGTGTGACCAAACATTGAATAAAAGTTTGGTTCAGGACCCGAGCTTGACCTGAACTCAAACCTCCCCCTCTGCCCTGACCCCATGCCTCACCTGCAGAGCTGTAAGCTGCTGCAAGAGTCCTTAACTCATGGGGGAGGCCATTTTTCTGAAACCCCTGCTGTGGACATTTTGAGAGATGCCAACAGGATTGCAGGGCTGAGGTGAGTTGTACTGCAGCTTCCTGCTGCTGCACTGTTTAGGTGAAGCTGGTTGATGTTTATCAGTTTACCTTGAAATACAATAAATATTTCTAAAAAGCACTGCAAAAGTATATAAAATTAATCCAAAAGCTGGGAGTGTGGAATCTGGTTGATGGGGTGCTCCAGGAAATTTGCGGATCTGGTCTGCCCAACACTACTTATAACACATCAAAAGGATCTAA